>CM053584.1:379649907-379693999 GCA_028627135.1 Pseudochirops cupreus
AATTATTCTCTTCAGTGAGCTTTTGAGATTCTTTTTCTGGCAAATTTGACTTTTTAAGGCATTCTTCTCCTCATTGGCTTTTTGGGCCTCTTTTGCCATTTAAGTTAGTCTATTTTTTAAGGTGTTGTTTTCTTCAGTCAGGTTGTTGACTCTCTTTTCGTGATTTTCTTGCATCATTCTCATTTTTCTTCCCAATTTTTCCTCCACTTCTCTTATTTAGTTTTCAAAATCCTTCTTAAGTTCCTCTATGGCTTGTAACAAGTTCACATTTTTCTTGGAAGCTTTTGGTGCAGGAGTTCTGACGTGTTGTCTTCCTCCTGATCCATGTTTTGGTCCTTTTTGTCCTCAAAAAAGGAATCTAAAGTGGATTGCTGTGTTTATTTTGCTTCCTTTGTCTGCTCATGTTGCCAGTCAATTACTTGACTTTTTAGCTCTGCGGAATTCTGCTTCCATAGGAGAGAGCTTTGTCCCAAATCATTGGGGTTTTCGCAGCTGCTGGAGCTATTAGGAGGCCGCCGTCTCTGCAGCCCCCACCAGCTTTGGCTCACTGGTCACACACCTTAGGATCATCACCTAAGACCATGATCCTGATCGAGGCAGCTTAAAGCAAGAGCACTTAGCCTCTGAATGATCGCTTGGCTCCCCTGCAATCTGCAGGCTGCAAGCTCTGAAACCGCCATGTGGAGGCAGCTGCAGGGCCACCACTTTTGCTGCTTTCTTGCCCTGGGGACAGTCAGCCAGACCCACTCTTGTCCTCCAAATTTAGCCGAGTTCCACTGATCTTTCACTTTAGCCTTTGTTCTTATGAGTTGATAATTCTGGAAATTGCCACGGCTGCCGGTGATCCGCTCTCTTGAATGCTCCAGCCACGGTTTGTTCTGGTGGCCCTGGGGCTGAAGCCGCAACTGGTCTTGGCTCCCAGCATGCTGAGATGAGCCCTTCCCGTCCCACCTGCCGGGCTGCCTTCAGTGGGAGCTTTGTTTCTCTGTACTTTTGTGGGTTCTGGAACTCTAAAATTTGTTTAGGGTCATATTTTATAAGTATTTAAGGTGGTTATGGGGAGGGCTACAGAGTTTTCCTGCTTCTGTGCTGCATCTTGACTCCGCCCCGAGCTTATAGCTTTCTAATGCTCTCAGTTGTAAGTCCTCCTAGAAACTTTCATAGCATTTCCTACATCTCAAGCACTTTGTCTTTTCATTTGTGTATCTGTTTGACTTTACTAGATTGTAAAGGTCATTGTTCCTCCTAAACACTTAGCATCTATTAAATGTTTGTTGAATTAAATGGTAGAGGTCAAAGATCATGTAGACAGATTCCGTTGAGCAGGGAGATCATTAATGACCTTTGAAAGTGTAGTTTTAGTGGACTTGGAGGTAGAGAGCAATTTCTGGGGATAAAAGGGGAAATAGGTATTGAAGAAATAGGCCAGTAGTATTCATTATAGACCATTGATTGGTCCTTCCTTAGTGAAAGGAAGGAACAAAAGGGGCAGCTGGAGTGGGTGGGCAGAGTCAAGCCAATATTTTTCCAGCTAGAGGAGGTCTAGTTATGTTGGAAGGAAGGCAGGGAAATGCTAGTGGAGAAAGAGATGGAGAGGAAAGAGTATGAAACTCTCCTAATGGGGACTGAGTGAGATCAAGCTCATTAGGCAGTTAGGGCGCAGCGTGTCCTTCTCTTGCCCCATAACAACAGGAAATCCTTTTGGAGAAGCTATGAGAGGAATAATAAAGACTGGAGACTGCTCCTGGAAGCTCTTTTGAACTAATCAACTTCTTAATCATCCTTGTTAAAAAATGAGTGTTTTGCTTTGGGAAAAACTATCTTCAGTAGAGTTCTCTTGCAAAAACAACTGGTCTTCCAGGTCCATTGTGTGACCAGATCATGCTGTGCCATGATCCTTTCCTAACAGAAGGGATTTGAGTTCTGGTTTGCACAAGAGATATAAGCCTTTGTTTAAACCTATGTTCACAGCTGCCTATGAGATGTTATTCCTGTTTTTAGAAATTGAATCCAGGAGAGAGGTCTAATAACTTTCTCTAGCACCCTTATTTTTTTTCTCAGTATGAGGCTGATTTTAATTTATAAAAGAATGAGAAGCCTGATGTCAGGGCCACAGATTCTCTTGGCCAGACTTCAGCTTCCTGCTTTGCTGTGACACAGGATGGCACATCCAGGCCAAGGTCACCTTTGTGAGGATGGGGCCTGTGCGGAAGGAAAGAAGGAAATGCAAATAACTTCTCCTAATATAGATAGTGAAATGTCACGGACTCAGGTTGAGAGCAGGACTGAGGCCTCATCTGAGGCCACCATCACTGGGTTGGGACTGGGGCCTTCCTAGGCCTTCCTCCCTAGAGGAGCTCAGGACAGTTCAGAACTGATCAGGGACTACACTGAGGCACACCCCCATGCAGGCATGGGTTGGGCTGGACGGTCTTGGAGGTGCCCCTTCTTTCCCCCTTCCTCCTCCTTCTGTTGGCCTCCCCTCTTAACAAATATACAGACAATCCAAACCAAGCAATGCAGACACCGGAAGCCTAGAGTCTCAGAGTTGGGAAGGACCTCTGAGATCATCTGGTTCAGTCTCCTCGAACGGAAACTCCCTCTGACACACAGTTATTGTCCCACCGTGCCTGCAGCATTCCTTGCACAGAGGTCCCCAAACACGGAGCATCCCGCTTACAGAGAGTTCAGGTGTCACTGGTTGTGCTCTTTATTTACCTTGTTGTAGCCAGGCTACTTCTCCTCATTTCCCTATGCTTCGCTCACTTCAGGCCTTCCATGTTCCTCTGGACTCCTCACGTGGATCATTTCTTACAGTATGCTCCTTTTGCCATCATGTTCAGGTGCTGCAGTTTGTCAGCCGTTCCCCAACCGCTAGGTCCCCATCATCAGGTCTTTGCTGCTGTGAGGATTTTGGTATGTGGGGACCTTTCCGTCTTTGATATCTTTGGGCTCCGTGTCCATAGATCTGGATCAGAGGGGTGAAACAGTTCAGTAACTTTTTTTTACAAGTGTAACTCCAGATTGCTTTCCAGAATGGTTGGATTAGTCCCCAGCTTCACCAATAGCATAGTAGTGCAGCCCATTCAGTTTTGCTTTAACTAATTTGCCTAAAAGAAAAAAAAATCCCTTAAAAGCTTTGTCTCTTAGTTAATACTTCTTTTTTAAAAAATGTTTTCATTTAAAGTTTTGAGTTCCAAATTCTATCATTCCCTCCCTCTCCTCTCCCCTCCTTGAGATGGTAATTTATGCAATTATGTAAAATGTTTCTATATTAGTTATTTTGTATAAGAAGACTGTAATAAAAGAAAAAAATGAAAGAAACAAAAAAATATCATGTTTCGATCTATATCCAATCAATATCAATTCTTTCTCAGGAGGCAGATAGTATGCTTTGTCATTAACCCTTTGGGATTGTCTTAGATCCCTGTATTGCTGAGAATAGCTAAGTCACTCACAGTTCTTCATTGAACAGTATTGCTGTTACTGTGTACAGTGTTCTCCTGGTTTTGTTCACTTTACCATGCATCAGTTCATGTAAGTCTTTCCAGATTTTTCTGAAATCATCCTGCTCATCCTTTCTTGTAGCACCATAACATTTTGTTAGAGTCATATGCCACAACTTGCTTAGTCATTCCCCAATTGATGGGCATCCCTTTGATTTCTAATTCTTACCCAACACAAAAAGAGCTACTATAAGTATTTTTGTACAAATAGGTCTTTTCCCCCTTTTTTGCATGTCTTTGGGATATAGACCTAGCAGTGGTATTGCTGGGTCAAAGGCTATGCATAGTTTTATAGCTCTTTGGTCATAGTATCAAAATGCTCTCCAGAATGGCTGGATCAGTTCACAACTCCACCAACAGTGCATTTGTGTCCCAATTTTCCAACATCCCCTCTGACATCTACTTAGTAAATTAGGATGGCTCCTTATTGCCTCTAGAATACAATGTAAAATCCTCTATTTGGCTTTTAAAGCTCTTTATAACCTGTCTCCTTCCTACATTTCCAGTTGTCTTATACTTTCATCCTCAGAGATGCTGGCTTACACATGGTTCTTATACCATGATACTCCATCCCCCTACTCCATGGGACTGTCTGGCCCCAGGCCTGGAATACTCATCCTCTCGGTCTCCAGCTCCTGGCTTCCCTGGCTTTCTGTGAGCCCCAGCTCACGGCCCACCTTGTGCAGGAGGCCTTTTCCAGCCCTCCAGGGCCCACTAATGGGCATGCACACATGTACACACAGCCCATCTACATTCAGCATGTCATCTGTGAGGTCCTTGAGGGCAGATGGACTGGACTTTTGCCTTTCATTGTATCCCCAGCACTTAACATAGTGCCTGATCCCTAGTAAGCACTTAATAATGCTTGTTTACTGACTCACTCTAGGGTCTGGAAGGCTGTACTTGAATAGTCTTGTTTGGGCCCATCCTTTCGAGCTGGAAAGGCTCTGACTGTGAGACTCGCCAAGGTCATCAAGACTCATCTCTGGAGGACCGGATGATGGAAAGGAGGCTTTCCACCCTCGCAACTCCTGGAGTTTGGCTCCTGCAGCCAAGAAGGGAGTATCTGTGCCTGGTGAAATAAGAATCATAATAATAGCTGGCATTAATACAGTGCCCGCTCTATGCCATGCTAAGTTTATGTCCTCCCTGTGCTGAGCCTGTTGTAGTTCTCATTTCGTTTGACCCTGCAAGGTGGGTGCTGTCATCATCCCTGTTTCACAGCTGAGGAAACTGAGGTAAATGGACTTTGAGTGACTTGTCCATGATCATACAGTTAGTAGGAGTCTGAAGCTAGATTTGAACTCAGGTCTTCCTGGCTCTGTTCACTGTGCAAAATCATAGCTTTCCAGAGGTACAGATACCTATGTGCTGTTCCCAGCTGAGATGGGGTTCAGAATTCATGTGCAGAGCCAGATTGTCTGTCTGGGGCTTTTAACTCGTGCCCTGGCATCAAGTCAGAGGGTAAGAAGATGTCTCAGAAGATTGAGATTCTGGATCCACATCTAGCTAACTGTCTAGCCTTCTGACTAATGACGTGCTGTATCTTCCAAGGGTCAGAGTGATGTCAGATCCTTGCTAAAGGTCACCCTGTGGGGAAGTGTGTGTGTGTGTGGGCGTGGTGGTGGTGGTAGTAAGAGCCTTCACTCATTTCCTAATGTAGTGGTCTCCTCCACATCACTGTTCTTCCTAATTTTGAAGCATTTGGTGATACACATGAAGGCAGCATGGGAGTGACCAGGTTCTGTTGGCAGCTGTTGACTCACTGAATGGCCTTTGGATGGTGTGTTTGACCCCCTTCAACTTTCATGTTATCCCCGAGTGCCCTCAGCCTTCCTCCTTAGAGTCTAGTGACTGAGTCACTCAGAAGTGGTTCTGCCCTGCCTTGCTCTTGTCCTTTTGGAACCTATGGCTCTTCTCATTACTGCCTGGGGTGCTGTCCCTAACCCTAATTCCATCCTTCCTTCGAGTAGGGGAGTGGCAGCTCAGTGTCCCTGAAGAGGGTCTCTTCATTTGTTTCCCTTCTTCTCTGTCACCTCATAGCTGTGTAGCCCTAAGCAAGGCACAGACTCTTGGAGCCTTACTTGCCTTATCCAAAGAAGACAGATCACAATGCCTCATATGTCCGAGGGCTGGAGGCCTGATCGAGAGCACTGCATAGTAGTAAGTTGGCCACCAATGAGTCCTCAGCTCCAGTCCACGTCCTTAAGTCAGGGGCCAAGGTGTGTAGCAGATTGTCCCAGGCCCGGTAGTTCTGGAGGTGGTAGGAAAGCCCCCCGCCAGGGGCCGTGCAATTTCTTCCTCCTGGGAGCGGCTGAGTTTCAGGCCTTTTAGCAAGAAATTTTGTTGGTATTATTGCTATAACACAGTCTCAGAAATCTTCTCTTCTTTTGAAACCAGGTGTTATTGGTGTCTGGTTTTGGGGGTTGTATTTACATCATAATTTTCTCCAGTATTCTCCCCTTTCCCTTCCAGAGAGCTGTCCTATATGTGGTTTGGTGTTTTTAAGACAAAGTGGTATAAGTCAGCCTGACTGAATGATACATTGAAAAGGTCTGAGGATGCGTGCACTGTGTGACGCCTTGGTGAAGGGGCAGTGTGAGAGTGTCCAAAAATCTTCTTGTGGGCCGCAGAGGGACTGATGATGGACAAGATGGGTCAGAGGTGGAGTGAAGGTTGGAGTCTAACTCTGCCTCAGCCTTGGCCTAGCGATGACAGTGCCCTTCCAACCCTCAGCTCCTCCACTGTTGTCTCTCCAGTCCACATGTCCACCCTCACTAGGATTTTCACTACATCATGGAAAATCAAAGCTCGAGCAGTTCTGGCTCTCTTGCTCCTAACTGGTGTGATGCTGAACAAGGGTTTGAATCTCTCAGGGTCTCAATTGCCCCATCTATGAAGAGGGGCTAATGATGCCAAACCTGTCTGAAGGCAAAGAGCAAGACCAGATAATCTTTGGAGATACCTCTGTTACCTAAGACGAGTGAGTCTTTTGCTTTAGGGAACAAAGTTTGTGGAGTGGTTTGGAGTGCACAGCTCATTTTGAGAGACTCTCTGGGGCCTCTTCTTTAAGTGGGTTGACCTTCAGTGATTCATCAGTTCCCCCAAAGCCTTGTATTTGGGGCTTGAGGAAGCTTGCTGCCCCTCTTCAGATTTAAAGCTTTTCCAAAAGTCAGCTTTCCTCATCTGTGTTGGGAAGGGAAAACAAAGTCCAGAAGGGAAATCAGTCCCTCAGCATTGAAAATTGGCAGATTTGTTAGCAGCTTTTCCCACTTTCTCCACTGTTGAAAGCTGGAAAAAAAAACAGGTCAAAAACCAGGCATTGGCTGAACTTTATCCAAATGACTCATTAAGCTTTTGGGACCTCCTTTTAGTCAGTCGTGTCCCTAATAACATCTGCTTGTATGTTGGACAAAGCTGAACTTCTAAAATGTTGAGTCAGAGAGGATTCCAATCCCAACTTTAAAATTCTAATTGGAAACTTTTGTGTTTGCTCACCAAGCATTGGGATGCAGGGCTCATCACAAGCTGCCAGCCTGGCACAGATCATTTGGGGGCACTGGCTACAGATGCAGGTAGCCTCGACTGTGGCAGAGTTTATTCTGAGGGCTATTATCAACTGTCTCATGGCAAAAGCATCATTGAGTTTAACTCAGGGAGCCCTGCTGATAGCTTGGAGGCGGGTGGGGGGCATGAGCTTCTTTTCCAGAGCCTGCCTTTGGTTTGGCAGGGCCGGGAGGGGGCTGACCAGGGTTGTGGTGCTTTGTGTGTTTTATTCCCAACTCGGATGAGGCTGGAAGGGCTCTGGCTGTTCTTCTGGACCTGCCCTCAGCACTCTGCCTCTTCCCTCCATCCTGTCTCCTGCTTCCCCCATTTCTTTACTTCTTTCCTCTGGGTTTTGTGTTGGGGAAGATTGGAACTGGCCTAATTGAATAGGATTCCAAGGAGCCCAGTGGCTGTGATCAATACAGGCTTTCTTCATGAAGGACAGCAGTGCCATAGCAACATGGGGAGAGAACAGCCTTTTTGGTGTCTGCAATAGCTTCATTCAGCCTACATGGTTTTCTTTAAAAAAAATTGGGGGGGGGGGAAGAGTGTCAATGATATAAACTGTTGCCAAGGCAACATGAATAGGGGAGGAAAATACTTCTCCTTCTCTCTTGTTCCATACAGATGAAAGAAAGGGAGGGAGGTGGTGGTGGGGGGGGGAGAGATGTGCAAACTGCTGGGAATCATGGGAGATTTCATTCTTGACTCCGGAGTCCTTTCTGCTGGGGCTGCCAGATGTTGCAGTGTTCTGAGGCTTGGAGGGCTCTGTGGCAGAGCTCTGAGTACTTGCTGAGACTTTTGAGAAGACTGACTACTCTTGGGACTTGGGGCAGAACTCGCCAGCCAGTTTCCCTCTAGAAGCAGCTGCAAGTATGGAGAGGTCAGAAGTTTCTGACCGTCCCTCCTCGGGCCCTTTTCAAGAGCTGTAGCATCCCTTTCCCTTTGGCATATTGAAGCGGTGTGCTTGCGGCCATGGGGTGTGTGTACTCTGTACCGCAGGAGGATTCCAGCCTGGGAAGGTCAGTTCCATGTCTCCTTATTCCTAACAGTCTTTAGCTAACCCAGACTTGGAAGGATTGCTTAAATGTGCTGCTAAACTTTCTCCTAGATTGGAAGCAATTGTCCACAGGCTTGGAGAGCGTGCTGTGTTTAGGAAACCAAAGGGATGTGTCTGGGAGTTTTTACAGCCTTTCCTTTGAAAAACAGGCAGAGTGAGAGAGTTGAAAGAACAAGAAGGCCAGACTGGGATGGAGATTGCCCTGGGCTCTGTGCAAGTGACTTCCCCAGGCCAGCAATCTGGCTCCAGAACACAGATACAGGCATTAGCTAAGCCAGACTGCGGGATGGAGTGGTGGGAATTGGAAAAAGAGCTGTGGCCTGAGCCCCAGGGCCTGTTTCATTTCTTCTGTTCTTGGCAGACCCCACTCCCAACCCCATCACTAGGAGCCCCCTTCCCCCCTTTGGAAAATTGTGTCTGGGCTGGATCTTTGGCTGCTAACAGACTATTTTCTCTGCTTCTCTGGCCCAAGAAAAGTTTTTGACACACCCTGAGGGAAGGGACCCTCTCTCAAATGGTCCTATCTGTATCTGGAACCAAATTCTTCCTGGTGGTTGGAGGGCCTTGGTGGTCTCTATCTCCGTGTGACCTTGCATAAGAAGAATGTTAATAGCTTATTTTGAAAATCTACTTAAGGTTGTCCAGAACACTTAGAGACGTGAGGCCATATGGTCCAGTGGAGGACACTGCCTCTGAGCCTGATCCTGTCTCAGATGGTTACTACCTACATGACCCTGCACAGATTGTTCAACCCTCTCTGCAAAATGAGGGAACGAGTCAGATGGCCTCTGAGGTCTCTTCCAACTAGCCATCTGTGGGCTTTTAAAAAAATTATTTTGAATCATGGAATTAAAAATACATCTGAATTAGGAGGAACTTAAAATTGATCTCATCCGACCCCCTCATTTCACAGGTCAGTGAGGTTATATGCCTTGCCCCTTGTCACAAAGATAGTGAATATCTGAATCAGGATTTGAACTCAGGTCTTCCTGATTCTAAGTCCAAGCTCCATCTGTATCACTGTCACAGCAGCAAATGGAGCCAGATTTCCTGATTCTCATCCTCTCGCTCTTCCCCTTTCTTCCTGCTTCTCAGTTCCTTTGACGTGTATGTCCTCTCTTCATCAGCCAGACTGGATGATACATATGGGCAAGGCCCGTTTCATATCCCTGGGTGTGTGCACACAATGCCCTGAAGGCCACAGATGCCCAGGCAGCGCTGGCAATGCCAGTGGAGCTGGAATGGACTTTGCTGTGGAATGGCAGCCTGGTGCAGTGGAGATAGCTTTGGCTTCAGAGCCCGATGACTTGGGTTCAGATTTTGCTTCTAAAGCTTACTGCTGTGGGTACCTAGGTGGCACAGTGAATAGAGTACCAGCCCTGGAGTCAGGAAGACCTGAGTTCAAATCCTGATTCAGACACTTAACACTTACTAGCTGTGTGACCTTGGGCAAGTCACTTAACCCCAATTGCCCCTGCGGAAAGTAAGGCTCACTGCTCATGTGTAACCTTGAGTGACTCAGCTTTCCTGAGCTTCATTTTCCTCATCTGTAAGAAGAAGAGTTCAGCCAGCTGGCCACCAAGGGCCTTCCCAACCAGAGTTATAATCCAGTGGTCATAAACTTCCTACTTTTCTTTATGTTTTGTCTTCCTGTATTAGAATGGGAGCTCCTTCAGAGCAGGGCTGTGCTTGGTACCCAGGAAGCACTTATCTGTCTATGACTCCAAGAGATAGAGCCCTCTCTTGGAGATGAAGGCAATTGTTTTTGCCTCCTCTTGGGAGAAAGGACCAGCAAGTGTTAGAATTCATTTTCATTTACTGTAAGCTGCTTCCTTTTAAGGAAGAGGGCGCTGGCACCTCTAATTAGCCCCTTGCCCAGGGTACAGTAGACAGAGTCCTGCATCTGGAGTCACAGGGCCTGTTTTCACCTACCACTTCTGGTACTGACCCTCCAGGTAACTCAGGAAAGTCCCTCGGCCTCCCTGCTTCTGAGATTTCTCATCTGTAAAGTTAAGGGAACCAAGCTTAATGACCTTTACGGCCCCTTCAAACTCTTGTCTGTGACCTTATTAATGATCCTTCCAGAAAGCAATGGCTAGAGTGGGGACAGTAGGGAACTCGGTTTCCCTTTCTCGTGGCCCTTAAGCCCACTGGAGTCCTAGCCAACTGATGGCAGGTGGAAATAGTAATGTCTAGGAAGTTCTCAGCTTTTTAACAGCAGGGCACTGTCCTCCTCCTCACCCCCATGGCTATCAGAAAAAACCAAGAAAAATGTATCCTCTAGAGGGATCTATGATCTACATAGAAATATATGGAAGTGAATGAAGGAGGTACTTAGACAGTTGGATGTGGCTGCTTGGTGCAATCCCCAGAGAAAGACCTTTGAGCCTTAGAGGCAGGATTGTCTGGACGGGAGTTGTGACACCCAGAGTGCCTGCCTGTGTCTTATTCTAAACAAAAACATTCATGTAGACAAGCAAGAATAAAAAGGGATTGGGCAGGAAACCATAAACTTCTGTTATCATCATGTAAAAGAAACAAACTGTGTGTGTGCGCGCGTGCGTGTGTGTGTGTTACAGAAAACTTTTAACAAAGTGGGAACAAGAACTTGTCTTATTCCTCTATTCCCTCTGAACTCCCTTTTCTACACGTTTTCCTGGATCTAACAGCGAGAGGCCATGGGCTCTCTCTAGTGGCCTTGTACTGGCTTCGACCTCAGAAAGACCTGGGCCCTCTACATCTCCTGTCTGGGAGACCTTGGGCAGTCACTGAACCTTTTGGTGCTCTTGGGTCACTCACTCTAAGAGTGTGTCTCAGACAAGGTACCCATCTTTACTGGGGGTAAGCTGCTCACCAGCAGGCATGTGAAATCACAGGTTCATGCAGCTGAGACCATGGCTGTACCAACACTAGCATTATTATCTGTATCTAAAATAGTATTAGATTGTAATAAAATGAGGTTGTAGTTCATGGAGTGTCTGAGAGAGCAGAGACAAGAATCCCAGTAGACAGAGGCAGAGTAGCCAGGCTCTTCTCTGTACTCAGGCCACCCTGGGCCCCAGAGGTAGTGACATGCTAACCTTGGAGGCCCAGGTGAGCAGAGCAGACCCCTGTGAACTCGGCCCCCAAAACAGGTCTGGGCTGCTGTTGTACACATCCCTGTTGTGGAAACGTGCAGGTGAACTGCCTGCCAGGGTACTTTCTCCCCATGCTGGGTTCAGGGAGATGTTTGTAGGAATGAGGAGTCACACTCAGAAGGTCCATTCGTACGGTGAACTTCCCGAAGGCGTCTT
Organism: Pseudochirops cupreus; assembly: GCA_028627135.1. NCBI lineage: Eukaryota > Metazoa > Chordata > Mammalia > Diprotodontia > Pseudocheiridae > Pseudochirops > Pseudochirops cupreus. The sequence goes on from CM053584.1 coordinate 379,661,313, forward strand.
CTCTTGGCTTCAAGCACTTTCTCTTTCCTCAACATTGTTTTAATTGGGCAGGGCCTTTGCTGTGCTCTTGTTTGGATGCCACTTGGAAGATTGCCCTTGATGGCAGTAAATGCAGGAATTGGACTTTTCAGGTGCAGAAAATTCCCTCCAACTCTCCTGCCTTGAGATGAGCCAGTTTTTAAGAGCTGGGATGAGGGATGGCCAAGGCAGGTGGCTATCTCATCTAACACCAGGAATTTACAAGGGCTACTCTTTCTAAGTATATCTATTTCTAATACCAGAGAATCCTGCCCTTTATGGGATTTATGCCCTTAGAGAGCTTGCTACAAGAAAGCCTCTGGTGGGTAATAATACACAAGGGCTGCCATTGTAGACCTTCCTTCAGTGTGCAGAAAGGTCCTGAGGATGGAGTCTGGAGAGGAAGTGAGCAACTGAAAGTCCCGGCAAGAGGTCAGTGGTGCTGCCCACTGGGTTGTGCTGACCACGGCAGCAGCACAGCTTCTGTAGCCTTCCCCTCTGTGGAAGCGAGAGGTGAATAGGAGGCTGGGGGGACTCGAGTGGTTCTGTGCCTCTCTTAACCCCAGGCTTAGCCTCAGGAAGAGCCAACAGCCAGGTGTGACCCTGGGCAAGTCACTCAACCTCTCTCAGGTTCAGCTTCTTCATCTGGAAAGTAGGGCTGTGCACTTGAGCCCAGTCAGGCCTTATACTCCATCTCCCCTCTTGTGCCTGGCATATGGCAGGTGTTTGAAAAGTCCTTGTGGACTTGACTTTAAAAGGGCCTTTTCAATATGATAATGCTATATATTAAGTAGGTGGTTTCCATTTACGCTAAGGCAAATATATAGCCATATATATATATATATATATATGTATAAGCTGCCAAAGGGCAGGGGCCTATTTCATTCATTACTGAATTGAATTTAAAAGTATTTATTGAGATCCCAACACTACTGGCAGATGAAGAGGGCCACCATTGTGTGGAGGAGGAGTAATATGCCTGAGGTCACTTCAGTACTCCCAAGTGGGGGTGAAGCGTCTGAACCGAATTCTAGTCACAGTCTAGAAGGGGAGGGCTAGAAATGGGACATCTTAAAGGATAAATTCACAGGTTTTACGGATCTGACCAGATGGATATAGAGGGGTAAGAAAAAAGGAAGAATCAGAGCTGGCCTCCAAGCTTCCAACCCTGGGTACCTGGGGAAATTGTACCTTTGACAGAAATAGTGACATCTGAAAAAACCAGTTTTTGATGACATTGGCAGGATCCCAAGCTAGTAGGGAAATGAGCACATAGGAAAAAATGGAGAGCAGCCCCAATTCCCCTGCCATTCCCTGTGTGGAGAAAAAAATGGCCACTGGGGTCTTTGCTAGTTACATCATGCCTCTGTTCCAGGGATCTGCAGCACTCGATTCCCTGGGTATTCAGCAGAACGAAGCTTAGTGAGTAAATGGTTCCTTACTGGGTACTGTCCCTCTCTTTTCCTCTCTGGGGCTTTTGTAGAGTTATTTAAATCTAAAGACCTTAAAATAGCATTGGTGGCTGCTAATCTAACTGAAAAATTGTAGGCATTTCACTTTGGAGACTTGGGTTCTGTTTGTGTAGCTATAATTATCCCCTCATGAATGAAGTGCGGAGTTTCTAGACTGGCGTCCATAGTCTTGTGGGGACTGTCCTACTTTGTCCACGTCTACAAGATTTATTTTAAAAACATGAGATTCGGACCCATCTGTTTGGGAGCTCTGTCCTTCTCCTTCTTCCTGCTTCCTTCCCCAGGAGCTCCAGGGGAGAATGTGGAATTGAAGAGTTTAAGGAAAGAAAACGTTTCATTCCTTCTCTTTAGCCTGAAAACCATTTCACTTTAAGTCACTAATTAATGTTCAGGCCTTTGTTTATGAAAATGATGCTGCTGATTCACTTAGAGTTTTCCACTAGCGTTCTGTTTTGTTTTTCCCCTAACTTTGAGAATGGATTTGGGCTGAGCTCTCTGCCATTTCCTCTCCCCGCCTTTACCCTATGGACAGCTACACCCACTTTTGGTGGCCAGGATTAGGGCTTCTGTCTGTGGCTGGAAACAGAGAGGAGCTGAACTGTCCCTTTCAGGGAGTAAATGTGTAGCCTCATCTTCTTGCTCACCTACCCATTAATTAAACCTGGATCCTAAAGTATGAGGACTGTTTCCTAGGGGGACTGACCAAGATGATGAAGGTTGACCCTTCCCTGCCCCTAAATACTGCTGTCATCTCCTCATGAGCTCTCTTCTATAAAGAAATAAACATTTTTATTTTCTTAATCTGGACCCTTCTAATTTGGAAATTATGATCCAGCAAAGATTCACTAAGCAAATTAATAGTGTAATTAAGATTTAAAAAGGAAATGGTCTGTCTATTTCAGGGAAACATGGAAACACAGAAACTTAGCTAAAAATCATTCCCCAGAAGGCCAGCCAGGCCACACGGTATAAGTGGGGAGTGCGGGATTCTGCAGCATGTGTATCTGAAATGAGGTATTCCCCCTGAGGACTCCCAGAGTGACGGTCTTGAGATGGCAGTGTGGCTTCCCCAAGAACAAGGCAGGCCAGACTAAGCGTGTCCTTAGGAGTAGTGAGAGGAGGAAGAGGATTAATACAACAACAAATGTTTCTACAACAGGTACAAAGCCCAGGCCCTGTGCTAAGGGCTTTACAACCATTGTATCCTCTGAGTCTCACTAGTATTATTAGGGCAAAGGCCCAGTCCTGGCAGATCCAGCAAGGCGTTTCATGTGCTGGTGGATGAAATGAAGAAACACGGACTAGCTGTATAAGTTTCTCTAACTCCCAGAGTGGTTGCTGTCATTCTGAAGGCATGGTCTGGCCACCCTTGCCTCAGGGCTCTATGCTTGGCCTCATGTGATTAAATAAGAATAGTATGCTTACCACACTTACAGGAGGCAGCATTTAAAAAAAAAATCTTTTAATGAGTCGGAATGATGTGAGGAAACCAACATGGCAGATGCCGTTGCCTGAAGAATCAGACTGTAGATTCAGGATCGGAGCCCTTTAAACATTAGTTCATGCTAAAAGGACTCTGAGGACTGAGCCTATAGCACAGGCTGTTGGCTTCCAATGAGCCTTGTGTAGGTCACCCACCCAGCAAGGGGAACACTTGTGCCAGATACTGTGCTTGTCAGACTTGTCAGGAGGGACCGTGTGGAAAGGATGGTATCTCAAGAATCTGCCCTAGTAAGGGAACAGTTAAAAGGACTTGGGCAACTGTGGGAATCAGAGGAACTTACACCTGAAGAAGAGAGGGATTGGGGGAGATGTGGTGACTGCTGTCTTAGACTTTGTTACAGAAGTGCTTGTCCAAATAGCATGTTGAGTCAATGTCAGAAGAGCTTCCTTGCTACCAATTAAAGATGTTCAAGAGTGAAATGTGTCCTTGAGAGGCTGTGGGTCTCCCACCCCTTCCTAGGTCTTTAACTAGAGTCTGTGAAGAGGCTGAGAAGAGGGCTCTTTCAAGGCAGACCCAAGGCATCTTTCCAGCCGGCTCCATGTGCTAACCACTCGTCCAGTTTTAGCCTTCAGAATCTGACTCAATGATCAAGACTGTTAGCAAGGAAGCTCTTTGGACGAGTTGCTCCTTGTTCTGCGCACTGGGGCCAAGCAGAACAAGTCTCTTTCATCCTCTTCCATGTAACAGCCCTTCTGGTGCTTGAAGACAGCCCTTAGGCCCCCACTGAATTGCCTCTTCTCCAGTCTAAGTGCTACCATTCCTTAAATTGATCCTTGAATGGCTTGGTCTCAGGTCCTTCTACCATCCTGGCCACCTACCTGAATGGGAGCCAGTTTGTTGGTACCCTCCATAAAATGTGAATTCTGATTGTGAGTACAGAGGCCAGATAGGACTTGGTCACAGTGGGACTATTATGTCCTTCATTCTGCATACTCTTTGAGAGCCTCAGTAAACTTGAGGGCAGGGACTGTCTCTTGCCTTTCTTCCCATCCCCAGTGCACATCGCCTGACACATAGTGGGGCTTAATAAGTGTTTAGGGGCTCTCTTACTGAGTCCTGTGTCTCTGTCTCAATGACCAGCTGAAAAGGACAATGAGTAAAAGCCCCTGTTAATTCATCCTATGCCTACTGATAACATTTGTCTTTTTCAGAGCCTCCACTGTCAAAGACAGCAGTTTTGTGGAGAAGATGAAGAAAACGGTGAGGCTTCTTTTGTTTCTTGATTTTGAATTCTCTATTTGACATTCTAGCAGACAGCAGAAGGGAGGGCTGGTTGTGGCGTCTGTGTTAGGGTCTGTCCTCAGCAGCCGGGGAGGGAGGAGGAGAATGAAGCCTGAGACATCTGACCTCCCCGTGGCACACATTCGGATCTGTGCCTCCTTAGCTTATGGTTTGTGTTGTGTCTGTCATCCTTTGGCACTCAGTCATGTATTACCTTTTGACATTCTCTGTTTTATTTTTAATTAATCCTTGTCTAAGTCTCCAAATAGATCGTAAACTCACTTAGGTGAGGGATTTTGTCATTAGTAGAGATTTTTTGATAATGTTCTTTGCTCGCATACTTGATTGCTTTTGTAGGGCATGGTTCTTTCACACAAGAGTTCATTTCAGTGGCAATTTGGGGGAGAACATGAGGGAAGAAGGGAAAGAGGAAACGTTCCAGAACACGCAGCCTGAACTGTTCTCCATTAGTCTTTGCTTAATCACTGGTCAAGGCCAGTCCCCTTTGCTTTCTGTCTAACATGTGTTCATGTGCCTTCCCAAAGGGCAGGAACATCGTTGTGTTTTATGGCTCTCAGACGGGCACAGCTGAAGAATTTGCTAACCGCCTTGCCAAAGATGCACATCGTTATGGAATGAGGGGCATGGCTGCTGACCCTGAGGAGTATGACTTGGTAAGCGGTGCTTCTGCCTCACTTTCAGAGGCATCTTTAATGCATTACAGAATTCCTTGGAAGATAAACAGAAGGGCTTTGCATGCTAAGGTCTGAATGAGAACAGCCGTGAGACCAAGAAGCAGAAGGAGGAGCTCGTAATTGTTTTCCTTTTTAGCATACAACCTCTCAGTCATGAGAACATGAAGGACAAATCCCTGCAGTGCTAGCAACACTCAGGATAAAGTGTTTTTCCCTTCTTGTGCTCAAGGGACCAGAGTTGCACTGTTAGGCCAGAAGAAGCACCCCATCACCCTTTAGTGCCTGGCTTTTGGCATTCTCCATGCTACAAGAGCTCAGGAAGTGGTCAGGATAGCACTTGGCCCAATGACTACAACAGAAGAAGCCAAAGAGAGTCATCGGCTCTCTGTGGAGGTTTCCAATAAGGCTGAGGCAGGAATGTCGAGATGTCCCTCTCTTAGTCCATGGGGATGCTGAAAGTAGCTGCCCTGAATGCTCTGACTTGAGAGTGGGAGGAAGGCTGCTGAGAAGGTAAAACCTGAGTCTGTATGGGAGGAGGTAGAAGACATGGTTGTGCTGTGAGAGTCAGAAGGCCCCAAACCTGCCATTTACAGGTGAGGCCTGAGGGTCAGGTAGTCACAGCCAGGATCTGAACCCAGGTCCCTCAGCTCTGAATCCCACAGGGGCTCTTGACACTTGGCCCTGCAGCCCCTGGAGAGGGAAGCTGCCCACAAGAGATCTGCCAGGGTCAGCTTTTATTTTCAGTTTGTTTTATTTTGAACTTAACAAACAGCAAATCAAATTTCCATATACACTGTAAAGCAGAAGAAGATTGTTTAGGAACCTGAGTATCTTATGTTACGTAGAGCTTGTTTTTCTTTAAGTATGATCAATTCAATCTGTAAATTTCAGAACTGTCCTCTTACAATTGTGATTCCTTCTGTTCTCTTTTTGGGGGGTGAGGGGGAGAAGGAAAGGGGTAACAACCTAGGCCCCCATTGTGGCCTTTGTAACAAATATGCATGGCCAACCAAAACTAATTCCCACATTGGCCATGCCCAAAAATATATCTGTTATTCTGAATCTTGAGTTCATATCCTTTCTGGCTGGAGGTTGAAAACATTCTTCATCAGTGTTCTGGAATCATGATTGGTGACTGATAAGAGTTCTTTTTCATATTTTTTTCAACTATATGTAAAAACTTTTAACATTCATTTTCAAAAATTTTGAGCTCCAAATTTATCTCTCTTTCTCTCCTCCTGGCTCATTGAGAAGGCAAACAATTTGATATTGGTTATTCATGTGCAATTGAGCAAAATATATTTCCATATTACTCATATTGTGAAAGAAAACATAGGCCAAAAAAAAAAGTTTGTTTCAGGCAGCATTCAGAATCTAGTTCTGAAATCTTTCAGAGCTTTTGTCTTGAGCTTACTGTTACTGTATAAATTGTTTTCATGGTTCTGCTCCCCTCACTCTGCATCAGTGCATACAAATCTTCCCAGTTGTCTCTGAAACAATCCCTTTCATCACTTCTTATGGCACAATAGTATTCCATCACATTCATTTGCTATAACTTATTCAGCTTTCTGTAGTGCTAGGCCAGGGTGTATGTGGGATCTAAGGACTCTTTCCTGCCAGGTGAATCTTCCAGATACATACTCCTGATCACGTGCCTTCCCCTGCCCAGAAACCTGAAGAGGTTTCCACCTGCTCCCAAGGGCAAGTCTAGCTTCCTTAGCCTGGTTCTCCTTTTAGCCTTTAACCCATTCTTCTGGCCATATGTACCCAGTACATATACTCTGTCCTAGCAGACTAATTTCCTTTCTTCTCCTCAACTCAATTTTAAACTCCTTGAAGGCAAAGGTTCTCTTTTTTAAAAAGAACTAATTTATTTCTAGTTTTTGACATTTACTTTGATAAGATTTTGAGTTATAAAATTTTTCCCCCTCTCCAAAACTGCATGCAATATGATATAGGCTATATAGGTACAATCACATTCAACTTACTTCCACATTAGTCATGTTGTGAAAGAAGAATCAGAACAAAAGGGAAAACCACAAGAAAGAAAAAACAAAAAGCGAAAATCGTCTGCTTTGACCTGCGTCCAGACCCCATCCTTCTTTCTCTGGATGTGGACGGGATATTTCACTGTGAATCTTTTGGAGTTGTCTTAGATCATTGCTAAGAAGAGCTAAGTCTATCAAAGATGTCTATCAACAGTGTTGCTGTTACTGTGTACAACATTCTGGTTCTGCTCACTTTATTCAGTGTCAGTTCATGTCAGTCTTTCCAGGTTTTTCTGAAATCTACAAGGCAGAGGCTCTCTTAAGGGATGTTGGGTTCCCAGTTTAGGGCTAGACACACAATAGGTACTGAATAAATACTTGAATCAATGAAAGGTCCCTTTGAACTACCAGTCCCAATGGGAAACTCAACTGAGATAATAGGTTGTATCAGCAAGCACCCCAGCATACCCAGGGTGGCTGCTAACACAAGTTCTTAGATCTGCTTTTCTAAAGGAAAGGAACTCAGAATGGGTTAACAGTCTCACTTTAATCAGTCAAACAAATATCATTTACCTAGTTCAGGGGAAAAAGTCAGCACCCTGAACTTCAGAGAATGCAAACAGAATACTAACACAAGTTACAAGCAGACAAGGAAACAGATCAGCAGACGGACTTCCAGCTGTCTGACCATCACATCCATACCTATTCAGTTACCAGAGAGGGAAGCACCAACATCTGGGTTTTCAAAGCTGGGGGGCTCAATGGCTTCCCAGAGTCTCATCTGGTCAAATCATACAACTCTTCTCAAAGTGAGCCCCAAAGCAAAACCTCACATCAGGGCATATATATAGCCTTCTCCTGGCCAGGAGAATGTCACAGCCCTCTTGACCCACTGCCCAATCTCAAAGCAACAAGGCCTCGGGCATTCCCAAAAAACAAGCCTCCCGCCAGAGGCTCCACGTGACCACATTCAGCCTATTAGGGGGCACAGTATACTTTCAAATAGGGGCAGGTTCTCAGAGTCACTTAGCCACTTTAGCAAAGGGCTGAGGGGCGGGGGAGATCTTCACATTCCCATAACATAGGTATCAGTAATATCTCCTCCTCACCAGAAGAGAGTTGCTCCTGTTTTCTTTCTCTTTGAGAACTTATTTTCATTTTCCCAACAGCAACAGCTCTTGGCAATGGAGTAAGATGACTGTCCCTATTTAATTTAAAATGATTAGATTTGGTTCATAATTCTAGCCTGTGGAGATCTTTTAAAATTTTTGTTCAGTCAACCAGTGTTTTTTTCTGTGGTACCAGTTTTATATTATCCATACATTTAATTAATGTGTGCCTTTTGTGTTCCCATGTGAAGTATTGACCCCCTCTTCTTTCTGCTTATTATTGTTCTCCTGGGGAGAGTTCCTTCGAGGCTGACATTGATGGCCATTCTTTGGATACCACTGTTTAATTGGTTCACAGTTCATGTAACTGTTCAGTACCTAGCTCTTTATCCTAGTTTTCCAATGGTCTTAGGTATAACATGAGAAACTTTGTTGAATCTAAACTTCGTCAAACTTTTCTGAAATTAAACAAAATAGGATCTGCAGAATTTTTCTGATGTGTATTCTAGTAATCCTTTCAAAAAAGGAAATGAGGTTGTTCTGGTATGACTTGTTCTTATGGGAGCCATGCTGACTTACAGTGATCACCACTCTCCTTTCTAAATGCTCACTAATCATATCTTTGAGCAGTCCTGGGATCTTGCTAGGAATTCATTCAAGGTTCACTGGCATAGAGCTTTAAGGGTGTGCTTCCTTCTCTTTGAAAACTGGCACGGCAGGCACTCCTTTCTCTTCCCTGGGTCACTCTCTTATTCTTGGTGCTTCCTGAGAAGTCTTTGGTAGCAGGGCAGCTCCTGTCTTCCTTTAGCACGTGGAGGATCTTCTCTCAGGCCTGGTGACTCAGATTCATTGAGGGCATCTGTTATTTTGCCAACTATGCAGTCACCTGACCATTTGTATTTTAAACTTCCTGTTCTGAAGATTGTTCTCCTTATTAGAAAAAAGCAGAAACCAAATAAATGTTGCTTCCCTCTCTCCATTATTTTTTTGTCCCAAACATTTAAAATAGCTTTGTGCATTTTCCTTATTTCTCTCTTGCCCTGTTTTTCTCTTGCTCAACACATGGTTCACAAAAACCCTTTTTTGTTCTTGGCCCTTTTTTTTTTTTTGCAAACCTCAGTTCATAATAGATGTTTTAGAATATTTTTACCTATCCTTAGAGAACCATGGCATTCTTTAAAAACAAAATAGTCCTCTGTTACCTTCCCCATGTGTCTTCATGAAAATCTTAGTTTCCCAAAGAGATCAAAGAAAAAGAATAAGGACTCATGTTGTTCAGTCCTGTCCAATTCTTCATGGCCCCGTGGCCCATAGTACACCAATGCTATCCATTCCTTCTCTAGTGGATTAAGGCAGACAAAGGTTGTGTGACTTGCTCAGGGTCACATGGCTATTTAGGTGTCTGAGGCTGGATTTGCTGAGCTTTTAGCAGCTCTTTTTGTGGTGGCAGAGAGTTGTAAACTGAAGGGATCCTTATCCATTAATTGGATGACAAGTTGTTTTAGATGATTGTGATAGAATACCACAGTGCTATAAAAAATGATGAAGGGGGATGGTTTCAGAAAAACCTGGGAAGATTCATACGATAGAGTTAAGTGAGCAGAACCAAGAGAATAGCCTACACAGAACCAGCAATATTGTAATGGTGATCAGCTGTGAAAGAGGGTCTTGGTAACCGATCATAATGCTCCATGAGAATTCCAGAGGACCCTGGATGAAAATGCTACCCATCTCCAGAGAGAGGGCGGATGGACTCTGAGTGCAAATGGAAGCAGAATTTTTTTCTTTATTTTTTTCACTTTTTTTTTTTGGCAACATGGCTAATGTGGAAATGTTTTGCACGACTATATATGTATAATGGGGATCATATTTTTTGTCTTCTCAATGGGAGGGGAAGGAGACAGGGACAGAGAGAATGTGGAACCAAAAAGAAACATTTTAAATAAAAAAAAAAATCAAATCAGATCAAAGCTGGGTTTCTGAAGATGCTGTCCTTGCAGTCACATCAGACTTTTGGCTCCTTCTTTCTTCATTAAAAAGAAATTTGCTGCTTAATCAGCAGGATTTCATTCATAAAAGCTTCAAATTTCAGATCATGGGATCTTGGACAACGTTTCTGAAAGCTATGAAATTCACTTTCCTAAAGTCTAGGGTTCTCTTGACTGTGCCCAGTGCATCCTTCTAAAGCAGTGGTTCTCAACCTTCCTAATATAATACTTACATGTGGATGGATCTGCATGTGGGCGGACCCGCCTGGAGATGGATAGAGGAGCAGTGTCTCGGTTCCTGAGACCATTGGAAATATGTGTTTTCCGATGGTCTGAGGTGACCCCTGTGAAAGAGTCGTTTGACCCCCAAAGGGGTCACAACCCATAGGTTGAGAACCGCTGTTTAAAAAGTGTCCTGAGCTCTAAAGAGATAGGCACTATAGTCCCAAATGACACTTCTTCTGCTTCCTAAGCCTTCTGAAAGATGAAATTATCTTAGCCAGGCAGGGCTGTGGAGAAGAACTGGGCCTGTGGTGGTATTGGTGCAGAGGTGAGGAAGTTCCCTTCACCAGTGCAGACTGGCACCTTCTCTGAACTTTACACTCTTGGGGAGCTGCCTGGGGACTTGCCCGGGGTCACACAGTCAAGATGGGTCCGAAGCAGGGTTGCAACCTGGGTCTTCATGTCTCTGAAGCTGGCTCTCTGCCCACTCCAGCAGCTGCTTCTCATTAGCAAGGCGAGGCAGAAAGTTTGTCAGGTGCTTTGCTTTTAGCAAAGAGGGACTTTGGGTGGGAAAAGCATGTTATGTCCCTTAAAGGGCTCTATTATTCTGAGTTTCTAGGTTGCAGCTTTTAGGCAGTTGCCACTGAGGTCACACCTGCCACGTGCCTCTGGCCACTTTTGTCTTTCTCCCGAGCTCTGGTGCTCTGTGGGACAGCTGGTCTCTTTCCGGTGGTCTTACCCTCGAGTTTTCTGCTGTTCTTGCCTCCTGTCTGCTGTAGATTTCCATGGCAGTTGGCCTCTCTCTGATCTGCAGGGCTGCTCCTTGAGCCTGCTCTCTTTTCCTAGCAGGCTTAGGTGTCCCCACCTGCAAGGGCCTGGCAGTCTTTCTGCCTCTCCAGGTGACTGGATTGGGTGCCAGTGTTCGAGGCCTTTTTCTGTAGACATTTGAAGCCACAAGGGGCATTTCCATCTCTTTCCTCATTGCTAAGCCCCTCGCTCCTGTGACACATGCCTCTGTCACTCTCTCCAGTGGCCAGTGGGTCATTGTACCTGCCTAGTTTTCTCCTCTCCATTTTGAATTTCAAGTTAGATCAACGTATCTCTGGACAAGTATATTCTCTGATCTTGTTCTGGATACTCTGCCTTGTTAAGAATCCCTGATCTTAGAACCTTGTTTTAAGTATTCTCAGTGCTGGCCATGTTGTATCTTTGCAAGTCAGCTTTGTAGATTTTGAGCAGGACATCAGGAGAGCCAGGTCGGCTAAACCCAGTGGGCAGATAACCTGGATTCAAAATGGATTTTCTTGTATGAACCAAAAACTGGTTATAGGAGGAGTTCAGGAGGGGGCTGAGCATCACTGGAGTAAGCATCAGGCCTTTTGAGGTGACTGCTTTGAAGGACATCATTCATTTGAATGTAAAAGTTTTGGTGTGCTCTTCGTAACTCAATTCTTAGTCACCAGGTGTTGTCTGGGCAAATGCCACACTTTCCTAGGTATATAGAGCTCCTTTCTGACCCCTGGCCATTGCATCATTGGCCCTCACTCTCCTTCTTCTCTTTTCAGGCGGATTTGAGCAGCCTTCCAGAAATAGATAACGCCCTGGCAGTGTTCTGCATGGCCACCTATGGGGAGGGGGACCCCACAGACAATGCCCAGGACTTCTATGACTGGTTACAGGAGACAGATGTTGATCTCTCTGGTGTCAAATTTGCGGTGAGTTGTCCCCTTCCTCATGCTCACTACTCCCTGAGGGCTTGTGGACTGGACTCGAGGCACTCTGGGGCCCTTGGCTCTAAGTGCCAAGCCTAGGCTTCGGGGCCCTGCTGCCCCACCTTGACTGGTCTGGGATGCCAGAGTCCAGCATTGTTTGGAAAATAACAGCTCATCCTTCCCTTGTCATCACTGCAGTCATTGGTGTTGCTTTTGGCAGAAGGGATTCTGAGCTCCCCTCCTACTGCCCATCCTGATGCCTAGGCCAGGGCCTGGAAGGGAGATGAGTGGCACCTTGTCTGCATCCTCCTCAGGTGATGCCCCACCATGTGTGAGAGGTACACCACACAGGGCTGTGGGGGAGGAGGAGGCCAACAGGCAGGGTCCTGATCTTGAGTAGCCTCTGGGGGCACCTTGAGCAGCCTCTCATAGAAACCCATCCTGCAGCTCCCTTGGGGGGCACAAGTCAAAGCTGCGCAGAGATTTCACTCTGCCTGGTAAAAGCATCTAGGGTTTGGAACCTCAGCTGGTGTCCTGCGGGCTCACAGACTCTGGACCTGAGGGAAGAGGGTTTCCCTGGGTCAAGGACCACTGCTAGGGTGCCCTGTTGGGAGTCACAATGGAAACAGCTGAGGGGCAGAGGGGACATCCAGGCAGATCATGAACTGCCTTTTCTCTGCGGGGCACTTAAGAAGCAAAGGGGTGTCAGGAGCCTGCCTTTAACCCTTTACTGCTCATCCTCTTGGGTGGGACCAAAAGTGATCTCCATCATGATTCATTTCCTCCTCCCTAAGTCTCACTGAAAGCCTTGTTTGATCAGTTCGGATACATTATGTACCAGCCAAGAGCCTTATCATGGAGGTTCAGATTGGAAACCTGTCACATCCCTCTCACAACTGGACTCTGCTCAAGTCCATCCTTATTCCCCACCCCCCCACCCCACCTGTCTTTTCCCACAAAACCAAAGTGGCAACAGGATGAAGCATTATTGCTCTTTTTTCTTTCCGCAGGTGTTTGGTCTTGGGAACAAGACCTATGAACACTTCAATGCGATGGGGAAATATGTGGACAGCAGGCTGGAGCAGCTGGGTGCCCAGCGGATATTTGAAGTGGGCATGGGGGATGACGATGGGAAGTGAGTAAGCCCAGACCCAGCATGGGGAGGCCTGTGGCCTGGGTCTGGCAGAGCAAGGAGCCCCCTCTGAGGAGTGGTGACAAGCGAGCAGGGGTGCTGGCTCCATTTGAAGTCTCTTCCTAGGGTCCTCTTGTGCACTTCAGGGTGATTTCCTGTACTCTCACTCTCATTTGCTTCCTCTCCATCTTTTAAGGGTGTCCCCCTCTTACTTTCCCTTTTTCTTGGCCACTTGAGTCAGTGGCTCTGAAGGGGCACATTCGGTTCAGTTAGAGACCTGGCTGTGGCGACTATCCAGCCTCGTTCTTAGATGTTACAGCTTTGCAGAAGTATCTAGGCACCCCACGACCTAGGAAGTAACCCCCGAGGTGGGCAGTGCTCTTTGGGCTGCAGAGGCAAAAGCACTGCATGTTTGTCCCCTTTGGTCCTTGTTCACAAGAGAACAGTGGGGCCTTGGTGTCACTGTCTCAGGGTCATTTTTTTGTTCTGTTGAAAACAAAAGTTAAATGTGGTTCCCCTGCCTTACTTGGACATGTTCTTAGTTTGATGCCTGTTTATAGAACAGAACCTGCCAGCCCCAAGGCCGTTCTCCCTCCTTCCCCATTCCCTTCCGTGTCTCTCTCTCCCTCCCCTTCTTTCCTCCTTCCTGTCTCTCCCTCCCACCTCTCTCCTCATTCCATCCCTGTGTCTCTCTCCCCCTCCCTCCCTCCCATCTCTCTTTCTGTGTGCGTGCGTGCGTGCGTGCGTGCGTGCGTGTGTGTGTCTCTGTCTCTGTCTCTCCCTCTCCCTTCCTCCCTCCCTCCCCTCCCTTGTCTTTCTCCGCTCTCTCTCCTTGGCAGTGACCTTTCCCCCTGCCTCTGTGGCTCATTCTTTGGCTTTTCACAGCTTGGAGGAAGATTTCATCACCTGGAGAGAGCAGTTCTGGCCAGCTGTTTGTGAACATTTTGGAGTGGAGGCTACTGGTGAGGAGTCCAGGTGAGCACAGGCACAAGAATGGCTGAGTGTGGCGATTTGCCACAGAGGATGGGATGGCGAGAAGGGGAGGGGTGCTTGGGACTGTTGGGACAGGAGCCTTTGAAGACAGCGAGGAAGCCTGTCATGCTCAGCCAGCCACAGAGAAGCTGGCTCTCCTTGGTCCTCCTTTGAATGGTGTCAGGGTCCAGATTCAGATGCCATTGGGCAGAACTGAGGCTTTGCCTGGTTACACTTTGAGCTTCTGTATCCCCTCTGGCCCAGTAACTCAACCAGCTGAGATTGTAACTGGGCTTTGTGGTTTTGCTCTGCCCAGTGTCTGGCAGCAGGGAATCTGATGGGATGCATTGTGTCCTAGGGAAGGACTGAGTGTGTGTCCCCCACAGGAGTCCTAACTGAGAGGCCTTTTTGCCCCTGGTCTGTACTCTTCTTAAACCGTCTCAGGTATGAACATAATGGCCCTTAACAGAAACCTCGGGCCACGTTGTAGTTGAGCAGGTCACGGCCCTGGGTCAGGATTGAATTGCTCTCCTGGGAGTCCCAGAATGAAGTATTTAGTCCGTCGTTTGGCATCCCTGGTGCCCCATCACCTTGAGGGTAGAGTGCCTGCTGTCCCACATGGAAGGGGGAGGGGCTTCCTGCTCCCTGCCCGGCTTCTGCCTGTAACGCCCAGGAGTTATAATGAGGTTTTTCAATATTTGAAGGGAATGCTCTTCTCTTCTGAACACCTGTCCCTCATTAAGACACTGCTCACTCATTCTGATCACTTCCTGCTGTGACACTCTCCACTTTGTCATATGTAATTGCCAGAATCAAATACAGCATTTAAGATGTGCTCTGGCCAGTGCAGAATATAGGGGACTTAGCCCTGTGGCTCCTCTGTATTCCTTTCTACCTTAGCTAACCAACTCAGTCCAACCTGGTCCTCACCCTGTCTGCTTGGCCAGATGGTTGCCCCCTGGACTGCACGAGCACCTCCTTTGTGCTGGGGGCTATCAACGATCCCATGGTCCCACAATCCCATGGTCTGACAGGCCTCACGGTGTGCAAAAACATCATCATAAGACCCCACGATGGGATCATGGCATCTGCCTAAAAGCCTCTTGCACATGAACCACATATAGGAAAGCCAAGTTTTCCCCTCCAGCCTCTGTTTATGCAGTTGATCTTGGAGCTGTGTGTGCATGACATTAGAGGTGACCCTGTGAAACATCTTTTTACTTTGAGGTCACTCTTCCTAGCATTTGCAGGCTCTTAGGGGTTTTTTAATGTGTCATCCAACGTGGAAGCTATTCTTCCTCTTTGCCTTCTGAAAAACCAGCGTGCATTTTGTCTTTGGTAAAGCTATTGAGCAGAAAATTGCCAAGGCAGCGCCCTGGGGCCCTCCACCAAAGACTTGGCTCTGTGTTAACAGTAGTCCATTGGTCACCACACCCACCAGCCTCACATCCGGCTCACTATTACAGCTCACGCCTCTCTTTTGTCCATGAGAACAGAGCTGTGTTGAAATCCAGGTAGCGTGAGAAACTGTGTTGAAATCTGAAGAGCCTGTGACTAAGGCCTCCCCTTGCAGGACTCACCCTTGTCATCCTGTGAAGCAATTACTCCCATATAAAGGTTTTGTTGAGCCCCTTAGCAGCAAGCCTAGGACTTGGGAGAGGCTTTCTAGAAGAGCCTTCTAGGTCACTGACCGCTGCCCTTTCTTTGGGAGGGCCAGCTGGAATGCAAGTGTTTCTTTGCCCTGGTTATAATGCAGTGTCCGAGCCCATGGCTCAGAGATTTCAGGTACCTCTTCCAGGCCTCTCTCAGCTCTCAGGATGTCCCCCCAGGGCAGCACTGACCATCTTCAAGCACCGTTTTTGCCATCTCCTTCTCCTGTGAAATGGTCCCTTGGTTTAGATGCAGACCCTCACCCTGGGCTTGGAGGCCTCATTAGCCAAACTTCATCTCCTGCTGTTCCCAGCCTGGGACATGCTTGCTTTGTCACACAGGGCCTGCCCTGGCACACATGTGCTGTGACAGGCAGAGTTCGGTTCAGATCCTGGCCCTGCTGCTGATCACCTGTGATCTGGGCCAAGACGCTACGTCTAAGCTTCAGATTGCTCTTCTCCAAAATGACTGGTTGGACTCAGAAGACTTCTGTGCTCCTTTCTGGCTCCAGATCCCATAAGCCCCCTTCTCTCCCCCTGCCTTACGCCCCCAGCTTTATTGTTTTCACATCACATTCTTCTCCCCTCCCCCCACTCCATGCCCATCCCCCGAGGGAGCCTGCCTTGGTAACAAAGGAAAAAGCAGTTCAGATTGCTGAGAACGTCACTGTGTTGGGCCTACTGTGTGCAACCCGACAGCTCCGCCGCGGCTCCATTTCTCTCTTGCCCATAGTAAGACAGTGTCGGAATTGCTTCTCAGAGTGATTCAGCCATCACTGATTACCATCACGTGGTAATAGTGCACCCATCTTTCTGTGGCTCCTCTAATATCAACCACAGATTGTGTCCTTTGGGTGCTTCCAATTCATGGGTGTGATAGTTGTGACACAGAACTTTTCTTTCATGTAGTTATTAATCACTCGCCATTGTTTCGAGAACCATTCGTGTTCGTTGCGCGCTCCCCTCTTGGCCTCCAATATCTGTGCTCATCTCCCCCATATCCTGACTATCAAACCTGAAGCCTGCTCTGACCTTCAAAGGAAGCTGTCGCCTGGGGATTCCACCTGGTTTCAGTTATTCCTTAAGTTCCTTGCCCTCAACTTGGTGCTTCCTTGGATTCATTTTTTGCACATGGGAAGTCCTTTCTTGAGGCGTATCCTCTTTGTCCTGGAGTAGATCCCAAGCCCTTAGGGAGTTTGCTCAGCCTCCAGCTTTGCGGTAATCCTCACCCAAACCTCTGACACCCCCGAGATCAGTGCATGGGCAGTCAGTCCTGGCGCTCTGACTTTCTCAATTCCGTCTCTCAGCATTCGTCAGTATGAGCTGGTGGTGCACACGGATGAGAACATGAACAAAGTGTATACTGGGGAGATGGGCCGGCTGAAGAGCTACGAGAACCAGAAACCGTAAGTCAGGGTCAGGGCGCTGACCTTGAAGTGGGGGTTGCCCTTTGGGACCTGCCCTGCTTGAGGGAGTGCAGATCTGGGGCTGTGCCCCCCGGGTGTGTGTGTGTGTGTGTGCGCTTGTGCACGCACACGTACACAGAGGGACACCACCCAGAAGATAACACTTAGCCACCAGCCAGACCGAAGCATTTGTTGTCTTTTTACCAGCTGGGCCCAGTGGT
Organism: Pseudochirops cupreus; assembly: GCA_028627135.1. Lineage (NCBI taxonomy): Eukaryota > Metazoa > Chordata > Mammalia > Diprotodontia > Pseudocheiridae > Pseudochirops > Pseudochirops cupreus. The sequence continues at coordinate 379,678,622 of CM053584.1, forward strand.
TGAGATAAAACAGCCTGTATTTGCATTGAAGCCCTTTCAGCTTCTGCCTTTGGATATGAGCCTGTTTGTACACGTGTGTCTTTCTGTGGAAGAAGCCCAAGCACAGGCTGTCCCAGGATTCGTGGGACGCAGCAGGGGTGGGGGAAGGGATGCCTGTCACCATGGCCCTGGGGCCAGTGGCTCAGTGCAGCAGTGAGTTGGGTGGCCCCGGGGCCTTCCTTGTTCAAGTTCTGTCAGGTTCAGGGTCCCCTCAAGAACAGTGACTGTGGGTGAGGTCAGGGCAGCCATGTGAGCCTGCCATTATGTCCCTAAATACACTGACTGGGTTCCAGCAAATGATACCAAGGGCAAAGGTCTGTGTCAACAGAGCTGGATTTCTAATCAAAGCCTAATCAAAGAGTTGATTTGCTAAAAATTCCCCTGGTCTTTGGACTCTGTGTCCATGCTGAATGACTGACACAGAGTAGGCCCATCTGATCTCAGAGGCAGCTGGCCTGGGATCCGCTTTGGAGCTAACAGACAGAGGGCAACACAGGTGAAGCCTGACTGAGCCCTGGGGCTGCGGCTGCCACCTCGTGATTGCCCCAATGGGATGAGCAGCACACAGTTTCATTATGAAAGGGATACTGCAGTCGAGTACCCAGTGCCTTGATTTTTTTTATTTGGGCTTTGAGAAAGCCTTTCTATGTATAGATTTTCCCCAAAAGCTAAAAGGAGAATTTGTGGGAGATTTGTTCTTTTGGGGGCTAGGCACCACCCTCTAAACTGAGCTCCATGGAGAGGATCTAGGGTGGTGGGCAGGGAGAAGGAAGGAAACATTTCTAAAGAGCCTCAGATGTGTGAGGCCTGGGCTAAGCACCTGAAAATCGGATCTCACTGGGTCCTAACAACAAACCTGGGAGGCAGGGCCTATGATTATTCCCATTTTATAGTTGAGAAAACTGAGGCAAATGACATGGGTGACCCGGGTCACACAGCTCTTAAGTGTCTGAGGTCAGATTTGAACTCAGTTTTCCTGAGTCCTGGCCCAGAACTCTGTGCCCGGCCTGCCCCACCTTACTCCCAAAGAGGGAGGAAAACTGGCAAGGGAGGGAGTCACATTTTTCCTGGGCCCTCCCTGCCCTGTGGCTGCCCACCCTCTACCCAAACTTCGCCAAAGCAGGATGGCCTGAGTGAAGAACATGGGCTCAGCTTCAAACTCTGACAGATGTTGCCATCTGGGTGCTTATGGGACCTCAGGTTCTGTGTTTTTGAGAAAAATGCCTTGTAAACAGAGGGGGCAATGTAAGCTCGAGCTGCCCTCCCTGACTGAGAGGGAGAAGAGAGGAGCCAACCTGGCAAGTGGTCCAGCTGGCCCAGGAGGCCTCGTGTGATTTATGGTTCATGGTTCATGGCTGGGGCCATCCCAGAGGAGGCCCAGAGAGATCAGGGCATGTTGGGATCACTGCTCTTTGCCATGGCTCTGTGTATGTCCTGGTGTCGCCCTGCCTTGTCACTGCTTTGGGACACTTGAGTCCCAGATGGGCCAATGGAATTCTCTTTCTTGCAGACCTTTTGATGCCAAGAATCCATTCCTGGCTACCGTGACCACCAATCGGAAGCTGAACCAGGGAGGAGAGCGCCACCTTATGCACCTGGAGTTAGACATCTCAAATTCCAAAATCAGGTAGGAGAGCCCCACCCATTGGGCCTTCTGACCCAGTCAGCTCTGGAGCCAGTGCACCCTCCTGCCACTGATAGAGGCAGCCTGGATTTGTCCCCTGGCCCTCAGTTTCTCTTCTTCAAAGATGAATGAGTGGTGCGTAGATGCTCCAACTTGGCTTTCCATCCCTAGGTACGAGTCTGGAGACCATGTTGCTGTGTACCCAGCCAATGATGCATCACTTGTTAATCAGCTTGGAGAGATCCTAGGTGCTGACCTGGACGTGGTCATGTCTCTGAACAACCTGGATGGTGAGTCTACCCATGTCAGCATCTGGGCTGGCACGGGCTCGGTTCTCCTGTCTCCTCCTTTCTGTGTGATGACACGGCTTGGGGGAAGCCCAGCAACAGAGCCTGGACCAGGGCATGGGGCCCAAGGAAGCTCTGAAGCAGACTAGCTCCTCAAGCAGGGTGTGCAGGACAGTTGGCCAGTCAACAAGCACTTAGTGAGCACTTATAGTGCCAGGCCCCCAAACTGAACCCCATAAACGCATGCCTCCCAGCCCCTACCTCCTGCCCTCTGGGGGCTCACACTGTCCAGAGGGGCCAACATGTATGGAGAAAACACAGAGAGACTAAACAATTCAGACTAGACGTTAAAGGGGAGAGGTGTGGCAGTGAGGTGGGGGAGGGAAGGCTTTCTGTGGAAGGAATGTGGTGCTTGAGCTGTACCCTGTAGGGATTCTGTGAAGGGAAGGTCAAAATTAGGGGGTTGGATGCTCTCTAAGGCCCCACTCAGGTCTCCCTTTTTTGGTTCTGTGGCTCCCTGGGTTGTACAGAGGAATCAGTGCCATCTGCCATAGGCTTAGTGAATTGCCAGGTCACTTGCCAAGTTCTAAGGAAACCAGAGCCCCCAGTCTGATCCCCATGAGACAGAGGCAGCAGCCACCTCCATGCTGAGTGAGCCTCACTTTCTTTCCTGGGCCTCAGACCACAGGCCTTAATGTCCTTGGTTCTGTGCCACCAGACAATTGTGAGATTGACTCTCAGAGTATGACCAGCTGCAGGAGGCCTGGGGTGATCTTACCAGTTGTTCTGCCAGGGAGGTTGGTGTGGTTGGGGGAGGATTCTCCTGCCTTTGTGGTACACAGTGAAGTCTGGCCTTCATCTTCAGGCCATCCACATTTAGGAGCAAAAAAGGGCTAAAGACCACTGCTTTTTGACAAAGAAATAATCATAATAACTGACATTTCTTTAGCTCCTTAAGGTTTGCAAAGAGCTTTCTATGTTATCTCATTTGATCCTTACAGCAACTCTATGAGGCAGGCACTATTCTCATTCTACAGAAACCGAGGCCGGCAGATGGTCAGTCACTTGTCCAGGCTCGCCCTGCTAGTAAGGGTCTGTGGAGGGATTTGAACTCAGGACACCATCCCTATCCCACTGTAGCACTTAACTCAAGCGTGGGAATCCATGACCATCCCATGACAATCCTAACACCAGACAAAGAGGGTGCATCATTGCTCATGACAGCCCTTGACCCAGGAGTTGGGAGATTTTCCTTCTTGCAAATTCTTGCCTAATGCTCCCCTCCCCTCCCACCAGAGAAAGTCTCCCTTTTCTTTTCTTCTTTTTTTGGCTTTTTGGAGGGGGGAAGGTAGGGCAGTTGGGGTTAAGTGACCCGCCCAAGGTCACAAAGCTAGTAAGTGTTAAGTGTCTGAGGCTGGATTTGAACTCAGATCCTCCTGACTCCAGGGCCGGTGCTTTATTCACTGTACCACCTAGCCGCCCCAAAAGTCTCCCTTTTCACTTGTGACCCTCAGCAGAGGGGCTCTTGTCGCCATTGCTTGTTCCTTATCCTTCCTGGCTGGAGGAAGTCACTTAGTCCTCGTGCTTAAAAGTCCCCCTCCAGTGATTCAGGCAGTTTGAGAGAGCAGAAATAGCTAGGATGCAGCAGCAGAATCTGTGGGAAGGCTGCAGTGGCCAGTAGGGCCTTTGCTCTGGGGGAGTAAGTTGGGCTTTTGGGGTGATCGCTCTCCTTTTCTCAGTTTGCTCACTGAAGTCACATTCTCAGTGTTGCATCACTCTTTGGGGTTCATTTCATTTCCTTTATTAGAAGGAAAAAAAGCCCACAGTGCCGATGCCTCAAGGCTCTGTTCTCACCAGCCACCCACAGCATTTAGGACTGCCTTGTGTGGGGCATCCCTACATGTAGCCTGCTATCACACATGCAACTTAGGAGGGAAGAGGGTAGAATTAGTGTGGCCAGCTTAGGAGCCTGAGGACTGCGCAGTGTCAGGCCTGGGAGCTTCCAGAATTTATCTGAGATAACTGAAGCCCAGAGATGGGAGGGGGTTCCCTCAAGTCACAGAGGGACTTATCCAGCCTTCATTTCTGCTTTGCCAAGCAGCCTTTCTTTGTTGGCTCAAGTGTCAGACCCAGAGGCTGCCAACCTAGCCAGCTGGATCCAGGCAGGTGGAGGCTGCTATCTCAGGCCCTGAGAATTCCCCCTGCTCTTCAGGAGACGAGTGGGAGTGACCAGCTTGGGGAACATAGGCTGAGAAAGCTGGGAGCTTCAGTATTCCAGATGGGGCTTTGTGACAGAGCTCTTGTGAGGGGCAGGATCATTCTGACATGGTTTTTTGTGTGTGTGTGTGTGTGTGTGTGCACACATGCACATGTGTGCGCACATGCACAAATGGCCCAGGGTCATTAAGGGCCTTCATTGGCGGCTTGAGCCCAGTCAGGCCCACAGGGGAGAGGTCCCAGGCCCAGGTGGGTGTCCCCTAGTCATGGTCTGTTTGTCTTTCAGAGGAATCCAACAAGAAGCACCCATTCCCCTGCCCCACCACTTACCGCACGGCGCTCACTTACTACCTGGACATCACCAATCCCCCCCGGACCAACGTTCTCTACGAGCTGGCTCAGTATGCTGGGGATCCAGCTCAGCAAGAGCAGCTCCGCAAGATGGCGTCTTCATCAGGCGAGGGCAAGGTAAGCACTCCCCGGCCCCCAGCCTGCCTCCCACTGCCTCGGCCCTGCTGGCAGACTCACTCCCGGCCCCTCCTCGGCTCTTCCCTCCACAGGAGCTGTACCTCAGCTGGGTTGTGGAAGCCAGGAGGAATATCCTGGCCATTCTGCAGGACTACCCCTCCCTCCGGCCCCCCATTGACCATCTGTGTGAGCTGCTGCCCCGCCTGCAGGCCCGCTACTACTCCATCGCCTCCTCCTCCAAGGTGGGTTTGAGAAGGATGAGCTCCCACAATGGGAGAGACTGGACCAAGGCCACTCGGGGTCATCAGCAGGGGCTCCTCCAGATAACTGGGGAGAGCCTTTTATCTCACCAAGCTTCAGTTTCCTGGTCTGTAAAATGGGAATAATTAGCAGTGCCAGTGCCTACCTGGTGCTGTTGTGAGGCTCTCTGCAAACTTTGGTGTCGTCATCCTGCGCCCCATGGCCTCCTGCCTGTTCAGAGTGACCTAGCCCAGTGCCACAGCTTGTAGGCCAGTGCATGAATGCAGGGCAGGCAGCAGAGGGGGTGGGAAATGGAGGCTCCCCAGTGAGTTTGCTGGGGGAGGGACTGCTAGGCAGCAGCCACCCCTGACCTCAAGGTAGCTCTTGGGGCAAGGCTCCAAGTTGGCAGGCACACAGCCCTCCAGCATCTGGGTGCTGAAGCCCTTAACTGCTGCCCTGCCCTTTGCCTCCGATGTCTTAAGAGTAAGATGATGAGAGCCCTTGGACTGCTGACCTCCCAGGGGGAGACAGAGCCTTTCTGTCCCCAGCCTCTCGGGGTGCAGGTGAAGATGCCCTTGCCATCTCATGGGCATGCTGGCACCTTTTTCCTCAGCTCCATGAAGTGACCCACTTGGGCACCCAGCCGAGATGGGGGGGAGGGGCACCTCGTGGCTCTTTGGGAGGGAGGGTTCTCTGGGTGGGGCAAGGAAAAGGCTTTATGGAGAAGTCCCTGCTTGGCTGCATCTGGAGGAGGAAGCGAGGAGGGAATACATGACTGGACAGGGGATAGCCAGAAGACTGGGCTGAGCCTGGGCCAGGGAACAAAGGGTTTTTAAGGCCAAAGAGCAGGCCAGGGGGGCTGCTGGAGGCAGGGAGGCCCAAGAAGAGGCTGAGGGAAGACTCTGAACTCAGGGGGCAGAGAGGGGGATGGGTGTGAGAAATGTTGGCTTAGACATGGGGAGTGAAGGGGAGCCGTGGGGGGGTGGGGTGGGGGGGGTCAAGAGTGTCTGGAGGTTAGGAAGAGGAGTTCTCTCCCCACAATTAAGGGAGGTGGGAGCAGGAGTGGGCTTGAGAGGAGAGGTAGCGAATTCTGTTCTGCCTCCTCCTTTTCAGAGACCAGAGGAAAAGGACAGGAGAGGGAGATGATATCAGGAGGGAGGGAAGGTGAGGGCCTCAGTTTTCTCAGTGAAGTCAAAGGAGATTCCTAATCAAGGGATGGGCTAGCAGGGGCAGCTTGTTGGTGTGATGGAAGGGAAGGTTTGGAGCAGCCTCTGGGACAGTGGGCCAAGGGCAGAGATTTCGAGGCGGGGGACCAGGTGAGCATGGTTGGGTTGGTGTCTGGTCTTTTGAACAGGGGGCTGAGCAGGAGAACTGGGGAGCTGGACAGACAGGAAGCCGCTTGGCCGGTGGCTCACGCTGGGAGGCCCTTCCCCACAGTGTTCTTCTCTCCCTGCCACCCCTCCAGGTTCACCCCAATTCCATTCACATCTGTGCTGTGGTTGTGGAGTACGAGACCAAGTCGGGCCGGGTCAACAAGGGTGTGGCCACTAGCTGGCTCAAGGCCAAGGAGCCTGCCGTGGAGAATGGGCACAAGGCCACAGTGCCCATGTTTGTGCGGAAGTCCCAGTTCCGACTGCCCTTCAAGCCCACCACACCTGTCATCATGATTGGGCCGGGCACCGGCATCGCCCCCTTCATGGGCTTCATCCAAGAGCGGGCCTGGCTGAAAGAACAGGGTAAGATGGGCTAGGCTGGTGCCAACCCCCCGGGCTCTGCAGCACTGCGCATCGGCGGGCGGGTCCCCGGGCATCCCCTGACCCTGTGATCAGACCCCTGCTCTGGTGCCCCCAGGTAAGGAAGTTGGCGAGACCGTTCTGTACTATGGCTGCCGCCACTCCGACGAGGATTACTTGTACCGGGAAGAGCTGGCCCAGTTCCAGAAGGATGGTGTCCTCTCCCAGCTTAATGTGGCCTTCTCCCGGGATCAGCCCCAAAAGGTGGGGCCGCGGGGGAGGGGAAGGCATGGGGGGGGGCGGGAGGGGAGCCGCCGGCAGCCGAGGCTGAGCGGGCCCCCCAACCCCACCCTCCTCTTGGCCAGGTTTACGTGCAGCACCTGATGAAACAGAATAAGGAACATCTTTGGAGACTGATCCAGGAGGGCAGTGCGCATGTCTACGTGTGTGGGTGAGTGCCGGGCGCGGAGGGGCGGGGCCTGGCCGGAGCAGGAGGCTGGGCGGGGGTGGGCCGGGGGCCGCCGGCTGATCGCCTGCCTTCTCTCCGCTAGGGATGCGCGGAACATGGCTCGGGACGTACAGAACGCGTTCTGCGAGATCGCGTCCGAGTTTGGGGGCATGAACCAGTCACAGGCTGTGGATTTCATCAAGAAATTGATGGCTAAGGGGCGCTATTCCCTCGACGTCTGGAGCTAGGACCCGCCCGCCCCACCGTGGGGACTGAGAAGGGCCTTGGACGGGAGGTCCCTGCCCTCCCCCGATCCCCCAGCCCACCACTAGAGCTGTTGTACCGAGTAATCAGTCCTTTTCTCATTGCCTTCTCACTCTTACTAGGTTGTTTCCACTTGGCCTGACCATGGGGGAGGGGGAGAGTGACAGGCCAACTTTCTGTGGTCAGGGCACCACGGAGCAGAACCCGCTGGCTGCCAAGCCCTAGCTAATGGTCACTATTTAGTATGCCCCAGAGTGGGCATGGGGGCAACATGGATGCGTCTATGTTTTTCAGGATGTGGTGGGGGGTGGAGATCAGAAAAAAGCCTGCCTCCTACCCCAGGCCATGGCCCTCTACCTCAGCTCCCAAGTACCACTGGGATTTAGAGTGGGGAGCCCAGCTCCCCTTCCTTGTGGAAGAGGGAAGGGATTAAGCTGATCCCAACCCTAGTGCTGGAGTCTAGGGTGCCTCTGGTCAGGGTTCTCCTGTGCCAAAGTGCCCACCTCCTTCCCTCTGTGTGTGGGTTGGGAATCCAGAGGCCTTTGGCCTGTCTCCTGACTGCTGGCAGCAGTCTGAGGCCTTGAAAGACTGAGGTTTGTCAATGGGGAGGTGTAGAAGGGGAGAGAGGTGGGGGTAGCCTGAACCCCAGGGCCTGCACCCAATGTGGGTGATCCTGGTGCCTCAATAGCTCCCAGGCCCTCCTTCCTCCCTTTCCCCGAGTTTACTTCCTGTTGGACTTGGCCTCAGCTGAGAACCAGGCTTTGGAAAGGGAATGCTGGGTGTGTACCACAGAACGTCCAATGCGTGTAAATAATTTTGAAATATCCATGACCCTTGGAATAAAATTTTTTTTTTCTGTACCTACCCTTGGAGTGGCTTTTAATCATGTGAGCAGCTTTGGCACTGAGCTCTGGAACCTCACGGAGCCCAGCTGTTCTTTGTGGTGTGAATAGGGGTTATGAGAGGACTTTGTTAGTGATATTCCCCCTCTAAAATATTAAATGTGAAAACTGAACTGAATATCCTTGTGTCGATTTGTTCACTAGGAAAATAGCCAAGCTTTCCCTGCTGCTTTCCCTTCCCCCCTCCACCCCCCCATCTATTGGTTCCATTGATGTACTGAGCCCCAAGGAGTTTGGGAGACGGCATTCTACACCAAGTCTCTGGAAAGCCCAGCTTCTTCCTCCTTCCTGCTGCCTAGGGAGTGTCTGTCTCCAGGACCACAGGTGCTGCCTGGCCTGGAGTGTGGGCATCCCTGCTCTGTCCCTGGCAGATGGGGACTAGCAGGCCCACCTTGGGGTGTGGCAACAAGCCTTTCTGGGAACTGCTGACATGGGCCTGGCCTTCTGGGGCCAATAAGAAAAGGCTTCCACTCCATTTGCCTTCAGCCCCCATCCATCCCTTTATTATGGCCACGCTTAACTCCCATAGCTTCAGCACCAAGGCACACAAAGGGCCTGAGGGTAGGAGTGGGAGACATGGAACTCTGGAAACTCGGGCTAATGAGAGAACCTTTCCTCTGACCCCTCAAGTGCAGAGCTCATGGGACAAGAGCTGGCTCTGGGCAGAGGGGCCCAGTCCAGGAGTAGCTGGGGAGGCAGGCAGGGTACCTGCTGTTACCCAAGGATCCATTGTTCCTGTGGCCCACTGACTCAGGCAGGTGACTGGGGGTAGGGGGGTGGAGGAAGGAGAGCAGGGCTGCTCTGGGCTCATCTGGGGCTCAGTCACAGACTTTTCTGGGTGAGGAGAAAGTGGCGGCTGCCACAGCCTCAGCTCAAGGCAAGGCCAGGGGGTTGGGGCAGAGCTTGTCCTGTGCCTGGCCCCAGGCTCAGTCCTTCTTGCTTCTATGTTGGCTGTGGAACTTCTGGTGAACCACCCGGAGAGTAGTGAAGAAGTTACCGAGGAAGAGTAAGAGGAAAGGAAAGCCACACATTAGCACCTGGAGGAAGAAAGGGAGGTGTGTGTGGCGGAATTAGTCACCTCCGGTTGGGCAGACTCACCCCTGGTGGGCTTCTCCCCCTCCCCCGCAGCACTCACCTGCCATTCCTTACACTGTGGCTCCTGGGCCAACTGGAACAGGGTGACCGCATTAAACAGTTGCCAAAACTAGACAAGATGAAATGGTGTTGAGGTTGGGCCTGGCCCTAGTCTGCTGTCCCTTAGGAGGGGTGTCCCAAACCTGTCCCCAGCTTTGTACTTTGGGCCTAGAGCTAGGGGCAGTGAGGGGGGAGGAAGGTAAAGGGCAGCAGACTCACGTGGCCAAAGAAGAGAAAGGGGAGGAGAAAAGTGAGGCCCCTCCACATCCAGGACTGGAAGCCCTCTGGCAGAAAGGGGGAAAAGGAGCCAACATTAGCAGCAGCACCCAAGGGGGAAGGCTGGGAGAAGAGGGACAAGGAAGGAGAGGCTCCACTCACCCACAGTGAGGTCCATGTTATGCCTCTCACCCAGGGCCCGCAAGCGGTATAGACACCCACTCTGGTAGTAGTACTGAAGGAACTGTACAAAGCCTGGCAGAGAAGGCCCAAAGTGAAGGCAGGCCCGCTATGGAGGTGCTTGCCAAGGGGAATGAGAAACAGGGAAGGAGGCTTCTTTTCTAAGCCTCTTTCTTTCTCCTCCAAGCACTTAGGAAGGCACAGGGGCATGACCCCACCCCCATGGTTCACTGCACACCCCAAGGGGGCCACCCCTGGAGGCAGTGATGGGAGTTGGGGGAGGCCACAATCTGAAACACTCACTCTGGTACATAGAAAAGGACAGGAACTGGTTTCGAAACTTCTGGTACATGAGTCCATCGGGCCTGGGCAGACAAAGAGAACAGGGGAGGAAGCCGATTTGAAGAATGAGTGGCCTGCTTCTGGGCAGTCTCCCCTCCCTCCTCCCATGGCCCGAGGTCCTCCATGCCAGTGCTAGACCTGGGAATAGGGACGCCTGGGTCTGAATCCTCTCCCTCCTCTCCCTCTGTCGCCTTTTCCTGTACAATGTGGGCCCTGGATGAGATGACCTCAGAGCCCTCTTCTAGCTCTGATATTCAGTGGCTCTGAGATAGCATCTGCACAGGCTCTGGGGAAAGGCTGAGGAAGGACGTAAGAAATTGGGGGAACAGGAGGCTCACCATGTCAGCATGACTCCAGATAAGAAGGTAGAGACGTAGTGATGGAACACCCACCAGCCTTTTATCCTGAGACAGGGGCAAAGGGACTGCTCACCTTCCCTTCCCTCAGACCCTGCACCTCACCCACTTCTCCCACAAAGGAACAAATGAGGGGAGAAACCAGAGAAAGGAAACCACCAACCCCTTCCAACTGTGCCTGGTGACTCTGGTGAGAAGCCAGGGCCAGGCTCCTCACTCCCATCTTAAATGTTCTCCCCCAGGGTCAAGAGAGGAGAGAAAGAAGCAGCCAGCCAAAGAGGAGGGGCAGGGGAGTGCCAGGCCAAAGGTGTGTCTGGGCCCAGACAGGCAAAGGCAGAGCAGGCTCACCGGGACCCATTATTAATGAGGATGCTTTCTCGAATGGTCAGGGTGCAGTAGTACCACACCAACAGGAAGTTGAAGGCTGCATCTGTCACCCTGAGAATAAGAAAAAGGAACGGAAACGTAGCTTGGCGTGGTAGGGACTGGGCCCTGGGCTGGAGGCCTGGCCAGGAGTCCCCTCTCACCTACCCATTCTTCAGGCCTGGCAGCCAAGAAAGGTTTTGGTCCAGCCCTGTGCAACCCCAGGCCTACCTGGAATTTAGGAGGAAGCGGCAGGTGAAGGAAATGATGATGAGGATGATGGTGAGGTAAAGCTTGAACTTCTCATACTCATCCTTGTAGGCAAACCTGTTGGCAGGAGGCTGGGCTGAGACACCCAGTCAGGGGGACTTGGGGGAGGGCAGGATCGTGTGCTCAGGGAGAAAGCTGGGATGCCTGGCTTCCCAACCAAGCCTGGGCTGCTCAGACAGTGAGAGCTGGAAGGGAACCTCTCATCTTACATGGGACAACAATGAGACCCAGAGGGGGCAAGGGGCTTGCTCAGTCACACTGGTGGAAGGAACAGAACGAGCACTTCAAAGCAACTATTCTGACACCAGAACCTGGGGGCCTTCCCTTCTAGAAGGGCTAGCTCCAGAGGGGAATGGGGAGCAGGCCAAAGAGAAATCTGAGGCCCTAGACCCCCTCTGGCCACAGGGATAGGGGGCTGGCTAGTGACACAAGGGGAAGAGAGGTCTGGGGCTGGGGAAGATTACTTAGCCTGCTTGCTGAGGAGTGTGACGTTGACGCTTCCTAGGACGAGACTCAGGTAGAGCCTAGAGAGCGAGACATGGGGGAGGGGAGTGAGGAGAGGCCCCGTTTGGTCCTCTCAACTTTGGGCTCTCCGGGGCATGGGAGTCCTCTCCTCCCCTCCCCTCCATGGGCCGGTGAGAGCCCATGGCAGCTATGGCCCCCCCACCCCCAGCACAGCCCTGACTTTAGGGATCTGAATAGAGTAGGGTTACAAGGAGCATCGACCCTCGGAGAGGGGAGAGTCAGGGGCTCCCCCCCCGCTGCTGCCTCCAGACGCCAGCCAGGGCTGTGGGGAAGGGACTTGGCCTACATCAGCCCCATCTCCTTACCCATTCTTCTTGGGTAAATACGCCTCCATGTCAAAGAAGACCCCCTGCCGTTCTTTGATAAGGTTCTCAATCTCCTGAACCATCTCCTCCTTGTCAGAAGGGATGGAGGCTTTGCATCTGCAGGGCACAGCAGGAGAAAGGGGAGCTCGGCCCGGCTGCCAGAGAAGTTGACCAGCACAAGGGACGATAGGCAGGAGTTTCACCAAACCTGGCCGTCAGTCACATTGGGCTGTGGATCCCTGGCATTGCCCCCATACCTCCATACCCCGCCTTCCCGGCTCAAAGGGCTGCTGCTAGAGCAGAACACCCCAACCAGTCCGGGACACCCAAAGCCGGCTTCAGGCTTCTCAAAGCGCTGGCCACTAGTCTTCTCTCCAAGCCAGGATTTTACAGAAAAGCAGCCAGCCAGATGTCAGGCAGCTTTGCCTCACCTCAGGGTTCGGGGAGGAGCCCAGCCCGTTCTTTGCAATAGCCCCTGGGCTGGGCCAGGCCCGGAAAGACTCCTGGGAGGGGCCTCCCGGGCCAGCTGCTCTCCCCAGGATCTCCCCCCAGATCAGGGCTGGGCTGGTACCACCCAGCCCCCCAGTCACATACTTCTTCAGGGTCAAGGACAGCTCCCTGAGTCTCTTCTTCTGCCGGGCAATGGAGGTGGAGCAGCTACTTTGCAGTTTGGTCAGCTGTTCAAGCTGAAGGCGGTACTCTCGGTGGGTCTCCTGGGGGTGAGGGAGAAGCCAGGGCCGGGTCAGGGGGACAAGGCCTGGGGACCAAGGCCAAGGATTTCCAAGGTGAAATAGGAAGGATTCATAGAGGTCCCTCAGAGGGCCTGGAATCACCGAGAAAGGGTCTGGGGAGTGGCAGACATCAGGCTGCCAGGGGCAGATGGAGTCAGCCCATCCCCTGGCTAAGCAGCTTTAATTCTCTGCCCCCCAGGCTCTCCCCATGCCCACTGCAGAGCACCAAATACCATCCCTCTCAGCCAGATGATGGAGGAGGTTGCCAAGCTGAGTCTGGACCCTGGAGCAGGGCAGGCTGGGGTGGGGGTGCTAGCTGAGGGGAAAATGAGGGAAAAGGCCAGGCCTTTCTGAGGGAGACTCAACCTTCTTCCCCACGCCCATTTTCACTTCACTCTTAGAGGAGAACAGAGATTTCTCCTGCCACTTCCCTTGGTGGGGCCCTGGGCATCAGGACAAGAATATGGGGGCAAGTATAAAGCAAGGAATCTCAGGGCAGGCAGAAGGGGCATCCCTCCCAATCATCTCTTCCAGATGGTGTCAACACAAGAGGTCCCCAAACCTCTGTGCCTTGTCTCATCTCTTGCATCTAAGGCCTATTGTGAGTGCTGGGTAACACAGGAACCAGCCCATTGGCCAAGAGGGCCACCTCCTCCAAAGAGGCAGCTCCACCCATTGCCTTGGCCCTGGCCCAGGGATCCTGAGGAAGTGGCCTCCACGTGTCCCTCCCATCAGGGAGCAGAAGGCCTCCCCAGCAACAAGGATGGCCCTGAATATTCTGCCCAAAAGGCCACTGGAAATTTCTAATGACTTAAGAGGAAAGAAGGCTTGGGCAGGGATCGTGCCTTCCCTCAACACATCAGGGTTTCCCTAAGAATGGAATAAGGATAAGAAGGAAGCCTCCCCTCCGGTGCTAACATAAAGCTCTGGGCCCAGCAGGCCCTTCATCCACAATGGTGAGTAACTGGGCAGTTGCCTGATTAGGCCATGAAGGGCTTGGGCAGGGGAAGCCCTCCTTTGGCCAGGGCCTGCCTCCCTCCCCTCCCGCCACTCCTAGTTAGTATCCCCATGAGGCCCCCTGCTTTTAGAGAATGGGGAGAGCTGGAGCAGTAACTGATAGCCAGGGGAAACAAGCACTCTGGCTTCCTTTCACTGGTACCTGCCCTTGTGAATTAAAGTTTGTCAACTTTCAGTCCTTGGACCTCTTAGTGCACATCCAAAGCTGAGCCCCAGTGCACCCTGGGCACAGGCTGTATGTGACCTTCACCCAAGTTTCTGCTGATGGCCTTTTGTCCTTGGGGGTGGGACTCTTAGAAAAGATTCTTGATTACTGGGATTGGCAAATGGTCAATGTGAGGAAATTCTCCAGGGTAGTGGACCAGAGAAAACCACTACCCAAACTGGAAAGCCTCCAAGTTCTGGATTAAGCTATACCCAAATGCAAGTACATATATTGTGGTCTGGAGTCAGGACAGAAAGCTCCCTTGCAAGGAACACTCAGAGAATGCCAGGGGAGAGGGAGGCCTGAGCAAGGGTTCCAGGTGGGGCTGACTCAGTCCCCAGTTCCCACTGAATCCTGGCTGGGGTTGGCCTAGGCAGGTAGATAAGAAGGCAGGAGACCCTCTGGTGGGTGGCCTGGCAGCCCAGGGGGTAAGGCCTGCTCAAAGTGGCAAGGCCGCCAGCCTGCTGGGCCAAGAGGCACACTAATGACACTTCCCCAGGATTTCTGGTCCAACTCCAGTGATAGTCTAGCTGGCCAGTGAGCTGGCTGGCTTGGTGACCAGCAGCCAGGTTTGGGGGGGAGGGGGGCACAATAGGGCTGTTTAGCTTTGCAAAGCAGGAGGTAGGATGGGGCCAAAAGCTTGTGACACCCAAGGGTGTCAGATATAAAGGAGAGCTAAGGCCGACAAATTCCCGAGTTTTAATGAGAGTTTTCCAAGTCATCAGCCACAACCTGGAAATCTCTGTGGGAGCCCATGGGAGGGACAAAGCTGTCACACTCCATAGGGGACAATGGCCACAAGGATGACCCCTGTGGGCTATCCTGCCTTCCTCTTTCCATGAACTCGATTACAGTCCCAGACGCGTGTGTGAGACCCTGGACAAGGCACAAGAAGGCGGCCTCCGACTTTTATGGCTCCTTCTAGTTCCGACGAGGATTCTACGACTTTAAACGCCAGGAAGAGCAGGATGGGGGTGGAGTGGGGCCTCAGGAATCCTGGATTCCATAGCCAAGAAAGTAAGGATGGAAGAAGGAAGTCAGACTACCAGTCTCGGCTCGAGTAACGCCGGGTGTGACCTTAGGCAAGTCCCTTCCCCTCCCTGGGCCTCAGTTTCCTTATCTGTAAAATGACATGGTTTCACCAGCTGCAGGCTCTCGGATTCGGAATGCCAGTTCCCCCAACAGACCTGTGGTATTCTCAACTGGTCAAGCCAGAGGAATCAAGCGGGGCCAGGGGCGGCTGGAGAGTCGTCCGGGGATGCCCTGCTCTCTCCCTCACTCCTACCATGGCTCCCACCGCCACCCTCCACGCGGCAGCCGGCCCATTTCTCCGCCCGGCCAGGTGAGGCCCGCGGGAAGCTCCAGAGGGTCCTGACCCTCGGGATGGGCAGCCCGCGCTGACCAATCGGAGCCCGCATCTGGACGGCTCGGCCAATGGGCTGCAGGAGCGGGCCCCGACCGCTCACCTGGATGCTCTGGAAGTCTCGCTGCAGCTCGTCCCAGTCCCGCAGG
>CM053584.1:379694499-379718101 GCA_028627135.1 Pseudochirops cupreus
TCCCCTGAACTAGGTAAATGGTATTTGATTGATTAAAGTAAGATTGTTAACCCACTTTGAGTTGCTTTCCTTTAGAAAAGCACATCTAAGAACCTGTGCTAGTAGCCGCCCTAGGTATGCTAGGGTGCTTGCCGATACAGATGCTCTCAGAGAAATCTGGAAAGACTTGCATGAACTGATGCAAAGTGCAATGTACTGTGTACAAAGTAACAGCACTTTTCTGGGAAGACCAACTATTTTATTCTCAGCAATACAATGATTCAAGACAACTCTGAAGGATATATGATAAAAAATGTTATCCATTCCCAGAAAAAAGAACTGATGGTGTCTGAATACAGATTGCAACAGACTTTTTTCATGTTATTTTTCTTGAGTTTTTTTTTTGGTCTATGTTTTCTTTCACAACATGACTATTATGGATAGTTTTGCATGACTGCACATTTATAACCTATATCAAATTGTTTGCCTTCTTAATGATGGGGAGTGGGGAGGGAGGAAGGGAAAGAATTTGGAACACAAAGTTTTAAAAATGAACGTTAATTTTCTTTACATGTAACTGAGGAAAATAAAATACTAAGCAAAAAATAAAAATAATTAAGGGAGAAAAAAAATCACAATTTATCAAAATGGGTTTGGCCTCCACCTATAGGGGATCCCCAATCTTGCTTTCCAAAGAGAAGTCAAAAGCAAATTATCACATATCTTTTTTTAAAGTTTATTTATTTTATCACATTTTAAGTTCCAATTGTCTTCCTCCCTCCCTCTCACCCTACGCTAGAGGCCACCATTTCACACACACACATACACACACATGTATGTATATGTTTGTGTAAAAGCATACTACGCATACTTCTATTCAGTTCTTTCTCTTGAGATGGATAGCATCTTCCTTCATAGGTCCTTTGTAGTTGATTTAGGTAGTTTTTACACTCAAAATAATTTATAGGTATCCTTCAAACAATATTACTGTATACAATGTTCTCTTGGTTCTCATTTCACTTTTCATTGTTTTGTGCAGCTTTCCATGTTTTTCTAAAATCAACCAGCTCATCATTTCTTACAGCAAAGCGGTATGTCATCACGATCAGATGTCACGACTTGTTCAGCCATTCCCCAATTGAGGGGCATCACTGTAATTTCCAAGTTCGTTGCCACCACAAAAAGCTTATATTGTTATATTTCAGAACATTTAGGGTTTTTTCCTTTTTCCTTAAGTCATCTTGGGGAGCAACCTTAGTAGTGTTATTGCTAGGTCAAACGGCATCTGCAGTTTCATAACTCTTTGGGCATAATTCCAGAATGCTCTCCAACGTGGTTGGATCAGTTCAGCTTCACCAACATACATGTGAAGCACTGGGCAGACTGGTGCTACTATGGTAACGTCTGAATCTCTCCTCTGTGGCCTTCATCACCTGTGGCTTCTTCACAACACCTACACTCCTTTCTCTCACTGAGGAGTCCTCAACTATGTCTCAGGCCACTCTTCATTCCTCTCCTGGCTTTGTTTCTAATTCTCCAATAAATGCCACCAAACAGGCTCTGTCTAAAGCAGGCGTTCTTAACCTGGGGATCCATGAACTTAAAAAACGCAGCACATTCTGATCAGTTTCACTGGTATCCTTTGCAATCCTATGCATTTTATTTTACTCATTTAAAAAACATTATTCTGAGTTGGGCTCCACAGGCTTCACCAGACAGACACCGAAGGGATCTGGGACACACAAATGTAAAGAATCCCTGGTCTAAAGGTTAAAGGGAGTAAGAAGCCTTGCTGACCACAAGCAGCTCATACCCTCTGGCTGCTGCCCCCTCAGGGGAACATCACTCTAACTTCTGGCCATCTTGCCAGATGCTAGTAGCTTGTCTTGGGGCTCTGCAGCCTTGCCCCAGGAGGAAATCCAGAGGCCTCCAAGTGTCACAGTCTCCTCTGCATCTCTTCCCAATTTGATGCAGATGCAATCCAGAAAGCCATAGAGGAATATGGTCCCCAAGCATGTCTGGCTCCTTTTGAAAGTTCTTCCATAGAGGAATTTCTGTCCTGCCCCCCATCTCCCACTCTTTTTCACTCTTTCCACCTCCACCCGTCCATCTCTTTGTTATCCAACATCTGGAAAGTGCAGAAAGGCCATAATTGTGGAGCAGCTGCTGGCTGCATAAGCAAGGGATTGCTTTGGGTTTGTTTTTGACTGTATATCTGATTTCATTAGCACAGGGGACTCCCAGTGGGCAACCTCTCTCTACAAAAATAACTACTCTGCAACATATAGTCTTAGAGAATTGCTTGGGGAGGAGGATAGAGGGCATTGTGACTTGTCCAGGGTCATCCAATCAGTGAGGGCTGAAGGACCTGAAGTCATGTGTCCAAGACTGGCATTCTACCCATCATGCTACACTGTCTCTAAGATGAGTTAAATATCCCAAATACCCTAGCTCTCCTTGTATTTCACATTATGTTTCTCCTAAGAGGCAGATTTATGGGGCAGAAAGAATGCTGGTCCTGCAGTCAGTCTGGAATAACCTGGCTCTGACCCTTAGTCACTGGGTTTTCCTTTCCAAGCTTTGGTTTCCTCATTCGTAAAATGGGCTAAGAAGCTCTGTACTGACCTCCCCTGGGTTATTTCATAGGGCTTTGATCACAAAAAGTCCATAGTCCAACTCTTTCATTTCTAGATGGGGACCCTGAAGCCCAGGGAGGGGAAGTGAGTCTGTAGCACAGTATTGGTGGCCTAGTTTGAACCCAGATCCTGGGTACTTTCCATAATACAGATGATGGAGCTCACTGACCTTCAGAGGAATCTGCTTATAAAGGAGGCTTCCTATTCCCTAGGCAGCATTCTAAGGGAGGACTGATACTTCTTGAAGATCTTAGAAGGATCTCTGTATGGAGTCCTTATAGCTCTAGAAATGTGGCCATGTTTCTTCAAGAAGCACAGACCAGCAGAGATAACAAAGGAAAAGAGCAGGCAAAAGAAAGATAACTGGAACCGGGAATAGGGATGAGATGCATCTGGAAAGCCTTCACTCTGGGCCTAGTGAACATGTGGCTCTCACTGATCACGCTTTAAGGCAGAAGGTGGTGCCTGTAGTGAGGAATGATAACATTTAATCCTATTCTGTTTTTCAGATGCCAGGACCCTATAACTCTGTTTGGAATCTCACTGGGATCTGGGGATCACTGAGGTTTCATAGCTTTGGAGATCCAGAAATTGTTGAATTTTGGTTGGGGATAGAGCACTCATGGAAGACTATTTGTTCCTCCTCCCTCCCCCATTCCAAACCATTCCTAAAACTCTTGGGACAGCCCTGGGGCTGAGGTAGACCCTGATGTGGCAGCTTTGGGCTGTGGTGGGCCCCATAGGCCCACTTTAGTCAAAAACATATCTCAGGAAGCTTCAGACAACCTTGGAGCCTCATTGATGCATGGGATAAGCTCTGTGTACCCATGCACCCCTTCAGTGCAGGGGGCTGATGGGTACCCACCTAATTGTTATGGGGAAGTACAAATGACTTTGGCTTGGTGCAATGAGGAAGGATACCTCTTCAGTCAGGCTGGAGAACTGTGTTTCCAGATGTGCTGTCTGGGCCAAGGATGAAGACAACACTACTTTGTTCACATAAGACTGGGGACTGGAAGAGGCCTGCCAGATCATCTGACCCAGCCCCCTAATTTTACAGAAAAAGCATCTGACATTCAAGTAGGGGTGGGACTAGGCCAATTCTTCTTCCTTTTCCTTCCTTGTTTCCTCAATACCTCATAGAGGACTGTCTTAAGCAGTGACTGGAGGCCACAATTACTTGGGAATTCTGGAATCCAAGGATGAGGAGGGAAACCACAAGAATCCCCTCCCTCTGTACTGGCCCAGGCTGGTCAAAGAGTCAACCTCAGCTGAAGTGAAGAAACAAAATGCTTTGTTTTTCTGGGAAGCTTGGGAGAAGGGTCAATAAAGGGGATCTGAAATGTCAGTGATAACAGCTCCATGGATCACCTTCTCCCATTCCACCAGCTGCTGCACAAAGCCTCTGTTGGGCCGAATGTTGTTTTTGCAGTTCTGCACATGGGCCCAGGATCTCTGCAAACACAGGAAGAAGAAAGTCAAGTTTTGTCAAGAGGGTGGAGAAGGTTGTGGCAGTTTTCTCCCTTGTATTAGAACAAGTGAGATAATGTTCTCTGGTAACATTACTTTTCACTCTTTCACTTTGTTTCATCATGCAATTACCAAGTATTTATTTTCTCTCCCTCTCAACCTTCTCCCCTGCCCCAATTTAAGAGGAGAAACCCCCCAAACCTCTGTAACATACACACATACATGGGTATGTGAAGCAGATCCCTAGGCTGGCCACGTCTGAAAATGAATGCTTTGTCTGGCACCTTCAACCCATCAGCTTTCAGACAGTATGGAGCGGGCTCCCTCCTCGGTTCTCTGGAATGATCGTTGGTCATTGCCACGGTTTGACTGTCTTCGTGATGTTATGGTTATTCCATAACTGGTTCTGCTGGCTTCACTTGGCATCAATCAGTCGTTGGCTGACGCTTTGTTGAGTTCATGTGGATTTCACCCAGGAAGGACCTCAGGAGCCCATCCTTGGATCTTAGCAAGTCCCATCCAGGAACAAACCACTTTCACCTCCATTTGACAAATCCAGTGGTGTGTGTTGGTTCATGGTCTTTGGGAAGTAAGGGCTGTTTTTTTCCAAAAGTCTTTCTGCAAACATGGAACCTGTTTTAGAATGCGTTCTGAGGGCAGCTTTCAATTTTCTTGTTCTTTTCATCTTTTTCAATAAGAAGCAGTCCTGGAACAAGCTGATCTGCAGAAACTATTCTTTTATATTAAATGTTATATGCACTATTTTACAAGGAGATACAATAAAAGTATGTGGATACAAGCTCTTCCTCTGTAGGCTCATGGAAAGCATGTCTGGAACAACTCCAGCAGTAGCCAAAATAACAAACATAATGGATACTTTAGTCTGTTCCCATCTGAGCTTAATATCCCTCACCAGGTGGCTACATTGAGAAAGTTGTTTCATTATAGGTAGTTTGGAGAGACTGTGGAGTTTTTATAAGATGATATCAGTTAGAAACAATATTCAAAATTTCTATGGATCAATGTCATGTGCAAAAATTATGGGTTATAGTTTAGCCTATGATAATAGCTCAGTTAGGGCAGCCAGGTTGGCAGCGGATAGAGTGCTGGGCCAGGAAATCAGGAAGTCTAAATCTGGCCTCAGACATTTACTAGCTATGTGACCCTAGGCAAGTCACTTAACCCTGTTTGCCTCAGTTTCCTCACCTGTTAAATGAGCTGGAGAAGGAAATGGCATAAACCACTCCAGTATCTTGGCCAAAAAAACTTCAGATACAGTTAGACATGATTGGAAATGACTAAATAACAACAAAACTGGTTCGGTTTCTATATCAGTTTACTGGATGAGTTCTCCAGGTTATTTGGAAGTCTTTATTTATAGGATAGAGATCTGTCATCTGTCAGTTCATGAAAGATAGCAAGCTTCTGACATATACATTATAGCCACAGAGTCAGTGCAATTACCAAGTGGTTCTCAATATATGGGTCGCAACCCCTTTGGGGGTTGAACGACCTTTTCACAGGGGTTATAGGAGTTGCCTTAAGACCATCAGAAAACACATATTTCCAATGGTCTTAGGAGCTGAGACACCACTCCTCTGTCTCCACGTGAGTCCGCCTACATATGAGTATTAAAGGGTCACAGCATTAGGAAGGTTGAGAACCACTGTCTTACTAGGTATTCAGTAGATGGTAAATCCTGAAAGCCTAGAGTAATGTGTTTCTGCCATTTCCTTGCAAACTCAACCTTGCTCACTAAGTCTGGGCTCCTTAAAGGATATTCCTTTTGTAATTTCTGGTGGTGATGGTCTGGTGTTGAATTGTCATCATAAGCCCCTCATTTCTATAGGAGAGTCACTTGTTCAATGTTTCTCTGTCAATATATTGTTAGCTAAATTCACATGGACGTTACCCAGACAGCGTCTTTTGTGTCCATTCTTGGATAGGAGCCATCCTACAGGTTCTAGCCAGAGGCAAACCATTTTCATTTATCTGGGAGACACCCAAAGGTGTGTACCCATTGTCAGCCTTAACTACTGTGAAGTGATTGGAAACTGCTTGTTCCAAAAATATTTCTGAAGATTTTTATTTTTTTAACTGTTACTAATCTGCTTCCTTCTTTTTGTAGAGGAAATATTCATTTTTACCACTTAAGGTGACAGACCTTATGTTTCAGGAATATTGGCTGGATTTTGCTAGGACGTTTTTCAAATCCATTATAACCTATTTTATAATTCTGAAAGTGGACATTAAGGCTGCTATTGGTAACTTTTCATTCTTTAAACCTAGTCTTTCCATTTAGATTTGATTTCAGGATGCTAGTAAGTTTTTTGGACATTCAGCCTTCTCTCCGTTTTCTTAATGTGCAATGTGTTTATGTTACATATTTTTCCATTTGGTTCAATGTGACTTCCACTTTCAAGCCCAAAGCCTTCGCTGGCTCTCTTTCCTTGGTATACTTTGAGAACATTATACCTGTTGAGCTCAAATACCATTTTGATATTGTTGGAGAAGAAATTCACAAAATGAAGGAGCTCTTTGCTACGTTCTTTGGTGGAGCCATATAAGTTGACTTTATCCATGTCATTCAAATGATTAGTAAGATGTTTTGGCTTGATTCTCTCTTTGATTTGGAAACCAGACTTACTTCTATTTAAGAAGGATCATAATGAATGTCAGGCAGAAACATAATGGGTTTTTTCTGAACACAAGTCATGACTGATATCAGTTCCTCTTGACATGATTATGCTGGTGGCATGTTTTAAATACAAACTGGTTTTCCAGCTTATATATTGAGTGCTTGTTAGTGCTTTCACTATACTTGGGTTCATTTTGCACACTTCCAGTCCGTGAATAAGCCACAAGTGTGATACAGAGTCAATGCCTTTGCCATAATCGTGAAGGCAGCTGAGCACCGCCAAATAGATAAACAGTTTCTCTTGTTATCACCTGTGACTTTTGGGAGTGCCCTTTTTGTTCCTCAGTCAATATATGGTTCTTTTTATACATCTGCTGATTTGAGGGATTAAATACTGTGAATGCACTGTATAAAGAACACAAACATGTAAATGGCCTGTGCAGACCTCTTAAAGCACATGAAGACTTTTGGAACTGCCTGTGTTCAGGGAGCTGGTTGCTATTCTCATCTTCTGGTAATGAATGGGACACTCTCTCTTAATGAGGACAGGATCAGGTTTGTGTTGGGGAAAATACTTTGCTAGTCATTCATACATTGCTGTGGTGTCCATGAGCCAAGAACCACAGATCTATCCTGCCCCCATCCCTTTCCAGGGGTGCAGAACAGCTGGAGTTTTAGTCACCTCCCTTCACATAGTTTCTGTGGATCATTTATTGATGGTGTGTACATTTCCTGTTTTGCTGTGTCGAACTCTTGGGACCATTTAGAAACCAGAAATGTTCTCCCTGCTCCTTCTTAGGGAGATCTCTCTCCTGAATCGTTTGCTTCTCTATCCAATGTAGTAAAGTTTTCACTTGACACTGGCTTGTCTGTATTATTCTTTGCCTAGCTTTGACTCCTTGTATCACTCTAACATTTGGGTTTTTTTCTTTCCATTACTAATTAAGAGAACACAATTTCTGCTATACTTTTTTCCCCAAGTTCCATTCTGTAGGTCTCTTTTCTGTTGCCTTTGATTAGGCAGTACAGTCTTCAAGTTTTCTGCCACACATATGAACTCAATACTGATGTAATTTCCCAAAGGCCATCTCCAGTTCT
This sequence comes from Pseudochirops cupreus, assembly GCA_028627135.1. Classification (NCBI taxonomy): domain Eukaryota; kingdom Metazoa; phylum Chordata; class Mammalia; order Diprotodontia; family Pseudocheiridae; genus Pseudochirops; species Pseudochirops cupreus. The sequence goes on from CM053584.1 coordinate 379,702,321, forward strand.
TCAGGACTCTCCCAAGCTGCTCATGCCATGGTGCTGTTTGTCTTGTCCCTACCAGCATTTCTTGATAGCACTGTATCCACAGCAATGACTACTACCTAGACTATAGTGTCGAAGTCCTGAAATTTTCACATACTTTCATGGAACCCATGGTGTGACACATTTTATGTGACATGCTCATGGTGACACGGCAGACTTTAATTCAGAATTGTTCTGTTTTGGCATCATGGGTCTTCTACTTGAATTTATGTGGTTACACTCAAAAAGGGCTCCTTGAAATTCTGATCTAAGTGTGTTCTTCTTCAAAGTCATCTGAGACCCTGGCATTGATTTTGTCATCTGTCTAGTTTTTCAGTATAATTTCTAAAGTTTGGATTCCCAGTGGCTTCGGGTTCCTGAACCTTTCCCCTCTTTGGACTTCAGCAGCTTGCCTCTTATTTCATCTAATCTAGGTTAAAGGGTAAAATTATTTTTTTAAACTCTTGACCTATATTGGTCAGTACAATGTTGTTTGTGACTAGGAGCTGAGTGTGCTCTTGACATAAAGCCTATAACTGGTAAGATCCATTTCAAATTTGGTTGATATGTGGAAAGTCTTCACGCCTTTAGTCTGCTTTACGCATCCTCCTGGGCTTCCCTACTTTGCCAATGAAACCTTCTATATGTGCTGTTTCCCCTGTTAGAACATGAGCTCATTCAGAGCACAACTGTATTACTTTTCTCACTGTATTCCCAAAGTTTGGCACAGTGCTCTGCATACACTAAGTGCTTAATAAATGCTCTTTCCTCCTCCCTCCTGGTCTCCTGCCTGCCTACCTGTCTGTTAACGCCTTCATCTTCTTGGCATTCAAAACTGTGGGCACTGAGACATTGCCACAAGGTGGAATTTGGATATTTCCAACTTGCTTGGGTGCAGCTTTCCTTTCTGTGGCCAGACAACTCAGTGAGACATTTGCTTGGCTCTCCTGTGCCAAGCTGACCCCCAAGGTGGGGCCGACCCACATTCCTTTTCTGCTCTGTTTCTTTGACTCTTAGTAGCAGGCCCGTGGTGGGAGAATGCTACATGTATCCAAGAAGTCAATAGAAAGTAATTTCAAGGGAGAGAGTTAACAGCCATAGGAGGAGGAGGGCAGAGACAGGAAAGGCTTCAAAGTAGCAGATCTGCCAGGAGGGAGGCTCATGATGGAAGGGGCTTTACTGATGCATCTTTCCTGGTGTGCGGCCGTCAGGTCAAGACTCTGTAGGATGGATGAACTGGCTGGTTTGAGGGGCTGCCTGGTGTATTGGCCAGAGTGCTCCCTGGCCTCAGTGACAAGAAAGCTCTGGGTTTGAATCCCAACTCAAACACCTACTAGCTGTGTAAATGAGGAAGGCTGCCCCATTCTAGTTTCTGCCACTGATCTGGGCTGTGTCATTGAAGTTTAACTTGAATCTAACTACACCTACACTTTCGCCTTGTCTTCCAAAATGCATAGAGAAACTTCCCAAGATATTCATGATAAGAGAATGTATTTACATTTCATATTTAACAGTTACCAGGGGCCCATTGATACTGGGAACTTAAACCCTAGACACAGTGAAAGTGGGGGGCATGTGCCCTTAGCTTGAATGAATTTACTCAGCGAAACAGAATAAGAAAGTGATGTTAGACCAATAAAACTCGATTTCCAGGGACTCTGACCATAACACCTCTCTTCTTCTCTGCCCCAAGAACCTTACAAAAAATAGACATTGTTATTCGGGGCACTGGAAAAATGCCTGCTCATCTTCTGGGGGACAGACCTCTAACACAGTAAATAAGACACAGAACAAGTAGGAAGAATGTGGAGTTTTTCACTGATCAACATAGAACAGCTCTAGGTTAAGTCTGTTTTGTCTACTGACAGATATTACGTATAATAAAAAAGGCAGGAATATGGGACAGGATGGTAATACAATGGCCTTAATTTCTTTGCTTACCTTTAGTCCTGGCTTAAATTTATTTGCCAACCCAGAAAGGATCTTGGAAAGAAAATGGGTTTTACCCCATGTAAAACTATGCATGAGCAGCTTTCCAGAGGACTGTTGCTGTGAACAGCTTTCAAGGTTCTGTTTACATAGTATAGTGAGCTCTCTATTTATTCAATAATAAATTAGAGTAAAACATTCATAGAAAATCAACATACAGCATTCACAATGTTGCAGTTTAGCACAGAAAATCCAAACACAGCATTCACCATGTCACAAATCAGCAACTTATCACTAAAATGGCCACGTAGTTTTTCCCAAAGTGGTCACAAAGTTTTCAACAGGGTACAATCATCCAGTAACTCAGTCATTCAAGGGGTCTCCTCTAAACAAGGTGCATTCATTTAGACAATCAATCATTTAGTTAAGTCCTCAATTCAGTCAGTCTTAAAGAGGAGAGCCTTCTTAATCCTTAACTCACTCATCCTTAAGGAGGCAAGAGGTTTGTGTTTTTGTTTGTTTTTGGGGTTTTTTTTTTTGCTTTTTAGAGGGGGGAAGACAGGGCAATTGGGGTTAAGTGACTTGCCCAAAGTCATATGGCCAGTAAGTGTTAAGTGTCAGAGGGTGCATTTGAACTCACATCCTCCTGACTCCAGGGTTGGTGCTCCATTCACTGTGCCATCTAGCCGCCCCAATTATGTAGAGTTTTGACTAGGGTGGGGAAGAGAGAACTCTCCCAACCATCTAAGTAATTTTCCAGTGTTGGAGCTAAGATACAATAGATCCCATTTCACTTCTATCTCTGCTTGACATATACCTGACTGACGGGTCTATTGATTGTCAGTGAAGATAGATGTAAATGTGGGCGTAGGCTGGAGCCAACTCCGACCAGCTTGTGAAAAGCCAATTTAAAAATTTCAGTATGACCAAATGTACCTCAGAAACTAGCATCTGCTACAAAGCAGGGCCTGGTGTATTGTTCTGTTGATTGTCTAGGTTTAAGAAAGTGATGGAGAATATTCTAAAGATGCAGATTGAGTGAAAAATGTACGTGCATATATTTTTCTGAGGGCCTGACTCCTAAGTAGTTACCAGCCTACCTCCGTGTTGCTGTTTAAACACTGTTTAAGCTTGGCAGGAGAACACTGGAATGCTCATGGGATGAAGTCATCACCATCCTAGAGGGGAACACTAATAATTTTGTTGTTGTCATCGCTATTTCTATCAGCATCTATTTAAGGTTTGCAAAGTGCTTTGCATCCATTAGCTCACTGGAGTCCCATGACACCCCTGCCTGCACTCCAAAGAAAAGAAGGAAGAAAGTCAAAAGGTTGGTCTACGTACCCTTAAGGATTCTTTATTCTGATGCATGAGATAAGCCAAAATCACAGTACAGCTTCGACTTATTCCTTGGGTAGAGAAAACAAGGATGATAGAACCAAGATTAACATGGGCATCTGAAACAAAAAGAAAAGGCTAGTTAGTTTTGGAAAATCAAATGCCACCTGGCCTTGGTTAAGTGAATTGACTTATGCTCTGTTTTTACATATTGAAAATACTCCCTGTGTCATGTATATGTATAACTGTAGGGTGATAGGAGCATATATCTAGAGATGGAAAAGACCTTGGATACCATCTAATCCAGTGGTTCTCAACCTTCCTAATGTCAACCCTTTAATACTCATATGTGGGTGTATCTGCATGTGGGCAGACCCGCCTGGAGACAGATAGAGGAGCAGTGTCTCAGTTCCTAAGACCATCAGAAATATGTGTTTACAGATGGTCTTAGGCAACCCCTGTGACCCTGTGAAAGGGTTGTTTGAGCCCAAAAGGGATCATGACCCACAGGTTGAGAATCACTGATCTAATCTAATCCCTTCATTTTACAGCGGAGGAAACTGAGGCCCACTTTACCCAAGGTCACACAAGTATTAAATGTCAGAGGCAGAATTGAACCAAAGTCCTCTGATGACTGTCTTATCACCCTCTGAGACCATCAGCTCCAAGAGGGCAGGGATGGTATCTTATCTAAGTTTTGTATCTTTTCTAGGACTTAGCAAAGTGTGATTTATTAAGCAGAGCAGGTTATGGTTGAATAAACAAATGAATGAATAAATGGATGATCTGTGTTGATTCTGGGAAATCACATTTCCTTTCCATCCTGGGAAATGGCACATGAACTTTCCCATAAACGGATTCTGTTGTGACTCTCCTCTGACGTGCAGAAGACATGTGTCCTAAGCTTGTTTAGTTAAATGGTGGGGCTCTGGGGGCTGAGCAATGGGCAGGAGCTGACAGCACGTGAGATTTCAAATCTCAGCTCTGCAAGAACTAATAAACTTCTGTGACCTCTATGAACTCAAGATAAGTGCCAAGGAGGACTGGCAAAAGGCATGCCTGACTCTTGAACCTGAACATCAGAACAGGATTGGTAAGATTACCTCTGTCAGCTTACAGGGATTGCTGTTAAGCAGCGGGACCTGATATCACCAAAGCCTTTTTAACTGAAGACTGGGAGCCTCCAGGCAAAAATGGCAGAAAACTGAAAGGTGCAGAACCCTGTGTAGAACTGCATCTTCAGCTCCCTTCTAAGGCAAATGAGAAGGCTGGTTTGGGTTATTAGACCCTCTGTACTTTCCACACTCTCTTTTAATGGAGCCTCCACTTTCAACAAGTTTAATAATCAACAAGATGAATAGTCTCAATAGTCTTTAATAAGTCGATATAAGCTGGCACCTAACCCCATTCTTTTGAAGAGGCGGGGGGTCTACAGTATGGAACATTGCATACGATGTCCCCATTAGGGGAGTGTGAAATGATGGCTGAGCCATCAAAGGAAACGGAAAACGAGCAGTCAGGTGGGTAGGAGAATCAGACAACAGCCAAGTCACAAAGACCGGGTGAGAAGAGAATATCCAGAATATCCAGTTGTTTTACAGGGTCAGATGCAACAGAGGCCCAGAAGGACACTGCATCTTTTCCTCGTGTTTTCTTTTTTTTCCCTTCCTCATTTTTGTTCTCCTGGCCTTGCATTAATTTTGATCTCCGCTCTGATAAGTTGGTGGTTGGGGTCCAGCCAGCTGATGGAGGGATGACTCTCACAGAAGTAATGAGCCATTTCTCCTCACTTAAAACATGTTTGATTTCACTTCTCATGATGCTGTTCAGGATGCAATATGTCCATGACCTTGCCACTCTCTCTCAAAGGAAATACCTGTGACATATACATGTGAAGCTTCTCTGCGGTATCTGTGACTTCTGTTGGCCTTTACTCTCTTTATCCATATTTTCCAGCGTGTTCATCACTGTCTTCACCTATTCTTGCCTTTGTATTAATGTCACTAAGTAGTGAAGTTTCTGCTAATTTAATTGGGGATAGTGTGGTCAAGTCCTTGATATGATTTCTTCTCTTCTTCATCTCTTGTTTTTTTTTTTGAGTGTGTTTTGCTAAGTCTTTTATAACCACAACAAACTAGTACACAGGATGCCCTTTACAACAAGAACACAATAAAGGCTTAAAGCTCGAGGTGTTCCCATGGCAACGCTGAAGATAGTTCAGTCTCTGGTATTTGGAATTCAGGCTGCCGTCCTTGTGATCTGGATGGCTCCCCGGGGCAGGAGGCACAGGCCGTGCTCTAACCAGACTTGAACAGGAGAATGGCGACCTGGCCCAGGTAGAAGTAGATGAAGTGCTTTGTCTTGTGCGTCATGTAGCTGCAGAAGTTCCTCCCCACGATGCAGTGCCAGGTGGGGTTATACTTGTTGTCAAACTCCTTCTTGATGTGGGCTGCTGTGTCCTTCTCGATGTTGTACTTCTGGGTACAGAAGGGCCTGGGTGGCACACTCCACAGAGTCCTGCTGCATCTCCTCCAACATGTCCGCATTTTTAACCACAGTCTTGCGGTCACACATGGTTACCGCGGGTTGGGGGCGCTGGCGGCTGCAATGGGTCCTGGAGGGAGGGGGTGGCGGCGGCAAGTGACGGCGCGGCTCAGGCACTCCGTCCGACCTGGCAGGTGCTTTCACTGCCTAAGCCGTTGCGCATCTCCTTCATCTCTTGTTACAGATGAAGGTGCGTAACCTGCGACTGCTTCCTTGGCGGTCTTCTTTTCAAATCTTCTTCACAAGCACTAAAATGTGAGATAGACAAATGTCCCACAAAAGGATATTTCTTCTTGCCTTTGGGTAACCAAAAAAACCAATTCTACTAACTGCTTTATTTATCTTTACAAGAACCTACTATGACCAGTTCTACCATTTTGTTGCCATTCCCACCCCCACTCCTTGTCTTCTGGGTTATTTTATGACAAGAATGTCAGGATGAAGATAACTCAGTTCCTCCGAGAGAATATTTACTAATCAATCATTGGATCAGGTTATCTTACATTTGGAGTATCAATGGTTGTCAATCTTTACAGATAATCTAAACACTGTAGAATTCTTTCCCAACCTTTGGCCATCATCTCTGCACAAGAGAAAGGGAGCAAGATGAGAATCAGGACCACTTTGTACTTTTCTTTGTTTCATGGTATAATGGGAATGGATTAGCCTGTGAGGGCCAGTCCCTGGGGCATGCACAGATATTCCCCTTCTGGTTCCATTCTAAGTGACCACGTGGACTTGAGAAGCCCATTTATGTCCATAGCTGACTCCGGAGTTTGCAATGGGAAATGATGGAGAGTTCTCCAAATGGCTGAAGACCCAAACCCAAATGGCATACAAAAGGGCCTCAGGCTCTTCCTTCTCTGTTTCCTTAGTGACTGCAGGACGCAGCACTGCTTGGAGAGTCCAGCCAAGAGGAAAGCAGTGCCCTATCTCCCACCTGGGTGTGAGCACCTTTGATTTCCTGGATTTGTTTTTTCTTGATCCAAGTTGAATGAGTATTAAAGAGTCCACATAAGCTTGTGAATCCAGAAGATCCCATCCGAGGTCCCATGACTGGGCTGGAGTTGAATGGTGGTAGTAGTACGGTCCAGTACGGTCCACCAGAGTGGTAGTGGCTACACAGCAGTAGAGACACCTATACCAAGTAGACAGATACATTGAAGGCAAATGGGTAAAGATTGATAGTCACTCAGAAAAAGGCAGTTGTAAGGGACCTGTCTCCTTATTTTGAAAAGAAATTTTAGCTATGAATTTATAAGTTACTAACCCACTGAGCCCAGCAGACAGGGGGGCTTCCTGTGTGTTCTATGCACATATACCTTACTACCATTGTGCCCTCCCTGCACTACCCACAGAACTTGTTTACAGTTGTAGGAGTTGGGCAGTCACCCTCAACCTGGTTTAGGCCATTTGCTGAGATAGTCGCTGTGCATGCTACAGCTTCTTGGAGCCACAGGTGAGAGTGAGGGTAAGTGACAGGCCTCAAAACCATCTCGAGTTAGGGGGATGTCTACCACAAGCATGTGAAGACTTTCCTCAGCAGAATGGGCAGATGAGAACAATTTGTTGCAAGGGCCACGAAGGTGGCTGAAGCACTGTGGAGTTGTTTCAGTCATGTCTGACTCCATGACCCTATTTGGGGTTTTCTTGGCAAAGATACTGGGATGGTTTCCCATTTCTTTCTCTGGCTCATTTTACAAATAAGGAAACTGAGGCAAATAGGGTTAAGTGACTTGCCCAGGGTCACAAAGCTAGTAAGTGTCTGAGGCTGGATTTGAACTCAGGAATATGAGTCTTCCTGACTTCAGGCCTGGCACTCTCTCTACTTGCACAACTCTGCCTCACTTAAATCCAATTCACATTCAAGTCGAGATATGTCACATGGTGATGTCATTGGTCCTCCTCAAAGATGAAGGCTGAACAACAGCTGGCAGCAGTGTGTCCAGTTAAAAACATTCTTCCGGGGCTGCCCACAGAACCCACCGAGTAAGAAGGGGGTATTCTTGTGAGAACCCAAGCCACAAGCATGACTGTGGGCTGGTGTAATAATCCAGAGCAGATGCTACAGTGGGTGACCACGGCCGAAGAAGTAGTTCCCAAATGGTCTCGGCCAGGTGGGGAATGGGCTTCTCCATAGTGAGCTGGGACATGCCTCCCAAAGCCTGCTGCCAGCACTGTACCCAAACCACTTGGAGCAAGCAAAACTCAGCTGAGAACAGTCTTTAACACCTCCTGGCACCCAGAAGCTCTTAGAGGCCTTTGTGGGGCTGCTGGACGCATTGTTGGGGTGTGTTTGTGTCTGACTCCTCGTGACCCTGTGAACCACAGCACACCAATGCTGTCCATGGAGTGTTCTTGTTAAAGATACGGGACTGGTTTGCCATTTCCTTCTTTAGCAGATTAGGCAAACAGGTAAAGTGACTTGCTCAGGGTCACACAGTTACTAAGAAGTTGAGGTCACATCTGAACCCAGGTCTTCCTGACTTCAGGCCCAGTGCTCTATCCACTGAGCCACCTGGCACACAGCCTGGTTAATAAAGGTCTTTTAGATTGAATTCACCTCTGGATCCTCAGCTTCCTCATGCATAAAATTAAGGCTCTGTAGAGAGGCAAGCTGCTATACAAATGAGCTCCTTAAAAGCTGAGATTCTTCCATCCTTTTGTTTGTAGGCCCAGGGCCTAGCCTTGAATTGGTATTTCACAAATGCTTTTAGATGGATTGGTACTGATATTAATGGGAAAAGTCTTGCTTTAGGACATGACTAGAGGAAGTCTGAAAGGCCTCTGACAATACTCTACAAGCAGTTTCTGGAATTGTCTGGGTCATTGCTGCAACTAGAAGCTTACCTTTGGCACCCTATTTTCTCACAGGGATTGCTGGGAGGTAGATTTGCCCATTCTCCAGGAGTATTCAGTGGTACTATTGTTAAGCTGGGCTGAGAAGAGAGTAAATCATTCCCTCTTTTTGGCCCCCACCTCTCCATGGGCTGGGTCTATACTTCCCTCTGCCCTCCCCACTGGGAATGGACTTTGATCACTCTCTCAGGTGTGCCCCTTGGGGAGAATGGTTTTCATTTCCAACCAGTGGTGGGAAGACAATGGAAATGAGATACTGCAGTTCACTCCCAATCTTTCCTTGACCCAAACTGCTGATGGCTTTGCTTCATATGGACTGAAACCACATTTCCCCCAGGCAGGGAAGCTGTGAATGTGTTGAGGCTGTCTCTCCTCATATGGCACTGGGTATCAATGTATAGTTTGAAAGAAGGTAGAAAAGGCGTCTCTAGCCTCTCCTCTCCCCACCCTTCTTTAATTCCTGCCAGGAGAGGATGTAGAAGGCTGGGGCCAGAAGCTTGGCCACACTGTTCTCTTCACAGAGGGGGCTACTGAGCTACCAGTGTATCTCTCTGCTCGCTTAAATACTGTGAGTCTGGGGGACGCAGGGGGATGGCAAACTTCTGACCACTATTTGTTGTGCTTGCCCTTCGTTTTGGAAGAGGACCACGGCATCAGAGAGATGCTGATGTGACGTGCAGCTGACTTTGATTTGAGGGAGGCAGGCCTGTGCAAGGTCACCAGCCTCACTTTCTCCTCCAGAACCTTCTGGGTCCAGTGACCGATATTCATCAGGATGACTGGAGATGACTCAGGATGCAATGGGAGACCCTGCCTTTTAGGCTAAGGCCTTTTCAGGTTCTCACGTTGAGTGAGGTCACGCCCATTCAGTGGACAGGAGAAAATGAGGACCCAAGCTTTATATCCAAGGTTTGACGCCTTCCCACCAAATACCAGTTATATAATGAACATGTATAGGAAGTGGCAAAGAAACTCATTTATCCAAGTCAATGACAAAACAGAAATGAGAGAGAGTAGAACTACATAGTTGTACACCAGACAGCACAGAGTGAAGGACTTCTCTCACTGGGGTTGAGGCGATTCACCTCAATCACAAGAGAGTCACCCATTTTAACCAATGCCCCAAGTCTCCAGTGCAGCAAGCTGGGGAAGGAGACAGGATGGAGCTGCCAGCCCCTCTCATGGCAGCTTCTTCCCACTCTTATCTTCCCTTCAGCAGCCTCAGGTGGGGTTGAAATCATCTGTCTCCTTTCTGAAAGACGGAAGAGGCTGGAGTGGCTGCAGAGCCCCAAGACCCTCAAGAGAGCCAAGAGGCTACAGGAGAAGTCAGCTCTGCCCTGACCCTCACACAGGTGTTGGGGAGTTCATCTCCATCAGGGAGCAGAGTCCTATCCCAAAGGACCTTAGGACTTGGGTTACATGAAATTTTGTTTGCTGTTTTCAGTTGCCTCCAGCTCTTCATGACCCCTTTTAGGGTTTTCTTGGCAAAGATAATGGAGTGATTTGCCATTTTCTTCTCCAGCTCATTTTACAGATGAGGAAACTGAGGCAAACAGGGTTAAGTGACTTGCTCAGGGTCACACAGCTAGCAAGTGTCTGAGGCCAGATTTGAACTCAGGTCTTCCTCATTCCAGGCTGGGTGCTCTATCTTCTGCACTTCCAGCTGCCCTACATCAAATACTATTCAGTAATTCTCTTTTGTTTGCCCTAAGCTCCCATGGAGGGTGCAATGCCCCCATAGCATTTAAAATAATCTCTCTTTCTCCTCCATGTATTTTACACCTACTGCTTTCTCTGCTGCTGCATTTGTGCAAGACCCACATATACAGAGCAGGAAGACCACAGTCAACCACTGTATCTTAGAGGAAACTGGAGTGAAAACAGCAGCAGAACACAAAGCAAAAACTCCTTCAACACCAAGATGGGGAACAGACTGGTCTCTCCTGAGAGTGAGAGAGTGGGTAGGGAGCCAAGGATGAGGTCTGTCCTCAGCAGCTCCCATTTGTGCTCTGGACAGCCTGGCTGCCCATCCTCGTTGTGATTCTCTGGCTGACACTTCTCAGACAGCACTGGTCTCAGAGGCAGACACGTCCCCACCCTGCTGAGGCTGCCCTTGCAATAGTCTGCTGCCTGGCCAAGGCACTGCCTTGCAATGGGAGCTGGGTGCTGGTGGCAGCTCCACCATGCTCCCCCTTCCCACTGGGCCCCATCATTCAGTCTGTGTGATAACATGCTTCCCTCCAGTTCTACTGTCTGGGGTCTCGCTCCACTGAGGAGCTTCCTAGATCTGCCAGGAATGGGAAAAGGGAGCTTCTCCACTAAGGGGAACAATTGGTTCCCTGGGGGACCAACTCAGGGGCTGCCAGGGAATTCTACATGCCAACAGACACTGTCTCCAGCCTTCTATCATACTGGCACAGCTTTTCATTCCACATCTGGGACATAATACAGTCCATCCAAGGTAACACCTGCTAGAGACCAGAAGGGTGAGCAGATACGCCCCAAATGACTTCTCCTCTGGGCTGGTGGGGCCCCCATGGCCACACTTACCCATGAAGTGAGAGACATGCCGGAAATAGGAGAAAAGGTCCTCTTCTGGGGAGTCGGTCACTTCAATATGAAGAAGTTTCTTCTTATCTCTCTCAAAGCTAAAGAAAAGAAATACACAGGAAGTGGCTCAGACTTACCTGCAGCTGGCATCCACTTTAACTAAATTCGGTCAAATTTATTAAGGTCTACAGGGGATAGGCAGCATGGGTTAGAGGAGAGAGCTGACCTCAGAGGGAGGAAGACTCAGATTCAAACCCTCCTCTAACACACACTGTCCTGGGACCCAGGAAAAGTCACTTCTCCCAGTCCCCCAGGCAGCTCCACGAGGCTCTGGGGTGCAAAGCAAAGGTCAGGCTGCATTGCCAGAGCTTTCTCACCCTGAGTTTCCTCTGCCAATGAAAGCACAAGTCTGGTCCCCCTCCCCCCCCCCCCATATATAAAGCACCCGGGCTTCCTCGCTGGACTCTTAGCCCAGCAAAGTGTTTGGTTCGGAGTAGACACTTAATGCATGTCGGTTGCTTGATTGATTGATGCCTGTTTTCCTCACCTGTCACAGTATCACCCTGAAGAAACCTCTCATCTGGGGCGCCTTCTCCTTTCCCTCCCAGAGACCAGAGTCACTGTTTTAGGAAGGAGCCCAGCCGTGCACTCAGTCACATCTGGACTCCTCCTCCTTCTCCATGGCCGCCGTATCTTCCCCTCTGCTCCTCCCCAACCAGCTTTCCAGATCCTCTTTGTGTCTTGTCTTCCGTCCTTGAGGACAGAGTCTGACTTGCTTTTATTTGTACCTGCCACACGTAACATCGTGCTTGACACAATCAAGAGCTTAATAAATGCTCTATCTGTCTGTCTCTTTTCATCTATCTCTCTATCTCTGTATTCATCTATCCTCTGTCTTTCTGTCCGTCCATCTGTCTAGCTCAGGGGTTCTTCACTTTGTGTCCTGGTGAAGCCTCTGGACCCTCTCAAGAATCATTTTTTTAAATGCATAAGATTCCAAAGGAAACCAATTCCATTGAAATACGGTTATCAAAATATTAAGACAACAACAAATTCACAGCCTCCCTGAATTCTCTCCCTGTTCTAAGGAAATAAGCCCCATCTAAGGTTAAATGAGAAGGGCTGTGTTCTCACAGAGCTTACAGTCTAGTAGAGAGGAGAGAAGACTGTATATAAGTTAAAAAAAATATTAAATAGAGCATGAAGGTGCCTGAGAGCGGTACGACCAAAGTGTAATGGGAATTCAGAAAAGGGACATTCAGATGTGTCCATAAAAAGAAGGTAGCATTTGAGCTGGGCTTTGAAGGGTCTGCATTTCAATTCAATAATCATTATATCAGCAGTTCTCAACCTGTGGTCGTTGAACGACCCTTTCACAGGGGTCACCTAAGACCATGGGAAAACATATTTCTGATGGTCTTAGGAACCGAGACTCAGCTTCTCTATCCCTCTCCAGGTGGGTCCGCCCACATGCAGACACACCCACATACAAGTATTAAAGAGTTGTGACATTAGGAAGGTTGAGAACCACTGCATTACATGCCTTTTGTGTGAATGGCACTGGGCTGGGTGCAGGGAATACAAGGAGCTCTACAGGGTGATCCAAAAGACTTTATGTAGTTTGAAAAATTTTAAAACTTGAAACTTTAAAACTGCACTAAGATTTTGAGGACTCCCTGAATATCCAAGGAACTATACAGGTTAGAAAGGGATGATTTGCTAAGAAGAAATCAGACAGAATGGCTCGAGAGGCTGGACCAGGGAGGGCCTCTTTCTAGCTGAGGGATCAGGAAAAGCTTCCTAGGGCAAGTGGAAGACGAGCTGAGCAGTGAAGCTGGAGGACGTGAAGAATTACTGAAGTCAGCATATTCTAGTGACAGAGGGCAACGCAGTGATAACAGTGACCTTTTACATAACATTGCAAAGTTTGCAAAGTGCTTCTCCTTTGCTCCTCTCAACAACCCTGGGAGGTAGGTGCTATTATTATCCCCATTTTACAGATGAGGAAACTCAGGCAGGCAGCAGTTAAATGACTTACCCAGGGTCATTTCATTTTTTCTTGACTCCCACCATTATCCTAGTCATCTTCTTCTGAACATGTTCCACATTATCAATATCCTTCCGAATGTGTGGCTCCAGAATGGAAGACAGTGCTCTCTAGGTGGTCTGTACAGGGCAGAGTGTTATGAGGTCACATCCCATGACTCTCAAGGGCAGCCGGCCGAGACCCACTAACACTTTTGCTTGCCACACCACACTGACTTAATCTTGAGTTCGAGCATTTGCAATCAGTCTTCTGAAATCCCCAGATCACTGTCACTTAGACTGCTGCCTAGCCATGCCTCCCTCATCTTGTATTGGAACTCGTGCAGCTGACTCCTTTTTCACCTGAGTGTATGACTTTCTATTTATCTCCATTAAATGTCATCTTATTTGGTTTGGCCCCCTAGATCTAGCTTGTTGAAATCTTTTTGCATTCTAGCTCTACCAGGCTGGTAACCCTGTCCAAAAAAGGAAATAAAGTTGGTTTGGTTTGACTCATTCTTGATTAAGCTATGCTGGCTCTTCCTTTTCTAAGCATCCACAGTTGAAATGTTTATAATTAAAGAGTTGTTCACAAACATACACATACACATACACATATGCATATACTCAGATATCTATAACCACAGTCATATGTAGACATACATATTCGTGTGCATCTATGTAAGACCATACTATACTTATCTGTTCTGTGAGGGTGGATGATGTCTTCTTTCTTAGGTCCAAGTCTTTTCATATTTTTCTAAGTTCACTAACTCATTATTTCCTATACCAAAACGATATTCCAACCTTATACTGTCTAGTTATTTTAAATAGTCTAAAACAATATTGATTAATATGGCTGACGTAAAGTGTAGTTTCCCTATTTTTCTCTTTTAATAAAATCTATTTTAACTTTAACTTTGTCTGAGATCGTTATTACCACCCTTGCTTTTTCCCCCTAATAAACCTCACTCCTGATCTTTATTTTATGTTTGTGTGTATCTCTTATTTCCTATCCCTCGTGACTCCTCTACTTTATTTCTACCTGTTACCTTGCCCTCCTATTACTTAACCCACCCCACCACTAGAGATCTCTCCCTTATCCTCTCCTCCCTCCCTATCCCCTATACTTTTTATTTCTTTCTGAAATTAGGAGATTTTTATGCCTTTCTAGATAGTTCCCTCGGTAACCCATTCCCTAAGAAAGCAGGGTTCCAGAATTACCTGCACTCCTCCTCCATCTAATTCTTTTGTGCCAGTTCTTCCTTTCACACTTCATTTGTATAATTACCCTTTTTACCTTTTCCTAAATGCTTTACTTCTAGCATTGCATCATATTCAACTCTACCTCAATCTTTTTCTCAAACTACCCAATTACTAATAACAATCTTAGACGTGCAGTTTACATTTCCTCATATAAAAAGTAAATAGTCTGTCCTTATTTGAGTCCCTGTAATCAGTCTTTGATGTTTAACTTATATTTCTCTTGAAATTTTCTATTGATTTCAGGTCTTTTTGCAACAAAATCCTGAAAGTCTGGAAATTCATCGAATGTCCATTTTTTTGTTCAGAATTATACTTAACTTTTCAGGATGTGATATTTTTGGCTGCAACTCCAATTCTTTTGCTCTTTGATATACAGTTTTCCTAGAACTGTGATCTTTTAGTGCCGTTGCTGCCAGGTCTCATGTGATTCTAATTATATGTATAAATATAATTCTAACTCTAAGTATACGTTCCCATCATATTTGGATTTTTTTCTTGTTGCTTGTAATATTTTCTCCTTGAACTGGGGGTTTCAGGATCCAGAGATGACGCTCCCCTGGGTTTTCCTTGTAGGGTCTTTCAGGTGGTAATCAGTAGATTTTTTTATTTCTGCTTTCCCCTCTTGTTCTAACACTTCAGGACAATTTTCTTTAATTATTTCTTGTATTATTGTATCAAGATTCTTTTTTTGATCATAGCTTTCAGGGAGTCTGATTATTCTTATGGTTTTTTTCTTCTTCATCTGTTCTCCAGATCAGTTGTTTTTCTTATGAGATGTTTCACTTTCTCTTTTATTTTTCATTTTTTACATTTTGTTATTTCCTGATCTCTTATGACTTTGCTGGCTTCCCTTTGTCCAATTCTAATTTTCAAGCAGTCATTTTCTTCCCAAAGATTCTGAATTTCCTTTTCTAACTCGTTGACTTTCTTTTCATAAACTTGTTGTTCTTGTTCTTTTTTCTTTATTATTTTTTCTCAATCTTTCTCATTTGATTTTTAAAGTCTTTCTAAAGTTCTCTGAATTCTTTTTGGGCAGATGACCATTTGATATTACTCTTTAGGTTAGGAGAGGCTTTTTTTTTTGCTTCAATATCCTCCTCTGACAATAGACCTGGGTCTTCTCTATTCCCACAGAAACTTTCTGTGGTTGGGTTCTTTTTCCTTTGCCTGCTCATTTATATATATATATATATATATATATATATATATATATATACACACACATATATATACACATATATATGTATATATATAC
>CM053584.1:379718601-379878601 GCA_028627135.1 Pseudochirops cupreus
TATATATATATATATATATACACTCCATCTTTCTGTAAGTGTCCACAGATAGAGGCGTCCCTGCCCTACTGCAGCACAGCAGGTCCTGGCATTCCTTGTCAGCAGAGGTTTCCTCCATCCTCCCCCCTCAGACACCCAACTCCCAACACTGTCTGGAAGGTGAAAATTCCTGTGGCTGATCCTGAGGCTACCTCCCAACCCAGCTAGCCCCAGGAATCACATGTTGTTTCAGCAGAACTAGCCTGGAAGTGTTTATACTTCACCAGGACCAAACCTCAGTCCTGGGATTTTTCTTACTATTGTGCCAGGAGGACCATTGTTCTGCCCCAACCTGTTTCTTTTACTGCTCTACATTCTCCCCAGGCTCTGTTTTGTCTTGTTTGTGGGGAAGTCTGCAGAGCTTAGAATTGTCTGACCTACTCTGCCATATTTCCAGAATATTCTCCTCTAACTAGGCCCTACTGATAGAATTTAGGGCATCTAGGTGGCACCGCAGTGGTTAGAGAGCAGGGCCTGGAGTCGGGAAGACCTGAGTTCAAATACAACCTCAGACACTTACTAGCTGGGTGTCCCTGGGTAAGTCACTTCATCCTGTTTGCCTCAGTCTTCTCATCTGTAAATTGAGCTAGAGAAGGAAATGGCAAACCATTCCCAGACATCTGCCAAGAAAACCCAAATGTGGGCATGAAGAATCAGACATGATTGAACAAAGAAACTGCCTTGCTAGTTTTCACTTATCTTTAGAAATGTCTAATTTCTTTATTTTTCTCCCAATATTCTATTGAAAGAAATATAGGAGACAGAATGGTTCCTTGGCATGGCAACTCCGCTGGATTCACTTGACATCAATAGGAGGAAGGCTGGTCGTGTTCCAGAAGGCTGAAGGAATGCCAAACCAACGGAGTACAGGGCAAAGCACAAAGAAATGAACTGATATGAAAGCACAACATGACCACTATTGGATGATGGACGAGCTCACTCCCTGGAGCCTGGATTAAGCAGATATAGGACTATACTAAACAGATTTTAATGAGTAAATAATGAAAGCACATTTAGACTGATAAGCTTGAGTAACATTTGAAAATGGGGTGAGGAGAAAATGACTCCTGAAAGCGTAATGGAGATGTGAGTAGAGAGGAATGTAGTCTTCTGAATACAAAGTCCTGTGTTCCAAGGAGACATTGGAATCTGAGTCAGGTTTTGCGTAGCACACAGCCTTATCTCAGCTTGCCAGTTTAGGATCACTGATTATTTCTAGAAATGACCTTGGGGAAAATTTAATCTAACTCTCTTCTTTAGCAGATAAGAAAACTGAAAAATTGTGACTTGTCCAGGAAATGACAGAATTCAGGACTCCTGGTTCTCAATCTAGAGCCCTTGTTAGAGCACTGCAGTGTTCAGATGTTACCCAAAAGGCAAACTTTACAAAGCAGCACCGTGATCATCATCGTCAGAATAAAATGATTCAGCCCAGGCACCCACAGCTAGTGCTGTGTGGGCATAATCAAGCTACTAAAATCCATTCAGCTTTTCTCTCTCTCTTAACCATGGAAAGCTATAATGAGGGAGACTCAGGAAGCAACCTACTTGACCTGGGGAGGGAACAGAGAGGGAAGAGTCAAGAATGGCTTGGTGATTTTGATGGGTAGAATGAAAGTGCCATTAAGAGAAATGAGGAAATCGGGAAGTTAGCCAAGAAGGAAAATAAGAGGACTGGGACAGAGCCTTGATGGATGACTATACTTAGAGGGTGGGAGGAGGAAGGGGAATTGGAAAAGAGAGAGAGAAGCATCAGACAGAGAGGTAGGAGGAGAACCAGTAGAGATTAGTGAAGCAGAAATCAAGGGAAGTGAGGTGATGGAAGAGGGAGTGGGCAAGGATCAGTGTTACCAAAAAGGTCAAGAAGGATGACGGCTGATAAGAGGTCACTGGATTGGGCAATGGGGTCAGGAGTGAGGAAGACTTTCATGGTAAAGGCATGAGAGATGGAAACTGCTGGATGGGTTTGGGGAACAGAGAATAGCCCTTGCAGGACCAACAGGTCAGGTTAGGTCCAGATTGTGGAGAGTTTTGAATGTCAAATTAAATTAGACAAGGTATTGAGAGGCAACAGGTCATGACTGAGTGTCTTTGGGCAGGAATAAGATGTGATTGTAGTAGATTGAGTACTGAACTTGGAGCTGGGAAGAGCTGGATTCAAATCCTTTGTAGTAGATTGAGTACTGAACTTGGAGCTGGGAAGAGCTGGATTCAAATCCTATCTCAGATTTTCATCCTGGACAGGTGGCTTAACCTTTCTGAGCCTCAGTTTCCCCATCTGTAAAATGACCAAGTTGTACATGAAGACTTCTGAGGTCCCTTCCAGCTCTAAACCTGTGATCTATGACCAGATATGGGCAGTAGGAAGATGGATACGACAGCACAGGGTGGATTAAAGCAGAGAAAGACTGGAGGTCTGGAAAAAACAAGGGCCTGAGTTATGGTGGCAGTCACAAGAATGGAGGAGAGTCATTTTCAAAGGCAGAATTGCCAGGCCTTGGTGATTCCCCGGGTGTGGGGGAATGAGGCAGAGTAATGACCAACTCAATCAAAAGCATGTATGTTCATTGTGCGTCACGCACCATGCTGCACTCTAGAGATGCAAACACAAAAGTGCAACAGGCCCTTCCTCAAGGAGCCTCTGTTCTACTTGGGCAGGGGTGGCAGCGAGCTCTGCTGACCAGGAGAATGATGATGCCCAACACACATACAGGGAGGCTCAGAGAGGGGTGTGGATGGGAGGGGCCATCAGGAAGGAACTGAAGAAGAGGAGCAGTGAGGGAGACAGAAGAGCAGTCGGAGAAGTGGGCAGGGGGAGAGCCAGGCGAAGGCCACCTCCCCAATGCCAAGGAAGGAGAGACACTCTAAGGGGGGGGCAGTGAATTGGGTTACATGGTAGTGTCTGCCCAAAGGGCAAGAGAAAGGGCGTCCAGCCCACATGCTGCCATCATGTGACCTGGAGGTAAGGCTCTGGCTTCTTCATCTATGAAATGAAAGCATTGCATGTGGTGATCTTTACAGAAGCTGCTCTTCTCATCTATGATTCCATGAGTTCTTTCTGGTTCTAAAGTCTACGACTATGAGTTCAGTTTGTATCATATTAAGCAAAAAGGCAGCACTTATTAAGTGCCAACTATGGGTCAGACGCTGAGCTAGATGACAAGGTTATATAGGAGTGCAGTGTATAGAGTGGTGGACATGGAGTCAGGAAGAAGACCTGAGTTCCAACCCTGCCTCAGATACTTGACCAAGTTACTTTTCCTTGATGGGTCTGAAAAAATGTCGGGGTTGGCCAAGGTAGTGGGGTGGTGTATCCAGGGGAAAGAATACCAGATCTGGAGCCAGGACCTGGATTCAAATACTGGCTCTGCTACTGACTACCAGTGTGATTTGGAGCACCTGACTTCACTTCCCCAGGCCTCAGTTTCCTCATCTGTAAAATGAAGGGGGCTGGACTTAGATGACCTCAGAGGTCTATGAGCTTAGGATATGTTGGGCTGTATGCGACATTTGGGGTTTGTGCCAACAGTAGCAGCAACCTAAATTGGCTCACTGCCTCCACTCATTCACAGGACCACTTCACCTCTAACCTAGACTGTCACAATAATCAAATTAGTCTCTCTGCACCCAGTCTTTCCCCTCCATAATCTGAATTTGACACAATTACCAGTGATTTTTCTACCACGTGGATAGGCAGCAGAAATGACCGAGACCTGCTGAGATCCCTAGGATTTCAAGTTTCTACTTATCTTCCAGGCCAAGAAGGGACTGTATGTTTTGGGGACATGGGCAAGGCTTAAAGAGGCTGAGGGTAAAGAGTGTTTAAAAAGGCATATGAGGAGGGAGAGAGAGGGAAAGGAGAAACAGGAAGCCAGAGAGGGTGAGACAGAGGCAGGAGCTGAGTTCCTCCTACCTGAGACTTCTTGGATCCTTCCAGCTGCCATTGTGCCGTTATCTTGAATTTATTTTGATTATTAATATTGTTTCAGGTATATTTTGTGTGTTTGTTTGGTGGCATTTTGTGTCTACTTATTATATATTTGGATCTATAGAGATACTTTTGTATTTACTTACACGTGTACATGGGCAGCCAGACAGTGCCACAGTGCACAGAGCACTGGGCCTCATCTTCCTGCGTTCAAATCCAGCCTGGGACACCTACTAGCTGAGAGGCCCTGGGCAAGGCCCTTCACCCTGTTTGCCTCAGTTTCCTCAACTGTAAAATGAGTTGGAGAAGGAAATGGCAAACCACTCTAGTTTCTTTGCCAAGAAAACCCCAAATAGGGTGACTAAGAGTCAGACATGACTGAAAAACAACAGATACGTACATGTGTTGCTCCCCATAGAACAAAAGCTCCTTGAGGATAGAGACCGTTTTGTTTTTTTTTTTGCCTCTGCATCCCCAGACTGAGTACAGAATGTGGCACATAGCAGGTTTCTCATAAATGCTTGCTGAGTGTCTTCCAGCTGGAGGAAGGTGGTGTGACCCCATGCTGATTATTTTTCACACAAACCTAATTTCTGAGTTGTGCCCCAGGAGCTCTGGAGTGAGTGCCACTGCTATGGTGTACACATGCCACAATCTTCCAAAAGGCTACCATCCCCACCTTGGCCACTAGAGGGTGTTCAGCCGGCAAGTATTCAGACGATTCCCGTGACTAGTTTTGGAATTTAAACTAGGGGATGATTTTAAAATATGATATTGTGATTATATGATATTACAATATGACCAATGATATTAAACATTGGAAATCTGTAGATCTCACTCCAACCCTGAACCTGGAATCTCCTCTCTCAGCCAGTGACAAAGGCACTTTGAATCTCAGCTAAAATCCCATGTTCAGGGGCAGAGCTAAGATGGCAGAGCAGAGGCAGGGACCCTCCTGAGCTCTCCCCCAAACCTCTCCAGATACTTGTAAAAATGACTCTAAACAAATTCTAGAGCAGTAGAACCCACAAAATGACAGAGTGAAACACATCTCCAGCTCAAGGCAGCCTGGTGGGCTGGCAGGAAGGATCTATTACACTGGGCTGGGGGCAGGGCATAGTCTGGCTTCAATTGCATAGACCGAGTGGAGCAGACCTCAGGGCACTGAATCAATGGCAGCTGTGGCGGTGTCCAGACTTCTCAACCCACAAACACCAGAGACAACTTAGAAGGTCAGTAGGAAAGGTCTGTGGGACCTGGGAAAGACAGGAACACAGTTTGGCCCCAGTCCCAGGGTGGTGCTGGCAGTAGTAGCAGTGGCTGCTTTCTGGAGCTTTCAGTCCACAGATAATGTGGGGATGGTGTGGCTGATCAGAGGGCAATTGCAGGGATCTCTTTGCTGGTGCTGAGGCAGGATTCTCTTGCTTTGCTCTGTTTGGATCAGGTTTGCGTCTTGGGGTGAGGAGGAATGCTGACATGGCAGAGCTTGTGGCAGCTGTGGAGAGGGAGTCCTCCTCACAGTTCCAGGGAAGAAAAGAGTGCTTGTGGTCACTCACAGAAAAGGAGAGTAGTAAACACCTCTCCTTTGATCACATTACTTTTGAAGAACTGAAAATTTACAGGCCCCTTAGAAGTACCTCTGAAAAGAGTGAACAGTACATCCTCCACACTGGAAGCAGAATCCTACCTTAACAAAGAATTTAAAAGCCAAGTAATTGACTGGGAAATTGAGCAAACAGTGAACATGACAAAGAAGATCAAAATATACAACCAAAAGAAGACAACAAAGTCAAAGCTCCTACATCCAAAGCCTCCAAGAAAAATATGAATTGGTTGCAGGCCATGGAAGAGTTCAAAAAGGATTTTAAAAATAAAGTAAGAGAAGCAGAGGAAAAATTGGGAAGAGAAGTAAGAGTGATGCAAGAAAATAATGAAAAATGAGTCAATAGTCTGGTAAAGGAGACACAAAAAAATACCGAAGAAAATAACACCCTAAAAACAGGCCAAATGGAGAAAGAAGCCCAAAAAGCCAAGAAGGAGAAGAATGCCTTAAAAAGTAGAACTAGCCAAATGGAAAAGAAGATCCAAAAGCTCACTGAAGAAAATAATTCCTCAAAAATTAGAATGGAGCAAATGGAAGCTAATAACTCTATGAGAAATCAGGAAATTATAAAACAAAACCAAAAGAATGAAAAAATAGAAGACAATGTGAAATATCTCATTAGAAAAAACAACTGATCTGGAAAATAGATCCAGGAGAGATAATGTAACAATTATTAGACTACCTGAAAGCCATGATCAAAAAAAGAGATTAGAAATCATCTTTCAAGAAATTATCCAGGAAAACTGCCCTGATATTCTAGAACAGTGGTTCTCAACCTTCCTCATGCCACGACCCTTTAATACTCGTATGTGGGCGTATCTGCATGTGGGCAGACCTGCCTGGAGATGGATAGAGGAGCGGTGTTTCAGTACCTAAGACCATCAGAAATATGTGTTTTCTGATGGCCTTAGGTGATCCCTAAAGGGGCTGCGACCCACAGGTTGAGAACCGCTGTTCTAGAACCAGAGAGTAATATAGAAATGGAAAGAATCCACTGATCAACTCCTGAAAGAGATCCCAAAAGGAAAAGTAGGAATACTGTAACCAAATTCCAGAGCTCTCAGGTCAAGAAGAAAATGCTGCAAGCAGCCAGAAAGAAAGAACAAGTACTATGGAAATACAATCAGGATAACACAAGATTTAGCAGCTTCTACATTATGTGATCAGAGGTTTGGAAATATGATATTCTGGAGGTCAAAAGAGCTAGGATTAAAACCAAGAATCACCTACCTAGCAAAATGGAGTATAATCCTTCAGGGGAAAAATGGACATTCAATGAAATGGAAGATTTTCAAGCATTCTTGATGAAAAGACCAGAGCTGAATAGAAAATTTGACTTTTAAATACAAGCCTCAAGAGAAGCATGACAAGGTAAACAGGAAAGAGAAATCATAAGGAACTTATTAAAGTTGAATTATTTACATTCTACATGGAAAGATGATACTTGTAACTCATGAGAACTTTCTCAGTATTACGGTAGTTGGAGGGAATATGTATATATATATATACATATATATATATATATACACACACATATACACACACATACATATACATACATATGTATATAGACAGAGGGCACAGTGTGAGTTAAATATGAAGGGATAATATCTAAAAAAGAAAATTAAGGGGTGAGAGGTAAAGGTACTGGGAGAAGGAGAAAGGGAGAGGCAGCATGGGGTAAATTATCTCACATTAAAAAAAGCAAGCAAAAGCTTTTACAGTAGAGGGGAAGAGGAGTGGAGGTGAGAGGGAATAGTGAGCCTTATTCTCATCAGATTTGGCCTAAGGAGGGAATAACATACATACTCATTTGGGTATGGAAATCTACCTTGCCCTACAGTAGGGGGAAAGGGGATAAGAGAGAGGGGATGATGGAAGAGAGAATGCTTTGGGTGAGGGGTTAATCAGAAGCAAACACTTCTGAGGAGGGATAGGGTCAAAGGAGAGAACAGAATAAATAGGGGCTGGGACAGGATAGAGGGAAATATAGTTAGTCTTTTACAACATGACTATTATGGAAGTGTTTTGCATGACTACACATGTATAACTTATTTTGAATTACTTGTCTTCTCTATAGGAAGGAAAGAAGATAAAAGAAGGGAGGTGATAGAAGGGAGGGCAGACTAGGCGAAGGGATAATCAGAATGCATGCCAACTTGGTGTGGGGGGAGTAGAAAGATGGTGAGAAAATTTGGAAATCAGAATCTTGTGGAAGTGAATGTTGAAAACTAAAAATAAATTAATTAATGAATTACTTGCCTTCTCAATGAGAGTGGGTGGGGAGGGAGGAAGGGAGAGAATTTGGAACTCAAAGTTTTAAAAAATGAATGTTAAAAACTGTTTTTACATGCAACTGGGAAATAAGATATACAGACAATGGGGTATAGAAATCTATCTTGCCCTACAGGAAAATAGGAGGGAAGGGGATAAGATAAGAGGGGGGGTGTGACAGGAGAGAGAGCAGGTTGGGGGAAGGGGTAATCAGAATGCATGCTGGGGAGTGGGGGGAAGGGAGAAGGGAGAGATGGGGAGAAATCTGAAACTCAAAATCTTGTGGAAGTAAATGATGAAAACTAAAAATAAATTAATTTTTAAAAAATCTCATATTCTACAAGAAGCCCTTCCCAATCCCTCTCAATCCTATTGCCTTTTCTCTTTCAGTTATTTCCCATTTAGCTGGTATATAACTTTATATGTGTAGTTTTTTACATGCTTTCTTCTTCCATTAAAGTATGAGCTCCTTGAGGGCAGGAACTCTTTTTAGCCTTTCTCTGTATCCCCAGAATGCCTGGCACACAGTAGGTGATTGATAAATGTTTAGTGACTGACTGGCTGAATGTACTGTGGACACAGCTTATTAAATACAGTGAAAATGAAGAGAAGTATGTTAGATGCTCCCACATGAAGGTTTCCTATGTATGGGATGAGTGAAAACTTCTCAATTTGGGGTGGTTAACTTTTCAAATTGCTTCTGCCAATCACTTTTATCTTCCTTTGTCTGTTTTCCCGCCTTGGTGGGACTCTCCCCGTATCTTTCCTTCCTGTCCCAGCTGGGGAAGTATTTGGTGAAGTGTGCCTCTCCACCAATGAGAGGGGAAACAGTCGGGGAGGGGTCTTGACTAAGTTAGGTTTATAAATTCCAGCACTATCTTTTGTAACTTGCCTCTTCTCCATGATGAGTCATGGGGAAGACCGCCCTCTTCTCCCGGGGAAGAGAATAAAGTCCTGTTCTTATCCTAAGAGATCTCTGTGTTTATTTCTTTTCACTGAATTAAGGATGAAGGATATTTTTCATCCCAGACACCTATTCCAAGCATATTCCCCAAATCCTTTCATCCTCTCAGGTCTCTGAGGTGCTGAGACACATATTCCCACAGGTTGTGGAAATGGTCAAGGAAGGGTTAGTGTGTCTAGGGCCCCTAGAGGTCAATGACTACCCCAAGATGTAGAAGAGAAAAGTGCTATCTTCCCCTCCATCTCACTAGCTGATCTGCCAGCTCCTCTCAGAGTCTCTGGGCACTGGATTCAGGGTAACACTGACTCATGGTCTTGGCTCTTCTCCTCTGGTCCTGGTCTTCAGCACATAGATTCTCAGGCTATGGTGGCTCACAGCCATAGACAATTGATTGCTGTAAGTCCATCGATCCCCAATCACAGTCTGTTGCTGGAAGATGAAGCTCCAAACAGCATCTGTTGAGCTCCCTCCATTTAAGCAGGAAGTCAGATCTCAGGTGCTCAGGCCAATCACAGAAGCTGTCCCTTCTCTGTGCCCTGCATGGCCACCAGGTGCCTCTCTCCAAGGTCACGGAAGGAAAAAAGATTCCAGATCGGCACATCTGTTCAGTTCTCTTCACTCCCTTGTCCTCCCTCCTCCAGAGTGCCTAGTGGAGTCTCACAGATTCTGTTTCACTTGTCTCTCCCCTCAGTGGGGGTACTTCCAGGGCTCCTCAGGTTTCCACAGAGATGAGAAGAGATGCAGAATTCCAAGGACAGTTCTTATATCCTCACATCCATGTACAAGTGCCTCCCACTGCATATAACTCTGCTTTCTCTTATCCCAGTCTCACTGGTGACAAAGAACAGCTGCTCACCATCTTCTGTCTGATCCTGTTTTCATTTAACTGAGTCATTCTTTCCTGGAGTCAGTCTGAGGGTCTCTTAAGGCCTCTGTCTTGGGAAGACCTGCCTTATCTCACCAGCACCATCAGTCCTAATGAAAACATTTGCTTCCTTTGGGGTAGGCAGATACTTAGACATGATTTGTACAGTCACAGAGAGAGAGAAGCATCTGCTTCTCCATTGGCTTCCTGCCCTCTCCTCTTTGCCATAACCGGAGGGGAAGGATTGTGGTTTAATTAGGAGGCTTAGGAAGCCAATTGATCACTCCTCATCTTTTGCCCTCTCCATAGTGAATTCTTCACAATTTTCTCTTGGTCCAAGGACACTCAACAGACAAAGAAAAACCTCCCCTGCCACCAGGCCAGCCCCTTGGCTTCACTGTAGGATCAGCTGGGCAGAGGAACGAAAAACCAAGGCCAGAACTGATTCCTAGTTCATGATACACATTCCCATAGTGCTAGCTTCCACCTGCACTCTCATTTCATCCCAAGAAATCCGTGAGATAGGGCAGGGGTTGTTGTCCCTCTTTTACAGAAGGGAGACTGAGGGTAGGTGATTTGCCCAAGGTCACACAGCTATCATGTGGGCAGAGAAAGGACTCTAACTTAGATCTTGGTCTTGCCTTTTCCATCATACCTGCAGATTTTCATGACTAGTAAGAGGAAAATCTCCACAAAACAACCTCTCAGGGGATTGGTTTTTACTCGTTTCACCTCTGAGTCAGTGAGAAAATCTGTTACACTATGAAAATCACTCTATCTCTCAGAAGGGAATGGAGGAACAACCAACATCCTCCATGATTCATCATATCCCAAGAAATATAATACCGGGCACCTTGGAAGAGTTTGAGGTTGGTATTGTCAGATACAGCTGACAAATGATTTAGAACTTTAGAGTAAATTCTGGTGGAAAAGCTGAGCCCAGCTGCTGGCATACTAATGCTACAAGGACTAGTTAGAATTCCCTAATCTCTATTACTGGGGATCATAGGACCATAGATTTAGAGCTGGAAGGAAATGCACAGTCTAGTCCAACCTATGCATCTTACAAATGAAGAAACTGAGGCTCAAAGCAGTTAACAGACTTGCCCAAGGTCTTTTGTGAAGTGTCAGAGCCAGAATTTGAACTCAGGTCCTCTGATTCCAGAGCTCTTCCCACTGTACCATGATAGTTAGGGAACGTTGACTGAGTGGGAATTCCCTTCACCAGCACAGATTACAACCCAGCTTATAGTCTTACAGAGTTGTTGGAACTTAGGAAAGTGCAGGGATCAGTCAGTGGTCACAGAACCAGGTGCTGAGGCAAGGTTTGAACCTGTCTTCCTTCCATTAAGTCAAGCATTCTATCCAATATACAACAATGCCTTTCCTTTGATGATTAATTATCATAATATGGTGAAACCTCAGCTCTCTGGAGACCTTGGGGGATGAACTATTTTGGACAGCTGGATTTTCTGGTTGGCAGGCACAGTGCCCCCTTAGCACAAGTGTTTAAGTCTTTTCCTTCTGAGGGTATAGATTACAACGCCCATCCCTGATTTCTCCTTGTGGGAAGTGTGGGTACTGGGTGAACCATAATGACTCCATCTTGTGACTCAATTCTGGAGCCAGCTCAGTTCCATTTCTGTTCAGTTATGGATCTAGTCTAAGTTCT
Organism: Pseudochirops cupreus; assembly: GCA_028627135.1. Taxonomy (NCBI): domain Eukaryota; kingdom Metazoa; phylum Chordata; class Mammalia; order Diprotodontia; family Pseudocheiridae; genus Pseudochirops; species Pseudochirops cupreus. Next base: position 379,729,947 of record CM053584.1, read on the forward strand.
GTCTTGTGTGAAACTAGCTAATTGTAGAAATTGGAAGAAAACATTATTGCATTGTTTAGACCTAGGCCTGTGTGGCTGGGAAGCTGGGCCACCTCTACCTGCCACTTAAAGACCTTTAACTAAGGACCTAAGTTATGCTGACCAGAAACCTGGTCAGATCTGAAGACTAATGCAAGTTTTCTCACAATTATGCATCTCAACCAACCCATATTTTACCTGAAAACTGGTCCTGTACCAGTCAATCAGCTACTGTGTCCTTGTTCCTTTGATTGAATAGACACTGGGAGGAGGGGAATGAGACACTTTTTTTCCTCCTCACTTCAGGGAATTGCACCTGCTCACTCTCTGCCTCCCAATTCAGAAAGCCCCTAATCTTTCCTCCAGTTACCTAATTTTGTATCCTGGTTTATAGACTGTTAATTGTTTTCCTATAATGTATAAAAATCTGTCTCCTACCGTATTAGGGGTCCAGTGCCAGGCTGATGAGGCCTGGTCCCAATCTGCCATGCGATCGGCATGTATTGCTTAGTAAGTCAATACGCTCAGAAACTAGAACCTGTTTCTTCAGACATTTCATTTTTTGCCCACCACAGTTTTTGGTGAAGCCAGCCAGGCTGAGTGACCACTGCGACCCTCAGGATGTCTTTTAGAAAAACTCCCTTTTCTCCATGGGATTTCTTTGTGGAAATTTGCCCTGCAGAGCACAGACATCCCCCTCCATTTCAGATTTCACCTGGCGTGCCATTCTGTGCAATGTTTGCCTGGTCCTCCCACAGAGCCTTCAGAGAGGAGCTGTCCAATGTGTAGGAGGCCTTCCCCTAGGCCTTGGAACAGACCAGAGCTGCTGTCTGACCAGCCCTCTGTCAGCCTTCACGCCCTGCTCTGGCTGTGTGTGGGACCCACCTGCTTCTTCTTCCCAGTCACATCTTTCCCTGATGATGCCTTGCATAGTAGTTATCCACACTGTAGGTCATCCTTGGCATGCTGCACCCTGCTTATACCCGCCATGTGTCTGTCTCTTGCTGGCTTATGGGTCACCTGTAAGTTTGGGAAATTGTGGTATTTTATAAAGAAGAATGAAGTGAAAGAGCCAACAGGCTGATCCCTCGATCAAAGATCCTTCCTTAATGATCTTTGGAGCATGGACTTTGTGACCTATCTTGTCATTAACTGACACCCCTCCACCTCTTACTGCTCATGCCTCCCCTCTGAGGTGATCTCCAGCTAGGCTGGGTAGTGGATAGAATGATTAACCCAGAGCCAGAAAGACCTGAGTTCAAATCTGACCTCAGACACTTATTAGCTGTGGGACCTTGGGCAAGTTCCTTAACCCTGATTTGCCTCAGTTTCCTCATCTGTAAAATGGAGGTAATAATAGCACCTAACCCGTATGAGACACGATCTGTAAAGAGCATACACACACTAGCTATTACATTACTGTTGCTATTATCCTGTGTATAACTTGTTTGTCCGTAGCTGTTTCCATGCAGTTCCCTCCTTAGCTCCCTGAGAGCAAGGATGGCATCTGGCATTAGTAGGTGCTTACTAAATGCTTACCGACCTTAATGAAATACTTTTGGGCCTTATTTTCTTAGACTCAAATATGACTGACATCAAGGAAGAGACACTGCAGAATGTGCCCTTTAAAAACAAGCTGGTAACTTTTACATCAGGTCACCAGGAAGGAACAGGGGGAAAGGACACAATGAATGTGGGGCTTCGGGAGAGGAAGAACATTCTGACTTGTACAACTCAAGTGCTCTATTTCCCCCTGACACAATGATGTCCTCATTGACTCTCACGCACCATAGTGGTCTGAGCACAGACTGCACCTCGAAGGAAGACGGATCTCCCTGGAAGAGTCAATAATCGATATAATGAAAAATGACAGGTGTGGCCACAGGCCACACTCATGTCTTACGTGAGCCAGTTTTGGGGAATTTGGCACCAACAAGGCACTTCCTCCCCTCCCTGGCTTTTCTCTAGCCTGCCTGGAATACACCTCCCTCCTTCCCTTCTTCAAAGTCCACATCACAGTCACATGTACATTTTGTTTATCTTCATACATGCTGTTTCCTCCCAGAGAATGTAAGGTCCTTGAGAACAAGAACTCTCACTTCTGTCTCTGTCTCCCTGGTGCCTGGTACAGAGTGTGACACATAGTAGTGACTGAAGGGTATTTGTTGGCTGACGGGTCTAGGGAACGATCAGCCAATGAGAGATTATACAAAGTACTCAAAAGAAATCTGAGGAGGGAAAGATTATTTTCAGCTGGGGATTGATCAGGAAAGATTCTTAAGAGTTGGGCAGGACCTCAAAGGCCCATCTTATCCAGAAGTTTCTCAACTTTTTTTTCTGTCATGGCCCCACTGGGCAGTGAAGCTGACAGACTCCTCAGGATGAGGTTCTGAAATGACTGAAGGCAATGCTAAATTTCAGTCAGAGGTCAGTGAAAATAAAGGTGTAATTTTTCCCCCCATGTTTTACAGATTCCTTGAAGTCTATCCCCAGGGCCCTTGTGGGATGAGGACCCATGGGCCCTGGGTCCTCTGGAATCTTTGATTTAGACCAACCTATAACTGAAATAAGACTTCTCTCTACAACGCCCCTGACCAATGTTCACCCAGCATCTCTAGTGATGAAGAGATTGGGGGCAGGAATATTGTTTGGCTGTTGGGGAACCTTGAGCTATCAATTTTTACTCTGTCAAGGTCCAGTTAAAGTGAGTTTCCCACATCACACAGAAATCTTCTCAGATCACATCTACCCCAGGGAGAGGTTTTGTTCAATACAAATTCATTTGCTGCTCCACCCAATCCACTCAGTCTCTGAAGTAAGGCTGAACTTTATGAGGACCCTTCTTTCACAGGCCTTAACATCCATGAAACAGCGTTAGTCCCTCCCAAGTTACTTTCTCAAGCACAAAAGGAGCAGTCTCTGGGGCTGAGCAACAGAGGTCTGTGGGGTTCAGTTTAGCTCCTTTGAGTATGAATCAACTCAGCTGTTCCTGCATTGGAAAGGCCAGCATTTAGTCCACTGCTCTGAAACTTTACTAGGTCATGGGCTAAGCCTATGGTAGGTGTTCCCTGAATACTTAATGTGCATGTGAGAAAAGCACTGATAAAATATAGCCCAAGAAGAGAGGGGATAACTCAGAAAGCCTATTCAGATGGATGAGGCCATTGCAGGGTTTTGTGGCAAGTTCATAAGACCATGGAGGTGGAGCTGGAAGAGATGTCAGAGGCCACGGAGTCCAACCTCTCCATTTTACAGATGAGGACCTGGGGAGTCAAGAAATGAAGTTACTCAACCAAGGACACACAGCTAGGAAAGGGCAGAGACCTTCCTCTCATTCTTCTTCACTGCCAATGTGAGGGCAGGGGGGTGCAATGTTTCGAAGGCCATGTTTCTGTGAAGGGCCCTGATTTCATCAGGCTCAGTGACTAACCAGTGACAGGGTTAGCCTGCCTAGTGTAGGATGTCCCAGCTGCTTGCTCTGAGGTCCACTTTCACATAGTGTGGCTTGAGACAGACCACTCTACAGAGTGGAAATCAGGAAGGGAGAGGAGGAGGGAACTCTTCCTAAGAAGCCCTCAGGCTGAGTGTGAGGCTATAAGGCAGTGGTTCTCAACCTTCCTAATGCCATGACCCTTTAATACTTGTATGTGGGGGTATCTGCATGTGGGTGGACCCACCTGGAGACGGATAGAGAAGCGGTGTCTTGGTTCCTAAGACCATTGGAAATATGTGTTTTTCGATGGTCTTAGGTAACCCCTGTGACCTCTGTGAAACGGTCATTAGACCCCCAAAGGGGTCGTGACCCACAGGTTGAGAACCACTGCTTTAAGGTCCCAGAACTGACCTGCTGCTCACCACCAACCTGACCTTCATCACAGACACTCACTTGCCCTTAGGGTTCATCTGATGGCTGGACTGTAAGGTTCAGAAGTCTGGTTAGTAAAGAATCCAGTTTGGCTGGAGGAGAGAGAGGTCCTAATGCTAACATACAAACTCATCTTTAACATCATTTCCACTGATAAACCATATCTGTTTCTGATGCTGAACTGTCTGACAGAGCCATGGATTCTGGTGGGAGAACTTTCTTTTCTGGGTCTTCTATGGCTGGGGCTGCAGTGGGGAGAGGGAGCAGGGGGCAGGCCACCCCCACTCAGGATGGAGACAGGGTGGCACTGGAACTTTGCCAACACTTCAGCCCATGCCCCAGTGGCTTCCAGGCTAGGTCCTCACCACAACCCAAAAAACAACCTTTGCATTCTGGGAATGGAAGACTGGTCATAATCTCTCCTCTTTAGCCACAGCCAATCACAATCTCTGTGGTCTCTAGATAGAGATATTTCCCATAAAGAGGCAATTAATTCAGTTTAGCAAACATTTATATGAAAAGTGAATTGTATCTGGCTTCAGAGTTTTAGGCCTGTTGCTTCCCTTCTACCTGGTTTAGCCTGTCTGCAGAGAGGGTTTTACTGGGGTATGGCCATTGTGCATGTCACAGCCCTTTGGAGTCCCAGGTGAGAGTTGGGTGACAGGTGGACACCAAAAGTGGGTGAGGAGCCCTGGAAAGGGCTTGGCAAGCCCTCTCACTAGAGGCGCTAGTCCTCTTGAACACCCTATACTCTTGTGTACGTCATGATGGAGTTGAAATGGCTCAGGACAGGAAGGAAGGAGATCCAGAGACCTCAGTAACTTCCTGGTCCTACCTGTGTGGGTCCTTAGAAAAGTTTCTTTCCCAAGCTGGACCTCAGTTTTCTCAACCATAAAATGGAGGTGAGTATACCAGATGACCTTTAATGTCCTCTTCAGCTCCAAAATTCTTTAATCCTTTGTGTGCGACTCCTTGCTTTTCTCTCTATATTCTCACTGTCTAGCATGGTGTCTGACATATAGTAAATGCTTATTGTGTTGGAAAAATAACAATTCACCCTTTATTCATATGTCACCTATTTACCAAGCATCTTCTATGTACAAGGAGCCACTTACGGAAGGTGCTGTGGGGTGTGGTTGCAAATGCCCGTAAGACACAGGAATACAGTCTAGATGAGGGGAGAAGGGGTAAAGCAGGAACCCAAACCACTGTGTGCAAGACACAGTAAGTGATCTAAACATGGTATGAACAAAGGATGGCAGGGATCCAGGAAAGACCACACCCAGGGTGGGGCAGGGGAGCATTCAGCTTGACTAGGAGCTACTTTATCTTTAGACAGAGGGTGCTGTCTGTACCTTATGCCCTGCAGGATCCCTTCCAACTCGTCATGGGAAAGGTGAAATGTGGCCTGGGTCTTGAAAAACAGATGGAATTTTGACTGGAAGGTATGGGGCATCAGCGAGGAGGCACAGAGAGGAGGGAGCCTGTAAAGGAGGGACCTAAAAAACCCTACAAAAGCAGACGGGGACGAAAAAATCCTAGGTGTCTAGAACCTTCTAGCACAGCCACAAGCCACAAGTTATTTAGTACATTCTGATCACTCTTGACAGCATCATGAGCTCCAGGGGAGCTCAACCTATTAACTTTCTGAAAGACTGAGTCAACATGAAAAGGCTTTAAAAAAGCTTGTTTTTAGCTTTAAAAAACTTCCTTCCTTCCTTCCTTCCTCTTCCTTTTTAAGCTTTAATAAACTTTAAACTGCACTAAGACTTTTGGGACATCTTGTATTTAGTTTATTCTGTTTTGAAGGCAGAGAAATATATTTCCGTTTTAAAAGATGTCTTCCAGAAATAATTATAGAACATTAAAAAAAAGATGATACACTTAATGTGGTAAGATTCATTCATTTGGAAATTTCATTTAAGCAGCATCCGGTGAGTGAGCCGTTTTTAGAAGGATACTTAAGGGGAAAAGGTTTCTGACTCTGTTTCCTACTATTAAATGGATCTTTCAAAATTGCTCTTGTAAAAGGATACTAGTGTCAGCATCTCATTGAGAAGCAGGTGTGACATTTCAAACATGACAATGGATAGAAAAAAAATTAAACCCACACTCCCCTTGAAGTTCTCTTGAGAACAACAAAAGTACCATTAATTAGATCAGAGTGTTTCCCTAGGAGAGGTAATACCAAATGAGGTAACTGTCCAGTACTGAAAATCCCAGGGATGATGAGTTTAAGGACAAAGCAGCAGCTTTTGAAAAAGCATGAACATATGTGCTAATATAAATTGATCTCTGGATTAAAGTTTGAGTATCATTCTCCAGAGAAGGAATTTCAAAAATTAGATTGAAAGAATTACTTAACAAATTGACCAATTTTTTTTTTCTAGACAGGGGATAGTAAATATAGGCATATGACCACATCCAGAGAAATAACTATGGCATCTGAACGCAGTTGGAAGCATACGACTTTTACGTTTTTTGCTGTTTTTTTTTTTTTGGTTTTTCTCTACTGTTCTGATTCTTCTTCCACAACACTAATGTGGAAATATGTTTAGCATGACTGTACATGTATAACCTATATCAGATTGCTTGTTGTCTTGGGGAGAGGGAAGGGAAAGAAAAATCTGGAACTTAAAATTTTACAAAAATGAATGTTGAAAACTATCTTTACATGTAATTGGAAAATATAAAATATTATTGAGGGGGGGGAGAAAGAAATATAGGCATATGCCAATGGGCATCAATCAGGTTCATGGATACTTGGCATTGGTAAAATGATGTTCCAGAGAGCAGTTAGCTGTATTGTCAAACAGGCCTCAATCAGGAAACAATAAATAAGTGTTTATTGACTGACATCTCTCCAATTGACCTCAACATCCTGCATTAGTGATAGAAGTTGTTCTGGATGAGCTCTCTGAGGCCTTGAAATGCTAAGATTCTCTAATTTTGTAGGGAGATATGCATCTGTCACTAAGCATATTATAAATGAACAAGAAGAAATCCTGCTCAGCCTCCAAGAAAACACAGAAAAGTCCTGTTACTTACAAGGGTGTGCTTTCCAAGCAGACATTGATGTGAGCTTTGACTTTCAGATGCTTATGCATTTGAGAACTGCAGGCCTGTCGCAAAGTTCCCAGGTAGACCTTGCCAGGGATTATCTCTATAGGGTATGGCTCAAATGCATCCAATTCCTGCAGAGGGAGAAGGAAAGGGATGACTTGTGGATGAACCATTGTTTTTATGCAGCTCTTTAGGACTGTGTGTAGGATCTGCACAGGCAGGTATGCGTTTTTTCTTATCAGTGTTTGTACCTGTCTCTTAAGGGAATACTTGAACCTGCCTGCAGTAGCTCGGAGGCATATGGAAAGCCATACAGCAGGCAATGGGAGGCATCCAGCTGCAGAGAATTAAGGGGATGTGAAGGAGGGGGGTGGTGCCCAAAGGTTGGCTGCTTGCAGCACATTAGGAAAACTGTAGTTTATTTCCCCCTGCATCTCTCTGCTTGTTGCCTGGTGCTGGTACCAACCCAGCTTTTTGCTCAGAATACTTCTTTTTGCTCCTGGCTTCTTGACTTGGCAAATTGTATCCTGTTACTGGCTAGTTTGTTGCATGACTGTGCTAACCTCCTCTAGAAAGTTAGCTAGAGCTAACTTTCACAGGTAGAGCAGATGGTGAAAATTTCCATTGTAAGCATTTACACCTTGGAAACAGCAAACAGTATAAATTGGGGTTTGATTTACTGCTTTGTTGATAGTCCAAACTTATGAAAGTGATGGAGACTTTGAATGATGCCGATTAAATTTAAAAGTGTATGCATATTTTTTTTCAGAGAGCTGATTGTTAAACATTCACCAGCATGCCCCTGAATGCACAGGTATTTTTTGGCTTCAACCTTCCCTTGTTCCTTGGTTATAAAGGTTTCAACCTGTATCAGAGACCTTTCTTGGCTTCGGACCACAATAGGTTGTATTGCTGATAGGAAAAAGACTACAGTTTTCAGCTTAGTTATGGTTCATTGTTCTACCTGGCTTCATCTCTTCCAGAAGTGTGAGGAACACCTTTTTTTAAAGTCACTTTTAATTGATGCTTTCTGTTTTTTATACCATCATAGTATCCCATGTGCTCCTTACCCTTCTCCTTTCCAAGAGCCATGCCCTGTGACAAATAGTGGGGTATGTTTTTTGTTAGTGTGTCCATCTTCCCACCCCCCCCAACACTGACTGCTTCCACTTTGTCATTTTTGCCAGTTTGCAGGGTGTGAGGTAAAACCTCAAGGCCATTTTGATTGGCATTTCTCTCATAATTAGTGAGAGTACTTTTTTCATGTGGCTGTGAATCCTTTCTAGTTCTTCTGAGAACCATTTGTTCATATCCTCTGACCATTTATCTACTGGGGAATGGAAGGAATACGTCTAGGAGAAAAAGCATATAACAATGGAATTCAGTTGGGGACAGTGAGAAAGGATAGCACTGGGATCATAACAGGTGTTTTGAAATATCACTCGTATTACCTGAAAGTGGTTTTTGTTGCTGTTGTTGTTACCTTCCTCCTTTGTTATCTGATAAAATCAGTTTTTCCATGTAGATAAGAGAATAAAAGCCTCTTACAGATTATAGATCTAGAGTCATCTTGTACAAACCCCCATTTCACAGATGAAAAAGCTGAGGCCCAAAGGGGTTAAATGAGTTGCCCAAGGCTAACAGATTCCTAAGATGGCCCCAGGACCTGTAACTTTGCAAGTTCAGTGGTCTTCCACTGTACCTGACCCACTGGATCTGAAGGACCTAGGGCCTCCAACTTCATGGGGGGACAGAAGAAAGCTGGTAGTCTAGTGACCACTGGTTGATCCCAATCACTAAGTCTTTGGAAGTCTGTGACTGAAAAAGTTAAGAAAACTCCAGAGAAGATGGGTCTGGGGCACAGCTGCAACCAAGCTAATGGAGCCATTTCTCTATGTCAGCCAGCAGCAAGATTAAGGGAGATAATCCCCAAGCAATGAGACACATGGTGCCTTCAGCAGCGAGGGATGAGCAGAGCTGACTGACAGGGATGGGAGAAAGAGCTAACATAGTCCTTGCAGGGCGAGGGGTGGGGGGTGGGGTGCTGCAGGAGAGTAACTGGTCACTCAAACTACTCACTGAAAACCAAGAGAAAGTAGATCAGACACCACCAGTTTGGATGCAGAGTGTGTGAGTGTTAAGAGGATGTCCTCCAGCATGCCTATCTCTGTGTAGCCAGCTGTGAGCATGGACACAGGCTCCATCAAGCCCAAGAGCAGCTCGGGAGAGGAGCTGATGGGCCTTGCTAACAGCAGCTTGGAGTTTGGGATGGGATCTAGCTAGGGAGGAGATGAATGGCTGGTCACAGGCACAGCTGGTTGTCCTAGACCAGTGGTTCTCAACCTTCCTAATGCCACAACCCTTTAATACTCATATGTGGCCGTATCTGCACGTGGGTGGACCTGCCTGGAGACAGATAGAGGAGCAGTGTCTCGGTTCCTAAGACCATTGAAAATATGTATTTTCTGATGGTCTTAGGCGACCCCTGTGAAAGGGTTGTTTGACCCCCCCAAAGGGGTCGTGACCCACAGTTGAGAACCGCTGCCCCAGACAGAGGTCAAAGATCTGCCAATAGTATCACAAAGGATCTCAGGTCCTGCACATTTTTAGGACACGTACCTCCTTCAGTGGGCATGAGGGCACAGAAATGTCCCTTAAACCAGTAAAGGGACTATTAGAATTGAATGCCATTTTAAAAGTTAGACAATATAGAAATAGACTCCCTCGAAGAGGTGACATGCCAGTTCAGTTCCTAGAATAGAATCATAGAGCCAAACGGAACCCTGGAGACCACGTGGGTCAAGAGCTCTTAACCTTTTTGTGGGTACCTGAGAGCCCTCTGACAGTCTGAGGAAGCCTACAGACCAAACCTTCTCAGAAAAATGTTTTTACGTAATTGGAGGAAATGCTAAATTTCAGTCAGACATTTTAATGAGAATAAAAATGCCATTTTTTACCATCCAAGTTCACAGAGCCCTTCAAATGTATTCGCGGATCTTTTCTGGGGGTGGGGTTTGTCAGCCCGGGTTAAGGAATCTCAATCTAGGTCAGCCTTCTCCTTCTATGGACTCTGAGAGGCCAGTGACTTGTGCAGGACGTAGGGTGTGGCTTCTAGTAAATGAGTATTAATGAATAAATGAATGGCCCGAAACCTGTGTGTGAAAGCAAGGTGAGCCACCAAGCCACTTGGTTCAGCTTCTTCATTTGTAACAGAAGGGCACTGGGCTAGCCAGGCTAGGAGATTCCAACACACACACTCTCTGATTCTGCCTGCCTCAATCTCAGGACTACAATACCCCACAGTGGCCTGAGGCCACCAGCTCCAAAACCTACTGCAAAAAAATTAAAGGCCTGCTCAACTCTAAAATATGAAGAATGTGGACATGATGGACCACCCACTACTACAGCAGTCTGTGCCACTGTTAGGGAACAGAGACTCATGGGGACAGCCAGTTAAATCTAGAGACACCACAAGCGACACAAAACACAGCTGGCATTACAGAGCTCTTTGCCCTCCATGGGGACAGTTCTGCTAGCAAGCTTCAGCTTAGAAATCCCAGTTACGTTTGTCTAATATTCTGATGGACTTGAATTTCATTAAGGCACTTGCTCCCTCCACCTACAAACCTCCTCCTCCTAGGTGATTGTGGTCTGCATGAGACTGAAAGTTTAGAGCTAGAAAGAACCTCTGAGACCATCGAGTCCAACCCCCTTGGTTCTATAGATGAGGAATGAAGGCCCAGAGAACGTGCACGACTCAGTCAAGGTCACATAGGAACGAAGTAACAGAGCCAAGATTTAAATTCAGGCCCTGCGACTCTGAAACCTTTACCTTTCCTTCACACCTCACTGCTCCCACAGTTTATATGCAACATGCAAAAGACCTTCCTCCAGCTTTTAGGATATGTTGTGGTTTTATCATTTGGCCTATCCATCTGCTATCTCTCACTGAAGTAAATATATCCTAAGAATATGTTATAATTCTCTAAGACTCCAAGGCAGAGGTAGCTATGGAGATAACGTTCAGCAATCTGAATACTGACATCAAGCAAGGGGAAAAACAAGGAAATGTATAGTCTTCTAAGGGAGATGCTCTGAAGAGAGTCAAAATAAAAGAATGAGTCCTTGATGACTGAGATTATTCAGATGCTCCTGTTTGCAGATAACTAACTGACTGCATTATCAGAGAATATCACAAAGTCTATTTGGTGAAACTGACACCATGGCAAAAGAGCTTAGTTCAGCCATCCACACTTGAAAAACAAAGTGGATGCAAAATGAGCGCATCAAGTAAGTCTACTGTGTGTGTGTATATCTTAGGTTCTACATATGAATGATGCTCTGGGGTAGGAATTAGACCAATGATTTCACTAGTGCATGGTGCTCCCCAGAAAGGAACTTCCTCTAACAACGCAGACAGGCTCCTTCTCTGGAACTTCATCTTAGGGAGTTGCCCAGAAGAGGCCAAGTGACTTGCCCATTTATGTGTCAGAGGGGGATATGAACCCAGGTCTTCCTGACTCCAAGATCAGGGTGGGCTCAGCACTAAACAGAAGAAGAGACTAGTCTGGGTCATATTTAGGAAACTGTAAATCATGTTCCTTAATCAGTTTTTTGGTGGTGGTTGTTTTTTTTTTACAAACTTAATAGCTAACAAAATCCCAATCTAGCAACCTTCCAAAATACAGAATAAAATCTTACATAAAATCCCTTTAACTCAGTAGAGCCAAATGAATGAAGAAACAACAGACAGGCAGCAAATGCTTTTGTCTTATGTCCCCTCCCACGTCTGTCCACATTCTGTGTTCTATTTCTCAAACTTTTCTTTGGCTTTGTACAGCTGTGGTTGGCATATATAGTTTTGTTTTGATCCGTCCTTTCTATTCATTGCATCATGTGGATCTTCCAATATTTCCTTGTATGCTCCTTGCTGATAATTTTTATGGTACCATAATCCATTAAATCAATGTACTACAATTAATTCAGCCATTTTCTAATCAGGAGAGATGTAGGTTATAGGTTGTTCCCATTCAGGTTATTTTCACAGTATTGTAGTTCAGAAAATCTCAGCTTTTGGTAGCCTTCTCTTTCTTCAACGGGCCCGAGTGTGGCCATGCTCCCCATCTCTTGACTGGTGCTTTCTCCCTTTTCTGAATTCCATCTCCCATACAAGCTTACTGTTTGACACCTCTACTCATGACACCAGAGGTAGAAAGACAGACAGACACATATTAGGGAAACCTGATACTCTTTGGCATCCCTGAGCTGCCCTGAGACATGGATGGCAAAAGACCCAGATGTCCCATGTGTCAGCGTGGTGAGAGGTTGGTGTTGCTATTAGCCAAATCCTGGGACCAGTCCCTCAAGGGAACACTGGCAGCTGCTGGCCAAAGGCCCTCTGGCCACACCCTGGTCACGTTCTCTCTCTGCCCTATCTGTTCCTGCTGTGGGAGTTTCAGAGGCTGCTGCTCCAGTTTAGCGTTGGATACAGCCTTGTTGACCCTTCTTCCCCCTCTATTTTCAGCCTCAAGTGCCTTCTATCAAGCCCCACAATCACAAATACACCAAATACGTACATACATACATACCTCCACACACACACTAATGAAAAAGGGAGTAAATGAATAAATGGAGACATGGCTGGATAAATAGATGTACAGCCATTCCTGTGGAGGAGCCAACCATCCCCACTCACAGGTCAGGCAAGCCACACCACTCCCAGCAGGGCTGCTCTCTCCCTCAGACCTTGGCGGAGACAGCCCAAGAGCTTTGGGAATAGCCACGCTTGCAGCCCAGTGTCCTCAGGCCCTGTGGAAATGCAGCCTGGACCTACGAAGGCGAGGGCTATGGCGACAGCCTCTGAGGACCTAGGAAGGAACTGTCTTATCACCCAAGGCCTCAGCTCTGTCCAATGGTTCAGCATCAGAAAACGCAGGGATTTTACCAGTGGGCAAGGCCTTGAGAAAGAGGCCTGACCCTCAGCTTTGCTGCTGTACCCTAAGAATCACAGGGCTTCTTCGCTGGGACTTGCAGCTGAAGCTTGTGTGCCGCTCCCTCCCTCAGAATGTGACCTCCTGGCCAGCAGGGAGCATCCCTGCTATTTCTTCTCTAGTGCTTGTATCCCCAATGCTTTGGTATGTTTATTCATAAAGGGTCTATGGTTGTCAGCATGGGGTGGTTCATCTCAGTTATCTGAGAAGCCCCTGCTGCAGACCCTTCCCCTTCAGACCAACAGATCTGAACATTTTTGTACAGATACTTTTTTTTTTGTTTTTATGGCAGCTTTAGGATGAAGTGGTAACAAGCACATAATTTCTACTGGTCCCAAACTATCACTACTGAAAAAGCCTCTCTCTTTAATAACTATTTTCAGAATGATGCTGTGTCAGATGACTCCAGTTAGGGAACACTGGCCTGAGGCGAGCGGTCCAGGAAGGGGACTTCCAGCCATGCCACTTAAGTACTATGTGACCTTGACCAAGCCACTCTTTCCTCTGAGCCTCCTGTGAGGGCCTGTTTATAAAGATCTTGTTTTGTTCCCAATCTCGGGATTCTCTGACCTCGGTTCTAGTCTTGGCTCATTCTACTCTGTAAAATGACCAGGTCCCTAGGGTCTTTACAGATGTAAAGAAGGAAGGGACTCCAGGCCACCTCATCCGACCCCACACTTTATAGAGCAGGAAGCCCAGAAGTGAGGTTGTACAAAACTGGGATTTAAGCCTGGGTCTGCTGACATTAGACACTAAACCTCTGATTCTAAGAAGAGGGTTATGTTGTGGGGAAGCTCCCTCTCTTCCCACCTTACCTGAGGCATTGAGAAAATCTTCTGAGTCCTGAAGAAATGATAGGAAGCAGAGAAACGCTCATAGCCCCCATTCAGGATGTAGACAGGGTGGCGAGTGTACTCTGCCAGGACCTTGGCACCCTCTATGGCAGCCCCCATCATAACATTGTCTAAATGAACAAAGACCCAAAGCAAGAATCAATGCTACTTCTTGTCTTTCCTGATTTTGCCCTATTCTTGTACCAACTGTGAGTAGGTGATTGTGACAAAGAAGGCCTAATCCATGAAGACTGAGCACATGGTGCAAATGGTTAACAGCATGCAAAGTGCAAAGCTAAGCGGTTCTGGCGCTGCCTCACATCAGGCGGACAGGCAGAGAAGAAAAAAGGGGCTGCAGAAAGCCTGGCTCTCCGGAGCCCTCGTGGTGGGGTGGTGCAAGTGGTCTGGACTGTGCCCCTAGTTATGGTCACGCCTACACACAGTCCTTCGACCCAGTCACTCACAGGCCTGCTTCCAGAGGCCCCTGGTGGCGGCACGGCGGAGGGAGCACTAGGCTTGGAGTCAGGAAGAACTGGGTTCGGATCTGGTCTTAGACACTCGCTATCCAGCCCTGGGCAAATCATCGAATCTCTGCCTGCCTCGGTTTCCCCCCAGGGTTGTTATGAGCTTTAAAGGAAACAACATTTGCAAAGGGCACTGCAAAACTTCTCCAAGTAATACATAAATGCTAACTATTCTTATTAACCTAAAGAGATCAAAGGAAGAGGAAAAGGACCTATATGAACAGAAATGTTTCTAGCAGCATTTTCTATAGCAGCTCCCAAACTGGAAACAAGGGGGTGCCCTCCCAACAGGGAAAGACAAGACTAATAACGGCATCTGAATGCAATGGAATATTACTGTGCCCTAAGAAAGGAGGAAACGGACAACGCTGGAGCAAACTGGGAGACTCCTATGAACTGACGCAGAGCGAGGTGAGCAGAGCCAGGAAAATGATTTACAGAAGGACAACACTTTAAAGACAAAGCACTTTGCAAAGAATTCTGCTCAATGCAGCGAGAGGCCAGGAGTCCGGAAAGCTGAAGAGGAACCTCCCTCCCCCTTTCTGTCAGAGATGACAGAATAAGACAGATGCTCTGGGGTGTGGCCAGTGTGGGGATCTGCTTCAGTGGCCATGCACACTTGTTCTGAGGGCTGTTACTGGACTTCCTTTTATTGGTCAGTTGGTGTGTGCGTGTGTGATAAGAAATGGCTGTAAAAATAAACAAACAAATGAAGAGTTTTTTTCTTTTTTTTTGGAGGGGGAAGGGCAGGGCAATTGGGGTTAAGTGACTTGTCCAAGGTCACACACCCAGTAAGTGTTCAGTATCTGAGGCTGCCTTTGAACTCAGGTCCTCCTGACTCCAGGGCTGGTGCCCTATTCACTGCGCCACCTAGCCACACCTACAAATAAAGTTTAAAAATAGCTAGCTGTATCACAAATGTTAAAAAAAGACAGCATGCACATTATTTAGTGTCACGATCAAATACAATTTAGCCACAAAATTAGTCTGACCCATTTTTAATGAAGTGTTTGACCACTATTACACCAGGGGACAAAGTAACAAGCATTTATTATAGATAGCCATTATGTGCCAACTCTGTGCCAGGCACCCTGCTAAAGCACTTTACAAAAATGATTTTTATCCCCACTGCCACTCTGTGCGGTGTTATTATCCCCATTTTACAGTTAAGGAAACTGAAGTAAGTGGAGGTCAAGTGACTTGCCCAGGGTCCCACAGCTATTAAGTGTCTGAGGCTGGATTTGAACTCGGCTCTTCTTATCTCTAGGCCCAGTGCTCTAACTACTGTGCCACTTAAGCAGGTTCAGGAGAACCTGGCCAAGAACTGGACAAAATACAGTTAGCATTTCTTTTATTCAGTTCCAATTTCTGGGGTCAGAGGGCAGCACTGAAGTGACAATAATCAGACCATACTCTGTCTCTGGGCACTAGTCTGCTAGAAATTATTTTATTTAATTTTACTTAAGCCAGTCTCTTAGTCATTTCTGGCTTGCAGAGATTTCAAAAGGCAGTTTCCCTGTGCCCACCCAACACATCTCCACCTCAAGATAATTTTAGATGACATTTACAGAAACCTTAAGGAAGGAAACCGAGACAGTAACAATACAGTTCTGGGTTAAGGTTCAGAATGATTGAGCAACCAAGTCAGTAGGAGAAGTCAAGAGGGACCTTCCCTGAGACCTTTATCACAATCTATACTGAAAAGAAGCACCTGATGGAGACGGTGCCTCCCCTTCAACGGAAGGGAACGTTATCTTGGGGTGGGTCCCCCAGGGTTGGAGAAGGCAAATGTTCTTGTCACCTTTAATCTATTTCCCTAAGAAAATTCTTGGCTTTTGCTCTGCTTACCTTCTAAAAGTGAAAATCTGGGAAGAGTTTTAGTCTGGGAAAATACTATTGCCTAACATTTCTAAAGAAACTGAGGACATGTGTCAAAATGTCATCTATAATGTTGGAGGCCTGAATGGCTCTGTGCTTCCCTACACATGCAAGCCACAGACTGTGTGCTCAGACAGCCATCCTCTATCCAGATGCTATAACCTTCAAATCAGGAAAGGAAACCTTGGCAGGGGGGAGGGGAGGCTGTGTGCCCCAGCAGCACTGGTTGGGGGGTTGGGTAGCACTGGCCAGGGGATCACAGGCAGAGATGGGGGCCCCAAGCAGCATTGCTGGGCAGACTCAGGCCTCCTAGATGCTGCTAACTTTTACAACAGGAACCCTGAGGAGCAGATCCCCAGCGCCCTGATTTCCTTGACCAGTGCTGAAGCCACAGCATGAATTGTGAGTTGGTGAAAGTCTATTTCACTGGTTTGGCCTGGAGACCAAGACTGCCAAAGGTTTTTAATGCTACCATACTGAGGAATTCCTATGGAGCCCTTCTGAAGGGCTAGAGCTCTGCTTGAGGAGGAAGAGCAGAGACTGACGAAGTGGTTGATGCCATAGTCCACTGGGAGGTGCCGAGAGGGTGAATGAGGAGGGTGGCCGTGGGAGTGTGGGCAACGGATTTGAGAGATATTGTGGAAATAAAATCAATCAGATTTGGCAACTGATCGGCTAGGGGAGGTTTGGAAGAAGAGAGAGTCAAGGGAGACTAGCAGGGTGCTGGTGCCCTCAACAGACAGAGAAGTTTGGAGAGGAATAGGTTTTAATAGGGGTTGTTGTTATTCAGGTGTTTTTCAGTCGTGTCCAACTCTTTGTGACCCCGTTTGGTGTTTTCTTGGCAGAGATATTGGAGCGGTTTGCTGTTCCCTTCTCCAGTTCACTTTACAGATGAGGAAACTGAGGTAACCAGGGTGAAACAACTTACCCAAGGTCACTCAGTGTCTGAGGCTGAGGATACAGGACTGAAAATCAAGAGAGGGAAAACTGGAAAGTAGTCTGGGAGAAATGAGGCTTAGATCAACATCTTTCTACATTTTAACCTTAACCCTAATTCTCACCCACAGTAAGCTCCAAATGGATACATGACCTGGACATCCAAGGTCATGTGACAAAAAAAGAAGAAAACGGAAGGAGATTCCTGGCGTAACTACAGGTAACAGAAGAATTCTTAGCCAAACAAAGGACCACAGGACATAAAATAGATAGTTTTGATTAGATAAAGTAGAAAAGGTTTTGTACAAACAAAAGCGATGCTGTTAGAAGGGAAATAATTCACTAGGTTAAAAAAACCGTCAGAGCAAATTTTTCTGATAAAGACCAGTTATCTAAGAACATGAGGAACTGATATAAACATCAAAAGAACCAAAGTCATTAAGTGGGCAAAGGACACAAAGAGTTTCCAGCAAGATTTCAGGAACAAATCCACACTATCAAAAACCCCACATAAAAACGCTGAAACCTCTTCTAATCAGAGAGATGCAAACGAAGCATCCCTGAGGTTCTACTTCAAACTCTTCTGAACGGCCGAGAGAACAAAACCAGCCGACAGCAGCGGGAGAGGTCGCGGGAAGACTGTGAGCTGGTCCGGCCACGCTGGAAGGCGGTCCGGAACACTGCCCGAGTGTCATGGCACTCAGCTCTGAGCACCAGCCGCGATGAGGCAGACAGCCCACAGCGATCAGATTAAAAAAGAAAGGACCCGGACGTACAAAAATGCCGACAGTGACACTTCTTTTATCAGAGCAAACAACTGGGGACTGGCTAAATGAAATCCGGTATATTGATGTATCTGAATATTGTTGTTTTAGAAGAAATGACGGAAGGCAAAGAGAAATCTGGGAAGACTTGTAGAAACTGATGCAGAGTAAAGGGAGCAGAACCAGGAGAACAATTTCTCGTAAAGACAATTTTTGAAAGAGAGAAGAACTCTGGTCAATGAAATAACCCATCATATCTCTGGGAGGATGATGAAAATCACACCCCCTACTTTGTGTGTATTAGAGATGCAGATGCTACTATTACAACACCAATCTGCTTTGTTTGATCAGACTTTCATTATAAACGAGGGAATTTATTTGGGGAAGTAGAAAAAGTTGTCTGGAGAATTGGGGGAGATGTAATAATATAAACAAGAGAAGAGAGTAAAGAAAGTAGTGCCAATGAAACATTAAAAAAACGCAGAAGAGAAGGGGCTGCAGGTCAAACAGGGCAATGTTGGTACCACCACAAGTTACATGCAGTAGATATGTGGTTTCGTGTACAATATTCTTGGCCCTTGGGTGTGGAAATACTCATATTTAATGATGATTTTCCAGTTCATAATAAAGACAATTTAATTTTTAAAACAAGTAGAAGGAATCCGAGGCCACATAATTCAATCTCCTCATTTAATAGTAAGGAGCCTGAGGCAGAAGAGTTAAATGGCTTAGGATCACAGGATCATAAACCTGGGGCCAGAAGGGACCCTGGAAACCATGTGGGCCGATGTTCTCTCTTTACAGATGAGACCAAGGCCTAGGACAAGGGTGGGGAACCTGTGGCCTTCTAGGTCCTCAGGTGTGGCCTTTTGACTGAGTCTAAGTTTTACAGAACAAATCCTTTTATGAAGGGGATTTGTTCCGTGAAGTTTGGACTCAGTCAAAGGGCTGCACCTAGAGGCTGCAGGTAACCCACCCCTGATGATGAAGTCCAGAGGTGTGATCTTAGTCCAGTCCTCAGGCTCCAGAGCCCCCACTCACGGCTGCCTTCTTTGAGGAGAGTCATGGAAATGGAGGGAATGGAAGCTGTTCCAGAGTGTCAGCGGCCTAAGTAGCTACAAAAACAATGTTGAGAAGATACAGGGATTTCCCCCTCCCCAGTTTTTTCTTTTGACTCCTGCATCCTTCTGTCACCCCTGACTGCCAACAAGGGAATTATCCAAACATACCTTCTTCATCATCCTCAGAGATCTCAATGTTCTCTTGTGCGGCTAATTCAAAGTTCACCTCCAAGGAGTTGGTTGTTCCATCATACACAACGCAGTATTTCACACACTCCAGATCCATTGACTCTGGAATAATATAATGACCTCCTTTCTAATAAAACAAGAGAATATGGTTAGTGGGTTCACATTATGAAGTCCTGGGTAGGAACTAACCAAGCTGTGGACATTTCCCTGGGTGGGCAGCAGTCATAGATTGTCCAGAATGTTTTGGGAATCCTCAATCAATGGTGTCACAAGAAAAGTAGTGAATTTAGGGAAGGCTCATAGCATTCATTATATGCCCAACAACTGGAAGAAACTTGAGTCATTATCCAGTTTAACTCCCCAACCAATGCAGAAATCCCCTCTAACAACATACCTGGTGGCTGGTTGTCATTCTTATGCTCAAACGCTTTTGGTGTCAAAGAGCTCACTGCCTTCGAAGGCAGGCATTTTCATTTTCCAATAGCTCTAATGATTAGAAAATTCTTCTCTGAAGCCAAGTCTCCTGTACCTCCCCCTGAGTGGTCCTAGACTAAGGCGGATCCCTCTGCCATTATGGATCCCCTAAGCCTTCTGGGTAATTTCTTTGTACAAAAATCTCACAGTCTGTCACATATTTCACAAATGCTGATGACGGATAAGACGGAGCTCAGTTTGTCTTGGTCAGATGTTAACAGGAAATAGATTCTAAAAAAGAGACTTTCCTAGAAAAGCAGGTGAAGGTCAGCAGAGACGTTCTCCCACCTTTAATTTCTCACCCGCACGTAGCGGGGGGTGGGGGGGGCTATTTACTAAACAAGCTACTGGAGCTACGTCAATAATAAACGCACCGGCCTCTCCTCCCGCAGGGTGGGCGGGTTTTGTGGATGTTGTTCAGTCCTTCAGTTATGGCTGCCTCTTGATGACTTCATGAACTTCTCCACAGGGTTTTTTTGACAAAGGTACTGGAGTGGTTTGACGTCTCCTTCTGCAGTGTGTCCCCATTTTACAGATGAGGAACTGAGGCAAACAGGAGAAATGTGACTTGCCCAGGGTCACACTGCTAGTAAGTATCTGAACTCAGGTCCTCCTGACTCCATGCCTAGTGTTCTATGCACTGCAGAAGCACCCAGCTACAGCTACCACAACTCACCCTTCTCTTAATGGGGGAAAAGGTTTCCATGCTGTACAGCTCTAACTCTTTCTGTTTCTCTTCCCTTCCACAAGCTTGGGCCGCCATCATTGGCCCTACTCTCAAATGCTTCCTCTAACCCCACACTGGGAAAGCTATGGATGGGTCAGGGGGTGAGCAAAAGAAGAGAGACAGGAGGGCAGACTTTAAAATCCAATTTCAAGAAAGGCCAGGGAGGTGAAAACACACCTGGTTTAGGCATTAAACAGCTAGTGTAGATACTTTTAGACCACGTGGTTCCTTTCTCCTACTTTTAAAAAGGTCATTGACAAGCTTTGTTCCAGCACATCACATAGAGCCCCAGCATACTCCGACCTGAATCTCTCTCCACGTTTGATCAATCACCGACCATTTGCTATGTGTCGGTTGCTGGGGATAAAAAGACAAAAATGAAACAGCTCCTCTCCTCATGGAGCTGAACTTCTATGGGGGAAACAACTCCCACATCCATGCTTATGTGTCCAGACATGTGTATACATTCATACATACGTGTGTGTGCATGTATATCCACACGGGGGGTCTGCAGGCAGGTTCTGGGCCAACTCTCCTGGGCAGCCCTTGCAGGTTGGGTCCCACTATATTCACAGTTCTAGGGGTAACCCTGTGGGCTGGACTTCCAATATCATCACTCGTGCTCCTACTGTACACTTTCCATTAACAAACAGCTAGAGGACCTGGTTCTTTTCAGGGGCATTTACTCCACAAGCTTAGCAAGGACAATTGGGACATTTCCCCAGAAATCTTGGAGTACATTGTGCGATAAATAAAATGCCATCCATGGGAAGACTGGGCTCAGACTTGGAGTAGAAAGGCACCCGGGTGGGGATGTGCTATAGTACAGGGACAACTCACAGGGCCTGGCACCAGACAGCCTGCCTGGAGGCCACACCTGGCACGCCTCTCTCCTTAGGCATCTGCCTCTCCACATCCATCTGACCTTGGGATTTCTCTGCTCTCAGATGGATGCACTGCTACTGAGCCAGTGACAAGGCTATCTGTAGAGGGGACAGAGGAGAGCCCGAGAGATTCTCAGGGCAGCTAGGTGGTGCAGTAGATAGCGGACTAGCCTTGAAGTCAGGAGGATCTGAATTAAAACCCAGCCTCAGCTACTTGACACTAACTAGCTGTGTGACCCTGGGCAAGTCACTTAACCTCAACTGCCTCCCCCCAAAAAAACTGAATGATTCTCTTCAGGGACCTGATTCTTCTACTTCTTGTTCTAACTCTGGAACTAGCAATCCTGCTCCACTGGCTTAGCAACCTGCTGAAATTCCTCCAGAGATTTCAAATCCCTTCTTGACCCAATTAGAGAGGCTCACAACTCATACTTAAACTCACCTTGCTCACATATTAAAACTTCATCTGGTTAACTACATTGTGTGATTGCATTAGCTGAGCTGAATGGTGGGGGGCAAAATCACAACCCCTTTCCGTAAAAAAGAAAAATGAAAGAGTCTCGGCCCTTAAGGATATTACATTCTATGGTGATGACAGCATATACGTATATGAACATACACAAAAAATATGTATAATAAACAAAAAGCCTGAAACAGGTGAGTAAAACAACATTAAACATGCAAGCACAGACATTTTGCTAGTAGTTGTATTTGGTCTTTGGTCCTGGTTTGTTTTGTTCATTCTGATCAATTCTGCTTTTAAAGGACAAAAAGGCCGCGTGCTTGCCAAAGGTCCTTGCAGTGTCTGTCTGGACCCAGGAAGAGAAACTGATAGAACACTCTCATGACCTCAGCTTCAGCTCATTCAACTCCTTCAGCAAATGGAGAAGGCAGAAATTTTCCCCAGCTGCATCTTCAGCCGAGACCATCCCTGGCAACAACGTTCTTCTTCATTCCAAATGCTGCTGTCCCTTATCATAAATGGTGTGTAAGACGTACTACTGAGTGAGATGTGGAGGCACCAGAAGCATGTCAGTGCTGCCTGTCCACTGGCTCCTATTCATCTCTCCTCTGAGAAGTAAATGGCACTACATTTACATAGTGCTCTGTGGTTTTAAAGTGCTTCTCATCCATTTCTCATAACATTTTTTTTTAGAATTTTAAAAATATCTTTATTAAGTAAAATAATCATGGCATGGAAGGTATAAAGGAAGAGTATGGTATGATTCCTGCCCTACTGCTTAGAAACAGTCAGATAGTAGAGGGATAGAGCTCTGGGCCTAGAATAACAAAAACCTGAGTTCAAAGCCATTCTCAGATACCAGCTACATGACCTGGGGAAAGTTATTGAGCCCTTGTCTTTCTTCTTTAATTTTTTTTTTATTTTTAAATTGATTTGTTTATTTACTTCTCATAACATTTTAAGACCATTCCATTCCATTCCAATCCAATTCAATTCCATTCAGTCCCACAAACATTAAGTACAAATCGAGCTGGGTGCTTGAGATATTAAAAAACCCCAAAACCCAGAAATGAAATCGTTTTTCTGCCCTCAGTGGACTGACATTCTACTGAGAGGGACACCAGACAAACAGACATAGGTCTACGCAAAATTACGTATTTCCAAGAGGGAAAGATCACTTGGGGGGGAGGGGGATATAGAAAGTCTGAGTAGGAGATGGCATCTGAGCTTGTGAGAGGAAGGAAGTCAGGGATTCTAAGACGGGACTGTGAGAAGGGAGTATATTCTAGATAGCCTGTGCAAAGGCATGGAGGTGGGAGATGTTATATGCAGAGAAGAGCTAATAGGTTGGTCTGGATGGAACAAAAAACATTAAGGGAAGTAATATGAAGACTGAAAATGTAGGTATAAGCATTATCACCTCCATTTTATGGATGAGGAAACTGAGGCTCAGGGCAAGGAAAAACCAAGGGAAACCCAGGGCTAGTCACAAACAGCAAAGCTCCCTCCCTCACCACAAAGTACCTGCTTCATCCTCTGGGCTGTGATGATGTGGCTTTCATCATACTCCCGTTTGGTCCGGACATCTGAAAAGGGAAAGCATGTAAGCCATCACTCAGGCGGGCACAGCAGGGCCGGAGCCCTCACTATGGATGCTATCAGCTGAATGGCCACGTGACGCTGGCTGTACCAATACCACAGTCCAGCCAAACTGCTCTGCTTCCCATTCCTCATACGTGGTGTCCCATCTCTCACCTCTGGGCCCTTGCACAGACTGGACCCATGCCTAGAACACTCTCCCTCCTTGGAATCTGCAGCCTTACTCAAGTGTCACATTAAATCCTACATGCTACGTGAGGCCTTTTTGGATCCTCCTAATTGCTAGTGTCCCCTTCCCGGGAACGTGCATTTTTTACTTTGTATGTAGCCTTTGGCAGACATACTGTTCTCCCTCAGCAGAGCATAAGCTTCTTGAGGGCAGGCCTCTTTTCATTTTCCTCCCTGGCACAGGGCCTGGAACTTCTTCCATGCTTGTGGAATGGAGGTGAATTTTCAACACTCTCTTCTCCTACCCTGTATCAGAAAACAGGGCATCTCAATACAAAAAGTGAAAACTCCATCGTGACTCGGTGTCTCTGCCGGCTTCTACCTGCATCATCTTTCTCTTGTTGAGGGAGACCACTCTGGCTCTGTCCCATCAGACGTCAGGCTCGAATCTCTCTACAAGATGATCCCCAGGTTTCAGGTGAGACAACCCCTCTCCCCCTTCACATGCATTCTTCCCTGCAGCTTCTCCAAACTGCCTTTGAAATAAATCCTTCCAGAACCTGTTTCTTGTTGGACCAGGAATGAGAAGGCCCGGCCTTGCTCTCATTTGGGGCCTGTCATTAACAGAGCAGTTGAGGTTGGGGAGGTCCCAGTTCTCAGGCCCTCAGCTTCCTTAGCAGAATGAGTGGGTAGGATGTGAAGACCTAGAGGTATCTATGATGTGAGGACCACACAAGTATGCATGATATTTCCTTCCCACAGAATCTTTTAAAAACAATAGCATGGGTTATCTTCGAAACAAGAACAGACAATATGTTTAAAAGACACAGCTCCTGACTTCTAGAACAGTGAGGGCCTGGGTGAGACTCCCACAGGCATGTGATCTACTCTCCAAAGGCTAGAAGGATGGATCCTGGCCTCGACACAACAGCCAATCACAGGGCTGGCCTCCCACCTTGAAGGTCCCCTTTGCCCAGCTGTCCCGCTGTCTGCTAATCTCCCCACCTTCCCCCATCTGCATAGGGTGTTAATCACCTCATCCCAGCCATCTTTACAGGGCCCCCTGGGAAGATCCTCTCCTCCCTCCCACCCCAGACTGCTACACACACTGAGCAGATACCCTTCAAGGGCAGGGATACTCCAGCCTATATCCCTGGCATTCCCGATTTCTTTGCAGTGATCCAGGGTTTCAACATCAGGCTTCTCCTCAAGTCTTCACTTTGACCCACCTCACACATCTAAGCAGCTATCAAATCTCCTTGTTTTGATCTCTACCACATCTCTTGCATATGATGCCTTTTCTCTTCTCAGGTGATAGCCCTTGGTTCTGGCCTTTATCAGCTCTCTTGGACTCTTGTAATGACCTCCGAATGGCCACCCTGTCTCTCTTCACTTCAGTCCATCCTCCATTCCACTGCCAACATGAATTTCCTAAGACATAGGTGTGACCACGCCTATTGGTTCCCCATTGCCTCTAGGTTAAAATATAAACTCCAGCTTTTAAAGCCCTTTACAGCCTGGCCCCAACCTACACCTCGTCTTACACTCTAGGGACCAGCCATGTTGGACTTCTGGCTCTTCTAGCAACCAAACACAAATACTACTAAAACATCCAAAAATGAGTGAGAAATTAACATCTGATGCATTCAGACCAGTGCGTACTTATTAAGCACCCGCAGTATGCCTGGCACCAGGTTGGGGATACAAGCACAAAAAAATGAAATAACCCCTACTTGGAATGTGCTTCACTCTAACGAGGAAGACGAGAGGTAGGTATGAATGTATGTGAAAAACGCTCCGTTCAGGTGAAATCCCAGATGTTTCACTGCTGGTCTGGTGCGGTATAGGGCGAACACCAATGCATAAGAAAACAGACTCCTGATGAATAGCTGTCACGTTGACTGATTATTATGACCTGTTGTTTGTGAGACTGTATCTTTCTTTTTAAAAAATTTTCCATATCAGTCATCTTGTGAAAGAAAATACAGACCAGAGAAACCCAAGAAAAATGAAGTGGAAAAAAAAGTATGCTTCGATTTACATTCAGACTCCATCGGTTCTGATACTGTCTATCGTTCAATAAAACTGTATATAAAAAAAGAAATTCTCCCAAGCACGGCCTCTTCGGTCACATTCTTTAGCTGCTTTGCCCAGGTGGCTGGTTGTGACCTTGGATCCCAAGGGCACAGGTAGGACAAACTGTGTTTGCTTATGGTCCTTCCTGGGGCACAATCTCAGCCTCTGTTTGGCATATCCACTCTAAGTCACCATGTGGCCCTCTAGATTGCCCCTTTACTGGTAAGCACAAAGTTAAGGTTAATCACATAGTCCTCACCCTCTGCTCATTTAGGTAAGTTGCTGGCCTTCTGCTTGAATCAATGAATCAGTTAACAAGGGTTTGAGTTCTATCTAGCCTGCAGCTTCATTTGCTTCTGATCCTCCTTGGGATGCTAGGGAAGGACATGAGGCAGTAGGGGTGGTCCCTGGTGCTGAAGAAACCTTTCCAATGGTAACACAGAGTGAGAAATATTCTTTCCCTTTTACTGAAGACTATCAGGCTGTGAATTCTCCACACCTCCAATTTTCCATCCATCCTGTGTACTCAAGGGTTGCTGAAATGGAGGGGGCAGTGTACGAGATCAAATGTCAGTGCCTTCAGGACTTCCGGTAATCTCCAGTGATTCTCTGGATCAACCCCCTGAACTCTGACATGACTTCTGGGGTACTTCCTAGCCCCAGATTCAAGCAGTACCCCTCCTGGAGAGTGCGAACAAGTTTTTTGTAACAACACAGGTAGGCTGGTGGTCTGCCCTCCAAGATTAACTATAGCCCCAGGGCCCTGGCTGTTGAAGAGGTATGGCCACTGAATGAAGAGCTGCAACTTCACTGGGAGGCCCCTTATTATCATTCCCAATTCATCCTTTCAGCAAGAAGGCTTTAAAATGTCTTATTATCTCTTGGTTAGCAGCAGAGAGTTTAATACCTTGTTCCCAAATGGTCCCAATCACAGTAACCTCTCTGAGATCGTGGGATATTCTGCTGTGTCAGGCAGCTGACACACTACAGCTATGCCCATATACTTTATCAAGCAGCACCTGACAGTCCCCTAAAGGGCCCACACTCAGGGCACCAAATCCTTTGGTTGTGCACTAATTTCCTACCAGCAGAGTAAGCATGGTAATCATTCCAGGATTCAAGAATGTAATTTACAATGAGAGTTCCCACTACATCACTTCAGCAATAAATCACAAAACTTCAGTGACACTTTGGCATTCAAGAGTTCAACAATTACTTAATTGTTGGTCTGCCTTGTAAGAATTATACCGTTAAACTTTGCCATCAAATTAAAGCCTAGAAAAAAAAGGAAAAGGAAAGGTGTTCTAGAACAGCTCTGAAGTTCTACAGCAGGGAACCTTAGCTTGTCCAAAATAGACTTATTCAATAAAAAAAAAGAAATGGATCCCAGATGGGCCCCAACAAAACAAAGCGCCCCTTCTGGCTATACCCAGGTTCATGGTACTGTTAAGATTATCATCTATATAAGTCCACAGAGCCCCCACCAATGTACCTATCTATGCTGGGTGACACATGAAATCAGAGCACAAGGAATTTAACTGAAATGTAAAAGCAATGTAAATACAAGGAATTCAATGAGTTAGTAAACATTTTTGACACCTACACCATAGTCTGCCACCTCCAAATGTATCCTGGAAGGTGCTCTCCAGCTTCCTAATTAATCCTTTCATCTCCTCAATGGAGAGTGATGGCCAGATCACATGTGCTACCAGGGCTGAAAATCAGAGTTCAAAGCTGTTTGGCTTAATCACTGCCCTTTCAATCTCAGTACAGCAATTGATCAAACACTTCTCTTGGCACAGAAAGCTAGAGAATGCTGCCTTCTTTTGGCTTGGGAGTCTAGAGTACTGACTTCTTAGGAACTATATAGGAAACACTCCTCCATGGTCCTCTCCCTGACACTATCATGTCTGTTGTCCCTTCTAGGTTATAGTAATCCCATTTCTTGTCCTTCTACCTCTCCCACTAAATTGAAATGCCGCCAGTGCTTGGAAAAAATCTTCCCAAACTAGATTACATCATTATGTAGCAAGTTCACACTCACCCACTTTGGGAAAGTGTAGGTCAAAAAATTTCCCCCAGTCAATGAGGTTCTTTTGGCCCCAAGTATTGCAGATAATCAATAATTCATAAACATATCTTTCCCACGAACAATACTCTATTTTGTATTACCGTCATTTTTGTACATCTTACCAGAATATAAATTCTAGGGTTTGGGGCATCCCTACTAATATTGGTCTTCTGAATTAACTTTCCCTGTCGACATCTCCCTGCCACTGTGTGCATTTCCTATATGATTAACAATGAAGTTTTCAAGGCACACAGTGGCAGGGAGATGTTGACAGGTGAAATTAATTCAGAAGACCAAGATTAGTAGGGATTCCCCCAAACACTAGGGCTCAGAACAAACTAGAAAAATATACCTTTTGCATGAACTTAAACCCCTCTGGACCCCTGGCTTTCTTGGACTTTTATCTAAACTTGGCCCAGGTTTCTTTGCTTCCCACTATGAATCTTGACACTACTATATTCTGAGCCCAATGTGTTCAACACCTCAGGTGTCTCCAGAAACTCCCCATTTGCCTCTAGCCCTTCCTTTACAGACCGCCTCACCCAGAGCAGGCTCCTGGGCCAGCTCACATTCCAGCACCACTCTCTGCAGGCATCTCTGTCATAGCCCCTGGCCAGACCTATCTCTGTGCCACTCCTCTCCCTTTGCTCAAGCTGGGCAGGGAAGACAGATTACTGGAGCTGGTCTTATCCATTTCTGTATTCATTCTCCATGGCATGGGCAAGTTTAGGACCCACATATACAAGATGCTCAATGAGCAATTCTATACAACAAACAAATAGGAAAGGAGTGTCTGACTTACCTAGTAAACAGAGATAGTTGGTCTCTGCTAATCTGGAGTGCTTTGTTTCCTGATTCAAGATGTTGTAAAGTGTTGTTGGCTCACACAAAACGAATCCAGCCATTCTATTGAGAAGGGACAATAAGGAACTTGATAAATAAATTTCTCTCCATCTTAAAAAAGTAACTTATTAGGAAACAATAGATCAGTTCAAATCTCTACTTCTCAAATTATTTAGAGATGCAAAGAATCATTTGAATATCCGAAAGGAGCAACTTCAAAGAATTAATAATGCAGTATTTTCAGTGAAGAATAAAGGTTTCAAAAATATTTTATTAAGCAAAATGTACTTGCACTATAGAGCAGCTAGATGGTGCAGTGGATAAAGTACTGAGCTTGGAATCATCTTCCTGGGTTCAAATATGGTCTCAGACCCTTACAGCTGTGTGACCCTGGGCAAGTTACTTAACCCAGTTTGTCTCAGTTTCCTCATCTGTAAATGAGCTGGAGAAGGAAATAGCAAACCACTCCGGTATCTTTTTGAAGAAAACCCCAAAGGGGGTCAGAAAGAGTTGGACATGACATGTATACACACATATGTATATATGCATATATATGACTAGGGAGAATATAGAATGGTCAGAAAGATATTTGGGGATCTAGAGTCAATGATAAGGTATATTCTCAAGTCATTTATCCAAATCCAATACAAAAGTTTTGTTAAAATCTTATTCTCCATATTGCATATATTGTTAGACATAATCAAGATGTCTGTTGGCTTTGTTAAGTTACTTTTTTTCCCTTTTTCTTCCCTAATACTTGGTAGGGGATGGCTCGCTGCATTGGAGGAGAGGGACTATGTCTGGAAATGAATGAGAACAACAAAAGGCATCGATAAAAATAAAATTTCAAAAATTCTTATTCACCAAGACAATAAAAAATAAACAAAATCCAGGTTTATGAGAAGCCAAGGTCACTATTTCTACTTCCTCACTGCTACTTTAATGGCTTCTTATTTTTAAAGGCAGAACATTTTACCTCATCTGCCATTGGAATCTGGATTTGGAGAGAAGGTTATACCTTTTTTTCTAGTTAACACAAACTGAATGAAACTAAAAACAATTTTTTGAGCGTTCTCTAAATAACGTAAGCTTCTGAAGAAACTTGTTTCATTTTTTTGGACTTTAAAATGCTTTAATCATTGGCAAATTAAAGAAACAGTAGAAGCGTCCTGGATCCATTTCTTTGCTAAGAGAATACGCACATATATATTGACCACTGATTTAACAGGATTAAAGATTCAGAATTGAAAGGGCTTTTCCTATGACACGGTCCAAGTCCCTCATCTTTACAGGGGCCATTTCACCAAGGTAGTAAGCGGCAGCAAATCCTGATTCCAAAACCGGAACACGGCTGGTGCGTGGACACACGCTGGTTTTGGAAGTCAGGATTTACCCACGCTCACTACTTCAAAAACAAAACAAAAACCACTCTCCTAGGAAGCCCTCCGGCAGGGGCCTAAACCCGGGTCTGACTGAAATAATGGAAACAAAACCTAACTCGGGGCATGCTCATTTCACCAGAACATATTAACGTGGCACCTCTGTGCCCGCATGCTTTGTATCTGGGAGCGTGTATGCATTCCGGGAGGCAAGTTACAGGGCACAAAACAAATTCCTGCGCTCCCATGACGTGGCCTAGGGGTCGGTCCACGGCCCTTTTAGCTACCTCTAGCTAGCTACCCGAGAAAGGCAGCCAACTGTCCTGGCAGCTGGGAGGACCTGGGTTCAAGTCCTGCCTCTAGCTGTGTGACCTTGAGAAAGCACTTGAGCTCTGAGTGCTCTGGGCGCCGCTCTCCGGCTGTGGGCAGGGCCAGCTTCCTCGGACGGACCCACCATCCTCCTCCTGCCACCTCGCTTTACGGCCCGACTCCGGGCAGGGCTTCCGACCCTTTGTGGATCCCGGACCCCTCGGGCCTGCGGGGCCTCCTCAGCGTTGGGTCTTTAAATGCCTAAGACTCTACTGGAACGCGGCGGGCGGCCGTACCCGCCCGGGGCTCGGGGCCTCGGGCACAGCCCCGGGCCACACCGGACTCTGGGCCCCGCGGCTCGCCCGCTCCGGCCAGGCCCTTCACCTCTGTGCTCTGCACGGCCATTTATTATTACTGTTATTATTTATTGCAGCTCGTGCTCCCCTCCTATTCCTCCTCCCTTCCTTCTTCCTCTCTCCTGCCTCAGGCTCCGCCTCCGCCACGACTTCTTCCTCCGCTTCCGCCACCAACTGGTTGCTAAGGACGGTTGCGAGGACCAAATCCCACCAGGCCTCCCAACTCTCGCGTGATTTGAGTCTCCTTCGCGTCGTCCCTTTCAACCTTGGCAGGCGGGCCGGCCTGCAAACAATGAGGAGGACGGGAAGGAGGGGGCGGGAAAACGTTCAAGAGATCTCGCGGGATGTGGAAGACGGACCTCGCGAGATCGGACGTGGCCCGGCCTGGCCAGGGCGAGAGGGAGGCGTGGCCCGGCTACTGCGGGAAATCTCGCGGGGTTGGAGTCCGAGAGCTGAAAGAGGCTGCTGC
The DNA here is from genome assembly GCA_028627135.1 of Pseudochirops cupreus. Lineage (NCBI taxonomy): Eukaryota > Metazoa > Chordata > Mammalia > Diprotodontia > Pseudocheiridae > Pseudochirops > Pseudochirops cupreus. The sequence continues at coordinate 379,760,886 of CM053584.1, forward strand.
GTGATTGCGTGCTGCCTGCGTGCTGGAGGTCGTTGGAGTCACAGGCTGCTCTTCTTCCCGGCACCGGCCCCGCGCGCCCTCCGTCCATCCCCATCATGCTGTCGTCCTTCGTCCGCCCCGTGGGCGCCTCCCTCCGCCGCGGCCTAAGCACCTCGGCGCAGGTAAGGAGGCCCCGAGGCCTGGACGTCCTGATCGAAGAGCCTGTCCTGCCCTTTGCAGAGGGGGAAACTGAGGCCCGGGGAGGGGGAGGCACCTTCTTTCCAAGGTGCTTGCTGAATCCCAGGCCTACACCTACTTGCCAATGGATAGCTCACGTCTTCGGGACAGTCAGCCAATAAAAGAAAACTTGGGGGAGGGGCGAGGAAAAGGGGGCGAGGTGGGGGAGGCCGGAGAGGCGGAAGCAGGGTTCCCCTCTTCCCTTGCCAAGGGACTCCTCAAGGGCGGAAGGGGGCTGGCATGGCGGGGAGGGAGGCCCTGTATTATAGCGGGGCTGGGGGTTGTGACAGGTGACTTGATAATTCATGGGAAGGATTCGAGCTCAGGGCTTTCTTTTTTTTTAAATAATACTTTATTTCTTCCCCAATTGCGTATAAAAACAATTTTTAATGTTCTTTTAAAAAAAATTTTTGAGTTCCAAATTCTATCCTTCCCTTCTGAGATGGCAGGCAGTCTGATAAAGGTTATACATGTGCAATCACCTAAAACATTTTTGCATTTGTCATCTTGTGTAAGAAGACTCGAAGAAAGAAAACTAGTTTACTTCAGTCTGTATTAAGACGCCCATCAGGTCTTCCTCTGCAGGTAGACCGCACCTTTTATCACGAATCCTTTGTCAGTGTCTCAGATCATTGCATTCTACCTCATGCCCTCATGCCCAGCTCTTCCTCATGCGTTGTTGCAGTTACTGTGTGTACTTTTTCCTGGTTCTGCTCACTTCACATGTATCAGTTCACATAAGTCTTTCCAGGTTTTTCTGAAGCCATCCTGCATTACAATAATAGACCACAAGTTTTTCAGCCATTCTCCAATTAATGGGCATTCCCTCTATTTCCAGTTCTTAGCCACCACAAAAAGAGCTGCTATAAATATTTTTGTACAAATAGGCTATTCTCCCCCCCTCCCCCCAAAAAAACCCAACCCCACCTCACCAATACCAGCATTTTTCTACTCTCTCTTATCAGCTGGCAGCAGGCGAATCATTGACTACTCTGGGCCATCTATTACCCGAGGAAACATAGCAAGTGATTGTCAGATTTTAGATTTGAATCTGAGATTTTCTGGCTCCAAGTGTAATACTTTAGCTTCTAAGTGGGGGAGTATTAAAGGATTCAACGTGTGTCTTATTTGAGTGGAGAGGGCATCCTGGAGACCTCTTAATATCTTCTGGACACCAGAACATCCCTCCTAAATTCCCCCCCTCCTCCAGCCAGTCTTTTGCCACTGTTATTGCCTCTTGGCTCCCAGTAATTTAGGGTAGAGGTTGGTTTACCTTCCCCCTTAATTCCTTCCTGGCTTGTAGGACTCACCTTTTTTTTCCACTTTTTTTTTTTGATTCAGAAATACTTTGTTTATTGCTGTAATTAACACAATAAAACTGAACAGGCTAGCTGATCACACCAACACCTGAAATAGGATTTGGGTTTTAGTGAAAAAATTGGGACCACATCCTGGCAAGAGGGTGATCACATGAGTGCTTCCCATTCACTGAACTGTAGGACCTCTCTGTGTGATTTGGTTTATTTCTTTAAAAATCTAGCACCATAGCACTCTGGAGAAACTGTCCTAGAAACCCTGATTTATTTTTGGATGTTACCAGTGCTTTTTGAGATTATTGTTGAGGGTAAATGGAGCTTTATTGTAAGGGGGGGAGAAAGAGAAAATACTATCTTAGATCCCTGGAAAGATCAACCTATTTTTAACTCTCACCTCTCTTGGGCAAATTATTTCCCCTATCTGGACCTAGGTTTCACATCTGTACAATGAAGGCTTTGGACTTGCTCTCCAAAGCCTGGACCTTCTCTGATTTCTTCAGATGGTAGCTCCAGGTTTGTGGATAAGCATCCTTTATCAAAAAGTAGGCTAAATCTTAGGGTTTTATTTCTTGGCTCAGTGAATGAATGATAGGTCATTCTTGGGCTTCTCCCCCCTCAGTTGACTTGCATTTGGAAAGATAATACTTAGGTATGAATGAACTTGGTGACTTTCTGTTGGGAGTACCTTTTATTTGCCCTGTAAAGGATTAAAAAAAAATTAATTCTGCCCTGGTGGAATTCATGATCCAGTTGAAAAGGCAAGATGAACATCCTTGAAATGATTAGCAATTAAAAAACAGGATACAATAAAATCTACCCAGTACATATTGTTATTTCTGTATAGCTCAATATTCCAGGTAAATTTCAAACCACTTTGGATAATAATCTTTCCAAAATTTACTATAAAGTTTTTCACCTTGTTAAATTCATGGTATAAAACAGTACTTTCTGGATGACTCAACATTATATATGAACATTGTTTATGCTGCTTAGTGACATTTGCTTTCAGTCTGAGAAGGTACATAGGGCGCCTTATCTCTGCACCAGGATCATTAGATTTATTGATTTCCTTTGTTCCGTATTATTTTTCTGGGTCCTCTTCCACCATCAGTGGTCCTTATCTTTTAGCCATGAGGTTCCTAGCTGGAGCAGACAATCAGCTGCTTTATGATTTACTATTTTAATCTGCTGTATACTTGAATGCCATATAATTAAATTTGTTAAAATTCTTAGTGAAAATTGGCCCTGAATGAGGACTTGTCCTGCTAGTGAAGTCCATAAGCTTTAGCAAATGGGGTTTTGTATTTTGACTGGTTGGAGGCCTTTCTTTTCCTAATTACTGACTTGGCTTCTGCTAGTTGAAGTTACTAGATTGCTAAGTTCTTTTAAGGCATATTTACTGAATTCTAAGGGTGAAGGGAAGAGACGAGGACCCCAGGGAGAATTTGGGTAATAGATAAACCAAAGAATTTTATATTTGAAAAAGATCTCGTTTTGATTACTTTCTCTACCACTAACTAGCTCTGTGATTTGTAACTGGCTCTTTGGAGAGGAGAGGAGAGAAGTAACCAGAAAGCTTGTGTTAGGAACCTAAAGAGTAGGCAGGGTCTGACCCTTTTGGGGGCTTCCTCAAGTGCGAATGGTGGTTGAAGGATTAAAACAACCTTCTAATAAATAAAAGGGTGTTCTCCTCAGTAAGCAAGTCACCGTGCTTGGTTCTGCCCTTTTAGAATGTAAATGGGGCGCTCTCTTTGGACATGCTGTAACTGGCATTCAGGAGCGTGTGTCATGCAGCTCCCCTATCGCTTTCCTTCTTAATGTTTGCCAAGCTGAAATATCTGGGACTGGCTATAAGGACTACAAAGCAGAGAGGAAGCAGCGTCTACTGAGTTTTTAAATGAAACAGTCTTTGTCATCTATGACACCCAGAACTGGGTTAAACATGTAATAGGCATTTCAGTAAATGTGGATCCATTCCCTACTTCTCTCGCCTTCTTCCTTCACCCTTAACCTCACCCAACACAACCAGAATGGTCAAGAAGATCTGCCAGCACTGAAGGGGACCAATGGCCTGCTCTGATATCTTTCCCAGAAGCCTCCATAATGATCAGATGTCGAGAACACTACCAGTTGGTTGTGCCCTAGCCCCTGCGTTCCTCTGCTTGGGCTGCTTGACTGCTTACAGGGCTTGATGGAGCATTATGCCCTCAACCCTCTGCACTGTCATCTTACTATTTAAGTAACCTCAGGACCCCTGGGTTTTGTCGTCTGCTCCACTCTTGCACCCCTAGAACTTCAGGACTTTGTGTCTTCCTGACAACTGAAGTTTTATGCACTGTCCTCCCCCATTAGTGCAAGGTCCTTGAGGGCGGAGATTGTCTGGCTTTTTTTGTTTGAATCCCTAGCACTTAGAATAGTGTTTGGCACACAGTAAGTGCTTAATACATGCTTCTTCATTCATTCATTCCTTGGGACCCTGCTAAGCTTTGCATTTTGGTTATTGCTATGGGATTTGTCAGGTAACATCTTTGAAGTATGAATTCATTTACCGAATACTTTCAGTTACTTAAATTGTTTATCTAAATGGTACCTTACTGTTGCTTTTAGCCAAGTCTTTTACATGCAGTAATAGGGATGTTGTAGGCTATAGTGGAAAAGACCTTTGACTTGGAGTCAGAAGTCCCAGGTTCAGGCTCCAGTTGTAGGACCTTGGACCAGTCACATTCTTTCTTGTGGTAGTGGTCAGGAATGATAATACTGGTACTTCACCTCAGTTGTGAACCCTTCCTTGATTAATGCTAATAGAGGGAGAATGGTGTTGTGGATAGGGAACAAACCTGGCAGCCTATTCTGGCTCCCAACACCTCCTGGCCCTGAGCAAGTCTTCTGCCCTCTTCTTGGCCCCAGACAAGTGTCCTGAGACCCTGAAGTTGCAAACCTGCTGTTCTGCACTGGTGAAGGGAGTTTGCTCACCAGGAATTCTTCACCTACATGGTTTAAGTCAAGTCACAGGTCTGAGCCAAAACCCCACCAAAATTCCTGATATTCTCTATTATCAATAGAGATCTTTGGAGCCCTGAGGTGATAAGCATTTATAAGAGGGGACAGGTTCCACCCACAGCCTTGGTTCTTGAGGATGCAGATGAACTTTGTTTTTGGGTCATCTCTCTGAGCCTTCCTAGTTAGGCCTCAGTTTTCTCATCTGGAAAATAAGAATAGTACTTAGAGCCTCTAAGAATGTAAATTTTAGAGCAGGCGCTAATTTGCTCTGGCTGAGAAGGCTCCTCACACCACCACATGGCATAACTACCTGCTTCTCCAAGCTGCTAGAGTGAGAGGACCTGGGTGCAAGTCCTGGCTCTATCACTTAGTGTCTGGGTCAACTTGGACAAGCCACTCACCCTCTCTGGGCCTATAAATTAGGAAGATGGATGCCATGACCTGAGGTCAAGAATTGTCTGTAGGATAGAATGCAGACTCCTCCCCAGCTGGATCCTTAGAGCCCTTACTAATCTTTCACCCACTTGCCTTTTCAGAATTATTTCTCATTACGCTCCACTCAGTCATGTTTCAGCCACACTGGCCCTAAGCTAAAAGCATTCGATCTCCCACCTCCATGCCTTTGAACAAACCACTTGTACCGCATGTCTGGAATGGTCTCACTCCTCACCAGCTTGTTAGAATCGTCCATTTGGACCTGAAAGGACTCAGGGGAGCTACCTGATTCAGCCCCTTCATTTTACAGATAAGGAAACTGACCTGTACAAACTGAAAGGTAGCAAGTAGCAGAGTTGGAATCTGACCCTGAGTCCTCGGAGTCCAGCGCTCCTGGAAGCAGGTGGTTTAAGTATTTCTAAATTATGTAAAAAGCAGAGCCAGGGATTTGAACCCATGTTCTCTGATACCAGGTCCCACCCTCTTTCTACTTTTCCATTTCCCTCTTAGAGTTCCTGTCCTCTGGGAAGCCTGCTCTGATCTTCAGATTATTATCCCTTGTATATGGTGGGGCTCCTTGAGGGTACAAGTGTTGCATTTGACTCTGTAGCCCCTGCTCCTGGCAGTGCCTGCCTTATACACAGAGGCTCCTTAATCGATGCTTGTCAGTTGATTTGGGATGTTTCATAGTCTCCTTAATAATTGAACTGCTGAGCTGGGGAGAGGGGGAGGCCAGATGGACTTGAGCTAGCCCAATTTTATTTCTGTTCTGATTTTCTGGCCAGTTTTCTCTGGGCAGACAACTGGGCACAGGGGAAACAGCTAGTCTTGGGGTCAGGAAGACTTGGGTTCGGGTTGGCTTCTGACACATACTTGCTCTTGAAACTGGGGGAAGTCGCTGGACTTCTCAGGATCCCAGACAATCAAGAATAAGTGGTTGATGGTGTGCATTGGGAAAAGGATTTTCTGGGTTGGGAGATTCCCTCTACTAATGGCATCTTCAAATTGAGTTTAGGGTTTTGTTTTAAAGCACCTTCCTAGTCCTTCTAGTGGATTGACGGGTAGGCGCAGAATGGAGCTAATTGCCCTGGATTAGCATGTTCCATCCAGCTGTGGGATTCTTACACCACATCGTCCGACCTTTTATTATGTATGGAGCAAAAAAGTGTTTGTTTCCTTTACCTTAAAGGGGTAGAACAAACTTTTTTTGGTTTCTTTTAGCTAAGAATTCCAAGATTAATGAAATGGTGAGTAGTAGAACAAAACGTTATGGTAGTCTCATTGGAACAAAAGCATTTTTATACCCATTGACTAAGGAACCATTCTGTAATGACTTCCACTGTGGAGCAGAATTGTTTCTGAGGGGCTGGCCTTAACATAAGTTTACAGGAGATAGGTCTTTAGTTGGAGATGAATGAATTGAAGGAAAAGACATTTTTTAAAGGCTCAGTAAATGCTGAGCCCTGGAGATAAACAGAAAGTAGAACATCCCTGCTCTCAGGGGGCTCAGACTCTCTTGAAGGGGCTGACTGCACTTACTAGGGAGTTTCAGGTACAAATTAAATGGAAAAGTCTGTAGTCCATAGGGCTCAGTGGTGAAGCAGACAGTATGTCATTTCCATCAATGAATCCATTTCTGTTTCTGATGTTGAACCACTTGATGGAGCCAAGGACTTTGGTGGCAATAGATGCTGAGGGCTTGGGGGCTGCTACTGGGTCACATCTTCACAAAGGTTATAACCAAGATGGTGTCATGTTGAATAAGACCATCGTGTGGTGCTGGTGTTTAGTCACTTCATTCATATTCTTCATAACTCCATTTGGGTTTTTTTTGGCAGAGATACTGGAGGGATTTGCCGTTTCTTCTCCATCTTATTTTACAAATGAGGAAACTGAGACAAGCAGGATTAAATGACTTTTCCAGGGTCTCACAGCTCAATTTAAACTCAGGTCTTCCTGGTTCCTAGCTGCTCATCTGTATGAGCATCACATAGATGCTATTTAAAACAACAACTCTTTTTCTGGCAGGACTTTGCACCAAAACATTTTCTAATGAATGAAGCTAAGGCTGTTAGGTAGTCTTTCTTTCTGCTGAGTGTGATGCAAGAGTTCCACGTAAGAATTTTTATGTCTTATGAATCTGTTGACATTGTCTCTCTTTCCCTTTTTCCTTTTCCAGAGTAATGCAAAAGTAGCTGTGCTAGGTGCTTCGGGAGGAATCGGACAGCCACTCTCGCTGCTCCTGAAGAATAGCCCTTTGGTGAGCCGCCTAACGCTCTATGACATTGCTCACACCCCTGGCGTAGCCGCCGACTTGAGCCACGTTGAGACCAGAGCAGCTGTAAAAGGTACTGCCGAGGAGCCCACAACATCTGTACTGAGTGAATGAATGACCCTTTTACTTCGGAGTCAGGGCACTTGAGTTGGTCTGGCTCTATGTTGAGCGTATGAATTTTAGTTTTAATCAGATTTTTACAACCCTAAAGCTTCATTGTTAATATAGATCCAGGTTTTAAAGTTAAATGCTCGAACCCTGCTTCAGCTTTAGCAGGCAGAAACCTCCTCAGGCAATAATATATAAAAACACTTTGTTGTATTTTGGTGGAGCTGGTCTCCTAAAGCTTATGGTAGGAAAAATTGGTCAGGATCCAGGCTGCCCCCTTCGCCTCTTTCTGGGGCTACTGCAGTCGCCTTTTGCCGACTACCCGTGTCGGATGTTGGGCCCGCCCTGAGCTTGCAGCTGTAGGCGCCTCTCCGGGTGGTTGAGGCGTCACGTTTTTAATGTCCTCCTAGTGGATTGACGGGTAGGTGCAGAACGGAGCTAATCGCCCTGGATTAGCGTGTTCCATCCAGCTGTGGGATTCTTACCCCACATTGTCCGACCTTTTATTATGTATGGAGCAAAAAAGTGTTTGTTTCCTTTACCTTAAAGGGGCAGAATGAACTTTTTTTTATTTCTTTTAGCTAAGAATTCCAACCGGAGTCCAGTTTGAAGTCCAAATTTATTTCAAATCTCAATTCTTCCAATTCATAGTTTTGTTAGTGGACAAGTCATTTTCTTTTTCCTCATCTGTATTACCCAGCTGGGCTATTGGTAAGGAATGGGCTGTACTGGCACATGTTACCTAATGGTCAGTGACTGTCAAAGGATTGGCTCATGGAAGGCAAAGTTGCTACTCACTATAGGCAGCTAGTGTCCGAGAAGCAGAACTGAATGGTGCTGCTGATGCCTTCCCCTCCCTTTCCCCATCTCCTCTTGGGGAGGTAGGTCAAAGGGGGAGTGAAGAATGAGCTGAGCCAGCACAGTGGATTGGGAGGAGGGGGCGCTAGATCCATACTGGTAGGGAATGATAGGATGGAGTTGGTGCCAGGGCCTTAAAGACTGTTGTGAAATAACATTAAGTGGGATCCATATGTAAAAATAGGAACTCTTACTCATTTGAAGCATTTAGGTGTGCTGGAATTTTGCCAATTTCCTTTCCAGATCTGAGTTAGCTTCCCTGCGTCAGAAAAGGCTGTGGTTATTTCAGTGAGCTGTGTTTCTTTCTAGGTTACATGGGACCTGAGCAGCTGCCAGATTGCTTGAAAGGCTGTGATGTTGTTGTGATTCCTGCAGGAGTCCCCAGAAAGCCAGGTATGTTGGGTAGAGCTGCTGCATGAGCCGCCAGCATGGCCTCACCACCTGCCTCGGGGCCAGACTGAGACCCAGGATGGCAGCAGTGGGAGAAGAGGAGTTGATTCAAATGCCTAGCCCCTTTGCTTTGCTTACTTCCAGGAATGACTCGTGATGACCTTTTCAACACCAATGCTACGATCGTAGCTACTCTGGCTGCTGCTTGTGCCAAGCATTGCCCAGAAGCCATGATCTGTATTATTGCAAACCCGGTAAGCATCCTTCTCCCTGGGCCTGTCACAGAGAGAGGGGTACTGCTGGGATGGGTTCTCCTTAGGGCTTTGTCTTTGTTTTGGAGTTTGTTTGTTGTTTTTGGCATAAACAGATCGTACCTTGGAGTTAAGCAGAACCAGAACATGAGTCCAGCTAATTTAACTGGGTCGTTCTTCAGTCGTCCATCTAATAGCAGTTTGTCATAAGACAAAAGCTTGTGTGTGATAACTTGGGTGAAGTAGGATGGTGGTGTAATCCTTTGCCCTTCAGTGGAGTCTTCTTGCTTCTTGACAGAGTTGGTCAGGGCTCTGGTCTCTTGGCTCTGTGTCACTTCATGGCAGGCTCCCAGCTGTCTCTGAAGTCTTGATCACAGATATTGGTCCTTGCAGTATCTAAAGCCGTGGCATTCGTTGCTGCCATGTGTGCTGGTACTTGGAATGTGTTTCCCTAACATTTATTAGGTTTCATAAATGACGACTCTCATCCAGCTTTCTGTGGCATTAGCTTCCCTTTAATTCGTTGATGGTTCGTAATAGGTTTTATCTAGGTGGTTTTCTTCCTTTAGTGTCAGACAGCCATTTTTCTCTCTCTGTACTACCTCTCTCAGTTTTTGCCCTTTGCTGATGCTGTCTGATCTTCCTCCTCCATGATTAGTTATTACTCTTTAACTCTGTCCCTGCTGCCACTGACTTGGGGGGCGTAGTCTGTGGGGCTGGCCCCCACTCAGCCCTCACTAAAGCCTCCAGGCACACTTTGGTATCTTCCCCCAGGATACTTGTGGAGCAGGAGCATTCTGCTCTTTCCAACATTTGGGTTCAACTAGGATTTTAGTGTCACAATAAGGATCTGAATGAAGGTGCCCACTGAAGGAAGATGGCCTTTATCCAGTACCTAGAGAGGTTCCCATGCCTTCTTGGTGGTGGAAGCCTGCTTTCCCCCGCCCCACCCCGGCCGCTTAGGTAGTTATTGCTCATTGAGGTCAGGACTGTAACCATTGGAAGGATTTTCCATTGTAGCTGCTAGACTCTAAAAAGTCCCTGCTATGCTTTGGGGTGGCATTCACAGCTTCAGACTAACCCAGACTGAGTAGGTTATGATGAAGACACACATTTTAAAGTTGACACCTTTTTAATACGTTAGTTTCCTAAAGGCCATGAAATGTGTCTGAGGCATTGGGATGGGCATCCCATGTGCCAAAATATTTTCTCCTTAGTGTGGCAAGAAGAGATGTGGCACTCTCAGCTTTGTAAAGACCAGGTTGTCTTAAACTCAGATGCATTTGAAAATTTGCCAGTCAGTACCTGATGTGATACTTTACTCCCCTCATCTCTGAAACTGTGGGGAAGTGACTTACTGTCTGTTTCCTTTCCTAGGTCAATTCTACCATCCCAATCACATCAGAAGTTTTTAAGAAACAAGGCGTGTACAACCCCAACAAAATCTTTGGTGTAACAACCCTGGATATTGTCAGAGCAAATACTTTTGTTGCAGAACTGAAGGTAAGACTTAGTTCAGCTCAGACCTTCCCAGCTTATCTCTTAGCCAGATTTAGGGAATTTTAAATTAAAAATTTAACTGATCTTGATTGGTTTCCCTAGTCTTTGGGGATTTAGGAGACTCATTTCACAACTCTTAGGTCCATGTGACTTTACTAACCTCATGCAACCAAAAGGTCTTTGCAGCTTGCCAGCTCTAGTGAGCTTCCTTGGGGTGGGGGTGGGGAATAGCTTGAATTGGGGAGCCTCGAAGGCTGGAGAAACATGCTAAGCTTGCAGCTCTCTGCAGAGAGACAACGTCCTGGCATATGACACCCACGTTTCCTGGCTTCCCTGGCAAAAATAGCCATTTTCCATTTCACCAAGTGGCAGGTGACAGGTGTATCAAATGACCTTTCTTAAACCATAACTGGCCCCTTAAAGCAGGCTTTTTTGACCTTTTTCGTGTCAAGGGTTTCATTGGCAGTCTGGTGTTTCCGTTCTCTGAATCGTGTTCCTAAATGCATAAAATAAACTATATTGGATTCCAGAGAAACCAGTTATAGGAAATGTAGTTATCAAAACATTTTCTTAAAAAGCAAGTTCACAGACCCAGGTTAAGAATCCCTGCCTTAAAGTTACTTTCCTTCATTCACCTCTAGCCAGCTTTTTTAGGTGGTGTTAGGCATGAGCTTTGTGGCCTGACCCTTTATCTTCTGAAAGGAGTTTGTTTTTGATAAAGCTCTGGATTTGGGGGCCTTGGTGTTATCAGGATGAGTAGGCAAGGCTTTACACTAAAGTTCATGCAGAACCTTACAACTGAACATTTGTTTAAAAATTAACTGAGCCTTAAATTTTCACCAGGGCCTGGATCCAGCTCGAGTCAATGTCCCTGTCATTGGCGGCCATGCAGGGAAGACCATCATCCCCCTGATCTCTCAGGTATGTGCTTCCTGTTTGGTAGTGGCCTCAAAGAAATGTGCTCTAATAAAGTTGCTTGGGAAGAAGGAAGCCACCTCCAGTCTTTGCTCTGAGCTTGTTTTCTAAAGGGTTTGTAGGTTCTGGGGTCAGAGGTGTCTGGTCCCCTCACTTAAAGAAGAGCAAAACGAGATCCAAATATGTGAAGGGACTTGCCCAAGGTCACAGAGAGTGATGGGTCTCACTGGGGTCCCCCTCCCACCCCAAAGAGAGGCGTGAGCTGCCCAGTCACACAGGTGTCAGAGATGAAATTGAAAGCCAGTGTTCTTTCCAAGCTGAGCTTCCAGAATCAAGCCTGGACTGTGTCTTGTTAGTGAGGCTTACCAGTTAATCCGCCTTGGTTCATGTTAGAACTGGATGTAGACCATATCATATGACTTGTAAAGAGCACATGGTTTCCCAAGTAAGTACACATGGAGAGAAAGGGTTGGGGAGGGGGGGGGCGGGACTACTGAGGCAGCTCTAAGTTGGGGCCTGTTGTTGTTGAGTCTTTTCAGCTGTGTCTTACTCCTCATGACCCCTGTGACCAGTGAAAGTCTCAGAGACTTTCTGGGTAATTAATCAATTTATTAATTTGGCTGGCTTGCAACCAATAAATTGATGGCTTCTCTTGGTAACCAAATAAAATACTCCAGGAGAGACTCTGAAGCACCTTAAATCCCTTCTGAAAGGGAACTCCCTCGACAAGTGAAACTTAACCCTGAGTGGTGGGTATGTCATGATGCCCTGAGGAGGCGGGCTGAAAGTTTTCACTCCTGCTGAGAACTGAGATTGAGGCTTCATCATGAGACTGCAGCCTCACGGCATCTGGGCAAGGGAAGCCATTTGCATGTGGACCTCTCTGGCTAGTTTTCTCCTTCCTGAGCTGGGTGGGGCCTAGGAGTAATCTCTTCACCCAGGCATGTTCTTCAGAGCTGACTGACCTTTTCAGGAATGAGGTCTTGACAGAAAGGAAGGAAAAGAGTACATCACAAATTAATAATTAGTTATTGACATAACAGTGTAATGTTAATTTCTCTCACCCCATTTGGGCTTTTCTTGGCAAAGATACTGGAGTGCTTTTCATTTTTCTTCAGCTCCTATAGATGAGGAAACCGAGGCAAACAGGGTGAAGTGACTTGTCCAGGGTCACACAGCTAGTAAGTGGCTGAGGCCAGACTTGAACTCAGAAAGATGAATCTTCCCGATTCCCAAGGCCAGTGCTTTGTACACTATGGTGCTACTTAGCTGCCCCAACTTAGCGCCTAGCTTATCATACTTCCAGAAAGCACTGAATAAATTAGTCATTTGAAGATTTTTTTTTCTAGATAAAGAATATCTTCCAATAAAGTCTTACTCTAATTGTGGCACAATTAGAGCCTTGACCACCAGCTGCCATTAGCTCTCCTAGGTCCTGCCAAGCTGGAGCCTTTGAATATGGGCTTGGGGATAGCCTCTAGGGCTGTTGTCTGAGAACCAGCCTGGTTAAGTCTAGAGGAAGGAGCTCTTCATCTGATAACCCGCAGGCTGACTGGGTCTTACTGTCACCGCAGTTTTCAGAAACCTCCTAAGTCAGGGCAGTTGTGACCTGTGTCCAAGGGTGTGTCTACCACTGCTGAAATCACGGGTCAGTGGAGTAAAGGAGAGTTGTCAGGTGGGTTGCGTTGGTGAAGTTAAGGATCAGAGTCTGTTGACCTAAGAGACTCAAACCTTTCTTTTTGGATAACCGAATCTCTTTGGTTTCCAGTGTACTCCTAAGGTGGAGTTTCCAGAGGATCAGTTGAAAACCCTGACAGGAAGGATCCAGGAGGCTGGAACAGAGGTTGTCAAAGCTAAAGCTGGAGCAGGTGGGCTCTCACATGCAGTATCTCTGGGGGCTCCAGGGTGGTCTCTGCTTATCCGTATTATGGCAAGTGAGCTTTCTGGGGATCAGGGGAATTGATTGGTGGTAGTGATACCACCATACCTGGTGACTGTGGTCTGAGAACCAGCCTGGTTAAGTCAGCTCTTCGCCTGATGGACCACAGGCTGCATAACATATGAAATCAATAAAGCATAGTTTGGACTGCTTTGGGGAGAGGGACTTGGGGGCTCAAGGTCGAACCAAAAATGCATGGTGCTCTTCATGAATCTTCAGGATAAAGGGAGAAAGCAAACTGAGCATTAAAATGTGCTGGGGGCAGTTTCAGAAAAGACCTTATTTTAGGTCTCTGATTTCTACCTTAATCTCTTTGTTGAACAATTAGCCTGGACCAACCTCGTTTTATTCTTTCAGGTTCTGCTACCCTGTCAATGGCCTATGCTGGTGCCAGATTTGTCTTCTCTGTTGTGGATGCAATGAATGGGAAGGAGGGAGTCATCGAATGCTCCTTTGTCAGATCAGAAGAAACCGAGTGCCCCTATTTCTCTACACCCTTGCTGCTTGGGGTATGTGCCCTCTGGCATAGCCAACACTTCTGGCTGTAGAATTTCCTTTGTGGGATAATGGTAGCACTTCCTGATTACTGAGTAATGTAGACTTTAAAAGTCCAGGGATGAAGGGAATGTGCTAAAGCAAGGTCCAGAGAGGCTCTGGGTCTTCAGTAGAAATAGACTCATCAGGCTTAGTTGATACTTCTGGGCCTCCCATTTTTGCACTTTGCTGCCTTTTAGGGGAGCCAATTCTATAGAAATTTGGGGTTAAGAAGGGGCCTCAAAGGTCATCTAGTCCAGTGCATTCCAGAAGGACATACTTCAGTGCTTTGTTCAGCCTCCAGGCATCCTTGATCCTAGGTAATCGGCTTTTACTTGAAGACCTCTGAGGGAGGCCATCTGGCTTGAGGAAAGACCTTTTGAGTTCTTGATTGCTTTGAAATATAGACAGCCCTTCTGCTCTTGGTGGGTAGCTATCATTTCTTTCCTTCCTCTCAGATCTGTCCAGATTTAAGGGCCCTGGGACTTTCACCTGTTCTGCCTGAGGGGTGGTTTCAGGATTCCTCAGTAAGCTGGGTGGCTTAGAGTGAGGCCACCCAGCCCCAAACCTGTGCTTCATACAGATACAGAGCTCCGGCCAACTAAAATACCTGGATCTTTTTCCACACAGACTAGTACTGGTGAAATTTAGTATGAGTTGGTTTCCTTTGTTTAGCATAGGCAGGTTTGTGATGGAAGAGCCCATCCTGACCTTCTTCAGCATAAAGCTCAGTGGATGAACAGTAGGAATCTTTTGGCTCAGGTGAAGGAGCTGCCTGCCCTCTGTTGGTCACAGCTGTGAACAGGAGAGCAGAAATCCCTGCTTTTTTATTTTCAACCGTTTAGTCTCATTTAGTGAAAAGAAGGAAACCTGCGGTTACGGCCCTAACTCTTCACAGCTGAAAAGTATGGGAAAAGTCACTTGGCCTTGCTGTACCTCCAGTTCCCTGTCTGTACAGTGGGACAGTATTGCCAAGCCCCCAGAGTTTTAGTGAGGGTCACATGCGATTGTGTACATACCATGCTATGTAAATAGAGTAACTTTAAATAGGTTTCATTCCTTAGTCATCTATCTAGTGATAGTAAGGAGGGAAGGAGTGCACATTCTGATCTGTGGGTGATTGATATCTGTGGGGAGTCCTTAGGGCAGGAGCTCAAACTCAGATAGAAACAGGGCCACTGACCCCTACAGTAGAGGAATCCCTGGGCCTATGTATTGATTTAGAAAACCACGTGTTAAGGTAATCTGAGTTCCCTTGTGTTCGTACTTAATCTTGTTAAACATTCCCCACTTCTGTTTTCATCTGGTTCTGAGGTTTGATCCCTCTGCTGTATCACTTACAGCACAATCATCACTTGGAGGGGAGTGTTTTGCTGTATTAGATTCGATTGCTGAGATACCCAAAAAGGCCCTTTGATTGTCTTCTCTTAACAGAAAAAAGGCATTGAGAAGAACCTGGGCATCGGCAAGCTCTCCCCTTTTGAAGAGAAGATGATTGCTGAGGCCATTCCTGAGCTGAAAGCTTCCATCAAGAAAGGAGAGGATTTTGTCAAGAGCATGAAGTGAGGGCACAGTGTGAAAGGAGTGCATTTCCTTAACTTATTACAGCATCATGTGATTTGAAAGAGATTTCATGTGCAGTACGTCCGCTTTGAGGACATCGCTTGTACTAATGAATTCTGTCGATTGATATGTTGGCACATCAATAAAACAGTTGTCTTTTTCCCCCTGTGGTACCTTCTCTGAGCCTCCTCTGCTCTGCTCTCTGCTTTTAAAACCCCAGAATGGCATCAGGCTCTAAGCAACCCTATTCCCAGGGTCAGTTCCAGGCCCCCACCAGTCTGTCGGGCTAAGGCATAATGCCCTTCTCAGTAATTTCTTAATTGGGGGGGATGAGTGGGACATGTGGTCTGAGGGCAGCCCTCTTCTAGCCTTTGACCCCTTGGAGAATGAGCCTAATGTGTGTGTGTGTGGGGGGGGGTATCTTAGTATCATAGGCATCCATTTTGCTTCTCTCACTGTTGCTGCACAATTAGCCCACCTCATGTTCTGGTCACATGGGGCCTTGGCAACATCTCTGATGTGGTTTCTCTCAAAAAAATCCTCATTAGAAACATTCATATTTAGACCCACTGTGCTGCTCTCCATTCTCCTGGGGCTAATTTGTAACAGATTTTTTTTTCCCCAAATTGTGATGGTGTTTTCATGATTCTCAGCTGTGTGGCATCACTAA
Source organism: Pseudochirops cupreus (assembly GCA_028627135.1). Classification (NCBI taxonomy): domain Eukaryota; kingdom Metazoa; phylum Chordata; class Mammalia; order Diprotodontia; family Pseudocheiridae; genus Pseudochirops; species Pseudochirops cupreus. The sequence continues at coordinate 379,776,856 of CM053584.1, forward strand.
AAATATGCCACACAGACTTCCACAGCCCTGGCAACCAAGTCTTTGAAATCACTTCACATCAATACTCCTCAGAATGTGATAACTCTTAGCTGGACGTAGGAGGCATGGAAGGCAATGGGGTCCTTAGCTCTTGAGACCTCCCGTGTAAAATGGTGATGATCAGAGAGGGTGGCAGTGATGATTGCCACATGATAGTACTGCAGATAAGGGGAAGTGGCAGTAGAATTGCCATAGGCAGTGGTTGAGAATAGGACCTCTGGGTAAGGCTTGGGGATCTGAACCATGAGAGGTTGGGCTACTCTAAGGTCTCTGCCAGCTCTGAATTCTTGATTCTGTGCCAGGTTGGCCTTGATTCTGATGTTGATCTGAATTTATTTTCTGGGTCTTAGTTTTCTCATCTATTAAAATGAAGGGGTTGGTCTAGATCAGGGACTCTTAGCTGGGAGTCAATGCACCCATTTTTTAAAACATATTTTGAGAACTATTCCAGTATAATTGATTTCCTTTGTAATCCTGTTTTTTGAATGAATAAAAAATGCATTTATTAGCACTTTGCTATGTACTAAGCACTTAGGGTACAAATAGAAAAGAGATAATTCCTGTTCTCAGGAAGCTTACATCCCAAAGTAATGTGATTCTGAAAATTTGTCCATGATTCAGAGAGTCCACAGACTGCCAAAGGGGTTGGTCTGTGACAAAAAAAGGTTAGCCCTGTACTTGCTAATGGGAGCTCCCTTCCAGGTCTCAGCCTTGTGTTCCTGTGTTCATGAATAATGAAAACGTATTTTATACTGTTCTAATCATGGGGGGTAGAAATTCAGCAGCTAAGATAGTTGCTCTTCTCAAAAAACTTAGATTCTAATAGGAGAGAAGTACCTTGGTAAGGAATGTTATAGACAGATGGTGAATGAGACCATACAGGGAAAGATTGACTCAGGAACAATGGCAGACTTGATTGTGGTTTCCAGAGCTGGAGAATGTCTTCCGGGTCCAAGGTGGCAGATAAAACTAATCTCAGTTGCTGGTCCCCACTGCCTGTGAGTGCATTTCTCAGTACGCAGACAGCAGGGCTGATGCTAGTCTCTTAGAAACATCATCCCCCACTGCCACCCCAAACTCATTTATGCTCCTTTGTAGCTGGTGCTGCCTAGGGGTTTCACTGACAGTAACTATGCTCTGACAGCCTAGGATTGGTTTCTTTAGCTGCAGGTAGTGAAAAGAGAGAAACCACAATGTGAAAGTAATGTTGGATTCTGAAGAAGCATTTGTCAGCTGGCCTCAGTCCATCTCAATCTAATTATTTTGTGACCGAGGGCCCCCAGCACATAAAGGGAACATGATAGCCCATTGGCAAGGGGAGGCAGAAGGATTAAGCACCACCAGTCCTAAGCCTCACGTCAGGGCAGAAGCTTTCCACTGCTGCCTCCAGAAAGAAAGAAGAAAATCATTTAATATTCTGATTTGGCACTCAAAGAAGGGATTTTCTTACACTAATGGGGCTTGGGATAAAAATTCCTTTGATGGCTGAGGCCGGAGGAAAGAAGAGAGGACTGAGATTCTTTTCATGTAGGTCTTCATGATCTTCAAAGCTTCAGTCAAGTAAGCATTTATTAAGCACCTCTCTGTGAGGCTTTGTGCTAGGTGCTGAGGATATAGACCAAGAGAAAGAAACTTTCCTGCCCTCAGGGAGCTTACATTCTGTGGGGGAGATGGTGTGGACCCTTACAGGTGTATCCCGAATAAGTACAAGGTACATTTTTCTGGGGAGAGGGCACTGGCACCCAGGGGGATCAGGAAAGACTGAGTGTGCATCCTCTTGTCCTGACTTACCAGCTTGCCTTCCCCCTGTTCTCTTAACATTCCAGCCAGCTGTGACGACTTGCCCAATAAGGAAGGGGATGTTGAAGCAGATTTGGATAAACAAAAGGGAGTTAGAACAGGTGAGGAGGGAATATATTTTAGGCTGAGAGGATATTTTGCCCCAAGGCATGTAAATGGGAAATGGAGAATACTATGGATGAACTACAAGAAAGCCAAGGTGGACTTCAGCCAGTTGGACTGCACTGCCATGTCTAGGAAGGGGAGGTACGTGTAATAAGGCTCTGTGATTTCAACTCTCCTCACATCGGTATTGTCACAACTTTTTCCACCTTTCAGTAGACTGTCCTTGTTGAGTTGTGGATGAAAAAAACAAAATAGAAACACCTTCTGGCCGCCATTTTGGTGATGAACTTTATCTGCTCTTAGCTAGGCTGGTCCCCAGACAACAGAAAGAGGGCCAGTTCAGAGTCTAGCACTGTTAGGGTTGGTGCAGAATGAACATCTTCACTGCCCCAGAATCGCTATGATGCTTCTGATGCAGAGTTGGAACTGGTTCACAAGCAGAGGATGGATGGCCACCCCATTTTGCAGAGTAGGGGGAGGAAGATGAAATAACCCATTGATTCTAGAGGAGATGGAACTCGTTGCCACAGATATGCTCAACAGCCTATGGGTGGGGCTATGCTAAAGCTAGGGAGACAGTAAAGATGTCACTGTCCTCAGGGAGCTTCTAGTCTTCCAGAAGAGCTACCCTGGAAGGAAGACAGCGTGGACCAAATGCTAACAAAAGGAAAGGCAGAAATAGAGAGCTATGATTCAGGAGAGAGAGCCGTGTCTTTTGGCTTGGGATGAGGGGCAGCAGGGAAGCCAATGGAGGAAATGGCCTCTGCTGGGTGAGATCTGATCACAAGAATCCAGGTGGAAGGATCACAATCACTAAATGCTTCAAACAGGGAATCGAAAAAATGTTTGGGCAACTGAAGTATCCCATTGGTCTTAGCCCCTAATTCTGAAAATGAGGCTGCCCCCTGCTGGCTTCCTTATTGATTATTCCACTTCATGGTTGGATGGGGACTTAGGGGACTGTGGGGAAATGAACCTGGCAAATTAAGTCAGGACCAGAGTAATCATACCCACCCAAATGGGGTCTCAGAGATGGGGGGGGGGAGTATAGATGTTAGCCCCTCTGTACCTGTCAGTCTGGTGTGACTCATTCACCCATGCAGGAGGCTATCCTTGATGATCTTTGTACCCTCAAGATTACCACTGGGGCCGAAGGGCTGTCCATCACTTAGTCTTTACTCCTGTCAAATGGCCCGTCCGCTCATTTCCCATATGTGTCTTTTCTGCTGTTGGTCCCTCCCCTTCACCTTCACTTTCTGTGATGGGATCATAGATTTAGAGCTAGAAGGGAGGCCGTAACTGAGGCTCAGAGAGGTTGTGATTTGACCAAGGTCACACAGCTACTAGATTGGCAGAGGTAGGATTTGAACTCAGGTCTCCTGAATTCCAAGCCCAGCATTCCACCCAGTACACACCTAGCTGCCTCACTATTTTCTCTGACCACTATTAAAAAATCGACACTGTCGTTGCCTCTAGAAAGGGAGGCTTGATCACCTGTTCTTCTGTGGCAGTTGCAGGCAGGTGGGCAAGTAGATAGAGTGAGCCAGGCCTGGAGACAGGAAGACCTGAGTTCAGATCCAGTCTCAGACATTCACTAGCTGTGTGACCCTGAATAAGTCACTTAACCTCTGTTTGCTTCAGTTTCCTTATCTGTAAAAATGGGGAGGGAGGTATTGTTTTGTTGTTGTTGAGTCATGGCCAACTCTTTGTGACCCCATTTGGAATTTTCTTGGCAAAAGATACTACCTACAGTGTTCGCCATTTCCTTCTCCAGCTCATTTGACAGATGAAGAAACTGAGGCAAATAGAGTGAAGTGACTTGCTCAGAGTCACACAGCTAGTAATGGTCTGAGGCCAGATTTGAACTCAGGAAGATGAGTTTCCTGACTCCAGGTCCTATACTCTATCCACTGTGCCACCCAGCTGCCCCTATTTCAAGGTATGGGCTTAGCCTAATATTTCCTTTTCCATTAACAACCAAACTCCTAGAAAAGAGCATGAGTCCATTGGTTACCTCCATTTCTTCATCTCTTACTCATTCTTCCATCCCTTTAAATCTGTTTTTCTGGTCCAATGCTATCTCCAAAGTTACCATTGACCTCTCAGTTTCCAAATTCAATATCTGAATCCAGGTTTGAGCTCAAGTTTTCCTGGTCCTCTATCCACTGCATCACCCCACTGCTTCAAAATGGGGCTAATAATATCTAATTATTATAGCATAATAACATGACATAATACCTAATAAAACAATAGTAATTGTTCCACTCAGCAACTTTGTGCTTCCCAGGCACAAACCCCCTGCCCTGGCATCACTCCCCCAAAGTTAGAAGATTGTGAGATTTTTGAGGTCAGGCCTGTTTTGTTTTGTGTTGGTATCTGTAGTACTTAGGGCTCATTTAATGCATTTTCTTTCCTTCCACTCATTCATTCCACTCCTGTGTTCGCTCATTTGGTAGCGTCTTTTATTCTGGTTCTCCTTACTCCTTGTCCAGAGTGTGTTGAAGGCTGCAACACCAGGGGTGTGCTGGTAAATCAGTTCTCCAAAGAAATGTGCCAGGACACACTTCTAAGTTTAATTGGCATAATGAACATTTTCTCCATCTAAGTCTAGACAACCAAGACAACAACAGCTCGGGTCCTGATGTGTAGCTTTTGCTGATTTCCCAAGTGTAAAGGCTGATGCTGAAAATGTAACACTCCGTCTTGAGCTGGTTCCAGCTCCCCCTTATTTCCCACCCACCTGGAGTCTGTCCAGGGCCCTCCGGCTGATCCTTATTCTCACTTTCTTGGAGGCGGTAGCATTCAAACAGTGTAGGTAGAGGACCTCAAATGGAAGGTTATATCCTGCGGACTATAGGGCCCTATTTTGAGAGGAGAGTGACATTCAAAGCTATGAATTAGTATAATTCATCAGGCAGGGATGGGGAAGTGGGATGAGGGGTGATCAGTTAGAGATGCTGGAGTAGTCCTGGGTAGAGAGATCAAAACGGTTAGGTGCAGGAGGTATGAAAATGTGGGAGAACCTTAAGGTACTAACTAGCCTCCATTACTACTTCTTGGAAGGTCATAGGGGAGTTATCTCCTTAAAAGAAATAAACCCCTGACCATCTTTTCCCCAAACTCCCAGGCCCTCACTGCCTCGTTTACCCTCCCAAAACTAACTACAACCTCCCCTTTCCTCAATGAGAGATCTGAGACCAGCTGGGTTGAATATACGGCATTCATGACTTGAGGCCAACGACCCATGAAGCTTACCAGGGAAAACCAAGGGGGAGGTGCGTGTATAGTAGGTCCTGGCGGTAGAGAGCACAACTGAGTGAGTATTACTGCAGAAACGTTGCTGTGGCTTTCTGGCAAGCAGGGTCATTAGATGGTCAAACAGTTTGTCCTACAGAATAATTGCGGCTTCGGTGACGGACTCGGGCATGACCAAGTTGGATAATTAGAAGGCATGGAGAAAATTGAGGCCCTTTCTGCTGAGATGTTGGCAGGGCTGAGTGGTTTTTAGCTTGATGAGGACCCAGAGCTATTATCAGTGACACAAAGACCCCAGTTATCAGCCTTTTCCTTAACAGCTGTCCAGCGTCTCCTGGTGATGTCCTGAGGGGCCAGGAGAGGGTGCTGAAGGCTTGCAGCAGAAGAAGGATGCCTCCAAGGCCCCTTCAGGCTGATAGATGGGGCTGAGGAAACAGGGAGATGTCTGGAATTAGCATCCCCAAGCCCAGCTGGGTTCTCTTCCCTGTCATTGCTCACTGGGGACTGAGGGAGGGAGGCAATGGCCTAGTCAGTGAGTCTAGAAATTGGAGATGAATCTGTTATGGAACCTGATCTGCAGTTTAGGAGCATGGAAAAGCCAGGATTCCAATGGAAGTAGGAGAATGGGAATTGAATGGACTTTGGAGTCAGAGGTCCTAGGTTCAAATTCTGATCCTTACTACCTTTGTGAGCCCCCCTCCATTCCTCATTGCCCCCCTTAACCTTTTTGGGTCTTAGTTTCCTTTTCTGTAAAATAAAGAGATAATTCTAAAATCTCTTTCAGCCCTAGAACTAGGATTCTATGATGCTTTCTAACTGTATGACCTTGGGGGAGTTGCTTAACCTTAGCCTCAGTTTCCTCAGCTGTACAACGGGAATAATAACACCTGCCTCCTTGTGAGGGTCAGGACTAGCACATAGTAGATGTGTAAATGGTAGCTATCATCCTCATCCTCATCATCAAGGGTAAGCATAGAACAAGAGAACTGTAGGACCTTTGGGTGAGAGGTTGGGATTGGACATCAGAAGGTTAAACCGCCACTCTGATTTTTAAGGCACACAGCCCCTCCTCAGCTCCCCCCCACTCCAAGCCCCCAAAACAACCCAACCCATCTCTCCAACAAGGTCATTACCAGCCTTTGGCTCAGTAGGAGGATGAACTCATTCAAAACATGGCGGCCAAGTGGGGCTTGTTGAGTGACTAGTCGGGAGAGCTTGCCCTCTTCTGGGTGTGTGTGGGTTTGCTGAGGTTTCCTTGACATTGCAGCAGAGGTGTGGGCAATGAGTCGATCACTAACTTTGCTTCCCTAGGCCTCCTGTACAGGAGTTGGATTTCAGCCTAGCCAGACAGGCCCTGGGATGTGGGCTGTTGCCACAGGCCCCATTTGGATGATGCGTTCTACTCAGGGCTCCAGATGTGGGTTTTCAGGATGGCTCCCATTACTAATTACTGAGAGCCCCAGAAGGTTCTCCTTAATTAACCCACTTACGAGTTCTCTCAAATGGCTTGTATCTCCTCCCCTCCCTATGTTCCCGGCAGCTTGGGTCTGATGCTGAACTCTCTTGCAAAGAGCCAGGGTTGACATCACAAATACCTGGGCTTTGTCTTTCTCCCTCCTGCTTCTCATGGTCCCTTCCCCTCCTTCCTCCTCTCGTTAGCATTGGCCTGGCCAGCCCAGGGCAGAAAGCACCATCTTCGGAAATTCAGTCAAATCCCCCAGCCTCTGCCTGCAGGGGGAGAAGCAGATGGGCTGGAGAACAATAGAGGTTGGGGCTGGGGCCTTCCTCCCAGCTGAGACTACACCTTCATAGCTGGCCTTTAAGAGAATCTTTAGTCTCCATTTTTGAAGGGTCAGACCTACCCCTCCGAGAGAGGTCTAGTCTCAGTCCTTTCAAATAGAGCATAGTGGAAAAAACCCTGCAACAGGAGTCAGAGATTCCTGGGTTCTAGTCTCCATTTTGGCTGTGTGACCGTGGACAAATCACTTTCCTTATCTGTAAGATGGGAACAGCAATATTTGTGCTACTTACTTGTGAGGCTAAAATGGTAGAAACCCCATCAGTGTCGGGGCACTCCGGGTGTGGAGCATCCTCTCTCGGCCAGGCAGATCAGCAGCCCACAGAGAGGCACCTGGGGTACAGAGAATTTACGTGATATCTAACTTGCCACATTCTGGATCTGAAACCGATGGGCATCCCCAATGCCACCCTGGCCCTCTCTCTACTACACCACCTGGCCCCTGGGGAGAGGAGAGGAGAAGAGGACTTCGAAATGAAGAAATTTCCTCTACTAATGTGGATTGGGGACAGTTAGGCCTGGAGTCAGGAAGACTTGAGTTCAAATCCAGCCTCAGACACTTACTGAGTGACCCTGGGCAAGTTACTTCTCATTTGCCTCAGTTTCCTCATCTGTCAAATGAGCTAGAGAAGGAAATGGCAAATCACTCTAGGATCTCTGCCAAGAAAACCCCAAATAAGGTTATGAAGAGTTGGACACAATTAAAAAACGCTAAACAAGAACAACAAATGTAGATTGTACCTACTTTGCAACTTACAACCTTAGAGAGTTCCCCAGAGTACTGAAAAGTTAAGGGACTTGCCCAGGGTAACACAGCACCAGAATATGCCTCAGTAGTTCTTCCTGACTCCAAGCCCAGCTTTCTATTCCCTCTGTCTCTCGGCTAGCTCTCAAAATGTGAGTTGATCTATTATAGAATAAGGGGTCAAAAGATCTAGATTCAAATTCTGCCTGTGCCACTTAACGCCTCTGTGACTTTGGGCCAATGTCTCAGCCTTTCTTGTCCTCAGTTTCTTCACCCATAAAATGAAGAGGTTGGATTAGATGTCTTTGGAGGACCCCGCCAGCTCTGGCCTATGAGGTGGCGTAGACAGGTGAGCCCAGGGATAGCTTTTGGGTTAGGCTCCTGCCCCTTCCAAGCTCCCCATGACACACAGGAACCCCAGCCACGCGCCTGCCTGCCTCTCACCTGGTACCAAGCAATGAGTAGGGTTTGGCATCAGGGAGCCTGGAGGAGGCAGGGAGGTAAGGACTGTGTTGCCCATCCTCCAAGTCAAGGGGGCTGCTTGGGAGAAGGGGGTGTTCAGGGAGATGGAGTAAGGGGGGGAAGAATAGAGGGGAAAGGGAGGGAAAGAGAAGGAAGAACATCACCCCCTGCCCTGGGAGACCCTCGCTCTCACAAAAGCTTCCAAGAGTGGAAACTGAGGCCCAGAAAGGCTCAAGTAATCACCAGAGACAGGATCTAGCCCAGATTTCTGACTCCAAATCCAGCCCCCTCCTCTATGCCAGGCAGCTGCCTTCCCCCAGAAATGGACCCATCTGCTATCAGTCCCTACATCACATTTGAAAATGTGAAATAAATAGAAATGATGCCTCGATCCCACCATTCGCTTCTCTGTTATGCTGTTAAATGCTCATCACCAGCCGAGGTCAGTTTGTATCGATTTTGTATTTGACTGTCTGTGTGTTTGCTTCCTTACAGTAGAACATAAACTCCTTGAGGGCAGGCCAGTTTGATTTTTGTCTTTGTATCTCAAGTGTCTAGCACAGTGCTTGGCATGTAGTAGGCACTTAATACATGCTTGTTCCCTTCTTCCCAACCCCCCCTTCTCTTCCACCCCTGACTGGGGGCTTCTGGAGGATGATTTCTCTTCCCTGACCCCCTCCTCCCCATGGGAAAGTAGAGAGGCAGGAGCCTGGTGTACTCTACTGAGAACAATAGTGGGGGGGGAGGTGAACAAGAGACCTGACTCCTCAGAAAAAGTCACTGCCCTGACAAACTATCCTACCAGTGAGACTCCCAGCTTGTGGGAAGAATCTGAGAATCAAGTGTAGAGCAGGAAAGAACCTCTGGGGCCAACCCCCTCATTTTACAGGGGGGGAAACCAAGGCTTAGGAAGCTTAAGTGACTTACCCAATGTCTCATAGGGAACTTTAAAGATCATCTTGTCCAATCCATTCATTTTACAGAGGGGAAACTGAGGATCAGGGAGGTTAAGTCTAAGGTAATGTCAAAAGTGAGATTTGAACTCAGATCTTATGACCCCAAAGCCATTCTCATTGTTCTAAGTTTCTGAGAATCTTTCTTTTCCTCTCTTGTACCTTCCTGTTAAGGTGTGTAGGGGGTGGGGTGGGAGGAGAGGGATGGAGAGAAAAGGAAAATCTGAGATGAATTCTCCCTGCTTTACCCAGGGGAAAAATCCCCCTTCAGCCTCAGCCCCAAGATGGGGAGTGAACTGCCTCCATCTTAGCACACTGGTGCCAGGGTCTGCTAAGGTATCCCAGGGTCTCTCCCCCGGTCAGATGCTCTACGCTTTTACTTAGGGAGGAGGGATCAGAGAGAAGAGGAGAAGATCTCAGTGAGGACTCCCCTCACCTAGAAGAATCCAGCAAAGAACTGTTTTCTCTCTCCCTCCTCCTTTGTGCCCTGGACCACATCTGCTTGGGGAGTGCTGTTGGCTGGCACGGCTCCCCTTCCAAGCCTCCCTCTCCTTCAAAGCTTCCGTTTCTCCCCTGCACCACCCCCCACCCCCCACTAGCCTGAGAGCTAGACTTCAAAACACTACCAGCAGCCATGGCCTCATTGTCTAAAAATAACTTCGCCACCCTCATCTCCCTCTGGCCTCCTGCAGATTTAATATTCTTCCAGCCTGGCTGGAGAATAGCTTTCATCCCAGGCTCAAGCCCCATGTAATTAGGTTAACCAGGGAATGGGGGTCTGCCCTCCTGAGGGGAAAGGGGAGTTATTAGAAATTCTCCTTTCTCTTCAGGGAACTAGCCAGTGAATCACTGCAGTTTAATGAGCCCCCTAGCTGGGCTTTGAGAAAATCTGGTCAAGCTTCCGAAGGGCCCCCATCCCTGGCCTTATCCCAAGGAACATTCTAATGGGATCAGTTTGCCTAAGACTCCAATAACTTAATAATTATAAAGTGCATTTATGCAGGGGTACTCCCACTGATACTGACCGGATCAATTATGGAATTCCTTAATGTCTACATAAGAAGTAACCACACCCCATTACGACTCCCCCAAACTACTATAATGAGCAGGCCAGCCTGGCATCTATCCTAGAAACTGAACAGCACCCCTTCCCAGAATCATTTCTCCTGCCAGGCCTCAGAGGCTCAGTTGGTCTCCAATTAGAGAACTTGTGAGAGGCACCATGGCATAGTAGATGGACTTCTGGACCTGGAATCTGGAAGACCTGTGTTCAAATCCTGTCTCTGACTGTTACTAGCTAAGTAATCCTGAACAAATCACTTAACTGACTCTTTATCTGTCAAATGAGGAGGTGGCTCTTGATGGGCTCTGAGTTCTATGATCTCCCACTTCCAGTCTCTGACCTGAGCACCTCCTGCTTCCCCTCCCTTCTCCCAATTGGGCAGGCTCTAGTTCTGCTCAGTTCTGCCACCATGGAGTTAAATCACTCAAATGAAAATTCACCTTGGGGGATATTTCCATGAACCCTTTGGAATGGGAGGCTTAGGCAAGATATTTCACATTCCTTTCTCTTTTGTCATCTCCTAGTCCCCAGGGGGAAGTAGCAAGAGGGAGAAATACTGTTTTCATTTTACAAGGGGGAAAACTGAGAGTCAGAGAAGAAAGTGAGGGCTCCACCCAAGGTCACAGGGTAAGCTGATGGAGAGCCTGGCACTCTTGACTCTACCAGATGGGCATTAGGTCTCACCCTCTGGTTTGGGGTATGGGGAAGGATGCAATTTTCATTTCTTTGGCTCCCTAGATATGGAGAAGTCAGAAAACAGTTAATGAGCCCCTTACTCCATTCCCTCTCTCTCCCTTGATTTGTGTCCAGCCTTGTGCTAGGTGTCGTGGGAAACACAGGGAGAGAAAACATAACCTCTGCCGTTGAAGAATGCACAATTTATCAGGGGTAACAAAAAATCGCACCTTAGAAACAATCAGAGAACAATACAAGATGACAGATGACCAAGTGGTAGACTCCGTGGGAAAGAAAATAAGAGTTTCTATCCAGAGTACAAGTCAGGGTTCTTTGCTGTGGACAGACATACGTAATAATGACAGAAATGTGGGCCAGGAAGGGGAAGGTTGAGGAATCTACTGTTTGTTTTTGTTTATCTTCAAAGAGGATTTGGGAACGAAGGGGCCTTCATTGTTCCAGTCTCTAGATTGTGCTTCTGGGTTTAAAAGATCCCTCAAAATTGGCTGGGGGTGGGGAGAGGCACAGGATCCTCATTAGGGGTTAAGAGTAGTTTCAAGGAATTTCCTAGACCTAAGGCCTTTAGTTGTAGGAGACCACATATTTCAAATCAACACTAGGTCCCAGAAGTTAAAACAATGGATTTAATCAGCCTGAAGCACTTTAGCTGGCCTTTGCTGGCCATCCAGTTAGATGTGGTGGCTTATAGATATAGCAGTTAAGCATTAAAAGAGTATAGCCTGCCATTGTCAGGGAGAGACTTTCTGGCCACTACACTTTAGCAGATTGGAAGAAAGAGTGAGTGGATGATGCTGAAGAACCAAAGCCTGGTAAATGGTGGCAGAGAGCAGCTCAGAGGTGAGAGAAACCTTGATGATACCCCAGTACAGAGATGATGTCCTCAGCAGAGACAGTGAGCTCAGTGGAGAGCAGAGAGAGAATGGCAGAAGGCAATGTGACTGACGACATCAAAGACATTGACAACCAGCACTAAAAGTGCAAATTAGCCTGCTCGCGTGTGTGCCAGAGTCACCCATGTCTCTTATATGTGTGCCCTCTACATATGTTCTCAAATCAAAGAGCTTCCCTCCATGTGGATCCTCCATGTGTATTCCAGGAGGTTACACATATTCTCTGTGTGCCCTCACTCACTGATGCTATGTACCCCAGTATGAGGCAGGGAAGAAGGGAAGGGAACCAGCATTAATTAAGTGAACTGTGCTAAGCTCTTTACAAATATTACCTCATTTTATCCTCACAACAATCCTGGGAAGTGGGTACTATTTTGATCCCCATTTTACAGTTGAGGAAACTGAGGCAGACAGAGTTTAAGCAACTTGCCCAAGGTCATGCAATCTAGTAAGTGTCTGAAGCTAGATTTGAACTCAGGGTTTCCTGACTCCAAGTGTGGTGTGCTATTCATCCTACCACCTGGCTGCCATGTGTTTATGGGGTGGGAAGAAGGGAGAAAGCCTTCTCATCACTTCATTTGGATGTTGTTCAAGTATCTTTTAGCTTGCAATATATAAAGATGGTTTCACTTTTGGGTTTGTATCTTCAGTGCCTAGTATAGTGCATGGTGCATTATGAGTGCTTTAGATTAATGCTTGTTGATGGGGTGATTGAAAGAAACTCTCTACTCCCAGCCTTACTAGTGCTTAGGTTCTAAACCGATCTATCCAGCAGCCAAAGCTTGGCTATGATTCCCTCTAGGCTGGAAGAGTCCTGCCTTCTCACAGCTTTAGAGGGGCATGCTTGCAATCTAATTTAGGTTTCCCTTCCCAAACCACACACACATACACACACACACACACACACACACACACACACAATGGTATTGTTCACTTTCTACAACCAACAACCTGAGGGCATGCCCACTTTGGGTTATCCCAGCCACATCCTATGTGAATTGTAGCTAATTTTGAACCATAGGAACAAAAAAAACAACCATCAAGAGATTCTAAAATAGATATGAGTGTTCTTGTCAACCCCAGAGTTTTTGAATCATTTCAACCTGACAAGCTAATTCCTCCCCCGCCCCAAATTTCAAATGACCCATTCTTTGATTACACCTGGCCCAGGGACCTGTGACCAAAGCCAAAGGTGGTTGTAGGTTGAGCCCCTGAAAGGCTTTGAGACTGGACACCTTTCCCAATATGAGTACTAGGGGTGTGGGGAGGGAGGGAGAAAGAGCTGAGATTTTAGGTGCTAAGGACATAGGAAGGAAGTGTCTTTTTTCTGGAACTGGAAATTGAATGATGGATAAGGGAAGAAAAGGTGCCAAGGTATAGAATATAGAGGGCTAGACCTGGCAAGGAGGACCCGAGTTTGAATTCTGCCTCTGTTACTTAATAGCAACGTCATCATTTGTAAAATTGAACCTTCCTCAAAGGGTTGTAGTGAGGACCAAATGAGATAAGAAAAATGAAGTGCTTTGCAAACTTAGAGTGCTACATAAATGCTGGCTATTGTATGATAAAATTATGGACTTATTTATTTATTATTTTGAGCAAACAGGTGGGATAGGGCAGTTCCTGGGCTGAGACCCAGCCCAGAGGTTTGTATCTGCCACAGCCTTTGCTGCAGGATGCTAAATCAAACTCTCCCGGGTCCCTAGAGGAGTAATTAAAGGCAGGGTCAGAAAGAGAAGGCCGCCTTGCTTCTGTCAGCACTGCGGGGGCTTTTTTGGGTGATGTTCAATGATCCATTATTTATAGTGCATTTGTGAGTGTGTGTGAGTATGCGTGTGTGTGCTCCAGGGGCACCCTGTGTTTTTGAGCTTATGTTCTGGCTGGTGTGCAAAGGGTGGTATGGCAATGTGTATGCCTTCTGTTGGAGGGATGGATTTGTGCCTGAGGTCTGAAGCCCTGTGGGCGTGGGGACTGCTGGGAGGTGAGTGAAAGGATTCTCTGGGTGTGTCTGTCCATTTTCCTTCTTTGTTGGAATGTAGGGTTTTCTCTAGTCTAGCAATATGTCAGTATGGGTTTGTGTGGTTGGCTTATATCACCCGGAACACATGTGTGGACAAAGGTCTGAGCTAGGATGTGCCTGCCCTGCTAGAAGGTGGGGGAAATCTGGATCTTTGTCTGAGCACACACCCTGTCTCAGCTCAGTCCCTGTCCCTGGTCCTGATTTTTCACTCAGGCTTAGAGCTTTCCAAGAGCTAGAAACCTTTTTTTTTTTTAGCACCCTGAGAAAAGGGAACTGGTCCATGGTCTCTCCTTTTCTCATGCTTTATTCTTTTTTTTTTTTTATTATTATCCTTTTTCCTTTTTGTTGTTTTCTTTTTGTTCTTTGTAAAAATTGTTTTTGTGAGAGCATAGTATAGCAGCGAGAAGTGTTTGGGGAGTCAGGAAGATCTGAGTTCAACTCCTGGCTCTGACATATGCTGCCTATATAACCCTGGTAAAGTCATTTTACCCAACATCATTGTTCTGTTTAAGCTTCCATGTTGTATGCAAGGTACTGACCTGTGCTGGGAGAAGATCCTTACTAGAGGTTCCCCATACTAATGGCATCACAGGTCCCTATTGTGAACTTAACACTCAACACCAAACATATTTCAATATGCAGACAACAAGAAAGAGGGTAATATATAAATGATTGTGAAGTTCCCCCACCCTCCATCTCTTTGTCAACCCTCACTTTTTTGTTCCTTTAGGCTTTCTTTCTGTGATGCTGCCTCTCCCTTCCCTGAGGGGGTCTCAGGCTTAGGATCTTTCTTTTTCTCCTCCTAGGGCAGGAGAAAGCTGATACTGAAAGTGGGGCAGGGGCAGTTTGATATAAGGAATGTTGGACAGCTCCCTGCCCCAAGATATCTTCCTCAATGATTCCTAAAATTTCACCATTAGAGATTTACTCCTTTAGATCTAGTAGACCTTTTGGTCTCCAAGAAGTCTCTTATGATAATGCAAACGCCATGGGACACCATTATTAACAGACTCCTCTTTATCCTAGAGTTCATCACCTTGAAATGTCCATGAGGCCGCATGGTTCAGTGGGAGAAGTATTAGCCTTGGAGTCAGAGGATCTTAGCTCTGATACTTACCACCTGTGTGACCTTGGGCAAGTTACTTAACCTTCCTGGGACTCAGTTTCTTGAACTGTAAAATGAAGGGTTTGGGCTAGATGATCCCTTTAAGCTCTCCAGCTGTGATCTTATGGCTTTCTGGAGCTCACAAAAATCTGGGTCCCTCTGTATTCTGCAGTCCCTGGTGTGATTATTCCCTCCTATCCCCACCACATCGGACCACGCTGGAAGAGAAGGCATAGTCCTCAATGCCACCTTGGAACCATCTCTCAGCAACCTCTTCCTTTAAGGATCACTCCACCTGTCTGTATCTTTCCATTCAAAGTTCTTCTGCCATCATCCACCAGCCTCCAGCTCATACTTGTACTTAGACACTTCAATGTACATCTCACAGTCTCCTCCAGTCCTTCTACCTCCTTCTCTTCCATCATGGCTCCTCTGGCCTCAGTCTTAAATCTATAGTTGACCGGTTCCACAAGATGCTATCCTCCATCGGATCCCTTACCCTCTTGTCCTACTGCTCATGTCTTTGCATGATTTTGTCTCCACCATCCTTCTCTTTTCCTGTGGGGTAGTCACATGCCTAGGCTGACTGGATCCACTACAGAATTGAATTTTTAAACTGAATTGGGCCTTCACTGCTATATGAGAATGCCTTTATTCTTCTCTTCTTGACTTTCTCACATTCTCTACAGGGGCTATTTCAAACTTTCTCCTTTCTTTTTTTTCCTCCCAATCAATCCTTCATCTTCTCCTCCCTCTCAGCAAAGAACCAGCAATGATCGCGCTTATCTATTGTGAGCTATAGGTCATAAAGTTACACAGAGTCAGTCCCTTAGTTTAACTTTCTTTTTTTTTTTTAACTTAACTATTTTAACTAACTTAACTATTTTTCTTTCTTGCAAGAGAGGGCTCAATGTGGGGAAGGGAGTAGGGGGGTTGAAGGTTGGGACAGCTGTGTCTGCAGATGACTACAATATAAAACCCAAATGTCATCGATAACCATAGTTCTGACACTCTTGCTATACTCCTTCCATCACTCCAAGGTATTTGAGTTGTTCAGTCATTTTTTAGTCCTGTCTGACCCTTCATGACCCCATTTGGGGTTTTCTTGGCAGAGATACTAGAGTGCCTTGCCATTTCATTTGCCAGCTCATTTTTACAGATGGGGAAATTGAGGTGAACAGGGTTAACTGACTCACCCAAGATTGTACCACTAGTAAGTGTCTGAGTCCAGATTCGAACTCAGGAAGATGGATCTCCTGATTCCAGGTCCTGTGCTCTATCCACTGTGCCTCCTAACTGCCCTACATTTCATGGTATGGGCCTATATTTCCTTTTCCATGAACAAACTTCTAGAAAAGTACATGACTACATTGGCTACCTCCATTTCTTCATCTCTTACTCACTCTTCAATCTTTTTAAATGTGTTTTCCTAGCCCAATGCCATCTCCAAAGTTGCTGATGACTTCTTAGTCTCCGAATTCAACATCCTTTTCTTATTTATCATTCTTCTTGACCTCTCTGTAGCCTTTGACACTGTTGACCACCCTTTCCTGGATCCTCTCTCTTCCCTAGGTTTTCTTGACATTGGTCCCTCTGAGTTCTCACTTGATCTGTCCAAATACTCTAATTTATCACATCATCACCCACCTCCCACATTTGTCCTGCAAGGCTCGGCCCTGAATCTTATTCTCTTCTCTCTATATATTTTCTTCCTTAGTGATCTCATGAATTTCCATCAATCTCAACACAGATGATGGTCAAATCTGTATTTCTAGCTCTAAATTTTCTTTTGAATTTCAGTTCTATATCACCAATTGTCAATTAAATATTACTGCTTGAATGCCTCATGGACATCTCAAACTCAACATGTCCCAAATTATCTCATTGTCTTCCATCTTACCTCCCACCCTCCATGCTTTGTTGAAGATACCATTGTGGTTTGTTTTCAGTTGTCCAGGTTCCCAAGCTCATAACCATCCTTGACACCTTCCTCTCCTCCATCCCTTTATTCCAAATTCTCACAAATTTCCAAGTCTTTTTAATCACATTTGGATAACATTCCTCCTCTCTGTTGTCTTCTCTTTACTCACATAATCACCACCTGACTTCAGGACCTCCTCATCTCTCTCTCTTGGACTATCACAGTAACCTCCTAATTTCTGTTCTTGCTTCTAGCCTCTCTCCTCACCACACAACTCCCTAAGTCACAGGTCTGACAACGTCAGTCCTCAGATCAGGAATCTGATCCCGGCTGACCTTTTCTGTCATATTTGTGTCACAATCCTTTCCCACTCTAGATTCTATCCAGATGGGCTTAGCAGCCATTCCCCAAATTTGGCATTCCCTCTCCCTCTTCTGTCCATGCCTTTGTATACATTCTCCCTAATGCTTCTTTCCTTAGTAGCTAAGTGTTGAGGTGGGCAGAGCCCTAATCCCAGAGTCAGGAAGGCCTGAGTTCAAATCCAGTCTTGGATACTTACTAGCTGTGTGATCCTGGGCAAGTCACTTAGCCTCTCTTTGCCTCAGTTTCCCCAATTGTAAAATGGGGATAATAGCATCTACCTAATAGAGTTGTGAAGCTTAAATGAGATCATACTTGTAAAGCACTTAGCACAGTGCCTGGCACATAGTAGGCAGTTTCTCAGTGCTTATTTGCTTCCCCCTTTGGACTCAGACTGTTTCACTTTTTCAGATCTCAGTTTGGGTGCCACCCTGATCTTTCCTTCCTCAAATTCTCTTGGACCTACTTCTCTGGTTTCATGTTGTATTCCCTTCAGTGGGAAGTCAGGTCATAGAGAGTAGGGACTATTTTTTTTTGTTTCATCTTTGTTTTATCCCCAGTCCCTAGAACACTAAATATGACACTAAATAAATGTTTGTTAGAGTGAATCTCACTGAAAGGAGAGAATAAGTGCCTTAGAAAGAGTGAAGGGGTCTACCAACAATTTTTTGGAAGAGCATTATTAGTTAGCAATATAAGCTGACTCTGACATAATATTAGGCATTAATAGGTAGATGCTAATTATGTTAATGGATTGCCCCATTGGTCCACTCACCTCACTTACCTTTATAGCTTCCTAGACCAAACTCCCTTCTCTGGCTATCACTCCCTTCTATGTGTCCTCTCTCCCATTAGAATGTAAGTTCCATGAGGGTTGTATATGTATATTTCAATGTTGTATATGTACTCCCAGCCTTAGACTGGTACTTGGTTATATATTAAATGTTTAATGAAGATTTTCATTCATTTATTGTGAAGTCCCACTGTAGCATTGCTTGGATAAGCCTCAGGAGCCCAAACCAGATGTTTGCCAATGAGTTCACATTGAGTGTGAGCTCCAGTAGTATTTGCTGGGCGATGTAAGGGAAAAAAATAATGACTCCAGAGTCCTAGGACCTGGGTTCAAATTTTAGTCTAGCATTCAAGGTCCTTAATGGTGCAGAGCCAATATAACTTCCTGACTATTCACTAGAAAAATGGGGAAATAGCTGATCTGTGCCTTGAAACCTGAATGGGATTCAGAAAGAGGAATTGTTGGGTTTAGAGAATAAGGAAATAAGATAGCTCACTCCTCTCAGGCTGGAAACTACCTCTCAATTTGTCCAGGGTCAGCTCAGGGGTCGTGGCTGAGTGGGGTGGGGCATCTCTGTGTGTCTTCATTTTGCCCTTATTGATGATCACAGGGATTCAAACCTCCTCTCAAAAGACAGCCCCCAATATTACCCTCCACAGCAGAAACAGACAGATTTCCCTCCTGGGTTACTAACCAAGCAGGTTGGCTAGCCCTCCTCTTCCCTCAAGCCAATTGTGAAGGGTAATCTAGATTGGGGAGGGAAGGGAAACATAGGGAGTGCCTGTAGCTCCAGCCTAGAGGATTTGCCTTTCTCCCAATAGACTTCCAGTTCCTTCAGCCTCCCTGCATCTCCTGTTCTCCTTCAGGCTATTGTCTCCCTTCATCTCTCTCTTCCCTCCTCCCTTCTTTTCTCCTCCCTCACCCTACCTCTGCTTTTCTTCTTGTCTTCTTAGATCTCTCTCCTCTATCTCCCCCATACCTGCCCTTTGCTTTTCATATATTATTTTCTCAGTCCCATCCCTCTACAGCTTCATCTATCTCCCTTTTTCCTGTCTCTTCCCTCTTTTTCACTCCTTTCTCTCTGCCTCTATCACTCTAGCTGATTCCTTTTTTCTTTCTCTTTTCTCTCTGGCTCTCCCAGCTTTTCTTTTCTCAGCTCAAGAACATTTATCAGTTCAGATCACTGTACAAGGTGCTGGGCACACAAAGATTTAACATGATACATGGTCCAGGCTCTTAAGGAACTCACATTCCTTTGAGCGGGAGCAGAGGGCAGCTAGGATTCTGAAAGGAGGAGATGAGGACAAAGGGAGGGGCTTCCAGGATCTTTCTTCTTCCTCCTTTCCTTTGTTCTTTATTTCTCTCTTCTCTTTTCCCTCTCTTTCTTCCCCCTTCCTTCTCCTACCTGACTCTCTCCCTCTCCCTATGATCAGCCTCTATTTCTGAATCCCCAATGACACTCAGACACGGCCCCCACATTTCACAGTTAGCTTAACACCCCAGGGACTGGGAGCATTTTAAACTGTTTTCTGAGAAGTTACTGAGGGATCCACTTTCCCATAGGAAGTTCCTGGAGGTCAGAGATGATATCATTTCTGTCTGTGTGTTCCCAGCACCTAGCACAGTTACTTGCATGTCGTAGTAGGTACTTAATAAATGATTGTTTAGATTCAAGAGAAATTGTCACTTATTTTAATAACTATTGGCCCAGACCCTTAACCCACCACCCTTAGACCATAGCTACACTCCTTCCAGGGTCACTGCCCAGCCTCAACCCTGCCCCACCCCACCCTCCTCTTTTGGAAATAATAACCCAGATAAGAGTTGGGGTGGGTGCGCGGAGGGTGAAGACAGCTGGGTCTAGGACTCACTAGTGTCTCTATCACACTAAACCCCATATTTGCATCCTTACCTGGCACCAAAAAATCTTGTTTCCCCCTTCCCTCATTCTTCTCCCCCTTGCCACCCAGGGCTAATGGAGAACAAGAGAGAAGTGGGGAAAGGTCAGAGAAGAAGTTATAGGTACATGCTGGGTGTTTTCTTCCCAAGCCTCTGACCCAGAGGAGAAGGGTCCAATGCCTCTCCTAGGTCCCAACTACTTTACTGGAGAAGAGATTTGGGAAGGGGGAGTTGTAAAAAAAGACAAGGTAAATGACCAAGCTCAGAAAAATTAGGAGGATGTCCCCACCTACACCCCTTCCCTTCCCCACCCCCAGTGTCTCTATTACCATATTTCCAAGCCTTCTCTGCTTCTTCATCTCCATATCCATCTGCCCTTCTCCCCCTACCTCCACCTCCGGGGTCCCAATATCCTTCTCTTTCCTTCTTTCCCTCCTCCTGGTTCCCCCAGAGATTCCCTGGCTCCTACAGCCATCTCCAGCAAAGCTGTTGGAGTAGCCTTCATTATTCTTTCTCCATTTGTCCTGGATTGAGAAACCCTGCTGTGGTCAGAAGCCGGAGACAGCTGCTCTGTCCTTCTGTCCAGTACTGTTCCCTCCCTTCCAAAGGACCGCCCAGAGACATTGAGCATTGCAAATAGGCCAGGCCAGCTGTAACCGGGAAGGGGACAGGGCAGAGAGCCAGGGAAACAAGGCCCAAACCTTCAGGAAAATGAGCCAAAGTTTGTCCCTGGTTCCCCTTCTCGTTACCCCTTTCTCCTCTTCAGCTTAGCACCTTCTGTGATGTCTTCCTGACAATTGGAGAGTGTCTGATAACCTTGTTTCCACTGAATGATGAGTGATGGAAATGAGAGCCCTTCCAGGGTTGGTTGCACTTTAAAAGAGGGGCTGAGAGACAGCAGCCTTGAATCTCAAAGAGTTTCTGTCGGTGGAGGGGTGGGACCTTCCAGTGTCCCTCATCACATCATAGGATAAACATTTTGTAGGATCCCAGAGACCATCGAATACAACTCCCTCATTTCACAGATGGGGAAACTAAGAAAGTCAGATGGCCAAGGTCATATATAGGACCATAGGTCGAGAGTTGGAAGACATCTGCCTCAGAGGCCTTAGAAGAGTGTTTTTACTAACTGTCCTTATTATATCATCCTAGCAAATATCCCTTCCTAAAAATGAATTATCTGGTTGACCAATGCCTTTATTCTATACATGAGGAGACTGAGGCCTAGGAAGACTCAGTGAGTCACCCAAGACCACAGAAAAAGTATCACAGGTAATATCTGAACTAAGGTTCTCTGTCTTCCCAGGAAATGCTCTGTCCCCTGCACCCAAGTGCCTCCCTCCACCACTATGTTCTTTCTGGTTCCCCCTCTTTGAATCTGGGCTCCAAAGGCTGAAGTCAGGTCTTTCCTTTTTCGGTGTTCTGGGAGATCCAAGGTCTTTCTCTGCCCCTGACCCTTCTGTGCTGACCTCCTAGTGAGTCCTTATTCCTTGCATATTACTAAAACATAAGAAAACAAAAAAAATTCAAAGGAATTCAAAGGAAAACTATGAACTGATGCATAGTCAAATACACAGAACCAGGAAAACAATGTACGCCACGATGAAAGCAATGTAAATTGACTCTAAAATTGCAATGACCAATCTTGGCCTTAGAGAAGAGAAAGGTCGTTTCTCTCCCTTCAATAGAGAGGTGGGGGTGGGGAGGAAGGGGAACTATGTATATCAAAAGCTATACACACTGTCAGTAGTGATCACTAAAAAATAAAGGAAACTTCTTGGAATCTAAACTCCTTAAGAGGAGAAAGGTCATTCTACCTCCTCCTTGACATTGCCTCAGACTACTGGGATATTGCTATCAACCCTGTACATTGGTTCTGGGATAGCACACCACCAAACGGGGCATTACATTTCCATAGGACCCGGGTTTATACAGTGAACATAGTGAGCAGAATGATGCTGGAGGGAGGGTGTAACAGCCTGATAGAAAGGTCTTTAGAGACAATCTAGTTCAAACTTCTCTTGCATCAATCTCAGCCTGTGGGAATTGTCTCACCCAAGGTCACATGTGTGATGTAGCATAATTAAGCTCTGGACTTACTTTCCTAACCTTCACTTGAACTTGCAGGTCTGGTGACCAGAGAAAGTGTCTACTTTTTCCCCTGGGTAGGCTGTGGGTTGTCTGTCTAATACTCTAGTGTTCTCTGTCTAGTGTTCACTGGTATGTTTCCCACCATAATTTTCCACTAATATCAGTTGGTCAACCAGATAATTCATTTTTAGGAAGGGATATTTGCTAGAGTGATATAATAAGGACAGTTAGTAAAAACACTCTTCTAAAAGTCTGTGACCCATTCTCCCATAAGTACATACAGAGTCCAGAGGAACACGGGCTCAGGCTTAGAGGGTATATGTAGAAAATTTGTAACAGCTCCTGGAAGTTTATTTTGCTAGAGTCCTCAAGATGTTCCCTTTAGTTATGGTATAGTTGTTCTGTTTTTTTTTTCTTGCTTTTTTGGAGGGCAATTGGGGTTAAGTGACTTGCCCAAGGTCGCACAGCTAGGTTTTGTGTTAAGTGTCTTTTGCTGGGCTCTTTGTAGGATGCTGAATCTTCATGGAGTCTTTTCTGTTCTTCATTCCTAATACAGATACTTTCCAACTGTCCCAGGTATATACTAGGATGCCCAGTGAACAGATTAAATCCAATTTTCCAAAGTTCATAAGGTCTTCCTCTGGTCAAGGGGAATGGGGTATGAGGTTTTTACCCCTCTGCAAGTGATTCCTTCTCAGGGATTAGGCTGGATCACCTCTCTCCAAATTCACCACCTGCTTGAATTCCTGATTTCACCCAGGTCAATGGTCTTACACAAGTTCAGATGGCATGAATGGGTCAGTTAGCTCTTTCCCAGGTGAAACCCTGTAAGGTTGATAATATGAGTGTTATCATCCCTATTTGACAGCTAAGAAAACGGAGGTTGAAGACCAGGATTCAGCCCCAGATATTCAGACTCCAAGTCCAGCTAGGTTTCCACTACCTCCCTTTGCCTCTCAGGCTTTCCTCCTCAACCTGGAAATGATCTCACTGGCAACTTCCTTAGTGATAGCTTACGGAGCTCCACAGTGGGAGTGGCCAGAAAAGCTCAAAAAAGCTCAACCTTAGCTGTGTTGTCTGTTTCCTTGGGTCTCATTTGTTCAGCTAGAATGTGAACAGAAGGGCCACCCCCTCTCCACCCCCACCCCCACTCCCCCAGCCCTGCTGAGCCCAGGGCCACCACCCAAGGATCACTTGAGAGAGACTTGCTGAATTCAATTGGAACTGACTTGATTTACCACCCTGGAAAAGGGTACCATACATCACTGGCAACTTATCTGGGGCTTTTTGTCCTTTGCTGGATTATTTACTTTGCACACATTAAAATGACTTTGAGTTATTGCTCCAATTATGGATTCTCAGTTCAGAGCAGGGGGAGCTCAATCGGTGTGGGCTGGAGCAGTCAGGGCAGGCCTCACGGAGGAGGCGGGGCAAGTGCTAGCAAACCTTAGGTGGTGACCCAATTATCCACCCTCTGTGTTTCTGGGGCTGTATGTGTGTGTGTGTGTGTGTGTGTGTGTGTGTGTGTGTGTGTGTGTGTGTGTGTGTGATTGTGTATACATAGGTAAAAAATTGTATGAATCTGTTTATGTCTCAGTGCCTCTAAGTCTGTATGTGCATGTATGTGTGTGTGCCTGTGTATACATGTGTGGAGTGGGTGCATGTTCAGCTCAGGTGAACTGGAGCTTTTCAGTTGACAGCTCGACAGCAGAGGAAGAGAAACTGGGGCAGCACATCACTGGCAGTATCAATTTGACATCTGGGCATCAGCACCTGCTTGAAAGCACTTCTCTCCTCTCTTCTCCTCTCCTCTCCTCTCCTCTCCTCTCCTCTCCTCTCCTCTCCTCTCCTCCTTTCCTCTCCTCTCCTCTTTCTCTCTCTCCCTCTTTCTCCCTCCCTCCTTCCCCTCTCTCCCTCCCACTCTATGTCTCCCTCATATCTTTCCTCTCCATCTCTCCATCTCTCTTTTCTTTCTCCTCCTCCCTCCTTCCCTTCCTACCTTCCTCCATGTCTTTTCCTCTCTCCCTCTTCTCTCATCTACTCTTTTTCTCATTTTTTTCCTTCTCACTACTCTTTATAATGCTTATTCCCTCTCTCTCATTATCTCTCTTCTTTTTCCTCTTTCATTCTCTTTCATTTCCCCTCTCTCAATCTTAACCAACTCTCTGATCTCTAGCTTTGTCTCTCTTATTCCTTCTCAGTTCTCTAATTCTTTCTCATTCCATTCTCTCACTCTCTTTTATTTTCCCATTCTATCTTTCATTTCTCTCCAATTCTTAGTATCTTATTCCTCTAATCCTCTATTTTTTATTCCCTTTTTTCTCACTCACTCTTTCATTTTTCCTCATTCTCTCATGCCCACTCCCACCTCTCTCTCTGTCTCTGTGTTTCTCTCTCTCTCTCTCTCATACACACCCACCCACCCACCCATATCACCCCCACCCCCCATACACACACCTCTGTGCTTCTCTCAGTTAAACCACTCCTAAAGCCCAGGTGAAACCACTTTAGCTCTCTCTCTCTCTCTCTCTCTCTCTCTCTCTCTCTCTCTCTCTCTCTCTCTCTCTCTCTCTTACTTCATCCAGCTCAGGTATCAGGCCAGGGACAGGTTGAAAGAGTTCCCACGGGAGTAAGCAGCAAGAGCAGGGAGTTCAGAGCAACAATCAGGCAGGATCAGCAGCCAAGTGGAAGAAGATGGGTATAGGTAGTGGCATAAC
Organism: Pseudochirops cupreus; assembly: GCA_028627135.1. Taxonomy (NCBI): domain Eukaryota; kingdom Metazoa; phylum Chordata; class Mammalia; order Diprotodontia; family Pseudocheiridae; genus Pseudochirops; species Pseudochirops cupreus. The sequence continues at coordinate 379,801,568 of CM053584.1, forward strand.
TAGGGCAGGGTGGGCATGACAGCTGCCCCAGGGCACCGCAGCTGGGATAGGGGTGCAGATCTACCCCTCAGCCTGGCCCTCTCTACCTCTCTACCAGAGTTGCATCTTTAGTTCTTGTCTTCTCTCTCTCTCTATTTCCTCTCCTTGACTATTTCCCCCTATTCTTCATCATAACATTCATCCTTCTTCCCCAATCTTCTGCCTCAGTCTGTCCATTTCCTCCCCTGACCTTAGCACTTTAAAACATCATGCTACCTCCAACCTATATGCAAGTACATTTGTCTGTGTACAAACTGTCTCCTCAGCAAAAGATCAGCTCCTGGAGGGCAGGGATGGTCTCATCATTCTCTTTGTCTCCCCAGCACCCAGGACAGCACCTGGCCCACAGTACACCCTTAATAAATGTTTCTAGATTTTTCATTCAAAAGTTTTTAATGCTAAATAGAATACAACAAGCCCGGAGAAAGAAGAATATTTAACTAGGGCTACTTTCTTGCATCTGTTTGAAAGGTGATGTTGTCTGTTTCCAGCAATGGACTGAGAAGGAGGTTTTGGACCTAAATTCTTGCCATTAATCTCCTTGCCTGGACCATATATCCCCATTCAGTTCCTTCCCCCTCCCACTTGATTCTGATGCCTTCCCATTCAAGTCTTTTAACCCTCCTCTCTTGTTCCAACCTAAAGGGATCCTCTGCTCCAATAGGATGATTGGTGAATGTGGACTGGAATAAGAAGCAAGGACCCCAGAGAGGAGACCATCCCTTGTATCCCTGTTCAGTTCCTGATGTAGGTCTACACCTTATTTTTAAAAAATTAAATTCACTGCCCAAACATCTCTTGAACACCTAATTTCCCTGCAAGGAAGAGAAGGGCAAAACATGGCCCTTGACTTCAAGGAGCTCAATTGAGATGGGCAGACATGGTAGTGTAGTTCAGTGCAGAGTGCTGGATTTGCAGATGGAGAGCAGGGTTCAAATGCCAAATTTTCTATTCACTATCTGCAAGACCCTTAGTAAATCACTTCCCTTACTGGCTCCTGTTTACTTATCTATGAAATGAGAGAGGTCACCTCGATGGTCTCAAAGCTCCCTTCCAGATCCTCTAACTCCCATACAGAATCTGAAGAAACAGAGGTGTTAAAACAGCTGTATGGGTTAAGGACTAGTGTATCAATGCATTCAGGTGCTTCAGGAATTCAAAGAAGGAAAAGTCCATATTAGAGTTGTTGTTCAGTTGTTTCTGACTCTCTGTGGCCCCATTTGGGTTTTCTTGGCAGAGATGCTAGAGTGGTTTGCCATTTCCTTCTCCAGCTCATTTTACAGATGAGGAAACTGAGGCAAATAGGGTGAGGTCAGATTTGAACTCAGGAAGATGAGACTCTCAGCCTAAGACTCCAGGCCCAGTGTTCTATCTACTGTGCCACCCAGCTGCCCCTGTATTATAGTATCCTTCCATTGACAAAGGTTATGAAGAACTCCCTAAGGCCAGAGAGGTGAATTGACATACCCCAAATCACACAGTTAGTAAGTAGCAGAACCTGAACTCACATCTGAGGCTCCTGACCTGAACTCCAGTGATTTCTTCAGTGTAGTATTTGATAAACTTACTCATGCTGAAAAGTTACCAGCAAGGTACAGGGGAATTTTATGGACACTGGGCTGTTTGGGGAAGGGTCGCAAAATATAATTTCAGCCTCTTTTCTTCTTCTCCCCCTACTCCTCCTCCTTCTTCTCCTTCTCCTTCTCCTTCTCCTTCTCCTTCTTCTTCTCCTTCTTCTTCTCCTCCTCCTCCTTCTTCTTCTTCTTCTTCTTCTCCTCCTCCTCCTCCTCCTCCTCCTCCTCCTCCTTCTTCTTCTTCTTCTTGTTCTTCTTCTTCTTCTTCTTCTTCTTCTTCTTCTTCTTCTTCTTCTTCTTCTTCTTCTTCTCCTCCTCCTCCTCCTCCTCCTTCTCCTTCCCCTTTTCCTCCCCCTCCTCCTCCTCTTCCTTTTTCCCCTCCTCTTCTTCTTCCTAATGGAAAGATAATATAATATAGACTTTCTCTTCTTTGGGTTTCAGTCTCTTCATCTATAAAATGAGGGCTAAGAGTAGATCAGTGAAGTAAAAGCAGTGGCCCTAGAGTTCGAAGAGCTGGGTTCATATCATGTCTCTGACACTGAGGGTGTATGTGACCTGAGCAGATCATTTAATCTTTGTGAGTGTCAGTCTCCTCATCTATAAGATGAGCAGAACTGACCAGTTCGTGTCTGTGATGCCTCCCAACTCTGAATCTGCAATCACAAAATCTAATGTAGGGTTACAGGCTAAATGTGCCACACTTTCTGCCTCCCTACACTTCGTATTATCCTCCAGTCAAAGGGATTCTCATCTAAAAAAATAATCCTGAACCCCAAGTAGTGTGTTGTTATTGGCAAGGCTTCTGGCATTAGTGTGGGAGACATTTCGGGATATGGACTTTCCCTTGATATCAAACCTTTTGTCTAGGAGCCTTTGGGAGACATGGATTTGTGGGGACTCTATTGTCTCTGGGCAGCTAGGTGGCTCAGTAGATAGAGTGCTGGAGTCAGGAAGTCTTATCATCCTGTTTGTCTCAGTTTCCTCATCTGTAAAATGAGTTGGAGAAGGAAATGGCAAACCACTCCAGTATCTTTGCCAGGAAAACCCCCACACAGGTCATAAATAGTTGTATACAACTAAAGGACTGAACAACAACAATGACACTGTCTCTGAGGCTGGTGGCCTCCCATTCTGGCTGGGGAAGGGAGAGGAAGGGAAGGCAGCAGAGGAGAGGTAGAGGGGAGGGAGGACTGGCTGCTGGCTGTCTCCTTGTGCTCTCATATTTTATTAAACAGCTGTTTCAAGGTCGATCTCTCACGAGGGACAATTTCCCAGCCTCTGTAGAAACAGTTGCATGGTGTCGGGTGGTGTGGATGGAGGGGGAGGGTTTGGGAGAGAGGCAGAGAACGTGAAATAAAAAGGAGGCCCTTAGAATCTCATTAGGTGTGTCTGTGTGTGTCTGTGTGTGTCTGTGTGTACAGGAAAATGCAAAGAGAGAGAGAAAGAGAGAGAGAGAGAGAGAGAGAGAGAGAGAGAGAGAGAGAGAGAGAGAGAGAGAGAGAGTTGAACTGAGTGCCTGCTATGAACATAATACTATGCTTGATTCAGGGAGAGGAATATAAGAGACAGACAGAAAAGTGAAAAAATCAGAGGTGGAGAAAGACAGAAAAAGATGGAGATAAATAGATAGGGGAGGAAATAGGAATGTAGAGAGAAACTGAAAAAGCAAGATGGTAGAAACAGGAACAGAAATGGTGAACATGCTGTGTTAGCCCCAGGGGTAGGTCAGGCAAGTAGAGATGAAACAAACTTAGAACAAGCTTTGGAGTCAAAGGTCCTGATTCGAATCCTGCCAATGACATTTACTATCTGTGTGACCTTGAAGAAATCACTCAATTTCCCTGGGTCTCAGTTTCCTTCCTCATAAAATATTAGATGAGGTGGCCTCTGATGCTAGCTCTAGACCTGGGGTTCTTAACCTTTTTTGTACTATGAACCCTTTTGGTAGTCTGGTGAAACCTGTGAACTCCTCAGAATAATGTTGCTGGTTTTTTAAAAAACTCATAATTGAAAACAATACTAAATTGCAATTACAGATCAGTGAAAATAAAGATGTAATTTTTCCGCATTCAAATGCATAGACCCCTTAAAATCTCCACAGATTCAGCTTAAGAATCCCTGATTTAGAACCAGGACCCTCTCTCCAGGCAGCTGGAGATTCAGGGCTGGAGCTCAGAGGGAGAATTGTTGTTGCTGATCTCAATCAGTTGGAAAGAACACTGAATTTGAAGTTGGGAGACCTGGGTTCCAATCCTGACTTACTCCTTGCATGACTTGAGGTAATTTAAATAACTACAATGATCTAGGCCTTGGTATTCTTTTATCAAATGAGAGGGTAAAATTAGAAGATTTCTAAAGCCCCCTTTCCCTCTAAATCTTTTGATCCTATGAATTATTCATTCTCTCTGTCTCTATTTCTGTCTGTCTCTGTCTCTTTCTCTCTCCCTCTTTCTCAACCTGTCTATCTAGCTCTCTCAATCTCTCTGCAGCCTTCTGTTTCTTTCTCTCTTTTTCTGTCTTTGCCTCTCTGTGTTTCTGTCTGTCTCCTCTCCGTCTCTGTCTCTTTCTCTGTCTCTCTATGTCTCTATTTGTTTCTGTTTCTGTCTCTGTGTCTCTATTTCTGTCTGTTTGCAACTCTCTCCCTCTCTCTGTCTCTGTCTCTGTCTCTGTCCCCCCCTCCAACTTCTCTCTTCTTCTGGTCTCCCCAACCCTAACCCCAACTAGCCAGAGCCCAGTTTGAGTTTTCCCTCTTCCAAGGAACCTCTCTTATATACTTCAGCATACAATAATTTCTCCTTTCCTTGATCTCCTAAAGCCTTACAGTCTTAGTCACTTAGTGGGGAGGAGTAATCATGAAATTGGATTTTACTTGACCATAGGCATTATCGACCTTTAACGTACATGTGATTCTCTGTCTTGCAATCTGAATGTGCTGTGTTTAGGAGCAAGTGAAAGTGAGTGCTAGATTCTCCTGGTTTCTGAAAGTATTTTGAACAGTCTGGTTCTACTCTATGATTCCTACCTTCTTTCACTCTATTTCTCTCCTACTTTTCATCCACCAACTTCCCCCATCTCATTCTGGCTTCCCTTGCCCTGTATCTGTGCAGGCTGCTTCCCTTGCGTGGGACACATTCACTCCTCCCTGATGCTTTGAGAATGCAGATACACTGGCTACTTCCTGCTCACCATGGGTAATTCAGTACCTTGGGATACGACAAAGTATTGGCCACTGAACAGGAAAGCCAGCCACTCAGGGGACCCTTAAAAAGAGAGTGAATCTACCCTAAGCCTCTCTTTTCCTTCAGCCCTCCAAAGGGCCTCAGGTAACTTAGGACTGCTGGTGAGGAGTGCTCTTCCCCAGTATAAATGGCAAACTGTTGAGTACATGGAAGTAAGCAATCACTATTGACCTCTGATGCTCCCTTCACTCCTTTGTTGTGTTGGGAGAATCACCCCTGCTCATTGTTCCCATATCCCCACAGATGTGCCTTAGGTCTCTATATGGAGGGCTGGGTGGGCCACGGTGGACTTTCATTTGATCTCAGTGGCCTCTACATGAGGAACTGTCCTAAGGTTAGGGCTACTAGGACCAGCTGGGGCAAGCTTTGCTCATTTCCAAGCATTGCTCAATTCCAAAAATTGCCATTTTTGCCTTAAATATCTTCACTCATTCCCCAAAGTTAGAGAATCATCCTTGCTGATCAAGGAGTGATAGGTGTCCCCAATCCATCCTGGATATACATCAACCTAAGAGCTACTTGAGCCTGTCTGAGACCCCTCATTGACTTTGTATTAATAAATCCTTTGACTACCAGTCTCTGGACTAGTATTTCCATCCATAACCCAAAGTCAGAGGCCTTCTCTCCCCCTGATTGAAAGATGTGGAAGAATTAGACTAAGATTTCTCACGTACTACATGCCAGCAGCCTTCCCAAGAACTTCAACAACTTGACCTTGGGACATGGCAATTTCATGGAGCTTATGAGATCACAAAGTAGGTCCCCCAGGTTCCTTTGACCCCTCCATTTTTCTGCATTGATTTCCTGCCATGGGCATAATACTTCAATGTCCCAAACTCGGCAGGATTCGAAGGGTCCCTCATTTGTGGAGCAGCAGTTCTCCCTTGAAAATAACCATATTTTTATGTATTAGAATCCTAGAAATATAGCTCTAGAGCTGGAAAGGACCTCAGAGAATGCACTTTCATTTTCCAGATGAGGAAACTGAGGCCCAGAATTCATGACCCTCAGCCAAGACCACACAGTTTGCAATTGGCTCAGACTTCTAGAAGTGGTCTGGCAGCCTTTTCTCCATCCCTAATACTACCAGAATCTGAACTGTAGGTGTCTGCCCTACTACTATGATCCTCAATTCATTTTTAGTCCTTGCTTCTTTCCCTAGGACTCCTTTGAGCCTTCTCACTATGTCCTAATTCACCATAGGGGGTTTACTAGTTAGTTTCCGGACATCCCCAACAACATTTATCTCTTTAGGGATGCTGGCATGTACCACTGCTTCAGATCGATTACATAATGCAGATAGTGCTTTGTCTTCCTCCTTCTATGCCTCAAGCAGTGCCAAATAATTTGCCCAAATAACCTCAGTATTACCTAAGAATTTTCAGTCCCTTAATCCAAATCATCATTTGGTCTCCCAAGTCTTTATGAAGGTCCACTCCTACTAGTGCACATATCAATTTTCCAATGACTGAACAACCATAGTGCTAGTTATCCCAACACAACCATAACGGCAATAAACAATGATGCTGTGACAACACCTTGACTTTGAAATAGTACATAACAATTTCAAAGCAACTGGTTGTATCTGTAAAAACAAAACAAACATCAGAAAACTCTTCTGTCCAATCAGACTAGAATAAAATACAAGACCAAAAAAAAAAATTCCAATTGATCCTTGCAATACAAGAACATACAGAGAAGTAGAGAACCCAGAGGAGCCCATAATGTGTGGGTCCTCTGGAAGATACCCCACATTCAGGCACCTTGTAAAGGCAGCATCTGGTCAGAACCATAGATCATAAGTCCCCACTGACTCAGGCTTCAAAAAAACTAGCCAGTCAGAGGACATATTTAAAACAAAACATATTTAATTAAGCAATATAGCAAAATAAGCATCAAATATCCCCCCCCCCCAACACTCTTCTATAGGTTAACACATCGACAGTGGGAGAAGGGATATAGGTTTCTGGGTAACATATGTGACCAAGGAAGACATGTGGCTGAAAGTTCCATGTAGCCAGAGAATTCCCATTCCCAAAGCTGCATTCCCACAATTCCCATCTCTGTCTCTGGTGCTACTGCTTGATCCACAAAAGAGCTAGTGGAATCCTCTGGTGATGTCTTTTCTCTACTGAGTTGCTTTCCTGGAAGCTTTGCTGAATTGCTCTCATTCTTCGTTATTATCTTCTGGTCTTCATCTGCTATGTAATTTCTTCCCCCTATAAGACAATGGAGTTTATCAGCTCTTTTAGGTCACAGTTCCTGGTACTATTTAGCTCTTTTGTGATTTCAGACACCAGCCACCTCCATCTAGCTAGCTAACCAGAGGAGTCTGTTGACATTTAAATCTGTATTTTGAACTAAACTGATCTGTTCAATATAAATTCTTCCTTTTAATTCCTATCTTGTTCTTGGTTGCTAGCCTAGTTCCCTGAAAATTATCTAGGGAATTTCTCTTGACAAAACTGTAAAGGAGCTGGATTGAACCGTCATGAGGAATTTACTTTCAAACATTATGTTGCCTGGTTAATGGAAATTATCTCAGGAGCATGACTAGAAAGGAGCTGGATGGAACTAGGGAAACTGGGCAGTCTTTGTTCTATGTTGTCCTACTTCCTTCAGCAGCCCAAACCCCACAGACATTCATTAAATGTCTACTATATACAGAGAGACATTGGGGGAGAAACACATTTTAGATAAGACAGGCACATGCTTCCAAAGTTTATAATCCATTGGAGGTTAGGACACAAGTACATTTAGCTATAATATACAACCCTGCCTGAAAAGTATGGGGATAAGCCAAAATGTTGTCAAGGGGCACAATCATTACTGACTGAGGAGGAGGGAGGAATCAGGAAAAGTTTCATAGAGGATGTGACATTTGAATTAGACTTCAAAGGTTGAGTAGAAATCCAAAAGGCAAAAAGTAAACTGAAGACGTTCCAGGGAACAGAGTGAGCAGAAACACAGAGGTGGGAAAATACAAGGTAAGTTTAAGAGAGAAAGAATAGTCCCATTTAGTTGGAACATGTGAATGGAAGAAATACTGGAAAAGGTGGATGAGACTAGATTGTGGAAAGGCTTGACTCAATCAATCAACAAGCATTTATTAAGCACCTAACATATGCCAAGGACTTTGCTAGGCACTGGGGCTACAAATAAAAAAAATGAAACAATCTTTATTGGCAAGGAGTGTGTATTCTAATGGAGGAGGCAACAGATGCATGTATTAATATATATATCATAAATATAAGATGAACAAATAGGAATATATGCAATGAATGTCAAAAAAGGATTTTTTCATAGAAAAATGACATGTGTAAATAAGATTAAACTGGCAGTCATGTGAAGGATGGACTAGAGAGAGAAAAGAGTAGGGATGGAGGAAATGTGTCAGGAGACTTGGCATAGTTCAGGTGGCTGGTAATGAGAGTTTGTGCTAAGATGATGGCAGTAGAAATAGAAAGGAGCAAACTGATATGAGAGACATCATGGCAACAGAATTGACAGGGTAGAGTAACTGATGGGATATAAGAAGTGATGGATTGAGAAAGGAGAGTCGAAGATCACACCAGTGTTTGAAATATGGAAGATTGGGTAAATGTCAGGAACACTGGCAGAAATAGTGAAATCAGAAGGGAAAGGTTTAAGGGAAAAGAAAATAAGCTCAATTTGGGACATTGAGTTTTAAGTACTGGTAGGATAGCCTAGTAAAGTCATATGGGTACTCAAAGGTACAGATTTGGAGCTCAGAAGAGGTAGAACTGAAAGTAATAGTTCAAGGAACCTGAACTGTTTGGTCTGGAGAAGAGAGTTGAAGGGGCAGTGGGGCACCATGAGAGCTGTCTTCAAGCATTTGAAAAGCTATCATGTGGGAGGAGGATTAGATTGATTCTATTTGTACAGAACTAGGAAAAATGGGTATAAGTTAAAGAGAAGTGCTTTTGGTCTTGGCATAAGGAAACACTCCTTAGCAATTAGAACCCGAGAGGAGCGTGCTGTTTCAGAAGGTAGTAGGTTCTCCCTCCCTGGATATCTCAAGCAGGTGCTGGAGAATCACTTGTGGAGCCTCTTGAGAGAAGGGTCCTGTTAAGGTACAGGTTGACTGACACCATCTTAGGAATTTCTTTCAGCTCTATAACATTTTAAAGATAAAATTATATTTAGTAGCTTTTGTTTTTATTTCAGCTGAAAATTCCAAAATATATCCCTCTCCCCTTCTTACCTCAGTCATCCCTTAAAACAAATGAGAAAACAAGAAAAGTTTAACAAATCTAATACATCAAAAAAGTCTGATATTATATACAGAGTTCACACTCAGAGTCCCCCGCTTCTTCAAAGGAAGAGAAGGCGCCTTCACATACTCTTATTGGCCCTCATTACAATTTCACAGCAATTAGTTTTTATTGTTTTGTTTACATGCTTGTAAATCATTGTGTGTATTGCTTCCCTGGTTTTTTGCTTTGCTTTTCATCAGTTATGACGTCTTCTCCTGCTTCTCTATAGTCATCATATGCATACCTTACTGTGTAACAATATTCCATTACATTCACGTACAAGGTGATTTAAACATTCCCCAATGGATAAGCATCTACTTTGTTTCCAGTTTTTTGCTATTACAAAAGTGCTGCTATAGACAGTTTGGTGCATATGGGGACATTGAAACAATAATTTACTTCCTTGGGAGTACATACTGAGTGGCAGGAGCTCTGGGCAAAAGGGTGGGTATGGACATTTTGTTACTTTTAAAGCCTATTTCCAAATTCTTTTTCCAGAATAGTTAGTCTAGTTCACAGCTTCACCAACAGTGCATCAGTGTGCCCGTCTTTCCACAACCCCTCCAATGTTGACCATTCCCATCTTTTGTCATCTTTGCTAATTTTCTGGGGGTGAGGTAAAACATCAGAATTGTTTTTGGTATTTCTCTCATGATTAGTATTAGAAACAATATTTCATATGGCTGTTGGTAAGTTGCAGTTCTTTTGCTTGCTGTTTGTTCGTTTCCTTTGACCTCTTATCTAGGAAGGAGACTTTGATCTTATATAAATATATTAGTTGCTTATATATCTTGGACACTAGACCATTAGCAGAGATACTTGATACAATTTTTCCCAGCTGACACATTTTTTCACATTGTTGTTGCATTATTTTTGTTTGCGCTAAAGCTTGTCAATTTTATGTAACCAAAATTATCCTTTTAATCTTTTGTTCTCTCTTCCATCTCTTGTTTGGTTAAGAAATCACCCCCCTAGGCATAACTGTGAAAGATACCTGATTTGGTTCTTTTCTATTTTTTAATGGTGTGATATTTAATATTCAGGTTACATACCCATTTTAAGTTTATTGGATTCTAAGATTTTTTATTGTTGTTGTTGTTGAGTAGTTTTCAGTCATGTCTGACTTTTCATAACCCCATTTGGAGTTTTCTTTGGCAAAAATATTGGAGTGGTTTGCCATTTCTTTCTCTAAATCATTTTACAGATGACGAAACTGAGGCAAACAAGATTAATTGACTTGCCCAGAGTCACATAGCTGGTAAGTGTCTGAGACTAGATTTGAACTCAAGTCTTCCTGACTCCAGGTCCTGTACTCCATCAATTACACCATCTAACTGCTCAAAGTTTGTTTACAAAGTGCTTTTCTCACCCAAATCCTGGGAAGGAGGGCAGAAGAGAATTTCCCTCTTTGCACCCCCAGAACCAAGCACAGGGCACAAAGTAGGCACTTAATAAATGTATGTTAAATTCATCTATAAATACCCTTCTCCCCTCTTTGCAGAACTGGGACCATGGGTATGGAGGATTGCATTTACTGTCAGATATGACTGATGGTTTGACTGAATTATCTTTTATTTTTAAAATACTTGTTTTAAGGGATGGTTCATTGGCTAGGGGAGGAAGGATATATTTGGACATGAAGGCTACGTAAAAATGTCATTTAAAAAAATCAATTCAGCTTCAAGTATTATTATCCCCATTTCACAAATGTGGAAACAGGCTCACCATGGCTAAACTCAAAGAGCTAATGAATGTTGAGGTTGGGCCCCCAATCCAGTTTCAGTGCCCTTTCCACTTGTCCACTAGTCCCTCACCAGCTTCAGCATTGCCAATACTTCCACACCCATCTTCATCCCGAAGATCCCTTTCTGTCTCCATCATTCTCAGCACTTTCCCCCCCCCCTCCCCCATCACTCTTCTCAGTGTTGACATCAACAAAACTACTACTCTGGCCACTATCACTGGTCCTTTTACTATTGTTAACATTGAAGAGAATCTTCCTGTGCTTTTCACTGAAGCTGGTGTTGTGCAGGGCATTGTACAAAGAGAATTGTATGGCTTTCTTCCCTAGCCTTGGGGAAATCCTCACAATCTGAAACAGACACACTTAAGATAATAGGATTTCAGATCTGGAAAGGATTTTGGAGGTTCCTCATTTTACAGATATGGAAACTGAGGCTCAAGCAGATTAAGTGATTTGCCTAAAGTTTTTATGAGCATCAAGGACCACAGATCTAGAACCATTAAGGGACCCTTAGAGATCATAAGCCAACCTCCTCTCTTGACAGAGAAAGAAACTGGGGATAGAGATTTCCCCAAGGTCACAAGACAGCTAGTCAAGGAAGCATGCAGTCCCGATAGTTGTATACAGGAGAAACAGATGGTTGAATTAAAAGATTATGCCCAGACACAAAGTGACCTAAGAAATCTCTACTATGTGCAAGTCAGGAGTGAATGAAAAAATAAGAAGTGGGAGGATGGTGTCCAGGAAGAAAGGGATGGAGGCAAGCCATGGATCAGTTCACTGTCCTCTGATCAATCTGGGAAGACTTCCTGTAGCAGCAGGCAGGGTTTTTAGGAGCTATTCAAACCATCACAAAATCGATTTCTTGGGCTGCAGGAATGAGCTAAGATGGTAGTTTCTGGGCTAGAGGCCATTGAAGGTGGCAATGGAATGAAAGGACCAATGGGAAGAGCAGCTGTGTTTGTGTTAAAGGGGGTGATGGAAAGACCTCAGCTCAGGCCTGGCTGGCCCTTAGAATCGCAGAGCCTCTGAGCCAGCCTCTAAGCCTCCATCTCCAGGGCCGGGTTGCCTACCATGCCTCTGTTTTCCCTCTGAGCTGTTACCAGCTCTAAGGAAATCCCAGGCTCACATTTTCAGGGTTCGGAAGCCAGGATCCCACCCGATCCTTCACAGTCTCTTTCAAAGAAGAAACAGGCAGAAACCTTTCAAACCTCCCTGCAACACACTGCAAGCTCCCCCACTCACATCTCTCTTCTTTCCTTTGTTGTCCCCCAACCCCAGGGGAGGGCATCAGATCTGAGAGCCTAGCGCTTCCCCGAGGATGAAATATTCATGTCGCCAGCCGGCAGCAGCCAGCATGCCCGGCCTTTGGCTCACTCACTCGCCCGATCCTGGTGGGCCTGGCAGCTGCAGCCCAAGCAGCCCTTCCCCCACTACCCCTTTGTTCTCCTGGCCTGCCTGGGCCAGCAAGGGGGGAGGGGCAGGGAGCCCAGGTGAGGGGTGGGGCTGGTAGGGCCAAACAGAGTGGCGGTGGAAGTGGGGAGGAGGAAGACAGCCAGACAGAAAGGCTGGCTCCCTCACACCCCCTCCCATTCCCAGCAGAGAGAAGAAAGCTGATAAAACTGTAACCCTTCATTCAGCCTCTCACGGGGTCTGAGAGTATCAGCTTAGATCTTCGGTGGGCTGGAGATGAACCTGGAAGAGAAGGGAAAGAATTGAGTCTTGGCGGAGTGGCTTAACCTGGGATGCGGATCGCTAGGGCAGAGTGCGCAGAGGGCTTTCTGAACCAGAGGGACAATCTGATTTCTTACCTCCCCTCACACACATGCCTGGAACTTGGAGTTTATATTGAACCCCTCATGTGGAGCCCCCACATCCCACATTAAGCCCTAGTTTTCCTAAAATGCAGTCCTGGCCCTGTCATTCCCATGTCGATAAACCGCAGCGGCTTCCTATTAGTTCTAGAGTCACTTACCAACTTCTCTGTATGTATCTTGTATGTACATTAGTTATTTGCATGCATGTTGTCTTCTCTCTTCCCCATTAGAATGGGAATTCTTGAAGGGCACGGTCCGTTTTTGCCTCTCTTTGAATCCCTAGTGCTTAGCCCTGTACCAGTTTCTTGTATCTGATTGTTGATTAAAGCTTTTTGCAACCTGGTCCTTTCTTATTTTTCTAGTCATGCATTCCAAGGTCCAGTCACGTTGACCTGCCTGTTTTTCCTCACATGTGATACTTCGTTTCCCTTCCCCAGGTCTTTGCACTGGCTGTTCCTCACGCCGGGAGTGTACTCCCTCCTCAACTCTGCCTCTCCAAATTCAAAGTCTGATTCCTTCTACTTTCTCATGCCTGCCCTCAAATGTTACTTTGTTTTATATTTGCCTCCCGCTGTATTATCTCCTGAAGTTGTGCCCTTCTTCCCTGAAGTACTTGTGACCGATTTTGTCTTTCTTCTTTTCTTCATAGAAAGAGAAACTTTGAGGGACAGTGAGAACAACACACTGACTTTGGAGTCTAAGGACCTGAATTCCAATTCTGCTGCTGGTGTTTGCCTGGGTGGTATAAGCCTTTAACCTCTCTGGCTCTCAGTTCCTCATCTGTAAAATATTCTCTAAGGCCCCTTGCAGATCTACACCTAAGGTCTCAGGGCATCAATATATGCTGCTTTCTTTGATTGAATGTCAGCTTCTTGAGGGGAAGAACTGTTTTCATTTTGTATTTGTACCTCCAGCACTTGGCACAGTGCTTGGCTCATTGTAGGTATTAGGAAATGTCCAGAGATTCACTGATGGCCCATCTAAGCCCCGACATTGACACCCCTGTGCTTGACACTGAGCCATCATCATTGACATTAAGTTCCTTTCCCTAGAACTCAGGGCTCACCCACATCCCCAGTGTGGAAGACTTCAGAGGTTTTGAAAATTACTTTCCATTCTGACCCCTGAGGGCTCTGCTGAAAGCTCACATTTCAGAGATCTCCTTAGTTCCCTGCAGTATTCTTGGTCCTGACCACAACAGTAGCCAAAGCCTCTGCAGAGCTCTGCTCCACTCTGCCTGGTTCCTTGCTTTGGGAAGGTTTGCTTTGTATCTGAGGTTCTTAGGACCGTAAAGGTTTTGATTTAGACCTGGAAAGGGCTTTGGTGGTCATACAGTCTCATTTTATGAATGGGAAAACTGAGGTCCACAGAGGTGACTTGTCTTAAGCATCAGCAATAGGATTTGAACCCAGCTTCTCTGACTCTGGAATTAGTTTTCACCATGATAACTCCCTCACTTAGCCTCTCTGGGTCTGTTTTCTCCTCAGTAAAAAGAGTGCTTTTGGATTATATGGACCAAGATTTATTCAATTGGAACAAGGAAAATGTCACAAAAAAGTCCTTTTCTATCCCGAAGGGACTTAGCCACAGAAGAGGCAGGTCAGAGCAGTGATGCTAAGAGAAGCAGACCTTTATTACTGGCACTATGTGAAAGAAAGCTCTTTACTTGTCACTGGGAGTAGGAAGGAGGTAGCTGGAGATGAGAAGCGGGAAAGGGAAGAGGGGACTGAGATACATCAGTATCACCACTGCCTGAGAGGCAAGGATCCAACTGCATTTCTGGAGGGATCAGAAACATCCTGGATTTAGCCAGTGGGGGAGTCCTGGCCTTGAACCAGATGATCTCACGGCCACCAGAAAAGGAGGAAGGGAAATGTGATTTTGGAAGTGGGTCTCTCTGGACCCCTGACTCAGGTTATACCAGCTCTCACCTCTCCTCCACTTTGGTGCAAGGATACCAGGGCTGTCCAAACACAACAGGAGAACTCAGATTCTGAAGAGTGGCAAGTATTCTATAGGGAGTGGTGGAGTCCTGCTGAAGTAGGGTGTTTGCCTTCTGTCCTCTGATATCATGGGGAAGAGGCACCGATCATTGAGTTGTAAGGATGAAAATTCACGTACGTGTGTGTGTGTGTGTGTGTGTGTGTGTGTGTGTGTGTGTGTGTGTGTGTGTGTGTGTGTGTGTGTGTGTAGAGGGAGAGTATCCAGAGAGGAGATAGGGGTTGGGAGTATCAGACAAGAGAAGAGAGGTGGTCTAGAATTGTGGTGCCCATAGAAGGAGGAAGAGGTCAGAGGCAATGTGGTGGTAGTCATAAGAAATAGTTTTGAACCTAACTCTGTTGTTGGTTGACTATGTGACTTGTTTTTAAAAAAGAGGTCAAGGAAAGGCTGATATTTAATTCATTAAAATAAACCAAATAGTTGCTAAACAAATTTGGATGATTGTATTGATATGCAAGATTTAGTTTTCAATAAAACATTTGATTTTTTAAAAATGGAATATTTATCGAACTGCGACAATAATTTTAATTAAGGATTTTTATTGACAGAAAGAGAGCCAGAGCCAGATAGAGATAGAGAGACAGAGAGTAAAGGCTGGGCTGCCAAATAAATGTTTTTTCAGACTACTACATTCTGACAAAGCATCATGGAAAGGCTTCAAACATCACGCCAGTGCTGAATTGTGTGTCTATCAGCCAAAGGCCAACCTGGCTAAGCCTAGGGAGATTTGTGACCATGTTGGCTGCAGGCTGAAGTTCCCAGCCATAGTGATTGTTGAGGTCTATCTACTGAGGCATAGAAGGGTGAAACGTATGTTGCTGAAAGGCCTACTCATGCTGAGGACACTGCAGATCCTTGAAGTCTCCCATTAGAATCTAAGCTACTTGAAGATGGAGGCTTTTTGCTTTTTTACAGGGAATAGGGCACTGAGCCTGAAGTCAGAAAGACCTGAGTTCATATTTAGTCTCAGATACTTACTAGCCGTGTGATCCTGGGCAAGTCATTTAACTTCTATTTGCTTCAGTTTCCTCAACTGTAAATTGGGATAATAATAGCACCTACCTCTTAGAGTTAATGTAGGAATTAAATGAAATAATAATTGTATAGTGCTTTGCACAGTGCCTGGAAAATAGGAGGTGCCATTTATGTGCTGGCTAGTATTACTGCTTCGCAACAATGCCTGACACATAGAAAGCACTTAATACATAGTGACTCACAGGAAGGCATACCTGGGTTCTAGTCCCATCTCTGCCACATACTGTCTGTGTGGCCCTTGGAATGTCATTTAAGCATTTCATGTTTCCAGGAATTTCTTTAAGAATATATGCTGCAGAACAGGATCTGGTAGGCATTAGCAGTGAGACTCCTTCCTAGGAGTTCCCCAGATGGATGAAATCACAGAATCCATCCCTCTATCCAAAGTGTGTGTGTGTGTGTGTGTGTGTGTGTGTGTGTGTGTGTGTGTGACACGCCTACACACATATTATGTATAGATGTATATCTCCTCCAGAAGGTCTTTATTGCAATGCATGAGGGAGGTCTTGGAACAGGATGTTGTTGCTCAGTCATTTCAGTCGTGTCTGACTTTCTGTGACCCCATTTGGGCCTTTCTTGGCAAAAATACTAGAGTGGTTTGCCATTTCTTTCTCCAGCTCATTTGACCGATGAAAAGACAGGGTTAAGTGACTTGCCCAGGGAAATACAGCTAGTCTGAGGCTGGATTTGAACTCAGGTTTTCCTGATTCTATGGCCAGTGCTGTATTCACTGCACCACCTAGCTGTGTATATGTGTGTATGTGTGTGTGTGTGTGTATACACACACATATACATACACATGTGTATACACATATGTACACATACAGATTTACACACACACACACACATACATACGTGTGAGAATATAATGTGTGTTTATCAGCTAGTTGTCACCCTGAAATTCAGGGGGACCTGGCTCAGAATGGGTCAGGCGTGAGGAAAGAGGAGGAGGGCCCAGGAGGGGGGGAACAACAGCGTCAGGCTCCAGGGAGGGTGGGAAGTGTGGGAGGAGAGGAAGCCCCACAGAGAACTCCGAGCTTCGACCCTTGGGGCTGGTGGGGAGAGGGGTAGGATCCTTCTCAGCCTGGGTTCTCTGAGGCCAGTGGTTCAAATGAGAGAAGAGCTCAGGAGGAGACTCAATCCACAGAGACTAGCTCATCCCGCTGAATTTGGGCCTTCATCTATCAAATGGGGATACTAAGCCCTTACCCGACTTGCTCAGAGAAGTTTTGAGGTTTATTTAAGATCATTTAAATGTAATTCATACATGGGGTCAGGGGATCTGGATTTGAATTTCTGCTCTACTCTTACTTGTGTGACCCTGGGCTAGTCATTTCACTTGTCTAGGCCTCAGTTTCCTCATGTGTTGATCTATGAAAGGTGCATTAAGGTGCAGTGGGGAAGAATATTGCCTCTGAAGCCCAAGGAGCTGGGTTCTAATCTTACCTCTGACAGAGATGACCCAGGTTACCTTTGGCAAATCATTTAACCTTTGGGGACCTTACTCTCCTCATCTGTCAAATGACTTCTTTGTGGAGGTGAGGGGCTATGGATGTGAAACATTTCATTTACTGTAAGATGGTTGATGTGTTGGTTAGTTTTCTGAACTGTTCTTTGTCCACTTTCTTTTTTATTCTTTGTTACAAGAGATGGCTTTTTGGACAAGAGAGGAATGGGAGAGAGGTTTGGAAAGGAAGGTAGTACAAAAACATAAGCTCTCTCTGTCTCTTTCTGTCTCTCTCCCTCTCTTCTCCCTCTCTCTCTCTCTCTCTCTCACTCTGTCTCTGTCTCTCCCTCTCCTCTCCTCTCCTTTCCCTCCCTCTCTCTCTCTCCATGTATTTTTTTAAAATGAGAATGCTAGATCGGACTTGGAAGGCATTGTGGCATTGGGCACTGGACATGGAGTCATGATGACCTGTTTGAATTTCATCCGAGAATCTTATTAGCCATGGACAAGGTATTTAATAGCTATTAACTATGATGACCCCAGGTAAATTACTTAATCGCTTTGAGCCTTGGTTTCTTCATCTGCACAGTGGGATGTTGCACTGAAAGGCCTTGAGGTCCCTGCAGCTCCACACCAGAGGATCTGTGATCCTCTGAAGACTTCCCAGCTGGGTAACTGTGGGCAAATTATTTCACGTTTCTGGGCTTCATTGTCTTCATTTGTAAATGAGGGTGTTTGATTGGATGACTTTTAAAAGTCATCTGTAGAACTATGATCCCTAGAAGAAGTATCATCTACATGAAAGGGATTGATTAAAATCACTTTAGTGAGAACTTCTCTAACATAGGACTCTCTCCTCCTCCCTTTCCTCCTCCTGCCCCCTCATCTTCCTCCTCCTTCTTCCCTCCCCTTCCTTTTCCTCTCCTCCCTCCACCTCCTCTTTTCTCTTCTCCTCTTCTTCCTTCTTCTCATTCTCCCTTTCCTCCTCCTCCCCCATCCCTCTTCTTTTTCCTCCCCCTGCTCTCCTCCCTCCTCTCCTTATTCTTCCCTTCCTTCTCTTTCTCCTCTCCCTGCTCCCCCCCTCCTCCTCCTTTTCTTCCTCCTTCTCTTCTTTTCCCTTCTCTCTTCTTTCTTCTCCTCTTCCTGTGGGAGCTGCATCAAGAGTTTTGCTGTGGGCTTCTTCCCTGGGTCTGGGGAACATGCTACTTGGCTATTGTTTGGTTTGCTGGAATACAATGCTGGTTTGCAGCTCCGATGAAGCAGGAGGAGCTCTGTGGCCAGCTGGCCGCTGGTTCTCGCTCCCCTGCCTGCTTTCCTGATTTTTTAGGTTATTTATATGTTGCCTCCTGCCCCCAGTCCCAACCTCCTGAGTGCAGGGAGCTCCCAGCCAAAGAGTAGGATTGCAGTGGTGACTTTGAGATTACAAGACATCTCTCTAACTCTTGGAGCAGGAAGCTAATGCTGAGCCTGAACTGCCTGGCCAGGAAATTCGGGCCAGGTTGAACACTCTCTTTCTTTGTCATTAACCCTTCCAAAGTGAAGTCCTGGCTGAAAAAGCCAGGCCATACTAATTAATCCAACATCATCGTAATAGCTAGCACTTTATATGTTGAGAAGAGGCTCAATTGAGCCTCTCAACAACCCTGTGAAGCTGTTGTTCATCCTGTTTTTGGAGAGGACCAACCACATCACAGGGTGATGTCTTGACTCATTCTTGAATTGAATTTAAGTAAGGCAGAGTTGCACAAAGTCACCAGCCTCACTCTCTTCCAGCATCATTGAAGTCCAGCAGCAAGACAAAAGTCAGGAGGACTGGCAATGACCCGGGGTGCAGTGGATGACCTTGACATCTTCCATGTCTGTCCAAGCTCTAAGTGCTCCACATCGCCTGCTTCAGTCACCTTCATGACCTTTGGAACAAATTGTTCTTCACCCATTCCACCAGGGGAAGTCTTCTCATGTGGGGGGCAGACATTCCCTTAACTCACTGATGGGTTTGATGCCCACAGCTTACCCTCAATCTGGTTTAGTCCACTTGCAGAGACGATTTTCCTGGAGTATGGCCACTGCACATGCTACAGCTTCTTGGAGCCACAGGTGAGAATGAAAGGTGGACACCAAAAGTGAATGAGCAGCCTTGAAGAGGGCTTGACTGCCCTCACACAGAGGTACTGGTCCTTCTTGAATACCCCATACACCCTGTGAAGTGGGTGCTAATTAAAGCACCCATTTTATAAAAGAGGAAAAAGGCTCAGAAAGGTACAGTGAAATGCCGAGGGTCACACAGCTGATAAACATCTGAAGGACGATTTGAATGCAGATCTTTCTTACTTGAAATCCAACACTAGCCACTAAACCACCTACCTGACTCCCAAACACCTTTTATTTGATGTATTTAATAAATACTTTCTATTGTGTTTCTTTGAATTTTTCATGAATAGTGTTCTGGGATTGTTAAGGAATCTGGGTTCAAATCCGACCTCTGATGCTTACTACCTGTGTGGTCTTGGGCAAATAATTCCTTTCATGTATGATTTGGACTGGATGGTTGCTAAGGTCTCTTCCAACCTTCAAGTTCTAGGATTCAGAAATTCTGTGACTTGCCTAGGGTCCAGTAGCCAGTAAGTGTATGAGGCAGAATTTGAACTCAGATCTTCCTGACTCCAGGTCTGATGCTCTATCTGCCATAGCACCTAGCTTCTTTAAGCAATAAATTTGGTCACCAAGCATTTATTAAGAACCTACTATGTGCTGGCCACTGGGAATACAAAGACGTCAGTGAAACAGCCCCTGCCTGCCCTCAAGGAGCTTACATTCTATTGGAGTAGACGACACTCCCATTTTTTCAGTATATTCAGAATAGATAGAATATAAATGCAAGGTAATATGGGGAGTGTGAGCAGCTGTGGAGATCAGCCAAGGCTTCATGTAGAAAGAGGCATTTGCACTTAGTTTGGAAGGAAACCAGGATCCTATAACAATAGTGAGGACTTATATAGGGCATTATTTGCAAAACACTGTACAAATCTATCCTCCCAACTGTGAGATAGGAACCATTATCGCCCTTATTTCACAGATGAAGAAACTATGGCTGAGGGATGTTACATGAATTGCCCAGGGCCACACAACTAGGAAGTATCTGAGGCTTGATTTGAACTCAGGTCTTCCTGCCTCCAAGGTCAGTACTCTATCCATTGGGCCACCTGATCCAATTCTGGCCACAAAGTTGCCAGTGTCCTATGTAACACTCTCCTTACTTCCCCTGCAAAAGTACCCAGGGGCTGGCTGGGGTCCCATTATTCTTAAGCATATTTCCATTCAGGAAATCATAGCAAGTTCCATGCTCCATGATACAAGAATGCCAGAATTGCCTCTCCCCACTACCCAGATAATCTCTGCAGCTCTTCCAGCAAAAGATTCTTTCTAAAGGCTAGGTGATACAGTGGATAGGAGCAGTAGACATTTGTGTGACCTTGGGCAAGTTGCTTAAGGTCCTTGGACCCTCTGTATCCTCATCTGTAAAATGTCGGGGGGGGGGGATTGGACTAGATGGTCCCTGGGGTCTCTTCTATATTGGGAAACCCATGATCCTTTCTGTCCTCATCCTCCTGGGTTAACTATGACTCAAATAGATATGATTTCCTCTTAAGAAGCTTCAAGTGATAATGTCATCCAGGAATTTCTCCAGATCTGCAGGATCCTTTTTTCAGTCTCTTGAGGCAATGAATTCCAGGAGTACACTCTCCGCCACATAGAAGGAAGATGGCCTTTCTTTGTCCTAAAATAACCTCTTTCAAGCCTTATGTAGGTCCCCCTAGTGTCCCTCTTTGGGATTAGAGGAACTAATTGTGACTGTAGAGTAGGAACCAGATAGTATCTTCTTCTTTAGCCCTCTCTGGCACCAGTCCATAGTTTTTCATGTGGTTGACAATAAAAGTTTGTTGAATGAATAAGTGAGTGAGTGGATATTTGCCCAAAATGTATTTCATGGGTTCATAGATATGTGCTCCCATATACCAATCCTTAACCTTGGGTAGGACACTGACAGATAGGAGGAAGAAAAAGACCTGGCCTTTTTCCTCAAGAACCCCTGCACTTCTAAGGAAGACATAGTCCCTTTTCTCAGGGAGTCATGAATATAATGTGTGGGGAGAGGGAGGGAAGGCACAGTTCCTGCCCTCAAGGAGCCCCTGGTGAGGGAAATGACCCCTGTCCTTGGAAAGCCTTGGTCTGACAAGGGGGATAAGAATCTGAATTAGTCTAAAAATGGAAGAGTCAGGACACCCACACACATGGAAGTGAAGAAGACTTCTTCATTTTATAGACAAGGAATCCGAGGCCCAGAGAAGGGAAATCATATATTTGAGGTCACATAGGTAACTATTAGAGCTAAGATTCAAATTCAGATCCTCTGACTGAAGATTTGGTGATCTTGCCCCATATAGCAACAAGTTCAAATGATTTGATTACAATCCCCAATACCTACTGTGGGGTGATGATGAAACTGGTGAATAAAGGATGCTCAGGGGGCTTTGGAATTAATAAAGATAGTCTTCCTGGAGGTGCTGCCTTTTGAGTTGGGACTGGGTTTAAAGAAAAAGAGTGGTGGGGGCATTTCCAGCTTGCTCGGGTGAATTACCCTGAAGACTAGAAGGTCAGAGGGAGCAAGTTCATAGGTTCCAAGTTAGAAAGGACCTTATAGACCATTTAGTTCAATCCTCTCATGTTATAGATGAACAAACTAAGAGCCAAGGAAACTAAATTATTTGCCCAGGACCACACAGATAGTAAGCATCAGAGGTCACATATGACTAGAACCAAAGTTTTCCCCACTGTACCATGTTATGTGTGTATGTTTTGTTAGTGGTTATGGGGTAGGTGAGTGGATATTTCTCTATTAGAGCTAGGACATATGGGGACTTAAGACTCATTTGTGGGAAGAGGCCTTGCAGCCCAGACTGGAGAGTTTGAGAAATAGGTGTTTATCTCATGGACAGCTTAGCTAGGTATTAGAGTCAATCAAGCAGCTTTTTACTTGACTACCTTCTCTGGTTCCTAGGCCTCTGCTCAGCTTTTCTATGTGTGTATGTGGGGTGGTAGCAGTGGTGTACAGTCCCAGCTTAACCAGAAGTTTATAACTTAGTTGTAGAGACCAGGCATCCACAAACAAAAAGAGAAGTAATGGTAGCACACTGTCCAGGCTACATGTCTATTCAGTAGAAACAAGTCCAACTCACTCCTGGCCTGGGGGAGGAGGCAGGATTTAAGTCTTTGGAGGAGAGAGAGATCTAGGATTAGCCATGAAAAATTTCCTGCAGGAGCTGGCCCTTGAACTGGGCCTTAGAGTTAGCCTAAATCAATCTCTTACTGTTATAAACCAAATGATTTTATGACTCTGTGTTTATTTTCTTGAAGGGAGGAAGGAAGAAAGAAAGGCAGGAAAGGAGTGAGGGAAAAATGAAGGAAGGAAGGGACAAGAAAGAAAAGGAAGAAGGAAGGAAGGAAAGAAGGAAGGAAGGAAGGAAAGAAGGGAGGAGGGAGGGAGGGAGGGAGGAAGGGAGGGAAAGAACTCCATCATATCTTGGGACATCAACATCTAACCAGTCTTTCACCATCCCTAAGCTGATGTTCCGGGTGGCATTTCCCGGCTCATCTCAGCCTTGCCACAAGCAGACACTAGGCAGGAAGCCTGGAGTAGTTGTTCCTCCCAGCCTGGAGGTGGCAACAGAGAGTTCCTTAAGTCACTGGAACCTGGACCTCTCTGGCAACCTCTGACGGGAGGGGGAGGAAAGAGGAGGCTGAGCTCCATGGTGATGAGCTGTCCAGCATTTCAGCAACCGGAGCCTCATAGAGAGCTGGAGGAGGAGGAGAAGGAGGGCACAGAGCTGGGCGGGGGAGAAGAGGCAGAGAAAAAGGGGACAAGGCACTGGGCGGGGAGGCAGGTCTGGAGGGCTGAAGGAGGCAGGTGAAGAAGAGGATAAAGAGAGGAGGAAGCTTCAGGCATCAGCCCCTCAAGCCCTGGAGAGAGGGTGGGGAAGCCCGCAGGAAGGTAAGGAGCCAAGGGCTGGGGAGGGCCAGAGGGGAGTGGGGGACGTCGGGAAACATCTCCTAGTAGCCCCGGAAAGAAGGAAGACTGGTTCATGTCTGGGGCTGGCCTGGACTGGGGCTAGAGAACAGTGTTTCTTTCTTGCTGAACATCTTTCGTCTCTTCTGCAGGGCAGGGTATTTACTCTGGAGCCAGAGGAGGAGGAGAAGGAAGAGGAGGAGGTAGTGGTGGTAGAAGAGGAAGGGGGAAGGATTATCGGTCTGGGCAGTGTGTCTGTGTGTTTGTGTAGAATGAGGGTGAAGAGACTCTCTCTCCCCATGGACAAGAGGCAGCTGGGGTTTGTCTGCTCTGAAGCCAGTGTGGGCTAAAAATTTTCCAGTGTGTATGTTTGTTTAGTGAAGAAGTGAGTGAGTGTGTATATATCAGTCTCCAAGACCCTGACTAAGGACATAGGTGAATCCCTTGTGGCTTAATTCAATTGGGGGAGGGGTTTAGATGGAACAGCAGGAATGAGGACACTTGAAAAGTTCCCTGGCTAACCCTCACCCTGCCCACCAGAAGTACCCCCAACACCCTCCCTTTCTCTCCCCTCTCTCTCTCACATACACACCACAAACATATAAATAATGGGGCACTCAGCCCTTCTTCCTTCAAAACAAGCAAAAAACTTACCTGGAGGTGGTGAGTTTGAACGAGAGATCATTTAGTGGATCCATAGGGGATTCAGGAGGACACTGAGGGCTCCTGCCACATATGGTTGGGCCAATGCATCTGGATGACCATGGTGGCTGACTGGAGAGTCATGGAGTGCATGGGATGCTGAGTGGGCAGTCTGGGGGACAGACAAAAGCTCCTTCCTTGCTAGCTTTAATAATGTTCCCATCCCCAAGGAAAAGCAAGAGGGAAGAGGCTTTGGCACAGCAGCTCCTCTTCTAAGGTCTCCTCACTCCCTTCTTAACAGATAGGAGCTGGAATTGGAAGGGCTGCATCCTATACCATCCCATATATCATCCCCAGGCAGAGGAAGTGGAGGGTTTGGAAGCAGTGAATATGTTTCATACCCCCTTTAACAGAGGGGAGGTAGAACCACCAAGAACCCAAAAGTTCTTATTCTCTCTGGGATCCTGCTGCCAAGGGGATGGGGCTGCATATGGATCCAGCATCTGGAACCCAGGCATAAGAGAAATGTGCTGCTAATAGAGGGTGGAGATGAGAAGAAAGACAGCAGCTCCAGACGAGGACTCCCTAGTCCTCCCTGGATTTCTTTCTGGATGACTTTATATTCCCTCATTTCTTTCTATCATTGCTGGTATAGTTTCCTGGTGGACCCAAGAATGAGAATCAGAGGCCCCTAGGGGGTGTGAGGCACTGTCCAGATGACCTCCCCCCGCCCCGGGCTATAGAGCCCATCACTCATCAACAACTTTGCACTGTCCCTCAAATAATTCTTTCTCACCCAGGTGATCATTCCCTCCCCAAACCCCATCCTCTTCTCTCTCCTTCACCCCTTTGATCTCTCACTCCCACCTTCTCAGCTCCCTGTGACTCCTTGAGTACCTCAGGGAAAGAGGGAGGAGATGGGAGTAAAGGAGCTCCTCTCCCAGAGGCATCTTGAGGTCAAAGACCCAGGAGAGTTCCAAACTGCCTCCCTACCAGAAACTGGAGCCAGGCAGACTGGCAAATAAGACTCAAGCAAGCATGCATTTTAAAATTTTCTTAACCTTGTTTTTTGTTCAGAGTCGTATTAGTGGGTGAGGCATGTGGTGGAGACAAGGAGAAGGGGGTGTTCTTCTTGAAGAACAACTGCATGGGGTGGGGTTGGATTTTAAGTAAAAAAAAGTGTTGAACAAGAGGTTGACTTTGGTAGAATGAGCTTAAAAGAGAATTTGAGGATGTTCCTCCTTTCCCCAGAGTAGATCAATACTAGCATATCTCAGATGGTTTAGGTATCTTCCCCTGGGAGCAGAAAGAATGAGCTCAATAATTTCTCAAGGTCCCTTCTGTCCCTGAAACTCAATGATGCCCATTTTACAGATGGAGACTGTTAGGTATATTGATGGATTATTAGAGAATGGGAAGACAGGGGGAAATACATATTCTCCAAGGTCATTGAAAGTATTGGGGGAGGAGGAAGAGAAACTGAAAATTGAGCCAGGTTGAAACACCTTCCCGAGAGCCAGCTGGACATAGATCTAGGATTCCCCATCACACACACACACACACACACACACACACACACACACACCACACACACACACACACAACTCGAATGTCAGAGATGGGATTCTAGGTTTAGAGAAGTACTGTGTGCCTCCTGCCTTGTCTTTCCTTTCTCTTGCCTCCCCCATCTGTCAGCCTCTCAACACCCAGCTGACCTCAGCAAAGGAAATTCTGCTATTTCCCTCCTGGGGAGAGGGAATTGGCTCATTCCCTGAGATCAGGACAGTGTTAAAAATAGCTGCCAGTATGGCTGTATCTGAATCCTTTCACTTATTCTTCTCTACCTCCTTCCTCCTTTGTTGATTTTCCAGGCCCCCAGTGAGCGTCAACAATGTCAGAGTGCTGTACTTTCTTCTTCTCCTCACTCTGTCACAAAGATTGAACTCCAGGGGCAGTATGTTGGAGTGGTAAAGAGTTTGGCTCTGCTGCTACTTGTATGACCTTGGACAAGTAATTTCCCTTCTTCTGATCTTCAGTTTCCTCCCATATAAAGCACTTTTATACCTTGAAATATCCATGATTTTATAGATCTGGGTAGTCCTTTCATCAACCTCCTCCTAAACTCTTGTTTAGGGTTGCCATGGCCAAGACATTTCTCCCCTGGTGGTCAGTCATGTGATCATGAGCTTCATGTTTAGCTAGGGGGGTACTCAGATGACAGACATACTTTATCACTGGGCTTGACTTGAAACTTTCTCAGTCTAGCAGGACCTGATAGAGGTTGTACCCTGCAAGTACTGGCTTCAAGAACCCAGGGTCACCGCTGTCCGTAATGAGATATCACAGGAAGACTTTAGTGGAAGAACTAGAAAATGGACATAAATAAAACCCACCCTGATTCCTTCTCCCAGATATTGTAAGGATCATAAAATGTCAGAGCTGAAAAGGACCTTGGACACCATTAAATCTGACCCCTTCATTTTTATAATGAAGAAAACTGTGACCCGATGACTTGCCCAGATCAGATGAGAGAATGGATAGAAAAGCATGTTGGAAAGTTGAATGGCTATGCACTTTGCTGACTCTGCCCCCTTGGTCTTTTACAGCCAGACAATCAGAGTCTTTTCTATCCAGGCTCTGAGGGGAAAAAATGTCTAATTTGATGAGCCCAGTGGAGAGTGAGGGTGCGTGCTGTTAACTGTTATTGATGGGAAAAACTGAGGTTCCAAGTGGAGTGGAGTTATTAGGGATGAGTACTTCCCTCTAGCCATGCCTGGCTTCTCCTGAGCCTAGAATCCTGCCCTGTGACATTCAGCTTTGATTACAGCCTCTCTCAGTCCTTTGGAGAATAAGACAATTGGAATTTTTTTTTCCAACTCAGCATCAGGCAGCTGTGAGTGTCTTAGTGCACACATTTTGGACTCCCATTTTAGGGCCATGCCATTCCAGCCACACCCTCAACGTGGCCTGGATTTGTAGTCTCTTCTCCATGCCCACTACTCCTTCCTCTGCTTTTTTTCTCTTTACCAGGATACTAGCTGATGATATGGCCACCCTTTCCCATTCAGTCACTCATTGAGTTAAACTCATCTTTTTACTATATTGACCAATTTTCTGGTGATGAGCCCCAATGCAATAGGTGAGAAATGGCACAGCAGGTCTTGTATTAAAAGTGGAAGGGCAGTGTATGTGTTCCACAAGAGAATCTAAATAAATGTTTACTCAATGGAATTGAACAAGGGTAATAAGGAGAGGCAGTCTCCATAACCAGGCCCCTTGCCTCTCCAACCTGAAGAATCATTTCCCAGGAAGACCTTGGGATTCCTAAGGTACAACATGAGGGATGATATCAGTACTCCCAGGCACCAGTGATTATTGGGTCCAATGAATATTGGAGTGGAGTCCACTTCTGTGGACATCTTGTCTAGCCCCTTGCCTCAGGTCACATCTGTGCACAAAGTAGGAGATTCTAACCTTGAGTTCAAATAACTTAAAGCCCTCTGAGATTTCCTATTTCTTGCCCTCTAAAGAGAATTTCCAGAACTCCACAGAAGGGAGCAAGGGCCATGATGAAGGCAAGATTTGAGGAAGCCAAGCTGGCTTCCTGTGGGGGGAGGGGAGACAGTGTTTCATACAAACTAAACTGAAAAGTCTAAGCCACATCTCTAGCTGTTGACACCTCACTGCCCACAAACACCTCCAACTCAAAGAGGAGACAGCTTGATGTGAGTGTTATATCACAAGCAGAGGATCTGGATTCCAATCCTGGTTCTGCTCCTTTTACTACTGGTGTGACCTCAAGCATCATCTCATCACTCTGGGCCTTAGTCATCTGTGAAATGATTGAGTTGGACTTTGTTGTTGTTATTCAGTTGTGTCTGACTTCTTGTCCCCTTTTTGGTATTTTTTGGCAAAGATGTTTTTGCCATTTCCTTCTCCAGATCATTTTACAGATGAAGAGAATGAGGCAAACAGGGTTAAGTAGTTTGCTCAGGATCACACAGCTAGTAAGTGTCTGATGCTGGATTTGAACTCAGGTCTTCCTGACTCTGGATCTGGCACTCTATCTACTACACCCCCTTGCTGCCCACGAGTGGAATTAGGTCTTAAAAGGACCCTTCCAACTCTAACTCTTATGATTCTATAATCACAACATGTCTCAAATTGAACTCCAACATCTCCCCCCATGCCTGACCCTCCTCTCAGCCTCCCTGTATCTGTTGAGGATCCTCCCAGCCACCCAGGCTTGGAACTCAGAATCATCTCTCTCTCTTCCCTCTCACTCTTCCTCATGTCCAATCAGATGCCAAGTCATCCTGTTGTTTCTATCTCTGCAACACGTCTTTCATCCATCCCCTCCTTTCCATTTGCCTAGTCCCCATCTTAGCTCAGACTGTTCTCCTTTTAGCTGGTCTCCATGTTTCCAGTCTTTTCTCTCTCTACTCCATCCTTCACCCAATTGCCAAGATATAAGATCTGACCATGTCCCTCCTCTCTTCAGTGGCTCCCCATTACCATAGGATGAAAGAGAAACCATTTTAGATATTTTCTGGATATCTTTTGTTTTATCTCATTATCTCCATTTCTGAATATTTTATGGATATCTTTTCTTTTTTCATCATCTTCATTTCTAATAAGTCATCAGTTATAACAAAAGAAAGACAGATATTTTGCAAAAACCAAGAACTTATCAACCTGATAATATATGTAATGTTTTGCACCCTTGGTTACCCACCTCTGTGAATATTTGGGTGATGGTGTTTAAATTATCACATAAAATATCACATTCTTCTTTGAGGCTAAGGTTGGTTATTATAATTACATAGTTTTCAGTCCCTTGTTATATTGTTGTAGTCATTGTGCATATTGTTTCCCTAGTTGTGCTTTTTCTCTGCATCTGTTCAATTAAATCTTCCCTTGATTCTTTGAAGTCTTTACATTCATTGGGAAAAGCACAAATTCTTTGCTTCTGGATCCTAAAATGCTTCACAGACTGACTCCCACCTGTCTTTCTAGGCTTATTTCATGGTACTTACTTCCTTTCCAATACTCCAGCCGCAGTGAGTTTAATCTCATCTGGGACCCTCCTGCCTCTGTGTTTTCTCAGACCAGCCAGGGTGCCTGGAATGGACATTCTTTAAAGTTCCCTATCTTGTAATGCCTAATCTCCTTCAAGGTTTAGCTCAAGCAATATGTCCTTCATAAAGGACATATGGTCCTTCATGGACCCTGCTCCAGTCACCTAGAAGAGATCCACCATTTCTTCCTGGGATCTCTTGAGTCACTCTGATGAACCTCTGCTAAAGGTTTCATCATTTTCCAATCTGCATCATAGATATATCTAGGTACCTATTTTATCTCTGTACTAGTTTGTAAACTCTCTGAAGTCAAGACCTATGTTCTTTTTTTATTTTTATATATCCCAGGGCCAAGTCCAGGGCTTTGCACAAAGTAAGCACTGAATAAATATATTTTGGATGAACAAAGGAAAGCAGGATCCTCTTGAGGGAGTGGCTGGTGTGGCTGTCACTAGAAGCTAAGTATAACTGGACTGCCCTTGAGCCTAGGGGCTTTGAAAATTCATGTAAGGATTTCTTCTGAGTCCTCCATTATTCAATGAAAAGCAATTTTAAATTCTCCCATTCCTGAAGTAGGGGACTCCATGCCAGGGGTGAAGGTTCAGTGATGAGCATGGGGGCTGAGTGTCTGGAATGAAGAATAAGGATGGGGCATGGGAGTTTCAGTGCTCATTACCAGCAATGGAAACTGTTCTAGGGATGAGAGTTTAGTTCTGTGGAGCAGAGCTCATTGATGGAGATGGGAGTTCAGTACTAAAGATGGGACCTTGGTGACAGCAATGAAGGTTCCGTACTAGGGATGGGGACAAGGCTGAAAGCTCAGTGTCAGGGATGTGGATTCACTTTTAAGGATGAGGGCCCAACATCAGGCATAAAGATTCATCATAGGAATGATGAAATATGGACTCTCTTCTAAGAGCAAGGAAGTCCTAGTATCTCTGGTTTTCATCTGTTTGGCAAAAGGAGAGGAAAAAGACTGCAGGAAAGCTTTCTCTGAAATTGTCAGTGCCTGATCCTTCATTCCTGTAATAAGGGAGCCAAGAGCTCAGTGCTGGGAATGGGGGCATCAATGATATGAGGGGAATTTAGAGTCTGAAGAGCTAGGTCTGAATTATGGATCTGCCATGTTCTATCTGTGTGACCTTGGGCAAGTCACTTAAGTTCTCCAGATCCCCAGCTTCTTCATCTGTAAAATTAAGAAGGTAGATTCTAGTTTGCAAGTTCTCTTTCAGCTGCATGATAATGGAGGTACAGTACTAGAGATAAGGTTTAGTGTTGGGGACTGAGGCAGGACTGGAAAGTCCATATCAAGGACATGGTTCTAATTATGGGGATGGGGGCTCAACATCAGGAACAAGGCCCCAGTTGAGTGATGAGAGAGAGGCTCAGTGACAAGAATGATTCTTGTGGAATGGAAGCTCGGTGATACAGATGAGAACTCAGTGCTAGGAATTTGGGACTCAGTGACACAAATGAAGTCTAAGTGCTAGGAATGGGGGCTCAGTGATAGAAATGAGGGCAAAATTCTGGGAATGGGAGAGAATCAGTGAGAGATGAGAATTCAGGGCTCAGTGACAGAAATGAAGTTATCTGCAGAAGGACAGAGGCTCAGTTCCATGGAGAACTGAGGAACAAACTGGAACCCCTCAGCTGAGTTTTTTCTACCTGACAGTAGGATTCCCAATTGGAAAAGAAAAATGCAATATAGTAGAGAAGACACCAAATTTGGGGTCAAAATACCCGGATTCAAATCCTGACTTTAACACCGATTCACCATATGCCTTTGGGCAAATCTTTTCATAATTGTTTTGGGTGTTTTTTTGTTTTTTGTTTTTTTGTTTTGTTTTTTTTTTTGTGAAATGAGAGAAATGGCCTAGGTAATCTCTAGAGATCTTTCCAATATTAAATACCCTCTGGTATTTAGACATCAACTCCTGGCCTCTACCAGTTGTCTTGAAAAATAGCATTCCATTGCTTACAAAAGGGACCAAGTAAGAGGATATAGAGCAGTGGTTCTCAACCTGTGGGTTATGTTCAATTTGTAACAATGAAAATATATCCTGCATTTCAAATATTTACATTACAATTCATAACAGTAGCAAAATTACAGTTATGAAGTAGGAACGAAAAACATTTTGCGGTTGGGGGTCACCACAACATGAGGAACTGGATTAAAGGGTCGCAGCATTAGGAAGGTTGAGAACCACTGGTATAGAGGGTTCAGTGTACCTGATCTGCACCACTGGGGTCATAGTTCAGAGTCACTGTACTAACCAGAGAAGCCATATTTATACCCAAAAGGGGGGTCAATAACAGTCTTATTATTTTTCCACATAATGGAGTCAGCTCTCAATTATCTACAACAAGGGATAAGGCAGAAGAAGTAATAAAACCAAGATAATTCCAAGCAGTAGTAATCCAAGTATCACCCCTGCTTGTCTTTGGATGGGCCAATGGAAAGATGCACAATCAGAGGAAGTGGATTTGAAAATCAGTTTGGATTTTTACTATATGTCCTTAGATAAGTCACTTCTGAGCTTAGTTTCTCCTCTGTGAAATGAAGGTCTTATACCTGTTGGTCTCTAGTGTCTTTTCCATCTTTAAATCTTGTGCTTCTTTGAGATGGGAGTGTAGGGCAGTAGAAGGAGTATGGCATTGGGAGTCAGAAGACCCGGATTTGATTTATAAGCCCCTGGTTTTTATTTGCTTGGCAAAAGGGGAGAAGGAAGACAGCATGAGAACCCTCTGTTTCTGAAGTCTTCAGTACCTATTCCTTAACTCTTGTAACAATGGGGAGAGAACAAGTTCCTGGGGAGACCAGATCCTAGGATCTAGAGTCCAGTGACTCAAGTCCCTCTCAGTCTCTTGTTTCTGATAAAAGATACAGAGGACTGGCTCTCTCTCCTTACCTTGGAATGAGGACCATTATATCATAGAATCTTAGCTCATATGTGTAGGACTGGAATAGACACAAGAGACAATCTACTCCAAACCCCTTATTTTACAGATGAGAAAAATGAGGCCCAGAGAGAGTAAGTGCCCAGGGTCATACAGGAGACTGTCAGTCAGTTAACAACCACTTATTAAGTATATACTCTGTTCCAGGGATTGTGGCTGAGTCATGAACCCAGGTCCTCTGACTCTAAAGCCATCATCCTTTCTACCATGCCATGCTGGGACCCTAACATAGGGACCAAGACTCCAAAATTCTAAGCCCGGAAGTCCCTCAGCTAGAATGTTGGGCACTTTGCTCCTTGATATCCTCATATTCCCCTGTCTCACCTGTTTTGAATGACTTTGGGGGGCATCCATTGAGAGGAGGTGCCACTGACAGTGGTGGTTCATATTTGGGCTCTTGGCGCAGCCTTCTAGCTCCAGGGTTTCCCTGCCAGAGCTAGCCCTGGGTCTCCTTTGAGCATTGCTGATGTTCTGCAATAAGGGCCCAGAGCCAGACTGGGCTTCCTCCTCTCAAGCCAGCCCTCAAGCCTGATTCCGAGTGACTGCTCACTGCAGACTCTGCTCTGCAGGCTGCCAGGGTGAGCACAGCTCTCTTTGGGGATGCCTCAGGGGATGTTCAGGAAGGATACAGGGCAGAATAGCCAGTGGCTCTGAGACTGGGGTTAGGGGACGTTTTCACTCCCCTGGCACTTCCTGGCAGCAGTTCCCTCACACCCCTACCCCCTTTCTCCAGTGCTCAGCATTTAGCATCACTTCAGGCAGAGACTTCCTACCCAGCACTGAACCCATCTTTCTGACATTAAGCCTTCATGCTAAAAACTGCCTCCTGTTTTCCTGTGCTATGTTCCCACCCCTGACACTGTGCTCCTCAGTGAAACCCATCCCCAACCCTGACCTCCTGTCCTTGACACTGAGCCCCCTGAGTCAACTCTTATCACTGAAGGAGAGCCCTGAACTTGACATTGATCCTTTTCCCCTGTCTCTGAACTTCCATTCACAGCTCCAAGACACATGCCCAGCACTGGTCCCCTGTTGCTGGCCTTGAGCCCTCATCTCCTATGCTGAATCTTCATCCTTGACATTGGGCTCCCATTTACAGCACTGAGACACAGACCCAGTACTGGCTCCCATCTCTGACACAGTCTTTCATACCCCTGAAGCTAGTGACATTTCAAACTGATTTCCCTGATGTGCACATCAGTGTGAGCATCTATATATGTGAGTAGCTGTATGAATATGTACGTGTGAATGAGTGTGATTATGTACATGGGAATCATGTGAAGGAGTGTCTATGTGTTAGCTGGCTATGGGCATTGAGACCTTAGAGTCTCAATGATAGATAGATTCTGGTGTATGGAGGAATGGTGCTGTGAGCATCAGAGACCATCATGGTGTGTGTGTGTGTGTGTGTGTGTGTGTGTGTGTGTGTGTGTGTGTGTGTGTGTGTGGTGGGGGTAGAAGACAAGAGTCTTTAGAAGGGTGAATCACTAGGTAGATGAATTGAAATTAAAAGGATTTTCTCTTACATTCCCCACTTCACACCTCTCCCCATATGCCCATGTCTTGCTGTTCTAATGGCCTCATCCTGTAATGGCTGGGAAGGACAGGGGAGGTAGCTCAGGAGTTAGAGATTTAGTAATGGAAATGGGGGCTTAGTGCTAGGCATTCAGGGAGCTGAGGGAGGGAGGGAAGGATAAAGAGAAAGAGAGAGAGAGAGAGAGAGAGAGAGAGAGAGAGAGAGAGAGAGAAGGAGGGAGGGATGGAGCGGGAATGAGGGAGGGAGAGGGGAGGAAGAAAGAAGGGGAAAGGAAGGAGAGAGAGAAAAGGAGGGAGTGAGGGTGGGGGAGAGAGAGAGAGAAAAAGAGAGAGAGAGAGAGAGAGAGCTCTGTTAAAGCCCTTCAATTAAATAAGACAATAATCATTATTATTAATGAAAATAACCAGCATGCACATAACACATTAGGGTTTGAGACACACATCACACGCACATCCCAACAATCTGGAGAGGTAGGTACTTTTACTATCTCTATTTTACAGATAAGGGAACTGAGTCTCAGAGTTGTGAAGTGACTTGCCTAGGGTCATATACAAAACAAGTTTATGAAGGATTCAGACTTAGCTCTTCCTGACTGCAGGTCCACTTCTACATCTACTCCACCGAGGTACCTACAATAAGACATGCAAGGACACTGGCTTGCATAGGGGTTGGGAGAAGGGGGTTGGGGGCGACATGAGGTTCAGCCATTCCAAGTTGTTCTGTTTCTGCCATATCCTAGTGGGGCTGTATCCTAGCAGCTGGGCCTGAGCAGTGTCCTCCTCCCTCTTGGATCCACCATTTTTTCTTATTATTTTATCTTGTCAAGTCTTCCCTCCAACTAGCACCCCTTTTTCCTGCTCCTCTTCCTCTTGTCTTTTCTTCTCTTTTGTAGAACATCTCCTAAATGCCTCCTGTGTGCAGAGCCAATGGGAGAGACATAAAATTTGGATCATAATAACAGTGTAACTTTTTGATGCACTCTAAGTACACAGAGTAAGCTTCTTCACAACAACTCTGTGACATGTCAGTTCAAGAATTACTCTCTCTGCTTTACAGATGAGAAGTTGAAGAACTTGCCCATTAGCACAGAGCTAATGGAGGACTGAGTTCAGATTTGAACCCAAATGTAATTGTTACCTCTGTGGAGCTTACAGTCTAGTACCAGGCTAGGACATTAACATCGTAGTATATGGAACTGTAATCAATCAGTCAGCAGGTATTTCAAGTGCTTCCTATGTGTTAGGCACCAGAGATGCAAAGACAAAAGTCCATGGTTGCAAGAAGCCTCTATTCTAAAGGGAAAGAGAGCTGTGCGCATCATGGTCTATTTTGTTGTACAGTCATTTCTGTCGTGTGTGATTTTTCATGACCCCACTTGGGGTTTTCTTGGCAAAGATATTGGAGTGATTTGCCATCTCCTCCGGTTCATTTGACAAATGAGGAAACTGAGGTAAACAGGGTTAAGTGCTTGCCCAGGGTCACACAGCTAGTAAGTGTCTGAGGCTGGCATTGAATTCAGATCTTTCTGACTCCAGGTCTGGCATTCAATCCATTGTGCTATCTAGCTACTCAACATAGTGGTCTATATGAGAGGAAGTATAAGGTAATCTTGGAGGGGAAGGTGTTGGCAGCTACGTGTGTGTGTGTGTGTGTGTGTGTGTGTGTGTGTGTGTGTATTTCGGGGGAAGGGGAGACAGGCAGTGCAAAAGTTCGGAGGAGGGAGATAGAGTTTCCTTTGGAAGGAATGGGAGAAGGGAGTCTGGCTGGATTGTGGAGTGTGTGGAATGAAGTCAGAGGGGAAGGTCATTAGTGAGCTAAGACTTCCATCCTCTTCTCTTAGCCCTTTTATCCTTCTGATAGCCACTGAATGTCCAGCCAGGCAGCAGATTCTCCTGAAGTTTTTCTCCCTTCCTGGCCCCCTTCCCTCTTTCCCTGGTTTCTTCAGGCTTTCCTCTCTGACCTTCCTTCCTCCTAGCTGTCTGGAGATTTAGGGCTTAAGTCCCTCCCCCTGCCTTGGGCCATCACTGAACAATGCCCTGGGGTTTGCCTCCCCCTATTCAGGTCGCACTGCGAGTCATAGTTTGGGCCGGGGTGTATTTGGTAACCTAGCCATTAGAGAATGGAGTTCCCTAGGATTTGATATTCCGGATTCAGCATTGTGTGGGAGATGGAGTGACATCTCAGCTTTAAAAGCAAATGTCCCTGCCAAGCACTGAATCCTTTCTGGGTCCCCTGTGCCCCTAGGGGACTAATTTGGTGCTCGGAAAAGTCAAACTCATTTGAATATCAGCTTGAGCCAGGGTAGGCTCTGGAGAGAAAATCTTGAACAAAATCACACAAAGCATTCATAGAAAGAACATGGGATTTAGAGCCAGAAGGGACCTTGGAGAACACCCTCATTCTACAAAGGAGGCCAAGAGAGAGGAAGTGCCCACTTCTCCAAGCTGACATGGAGAGGAAAGGCAGACTCAGTTTTCCATCTCCAGATCGATGCTCTTTTTACAGCACTAGGCAAAGCCAAGTCCAAATGGTTCCTGGATCGTTATTGTTTGCTTCAACATATCCCCCACCCACTCCTTGGTGGGGATAATTAAGAACTAGAGCTTTAGGATCAAAGCTTCTAGAGATCAGGTGAGGAAACTGAGGCCCAGAGAGGGGAAGTAATTTGTCCAAGGTCAGACAGATAACAAATGTCAGAGGCAGGATTTGAACCCAGGTCATTTGACTTCAAATTCAGCCAACACTCTTTCTGCCACATAGATACTCTGCTAACTAAGTGTCAAGATAGACTGCCTGTTAGTGGAGTGACCCTTGAGTTATGTGCTCAATGGCAAGGATGGGCACCATTGAACCAGCCATATTCTCTCTTCTCCGAATCTCTTTATGGGCAAAAGTATGAAGTATGTGTGACAAGTGGCTGAGGTCAGACAAGTCTCGTCATTTCCTAGATGGGCCTCGGTTACCACATCTGTAAAAAGAGGAGGTTGAACAAAATGGCCTCT
Source organism: Pseudochirops cupreus (assembly GCA_028627135.1). NCBI lineage: Eukaryota > Metazoa > Chordata > Mammalia > Diprotodontia > Pseudocheiridae > Pseudochirops > Pseudochirops cupreus. The sequence continues at coordinate 379,838,022 of CM053584.1, forward strand.
CAGCTTCCTCCCAGCTGCAAATCTCTGAGCATCATTGGGTAACCCATGGCAAGGCTAGCTGTTCACCTGAGGACAGTCATAGTCCATGACTGATGGCTTAGCTCTGAGTGTTACCTACTGAACTGTGGGTCTTCAACTCCTTTCCTCTGCCCAGAGACCATGAATGGGTTTTGAGTTCATGCACACACCTCTGGTCTTAAGTTCAAAGCCATAATGTCTGGACTATGCAGAAAGGCAGCTGAGGGTATTTTATCATTCATAGTATCATGAATATCAAGCTATGACAAGTTCAAAAACTCTAGAGCTGGAAGGGACTTCAGGAGTCATCTAGTCTAACTTTTTCATTTTACATATGGGGAAACTGAGGCCTGGAGAGCAGAAGTTAGGTGATTAGTAAACTAGTAAAAAGCAGTGCCCTATTCCCAATCCAGGTACCCTGATTGCAAATTGAGTGTTCTTTCCACTCTAACACAGGTTTAAGAAGCTCCCCTGTTTGCCTAACCCTGGGCCATGCATATTTTTGAAAAGTCACAAGAAGGACATTTGAGCCTTGTTCTCCAGGAGTTCTCATTCTGGCTGGGGAGATAGAACTACTGTGGAGGAAGTTTAAAAGCCAGAGTTAGATTGCAGAGTACAGACAGTAAATGCTTATAGGTCAGGGGCAGTGGGGCTGTCATTATGGGCAGAAGGGATTAGAGAAGATCCAGAACATAGTTTCCTTGATGGCAAGGATAACTGTATTTCCCCAGCACCTAGAACAGTCTAGAACAGTACACAACAGGTGCTTAATAAATATTTGTTGATTGATTGGTTGAAAGAGGTGAGACAACCTGGAGCCTTGAAGGGTGAGTAGGCTTTGCACAACCCAAGAGGTGAGAAATGAAGGCAATCCATGTGGAGGAAACTTCATGAACAAAGGCAGAAGGACCAGAATGATCCTGGCATAGATACCAGGTGGGAAGGAGACTGACCTGGCTGTTTATGGAAGGTGTGTTTGGGAAATGAGGAAGGAATGAAATTGAATACATAGGGTGGGTCTAAAGAGAGCCTGGCACCCGACAATGACCACTGGGATTGGAGCCATTGAATGACACTTCCCCTCTATCTCTCTATCCTTCCCTCCCACCATTCCCTTATGTGGACTCCCTGTTCCCACCAAACATTTGACTGTTCCCACCCAGATACCTCCAATTTCCCAGCCACTGCAACTTTGCTTCTCTCCTAGAATGTCCTTTCTCCCCTAATGACACCCTACCCATCCTTTAAGGTCTCACTTAATTACCCTTTAAGGTCTTGCCTATACCCTCCAGGTAGAAAGGACCTCCTCCTTCCTCTGAACTCCCAAACCACCCATTTAGATTAGGTCACTCAGTCTGCCTTGGATTCCATTTATCTGTGTTCCTGGTTTAGCCCTCAGATTGATCCTTGAGGGCAGGGACCATAACTAAGTCATCTTTGTACATCCCCAACAGTGTCTAGCACAGGGCCTTGACCACCATAGGTGCTTAGTCAATGGTGCTTTTGTTACCAGAACCCATCTAGAAACCAGGTCTTAGAATCATGGAATTGCATGTTTAGAGTTGGACAGACCCCTGAAGCCAACTAGTCCAACTCATATGGAACAGCAACCCTAAATCCCCAATGGAGGGGACCTTTGAGACAAGCTGTTCTAACCCTCTCTTTTTTTTACAAGTAGGGAAACTGAGAGCCAGAAAGATTCATAGGATTATAGATCTAGAAGAAAGCTAGAAGGAGCCTTAGAGCCATGTAGTTTAACCCCCTCACTTTACAGATGGGAGACAAAGTCAAACAAGTAGTAAACATCTGATGAAGGATTTGAACCCAGGTCCTGTGACTCAAGCATGAGGGATCTTCCCACTGTAGCCTTTTGGCATTTTCTCAGTTTTCTGGTCAGGCTGAGGTTGGACCTTAGCTAAGGTCTTCTTTATCCAGAGCAGGGAAATAGCGTGAGGCTGGAAGTGACTCACATTTCTAGTGACATGCTTGAGATCAGGGGTGGAGGACTAGTCGCTAGGGCTTTGCCCTTCTAACAAGCTGGGTGGAGTGTGGGGGCTGCAGATGTCTGCCTGGCAGTGGGGGGGAGATGCCAGCTGCAGGCATAAGGCTGGCGCATGACACACAAGTTGGCTGTGGAATCAGAGAAGCCACGGAATGTTAGGTCTGGAAGGGGCCTTCTTCTTCAGCTCCCTCATCTTGCAAAGAAGGAAATCTAAGGTCCAGAAGGAGAAATAGCCTATTCAAGATCGCAGCTTGGGGGTTGCTGGGTTGGCTTAAGAGCCCAGGACTCCCAGCCAACTATACTTTGCTGCATCTCATTTATTCAGTCAATGATGGGTCCTGAAAGTCTTATATGATCAGTGCTGAGCCCCAAATCTCTCCAGGGATGAGTTGGGGGAAGGGCACAAGGGACCTGGGCCCAGAATAGGGAAGCCACTAGCTGGTGTCTGGAGCCAGTTACATCCTATAAGGTGGTGTGGTTCAGTGGCTAGTTAGGAGTTAGGATGCTGGCTTCTTGGCTCTGTCAGTCACAGCATCAGTGGCTTAACTTCCTGGGCCTCAGTTTCTTCTTCTGTAAAATGAAGTAAAGGGAAGAGGAATCTAGATTACTTGATCTCTGAGGAGGACAGGGCTTTCAAGTTGGAGGAAACTTTAGAAATTGCCCCTAAACCAACACTTTAATTTTGCAGTTCAGGAAACTAAAATCCAGAGAGGTGAATTTACTTTCCCAAGGCCATACAGGAAGTAAATGGCAGAGTTAGAATCTGAACCCAGGTCCTTGGATTCAGCATTCAGTTCTCCTAAGTTCCTCTCAGCTCTGACATTCTGTTTTATGACATAGAAAATCGTTTTTTATTAATTCTATTTGAATATCTAAGTGAAAGCCAGGTTTGCTTACAGAAAGTGCCTGGGCTGTTAGCTGAGTCAGAAGGGAAATCATGGGCAATCCAAGCTCTTTTCCTGATCTCCAGATCAGTCAGCCCATCAGTGACTCTGCCATCAGTTCTATTAGATCAGTTAGGGGAAATGTTGGCATGGGAGGTGGGGGTAGGCCATTTCTGCCCTTAGCAAGTTCTGTCTGATCCCTCTGTCATCATGTGAAATGAGAGGAACAGGAGCAACAAGGAATGCCTAACTTGAGGACCATATATGGACCAGGTAGAGTGTGATGAATCTGAACCTACCCCCCCCCCCCCCAACAAATTAACTTGCGCCAAACACAGATTCCTAGATTTGGATCTGGAGGGGACCTCAGAGGTTATCTAGTCTACCCCCACTGTTTTACAGATGAGGAAACTGAGGAATAGTGAGTTGAATTTACTTGCCCAAGGTCACATAGGTAGATGCCAAACAGGTTTTGAAACCAAGTCCTAGCAACATCTATTGCACAACATCATCAAAATTGTCTCTTAAGCTCTCCTACTGAGTACTAGAATCCTCAGTATTTAAGCCACATCTTCTGTACTGATCTTCTATTCCTAGCACTAAGCTCACATCCCTGGCCTTCAGCCTTCCCATCCCTAGCACTGGGTCTCCATACCTGACACTAAGTCCTCAGTCCTTAATATTAGATCCTATCTCCAACTTTTGGTCTACTCACAGCCCTGAACACCCTCTATTCCGGGCACGAATCCCCCTCTCTGAGCTTCCATCCTTGACATATAGCCCACATCCTTAGCACTGAGCTCCCTTATCTCAGGGACAGATTAGCCCTTCTCTATGACACCCAGCCTCTGTCACTGACATTGGGTCCCTATCCCAGGCATTGAGCCTTCGTCCTTAACATTGAACCCCTATCTCCAGTACTGGCACTGAGCCCTAATTCCTGGAACTAAGTCTTTATCCCAGAGTCTAAGGGACAGTTTAATAGGTTTGGTTGAATCATCAAGGGCTTAGAATAAATTCTTGGCCATATTTCCACATATACCCTTTTTGCTTCAGGAGCTAAGCCTCCCTCCTTGACAGTGAAGCCCCAGCACTAGCAAGGAGTCTATTTCTCTTAACACCGAACCCCATGGCCCACAAGGGCCTTCCATCAATAGCACCAAACCTCCATCACTAGTACTCAAAGTACCAGAGTACAAAGGCTGGGAGACATTTTACCAGTCTCAGTTGCATCAACAAAAACTCTGAAGAGATTTTCGTCTCTATTTTTCAAAGTCCTTTGTCTTTGTAGTTTAGAATCCCTGATTTCTCAGTTTCATGTCCTCAACCACATCATGCTAGCTATGCCCTGGATATATTCCTTCAGGCTACATTCTGTCCTATTCTTCTGCCTTGGGCCCCATCTGTGGCCCCAAGGACATTCAGAGAGGCTTCTGGATTCCATGGGTAATTTCATTGTGGTACCATGGAGAGAGCTGACTCTGGAGTCAAAGGGTTCAAGTCTTGCCTTTATGACCTTGGACAAATGTCTTCACCTTCCTGGACCTCAGTTTCCTCATCTGTAGAATGAAGGGGTTATATTAGATGACCTCTGAGGTCCCTTCCAGCTCTGTATCTACAGTCCTATAATTCTAAGACCCTTCACCTCCCTCGGCCTTAGTTTCCTTATCTGTAATAAAGGGTTTTGGATCAGATGGTTTCCAGCTCTGGGTTAATGGTTTTATTTCCTTCCCCTACTTCCAGAGCGGCATCTTAATGCTTGAAGGTGGGATATCTACCCACTTTTTCCTGACCCCAGCCCACAACTCCCTCAAGATCCAACAGGTTATAGTTAGTAATAATGCTTAATTAATGGATTAATTAACTGTTAGACTAATCGGATTAATTAACATTAATTGGTTAATGGTTGTCAAGGGCTCTGAAAAGAAGTACTTCTTCAGAATGAAATGTTCCTGACATCAGTTTTTGACTGTTATAAGGAGACCATCTTTGCTTTGTGGGGTGGGGACAATGGGGAGAGTGAACTTCCTCTTGTATGACACTTAAGTGCTTTGAGATCATTGGCGATCATGGGCTGTCTTCAATGTAAGCAGATACTTGGGAAGTGTCCCTAATTATTGGACTGGGACTGCCTGGTACTGGCTCTCGTAATTTGGTAGATTGTTCTCGTCTTTGTATTAGTTCCCCTCCCACTCCCAGAAGATGGAGTAACTTAGCTAGGTTGGGGGGAAATAAAAGTTGGGGAAAAAAAGAGAACAGAATGTCATGGTGGAAAGAATGGTGATTCTGGGGGTGGCTAGGTGGCGTGAATAGAGCACCGGCCCTAGAGTCAGGAGGACCTGAGTTCAAATCCGGCCTCAGACACTTGATACACTTACTAGCCATGTGACTTTGGGCAAGTCACTTAACCCCAATTGCCTTCCAAAAAAAAAAAAGAATAGTGATTCTGGAGTCAAGGACCTGGCTTTAAGCCATGGACCTTATGTCTCTGGCCTCAGTTTCTAGAGATGTAAAATGAGGAAGTTGGACCAGATGGACTCTGAAGTCCATTCCAGTTATAAATCTGGGGTCCTTTATACTTCCCATGTTTCTCTTGTAGAAAAATGTCCATGAAGAATATGCTCAGGGCAGTACCACGGAAGCAGAAAGAGTGCTGGCCTGGGAGTTATTAGAACTGAGTTCTGATCCTTGCTCTGCCAACTAGCCTGACAAATGACCACAAGTTGAGCATGTGACTTTCTGGGTCTTATGCTTCTCACTTGTAAAATGGGCAGAAAGGGAATTTGTGAGGAATAAAAGAAACCACAGATAGGATTAAGCTCCAAGGAGAATGGTGTGGGAAACATATGTGACTGTTGGCCACATAATACAAGAAGGAGCTTCACTGGACTAGGGCTCAGAAGATAAATTTGGGTGATGACTCTGCCACTGACTGGTTTGTGATACTCTGGCAAGTAAGTCACTTCTCTCCTCTTGGTCTCAGTCCTTTCCTCTATAAAATGAGGGTGGGACAGAGGATCTCAGGCTCCTTCCAGCTTTACCAGCCTTTGGTCCTATGATCTCCAGGGAAGGTTTCCTCACCTGGAACCCTAACCAGGCCAGGAATGCTCCTTGCAATTGTCGAGGGGTTCTGTTGCTTGGTTATAGAGGCTTTGAGGTCCTAGTGAGTGGAGAAGGAATGGATACATCCCCCCACACTTCACAACCCCTGTTCTCTAAATCTGGAGGGGCAGTGAATATCTGGGAGAGGGAAAGGAAGGGGATGGTTGCTTAGCAGCCAGTGATAGATTCAATCAATATACTCTGGGCATCTCTTCCTGTTCAGACCAATAGGGCCCAGGCCTCTGAAAGAAGAGGTCCTTAGATCAGGGCAGAGGAGAATCTGCCAGCTGATGACAGAGAACATGTCCCAGAGGAATTTTTTCTAACGAATTTATCTGGTTTGAGGAGAGAGGTTAGGCCCCTAAAGCAGAATCAGCTGCCTCTTCTGAGCTAGGTCTGGGATCTTTCTGTGTTGTCACAAGATTTTCCCCCATGCCCCCATCAGCCTTCACCTTTCCTGCCCCATGAGCACACTCACTCGGGCCTCAACAGGCTGGCCCATGCAGATAGAAGAGAATCTTAAGGCAGGTGAGGTCCTTGCCTTCTCTTCTGTCTCAGGATGGAGCCCCCACCTCAACAACATACCCTGCTGTCCAAGGAGGAGACCACTTCCCATTTCTCTGAGACTGGACCCCTTCTACTGCCAGGAGCCCAGAGCACAAACAGCTCTCATGTTTTATCTCTGCAGTCAGTAGAGAAGCGATGTGCCATAAAGGTTAGAATCTCAAGCTAGAAGGACCTGGCTTTAACTCCTGCCTCTGACATTTGCTGGCTGTGTGGCTGAGCCTCAGTTTTCTCATCTGTCAAATGAGGTTGGCTTAAAGATCCTCTCAGGCCCCTCCCAGCTCTAAATGGATGATCCCTGGATTGGATTCTTCCCTGCCTGGCAGAACTGGGCTTAGAGCTGGAGGGAGTGAGCATCTCTGCCCTTCAAATCCCGAAGTGCTAAACCCATGTCTTCCTTCAAGGGAATGTTTCCATTCCAAGGTCTGCCAAGTAGCCCCCTTCACAAACATGGCCCCGGGCAGGGGTGGGAGGCACCTGGATCCTAGTTCCCCTTGTCATTTAAGAGACTAGGCTTGGGCTAGAACTTCCATGAACTCCCAGTCCTGGAGCATGTACAAATGCCAACATGCATACACGTCAACTGGTGTATGTAGATAGATGTATGTGTATGTCCACTTACAGAATCATGAACTGTCAGAGCTGGCAGGAATCTTAGATATTAATAACCCAAGCCCAATATTCCTACAGAGTAGGAAACTTAAGTCCAGAGGGGAAGTGACTTATCCAAGGTCACACCGCCAATCAGTGGCAGATTTCCCTTTGGATTCCTCATCTAGTGTTCTCACTGCTACAGAATACTGTCTTTCCTAGTTAGTTCCCAAGGAAGTAGGTGTCCCAGTCCCCTGGCCATAGGGAGGCTTTGAGATGGCCTGGTCCAATCCCATCATTTCCTAGATGAGGAAAATGCATCCTCTTGGATGGGGGTGGAGGGTGTCCTGTGACTAGGAGTGGAGGGTAGGTAGGCAGGAAGGGACTGAATCTAGACCAGATCTACGTGGAGAGCTAGTTCTTAACTTTGCCTGTCACCCTCCCTCCTCTTCAAATGCCCCGTTCATCCCTTGCCCTTCTCCAGGGCTTTCTAGGCCCCCTCCCTACCCCTCTTCAGAGACTCTGCCCAGGAATGACCTCAAGATCATGCAGGGCATGGAGATTCCCCAGGGAGATATAGCTCCAGGACAGCCATCCCAAGCTGGCAGAGAGCCCTGGACCTCAGACAGGCACCCTGCCCTGGGCCCTTGCCATCTCAGTGGCTCTTGTAGAGATCTATGGAAGAGGGCTCCTTGAAGCCTCCTCAATTGCTTATAGCCTCCATTTATTACTCCAGGAGGTGGCCTTCCCTCCCTCAAGCCTCCAGGCCACTAGGCAGAGTTTCAAGAGATCCTCATATTTAGAGAGGTAACCTGAAGCCCAGAGGAGAAGTGACTTACCCAAGGTCACACAGGAAGGCAGTGGCAGATCTGGTCCAGAGGGGGTTAACTGATTTGCTCAAGGTAATACAAGTAGTAAGAATCAGAGGTGGGATTTCAGCCCAGGTTCTCTGACCATAGCTTAGCATCATATGATGTAAGCTACACGATTTCTTTTTGTATTTGTATACTTGGGTGGACATAGATATAGAAAGCGGGAAAGAAAGAGAGAAAGAAAGAAAGAAAGAAAGAGAGAAAGAAAGAAAGAAAAAGGAAGAAAGGAAGGAAGGAAGGAAGAAAAAAAGAACATATATAGGATATACATATGTGATATGTATTGATACAGGGAGCCACCCCTGAGGAAACTCCTGCTGCCAAAGCAGGTCAACAACTGTTCTGCAATTTTTTGTCTTGGAGAGTTGATTGGGGCACTCAGATGTTAAGTGACTTGCCCAGGGTCACACAGTCAGCATATATCAGAAGCAGTGAGGCCTGCTCTCTCTCTGCTACACTGCCTAACTGCCTAGAATGCAACAGGAGGCTTAGCAAATGTTACTTGTTGAATTGAACACCTCAGACATCACTGAACTCTTTGTTTTACAAATGGGGAAACCAAGGCCCAGAGAAGTGAACTGACTGGCCCAAGGTCACACAGACAAGAAGGGGCAGAGCCAGGGTTTGCTGCTTGGTCCTTTGTTTCTGAGGTCTCCCCTGCCATGTCTCAGGAGAGCCTGGCTCCTTCCCTCCCAGGTGCACTGGCTGAAGCTCATTAGACATTCTACGCTTCCTGACTCACTCTCAGCCAATCATGTCACCTGCCTCCTGAGGGCAAGATGGGTTTGGGGGCGTTCCACCCACATCCTTATATAATCACCGAGCTAGCTAACTTCCTCTCCTCTCCCTTCCCTTTCCTCAGACAGCAGGGAAGGTGTTCCCATCATGTCAAAAATCAGAATAATACAGCACAGCAAAGGTCACCATTGGAATCCACCAAAGAGTCATACGATGGCAGGCTTGGAGCTGAAAAGGACTTGGGGGTCACCTAGGTCAGCCCTGCATTTTATAGTTGGGGGACAGAGACCCTAAGAGCTTAAACACCTTTCCTAATGGCAGGTGGGTGGTTAAGTGCCAAGGCTGGATTTGAACCCAGGTCCTTTGGCTCTGAATTCAATGTCCATTACGCCATGCTGCTTTACATTCCTCCCAGAGTCTGGGAAAATTCTCTGTCCCCATGGAGACCCCAGCATTTTCCACATTTAATCAGCTGTCGTTTAATCATTTTGGTCATGCCAGACTCTGTGACTCCATTTGGGGTTTTCTTGGCAAAGATTTTGGAGCACTTTGCCATCTCCTCTAGCTCATTTTACAGATGAAGAAACTGTGGCAAATGGAGTTAAGTGACTTGCCCAGGGTCACACAGCTAGTAAATGTCTGAAGCTAGATTTGAACTCCAGTCTTCCTGACTCCAGACTGGGTGCTCTGATGCTTTATCCACGCAGCCACCTTGCTACCCCAATCAGAACCACTTATTATTCCCTTCTCTCCCTCCAAGAGGAGGGGACCTCAGGGAAACTGAGAAAGGGAGCAATGCTGATGATCCCACAGATAGCAGCTGGTGAGAGACGCAGAACTTAAGGTCATCTTCTAAGTCCAAGTCCAGGGTTCTTTGGATGACTCGAGGGCTTCTGAGATCTGGAGCAGGCAGAATAGGACCACACATCGAACCAGTAGGTAGGAATTCTTAGATCTGTGGCAAATTCATGTGCAGCATATTGAGGAGTGTGCTTTTGTGGGGGGAGGCATAGAAAACAATCTGAGTCTGAGGGTATGATTTTCTGGGCTGACAGTGGCCCATCTCTTAAAGATTCTGTCCCATGCTCCCATGGGAACATAGCCTTAGAGCTGGAAGGAATCTTGGAAGCCATCAAATCCATTCCTTTCACTTTACAGTTGATGGCCCAGAAAGTGACTTGCCCAAGGTCACATAGCTAGTAAGTGCATGAGGCATGATTCAAATTCAAGTCTTCTGACTTGAAGTCCATCACTCTTCCTGCCTGGGGACAATCAATAGAGCCACAATGATGGGACCCTGGAGGTGTAGGTCCTGGGGTGATGGTGCCCCACAAGACACAAGCTGGAGAGAACCATTCGAGAAGGTTTAAGGATGCTATTTCCTCCAGGGAAAAGCCCCCCCTGTTTTCATCATTGCAATGCTTCAGTTACCCCACACCCTCCAGGATGCCTGAACTTCCTGAGTTTGAGGATTGGACTTGGCAGGGAGTGAGAGAGCTTTTCCTAATAAGGATTCCACCTTTGGGAAACTGGTGGGTCCTATGGGTTGATCAACTGCTGGGAGAACATGATGACAGCCTATTGGTGGATGCTACTAGGGATCCCTGTTCCCCCAAGTTCCAGGTTCAGGATCCAGCTCTGCTCAGGCTTCCTTTCACCTGGTACCTGGAACACAGCTACCTCCAAGTGCCTTCCCAGGAGCTGGCTCTTGTGGTCCCCCTCCCCTCCCAGGTTAGGTGGTTGAGGGTGGTTCCAGTCTCATCCTTGGGAGCTGATTCTGGGATCCCTCCCCAATAGTGGCTCCAGAGGAGAACAGAGCCTTGGCAGCTACTGAATAATTTACAGGAAGGCTTTTAGCTCTCCTTCCTGCCTCTTCCCCTCCCTAGGTTACTTAACAAATAGGAGAGTCTCCTCCCTCTTGAGAATCCAAGGAGAGGGAGAGAAAATTCTGCTTCAGGAAGATGGGTGGTAACCCTTGTGGTGCTGGTTTATACCAGTCTCTATCATCTGTCCCAGTATATATGAGCTTGCCCTGGTCTATGCTGGTCTGTGTTGAATAATTTCTATATGAACTGTCTGTTCTGATCTGCATTACTTTAAAAAAAAAAAAGGGAATGTTGTGAAGAGATCCATGGGAGGAATCCAAAGACCTAGAATAGTCTCAGCTTTGTCACTTACTTGCTGCATCACCTTGGGTAACTCATGTCCCCTCTCTGGGCCTCAGTTTCCCCCTGGGTGCTGCTCATCTCATTAGGTAATCTCAGGGAGAATGCTTTGCAAACTATAAAATAAACATGAGCTCTTCTCATACAATCAGAGCTGCAAGGGATTTCAGAAGTCATCCAGTTCAACTCTTATTTTTACATATGAGGACACTGCATCCCAGAAAAGGGAAGTAACTTTCCTAAGGTCACACAGGTAACAAGTCATTGAGCTGGAATTTTAACACAGGGCTTCTGACTCTAATTACAATATTCTTTACCTTAAATCATGCTTCTATTTCTGGGGATCGTCTAGAGTCAGCTAAGCTCACTTAGGTGTTTTGGGTGGCATTTGCTGTAGTTTTTCCAGATGTCCAGGTACCCCAAGGGAAGAAGAAAAGTCAAGGGGAGCCCCCATGAAAATCACTTTGGTCTAGCTTTTTCTCTGGTAAGCTGGGTGCCATCCATGAACTAAACACAGCTGATAGTGACCACTGTGGGGGAAGACTGTGGTTTCAGGGAACATAGCCACCATATGTGGGGGAGTCTATCTGATGAGTAAGACAGAGTTGTTCAAAGACCCTAGTCTAATGGGGAAACAGACTTTCCCGCCTCAGGGAACCTTTAGTCTTATGGGACCACTCCTTTTATTCTGCCCCACCCTCAGGGAGGCATGACTTTGTTCTGGCTGTCTTCCCCTCCCCCCCCCCAACGCCCTCCCTTATCACCTCTACTTCAGGACTCACCTTCTGCATAAAACTTTTCATCACATACACACACATACACACACGTGCGTGCGCACACACACACACACACGCGTGCGCGCTCAACCTCCCTCTCAAAACTACGTTTGAGTTACTATTTATATATTTTCTATGTACTTCTATGTACACATATTTATCTCCTTTGATAGGATATAAGCTTCCTGAGGGCAGGGCCTATTTGATTTTTGTCTGTTAATCTCCAGACCCCAGGACAATAACTGACACATAATAGGTGTTTAATAAATGCTTGCTGGTTGATTGGTAAGAGCGATGTCTTGAAAGAGCCCCTGCTCTGAAAGTGAAAATAAGAAAAAGACTTATTCACAAGGAAGTAAAAAGTCTACAATGATCTAGAGGATGCTAGAGTGACATTACACGTGGGAAGGCTTATAAACCAGTCTGTCAGAGCTGAAGGGAATGTTAAGAACTCATCTAGGACAGCCCTTGGGTAGCTAGCTGGCACAGTGGGCCTGCAGTCAGGGAGACTCTTCTCCCCAAGTTCAAATCTGGCTTCAGACACTTACTAGCTGTGTGACCCCTGGGCAAGCACCTTAACTCCATTTGCCTCAGTTTCCTCATCTGTAAAAAGATCTAGAGAAGAAAATGGCAAACCCCTCCAGGGGTCACGGAGAGTCAGGTAGAGCTGAAAAATGACTGAAAAGGACAGCTCTTCTTATTTGACAGAAATGAAAATTGAGGCTTAAGGAAAGGGCATAACTTGCCCACAGGGTCACACAACTAGTAAGTGTCAGAGGTAAGAATAAAACACATCAAGTAAGAAGTAACTGGGGTATAGTGGTTAGAAAGCTAGTCCCTGGGTTTAAGTTCAATCCCTAACATATTTTGGCTATGTGACCTTGGTCCCAGGAAACTCTGTAAGATTATAGAAGTTATGGGGATAGCTAGGTGATAAAGTAGAGAGGGCACTGGACTTGGAGTGAGGAAGACAAGAATTCAAATCTGACCTCAGACACTTATTAGTTGGGTGACCCTGGGCAAGTCACTTAACCTCTATTTGCCTTAGTTTCCTCAGCAGTAAAATGGAGATAGTAATAGCACCTACTTCCCAGGGTTGCTGTGAGGATCCAATGAAATAATCATTATAAAGTTCTTTGCACAGTGTCTGGCACATGGTAAGCCATCTGTGGATGTTATCTATTCTTATTAGCTATTGCCTGCTGCAGAGCAGCCACTGATAGGAGAGGAATCCCCTGCATTGAGAAAATTACAAGCCCCATTTTGGAGTCAGGGAGCAGGGCTACCAGGCTTAAAGTGATGCTCTTTGTGGAAAGATGGGGAGGGATCCTGAAAGCTTCTGTTGGCCCTCGGCCAGGAAGGGGTTGTAGCCCGAGGGTCTTTGCCCGCCAGGGAGCAGGTTTACTGCCTCCCTCCCTGCAGCTCCTTTTCTCCGCAGCCTGGGAAGCTGAGACACAGCCACAAAGCCCTGTCCGTGGTCCTGGCCAGGATCCATTATCCTTGTCCTTTCCAATGTCACTACTGCTATGGGGCCACGGGGTGGCAGCGAGCCCTGGAAAGGCAGAGTCAGAAAGCTATTCAGAGAGAGCTCTGTCCCAAGTTCCCCTCTGCTATTTTCAGGATGAGGGTGGAGGAAGATGGAGATGAGGGGGTGGGGGTGGTAACATTTCTCTTTCTCAATTCTCTTCCAAATCTTCTCTTTGGACAACTCAGAGGCTTCTATGAGAAAATACACTAGCTTTGGGGCCTGGGGCCTGGAAGAAATTTGGGTCAACTCAAAGAAATCAGGCCATGGTCAAAAACCAAGTGGAAAAATCGGTGCTCTTGTCTGTCATGCCCCTGGGAGGTACACACCAGGCAGGCAATGGGAGGCCTGGAGAACATGACTTATGAGATATGTATCCAGAAGGGATGTATGTTACCTGGACCATGCAGGTGCAATGACCAGTGTGGTCATAGTCATAGGTTAAGTGTGAGGATAGCATTTATCACCACTGGGGCAAGGCTGAGAATCTCCTCCAGGTCTCAAGAGAAGCAGTGTGGTATAGTGGAAAAAGTGAAGGACCTGGAAGACCTTGAATGAAATCCTGGGGAAGTTATAAACCTCTCTGGGCCTCGTTCTCCTCATCTGTAAAATGAGGATCTTGGACTTTAGGGTCCCTTCCAGCCTTACATCTATGATCCTTTGATTCAAGCCTCTTTTTAATTTGAGCATAACAATTGTAGGATTTGGCTACTGTCTCTGTTACCTTGGGGATGTCACTTAACCTCTGTAGTGATCAGTTTGCTTAGCAGTAAAATGCGCTCAGTCTCATTGGAAAGGCACTATATTTGGAATCAGAGGACTCGGGTTCAGTTCCTGATGCTGTCATTTACTCCCTGCTTGACTTGGGGCTTAGCCTCTCTGGGCTTCAGTTTTTTATCAGTAAAATTGAGGAGCTGAGCTGACCTCTGTGGTGTCTTTCAATTCTAAATTGGATACTACTAGGACAAAGTGACCTCTAAGATCTCTTCCCCCCCCCCCCACTCCCTGCACCAGCTCCAAATGTGTGATCCTATTTAGGCCACTCTTTATGAGAGGCAGATGTCATTGAGGGCTGTTCTTGGAACCAGTACCAGCTGAGTCCTGTCTCTGACACATAGTGGTAGTATGACCTTGGGCAAGTCACTTACCCTGTACCCCCAGGGGATTCTGGAAGCAGGTGCCAATGTATATTGCTGGCAGAAATTCCTCACTGGCAGTTCTCTACATCAGTGGAGTCATGGACCCAAGCCCTGCCCTTCTGTGCACACACCCCCTCCCCAGCCAAAACAAACAAAAAACACAAAAAACAAAACTCTACCTCTTGAATTCTCAGGCACTGAAAAAAAATTGTCATTAAATCACAGGTTCTTCAGAGATCACCTCCTTCCACTCCCTCATTTTACAGATAAGGAAGCCAAGGGAAGGAACTTGCCAAAAGTCAAAGTCAGTTGTTGGGAGAGTTGGAATTAGAACCCTGGTTTTCTCACTCCCAGTTACCTACCCTTTCTACTTCATTGAATTACTTCTCCTTTGATCCAACTGACTTTGTCTTTCTAATCTCTCCCTACAGTCTGCAGGACAAGACAGAACAAATGTTCTTTTCCAGGTTATTGCCCTTCTCTCTCAGGGGGCGGTTGTTCTGTCACCACCTTGTTGGGATCAACACCTCTCCCTGGCCTGTAGGTATCTTAGAATCATGGGATTGATTATGGACTGACTGACACTCATTGCCTAGAAGGGACCTAAAGATGATACAAATCTTCTCATTTTTACACATAAAGAGAATGGGGCCTAGGGAGGGCAAATGACTTACCCAAGATCACATGGGTAGAAAGTAGCAAGGCTGGAATTCCCACTCAAGTTCCTTGGATCCAGTGATCATCCAGCATCGTGTGTGTGTGTGTGTGTGTGTGTGTGTGTGTGTGTGTGTGTGTGTGTGTGTGTAATGCAGACCCCAGAGCAGGGCTGTGAGTGAGGGAGTGAGCTCCTCATTTCCAGACAGATGGTTTCCTTTGGCCTTCAGGAGACCTCATGTCTTCCTAATGAGGTTCTAACTCCTAGTTCTGTCTTAGGGATTTGGCAGGGTCCTTGTCTGGATGTCCCTTACCCTTTATAAAAGATCCTCTCATGATCCCTTCTCAGTCCTATCCATATCCAGATTCACAGAAGTGAACCCCAGTCTCCAGCACCCATCTCCAGAATTGAGTCCCCAGTCTCAATCCTCAGTCCCCATCATTTGCACCAATTCTCCATCTCTGACACTGAATCCACATTCCTAAACATGCATTGAGCCTTTGTCCTTAATTCTGAGCCCCCATTCTTATCCCTGAGCCTCTATCCCTAGTACTGGGCCCTAATTCTTAAGCTTGAGCCCCATCTTTAACTCTGAATCCCCAGACCCAACCCTGAGCCCCAACTACAGCCCTGAGTTCCCCTTCCAGAGTGGAGACTTGAATCCTTTAGTGCTCCTACCACACCCTCAAGCACCTTTCCAGGGCTCTTGGCCTCAGTGCTACATCCCATCCTCCCCTCTGCCACTGGGCATTTAAACAGCCACTTCATGTACCTAAACAGTTACAGACAATAACACCTGCACTAGCTACCTCTTGGTGTTGTGGAGGAAATGCTTTGGAGACAGAATTGTGGCATTATTATTGCTATCCTGCACAGCACAGTCCACAGCTCTGGTCATACTAGCCCTACCTCCTGAATGAGAGAACTTTTCATACTTTCCTTTTTCCTCTGGGAAGTCCCAGACTGGGACATGGTTTGGTCCATAGTGACACCACCACCATCCCTAGGGCTGGGAGCCTCACTGGGGAGGTAGGTCTGTTTCCTCACTGAATAACCTAGAGGAATACCTGCTTCTCAGTCAACTTAGCCTCTAGAGTCAATGCTAGGGGGCAGGTAGGGGGCAGGGAGAGGGGAAAGGCAAACCTGTGCGTTATGATAAAGTGCATCGATTTCCCCAGGTTTCAATTATGAGAATCAATGAAGATGCAGTAGGATTCTGATAGATGTGTAAGCAGCTGGTTAATGATGGCTAATGTATATTTATGCAGAGACATGCATAGGGTGAAGGCAGAGACCTCTTCTCCTCAGAGGCCCAGCCAGAATATGAATGGGGCCTGGACATTGCTAGAGGGATGAGGACAGATGGAGGACGGGAATTTTCTGCACAGGAGGGGGGCAGGTGTCTGCCTCTGGGTACCTTCCGGCCAAAGGAGGCTGGGAGCAGGGAGAGCAGTCCTGTGTCCAATGTCTACCTCCTCCTCCTCCCCTGCTGCGGGAATAATTGGCAAGAACTCATGATGCCTATCTCAGGCCCCAAGGGGGGAGTGTCTGTTTCAGAGTGGTGATAGGATCACAGAACAGTGGAGCAGGGTGGAGACCGAAGAAACAAAGAGGAGCCAGTGGAAGCCAAGGATGCTGGTGTGGGTGTGGAGTGGGGATAGGAGCTGAGTACCAGGGATGAAGGCTTCCTGATAAGTAAGGATATGGGGCTCAAATGTTGGGGATGGGAACTAACTATCAGGGATGGAAGCTCAGAGCTGGGGATGTAGCCCCACTGTCAATGCTGGAGGCTTGGGGTCAGGAATGGGAGCCACTGATGATAGGAATAGTATCAGTTCCAGGTATGGGGACTCAGTGTTCAGGACTCCAGTGCTACAGATGAAGGATAGGTGCTCACAACGGAGTCTAGAGGTCCACTTCTGGGAATGGAAACTCATAGTCAGTGATAGGAGTTCAGTGTAAGGGTGAGAGCTCAGTGCTGGCCATTGGGGGAGATGTTCTGAGTGCTCACTTGAATGGAGGCTCATTGTCAGGTATCAGGGCTCAGTGAAAGGGATAGGGGTTAGTGTGGTGGTTTGAAGACCAGTTCCAATTGAGGGGGTTCGGTGCTTAGAATAAGGGGAGCTCAGTTTCAGGGATGAGGTCTCAGTGTTAAGTATGGCTACTCAGTGCCATAGATGAGGCTTATTATTAGGAAAGGAGGCTCAGTGCAGAGAATAGGAGCTCAGCATCACAGATGGGGCTGCAATATTGTGGATGTGGTCTATGGAAGAAATGGGAATTCACTGTTAAGGATAAGGACTCAGTTGCAGCCAAGGAGCTTAGTTCTGTAAAAAGAAGGTAGAAAAGCAAGTGCGTCAAAATTTAGCAACTGAGAGGCAGCTAGGTGGCCCAGTGAATAGAATACCGGCCCTGGAGTCTGGAGGACCTGAGTTCAAATCTGGCCTCAGACACTTAACACTTACTAGCCATGTGACCTCCGGTAAGTCACCTAACCCCAACTGTCCTGTCCTCCTCCCTCCAAAAAGCAAAAGAAAAATTAGCAACTGAGAGAGAAAGGGGAGATGGAACTTCCAAAATCAATCAAATCCCAAATCAATCCAACTTCTCAATCAATCTGGTCCCAGATCCTTCTTTAAGCCCTTACTTCTTTAAGAAGTAAATTGTGTGGGGTGGCTATGTGGTGCAATGAATACAGCACCAGCCCTGAAGTCAGGAGGACCTGAGTTCAAATGTGGCCTCAGACACTTAACACTCACTAGTCATGTGACCTTGGGCAAGTCACTTATCCCCAATTGCCCTGCCCTCCAAAAAAAATGTATATGTATACACACACACACACACACACACATATTAAATTAAAAAAAAAAGAAGTAAACTGTGTGTCTCTTGGTAGCTCCGGAGTCAGCAGCCAAAATCACTTTCCTGAATCACCCTATTTCCTATGTCAATCCCTTCCTCAAGAATATACAATAGCTCCCTGTTGCCTATTAGATTAAATCCAAATTCTCATCATGGAATTAGAAGCTCCTCCTCCAGCTATCTCACCCCTGTTCCCATTCACCAACTTCATCTTTTCTTTCCCCCTTTTGATCTAGTTACACAAATCTCTCCATCTCCTGCATACATCTCATTCATTCCTACCCTGTATCTTCTTACTGGTCATTACCCTCTCCCTCCTCCTCCTTTTGTGGACAGCTTCCCCTCCATGGATTTATGTCTCTTTCCTGCTTCAAACCCTGGTTCCAAACAAATACCTCAAACAATTCACTTCCTCTTGGAAACCTTTTCAGAATGTTGATCCATGTGCCTCTAGTCTCCCTTCTTCTTTTGTGCTACCCACTCTGTCCTAACCCCCCTCAACACACAGAAATTACCCAAATGTTTGCCGAATGATTTACCCACAGAAGAACACAATTCAACTTTGGTGAGAGCTCTGCATGTAATATATGCAAAACAACGGTGCATAGTAGAAAGAGAGCCAGATCAAGAGTTCACGGACCAGAGTTCAAACCTCAGTTTCAGTTCTTACTAATTTGGCCTCACATCTATAAATGGAAGATGACTTTGAAAGTCCCTTGCAACTCTAAATCTATAAGTCTATCTGTGAACAAGACAATCCCTGACTTTGAGGAACTTATAGGTTACTGAGTGTTAACAGTTCAGTACCACATATGACTGGACATATCTCTCAATCTGGAAAAGTAAGAGGAAGCTCTGAAACAGGAGAAAGTAGCCCAGAAAGGAGAAGGGAGGTGCCCTAAGCAGGCCAGGTCCAGCCCTGTATCTCTAGGTGTATTTGCACACACTCTGGAAGTAGATTAAAGGCAGAAAGCATTTTCTCTCTGACCACAGGTAGCCCTTCAGGCCTTGAAAATCACTTTTAAAGGAAATCTTACCTATCCTAGTGGGTGTCAGTACTCCTATATCCTTTCCCTGATTATCAGGAAATCTCAGGAAATGAAAGAAATGATTCTTCATGTGTCAATTAGTCTCTTCCCACTAAGAGTTTTTACTTCCTGATCCTACACATTGCAGGACTGGGATAGGGCCCAGATGGGGTGTGAATGCTGCTCCCATGACTAAACTTGGAGGTTAGAAAAGTGAGGGGAGTTCTCAAGGTTTTGGGCTTTCAAAATAAATGTGCAAATATGTCTTCTGAGTCCTGAGTGCCCCAACTTTCAGAAGTGACTGGTTAAAGTATGGGCATTGGCATAATGGGATAGTAACTATACATTGGCATATAAGAACTAAGTCATGGGAGGGGAGCAGTTCAGAAACCCAGTCCTTCCAGAAGATGTGGAATTCGTTATATGTCCCTGAACTAGAGAGGACAGGATTGAATGAAGGTTTCAGCACCTTGGACTTGTGGACAGTTCCCCCTCAGGAGGGAGTTATCCAGCTCTTTTTTCTCCTATGTTCTTTGAGGGACCTGCAGAGATATCTTAATAGAGGAATTAATGAGATTCTCTAAATCAAATGAGTGTGTGTAACCTGCAGAGATGGTCAGCGTGGAGTGAATGCTGAGAGAGTGTAATATAGGAGATTCTAGATAGGGCTATACATCACTTGATGGGAGGGAAGAGGGGATTGTGCTAGTGGTGGTGATGGTGGTGGTGGAGTTGGTGGTGGTGATGATGGTGGTGTGTGTGTGTGTGTGTGTGTGTGTGTGTGTGTGTGTGTGTGTGTGCGTGTGTTTGTATGTGTGTAAGAGAATAAACCAAAAGTGAGTAGATTCAGCATAAGAGATGCCACAGGTTGCACTCCCAAAGGATTCACAGTCAATCCCAGCTAACAAGGGATTGGGGAGCTCAGAAGATATTTGGGAAAGTGAAATAATAAACAAAATCTTAGGGAGGAAGTTGGGGATAAACGTACCTCAACCTCAAGGATGGCATAAACTGGAGTTATCAATGTGTCTGCTGTAGCAGCTTGAGGGGAGTGAGAGATGTCACCTCTAGTGGGATGTGCTGTCCATGGTGATGGATGAATTCTGGGAACTTGAGGAGATTGGGGGCTTACAGTTAGTTCTCAATTATCTGTTCTTCGAGTAGGATAAGAGGAAGAGGTGATGTAGACAATCCCCAAACCAGTTCTAGTTGATTTGGGGATAAATCAAAGATAGACACATTCAATTCCACACCCACAGACAATCTTGAAGTAGCTGGCTAAGGAGGATCAATTGAATTCAATTCGACAAACATTTATTAAACATCTTCTGAGTTCTAAGAATATACAAAGAAACATCTTCTCTTGCCTCATTGTGGTGTGGAGGTCACCCTGACTGCTGGAAGGCTCTGCTTATTGATCATAAACTCTAGCAGATTTTGGAAAGGTTACTAAACTGGAATGGTTTTGAGTACAGGACATGCAGTCTGTTGCCAGAGAACTAGCCTAGGTTCAGGTTGACTCCAGTGTGATGACGTGTTTCTTTGCCATAGCAGCCCTCTACAACTAGACTGTACAGTTCTAGAAGGTGAGGACTGGATTCTGGTTAGCATATTAGGACCTGAGCTTAGAATACATGCTACAGAGGAAAGCGCTGACTTGAGAATCAGAGGACTTGGTTTCAAATCCTGCCTCTGATCTTTGTATCTATGTGATGCTCAAGAACTCACTCAAACTCCCTGAGGTTCATTTTCCTTTTCTGTAAAATGATGGGGTTGGATTAGAAAGCCTTGGGGGTCTTTTCCATGAACAAGAAGAGCAGGTAGGGAGCTGGAATGCAACTAGGGAACTACAATCAAATTAACACCACCATGACCTCTGGAAATGGGATTGTTGGGTGATAATCCATTTCTTCTATTTCATCATTCCTGTGACCTTCAAGACCAAAACACCTTTCCCTAGGTACCACTCTTTTATAAGTATTATCTTTACCTATTAGATTGTAAGCTCCTTGAGGGAAAGGACTGTCTCACTTTTGAATTTGTGTTTCCAGAGTTTAGCCCACAGTAAATGATCGACAAATTCTTTTTCATTCCATCATCCATTTACTTATGATCAGAAAGTCAGAGAGGCATCACCACAAACTCTCCACTATCATTTACATTGGGATTATCTGTAGCAAATTTTCAACTTTAAACTACTTTGCTCCTCTCTAACTTGCTTTTTTCTGGGGCATCTCCCCAATTCCTGCCTCCATCTGTGGCAGGGACCTTGCTTTAGTTTCTATGCTGAGAAAAGCCAGTTAGGAAAGGAGACTTTTGGCAAACAAAATCATGTAATGCTACTCACAGTCAGGGACCATTTTAAAATGATGTGATGCTTTGAATTAACCATGCCTTGCTCCATTCTCTTAGTACTCATGAGGGAAAATTGACTGTCCCATCCATTACCCTTCTCTTCATCAGAGAAGCTCCCTTCCTTCCCTGAGGCTGGACTCCATCCCCAGATGGAACTTCCCCATTGGACCAGATGCTCCCAGAGGGCAGGGAATGAATCTTCTTCACCATATGTGCCCTCGGCTGCTCCCTGTGCAAGCTGTACAGTGAAATCCTCTGTGTGTGTGTGTGTGTGTGTGTGTGTTTGTGTGTGTGTGTGTGTGACCATCTGTTCAATGACATTTTTTATTTCCTGTGCCTATCCACTGACACCAGCAAGGACCATTTACCTCCAAACACAACTGATGGGCTCCCCTAAAGTCCTTGCTAGTGATCCCCTCCCCAACATTCCCCTCCCCTCTCCTGACTGCCATCTCTCTATGAATGATTATCTCATTAGCAGAACAGTCTTCCCTGGCTGTCGGTAGGGTTTCCAAAGCAGATTGGCCCCCCAAGCTACAGATGTGCTATTTCACCTCCAATTAATCTTCATCAGGAAGGGATGGGTTGTACCACATGCCCTTTTCTATCATCCAGCCCCTACTCTGTCCTGCAGACCATGCATCCCCTTCCCCAATATTTCTGAGTCCTAGATTTGGGAGGAAGGGGAAAAGAGAGTGACTGCTCAACATTTGGGTGTGACAAGTTGGGGTGGGTGGGGAAGGAAAGGACTGGGATCCTGATGGGTTGGATTTTTAATAGATTTGGACAGGAGGGTCTGAAAAGAGGACACTAGCTCTTTAACAGATCTCTTGGCTTATGAAGAAAGCAGCTCCTCTGTGTCAGCAGGCATTAAATTAGAGCTTCATGACTTAATCTGTGCTCAGGTGGGGCTGGGATGACTCCAGCTTCTCAGTTCCTGGCTAGGGGAGTTGACCTGAAAAGTCCTGAAAAGAAGCAACAATGGTGGGGGGGAAGGAGGAGCAGGATCAAGGGATGCACTCAGATTGGGGCTAAGGTGGCTATTACCATAGGCTAGATAGAGCCAGCAAGGGCTCATATGCATGCTCGGCTGGGGCTTCTGAAAAAGCCAGCTTGAATTTCTTATGAGCCCTCAATGGATAGGAATATAGAGGGAATGCATCAATCACAGTCACAGCATCTCTGATCACTTGGTCACTCTGGCCCCTCATCCTTCATCTATGTAGTGGTAAAGGTCTATGGAAGATGCTATAAAAAAGAGGTTTCAGGGCAGGCGACAAGATACCAGCAGAAGCTTCAGAGATAACTTTCACCCAACTTGAGGGATACCTGGTGTCTGACTCTGTCTTCCCATTTTCTTGGTCCTCGTGTGTCCTTCTCTGATTTTCAATATCTCCTTGTCTTTCTATGTCGCTGACTTTCTGAACTCCTAGTTCTCTTTATCCCTGAATGTGTTTCATTTTCTAGTCACTCTCGATCTTTCTTTGCATTCTCGTTGCCCACTCTGACCCTACCCATATTCCTAAAGCACAAGTTATTTGCTTGCTTAAAAAAAATTCAGCTGATTCTCTACTGCTTTGAGGATCAAATAAAAATTACTTTATTTGGCCTTTAAAGCCCTTCCCAATCTAGTTCTACTTTACCTTTCCAGGCATATTATTTATTACCCCCAGTTGTGTGCTGCTAAGTGTTTAACAACTGTCTCCCTGCCCCAATGTATTGTACACTTTAAAGTTTAATCTGGGGGCGGCTAAGTGGCGCAGTGAATAGAGCACCAGCCCTGGAGTCAGGAGGACCTAAGTTCAAATCTGGCCTCAGACACTTAACACTTCTAGCTGTGTGACCTTGGGCAAGTCACTTAACCCCAATTGCCCTCAAAAAAAATAAAGTTTAATCTGCATAATTAAAATTTCTCAATCATTTTACTAAGTCTAGACAATCAACAAAAAATACATCCAATCCTTATTTGTGGTGATTTCTGATTCTGGGAACTAAATGTTCACACTGAAAATGTAACTATCAACTCTTGTGAGAGTGACTCCAATACACCTTTGAGACTCTCCTTCTTCCACTCTGTGGTAGAACCAGACTGACCTACTCGGTTCCTCCCACACTCTCTTAGCTGTACCTTTGAGCTGTCTTCCAGGTACTCCCTCCTTCCTTTGCCTCCTAGAGTCCCCTCAGCATTCTAAGTGCTCTGTTCAAATGCTGCCCCCCACTTCCTAAGGCCCTCCAGACTAGCCTTATATAGATTTGGTATCTATGGATTACTTGTTATTTTCCCAATAGAAAATAAGCTCTTTGAAATAAGCGACAGTCTTGTTTTTGTCTCTGTATCCCTAATATTACACAGGTGATAAATAACTACTTGTTGGATGGATGGATAGATGAATGAATGAATGAATCAATCAATCAATCAATCAATGAATCAATCAATGAAGATGTCACTGTTCCTGTCTCTGACTCAGTACCTTTGGTGATTTCTGTTTCAGCAAAGTTCAGTCTCTCTCTCTCTTTCTGTCTCTGACTCATTGTCTTCTATGAGTGATTTGTCTTTTTCTCCTTCTCTCTGTCTCCTCATCCCTGTCTTTCTTTGTGTCTCTATCTCCATCTCTTGGTGGGTATGTATCCCCATCTCTCCATATTCCCATCTTGGTTTACGTCTCCGTTGACCTCTTTGAGATAGAGCTCTCTATCCACAGAGCTAGGAAACCACCTTGCCCTCATTTATTGTGGACGCTCTGTGAGTCTGAGTGAGCCTGCTCCACTTATCTTTATTCTTGGGCTAACATACGGGCCCATGATTGGCAGTTAGACACTACAAGGCTCGCCCAAGGTGCCACCTGCTACAAAAAGCCTTTCCAGATCTCCTGCTTATCAGTTCTCTCTCCCTCCTCAAAAATTCATATTTATAATTGTCTGTGCAAATGGGCTTTTCCTACTCCCTAGCAAAAGACAGGGTGTCTTTTCCTTTATCTTTGCATCC
The DNA here is from genome assembly GCA_028627135.1 of Pseudochirops cupreus. NCBI lineage: Eukaryota > Metazoa > Chordata > Mammalia > Diprotodontia > Pseudocheiridae > Pseudochirops > Pseudochirops cupreus. The sequence continues at coordinate 379,862,284 of CM053584.1, forward strand.
ACAGAACCTGATGCATAGTAACAAGTATTTAATAAATGCTTGTTAAAAGGCTAATATGGAACTATGCTTTGCATGATTTTACATGTATATTGGATATCATGTTGTTTGCCTTCTCAGTGGGTGGGGGAGAAGCTGGAGGGAGAGAGAGAATTTGGGAACTCAAAATTTTAAAATAAATGTAAAATTTTTAAAAAATGCTTGTTAAATTGATTAAAGGTGCTTGGACCATGGGTTTAAATTTCGAGGCAGAAGGGACCTGAGAGGCCATCTAATCCAACCCCTTCATTTAACAGATTAGGAAACTAAGGTCCAAAGGAGTTAAGTGACTTGTCCATGGTGACATAGGTCACAAAAAGCAGGAGTCAGGAGGTAAACAAAGATGGTGAAAATGAAGATGATGGTGGGAAAAGCATTGTCCCCATTCAGTGCCAATCAAAAGAATCTCCCTTCCATAGTCATCCTGGATCCATGACTCCCTTATCTTTCATGAAGAAGAGGGGGTAGCCATTGCTGGGTTTCTACTTGAGTGTGGTACAATGGAGATGCCACTTCCTTTGGAGGCAGAAGATGTGTTTCAATCTCAGGACCTCCAAATGGGGATGTCTAGCAAGCAGTTGGAAATATGGGACTGGAGCCCAGGGGAAAGATCAGGACTGGAAATATTGATGTGGGATTCATTGGCCACAGAGGTGATAATTGAAGCCATGGGAGTGAGTAATACTGTCAAGAGAGTGGGAAGAAGACTGAGGGCAGAACTCTCAGTGAAACAAGAGGAGAAACAGCAAAGAAGACTGAGAAGAAACTGTCAGATGGGTAGGGAGGAAACCAGGAGAGGGTGGTGTCATGGAAACTGAGAGTGGAGAGAGTATTCAGGGAGAAGGGGTGGTCAACAATGTCAGTTGCTGCACGAAGAGGGTGATGACTGAGAAAAGGCCACTAGATTGGGCAATTAGGCTCCCCTCTTCATGTCTATGCATGTTTGACTGTTTTGGCCTCTCTTCCTATCTCTCCCTGGGGTTCTGGTGCCACAATGAATTGACCTCAGTGGTGAGGGGGCCATAGTTAATTTCATGCTCCTCTTGGTATATTAATGGTTGATTTTCTCTCTTCTCCCTCTTCCTTTAGCCTCGATGAAATGTCTTGCCTTCCCCCCAGCCCCTCTAGGGAGGAGGTACTGGCTTGGCACTCCTTTATCTGTTGCCTGCAGCCTTTGCTGCTGCTTTCGCTGCTGCTGCTGCTGGTAGCCGTCTTCTCTTCTCTCTAAGATTACCTTCTCATAGGATCATAGATTTAGAGATGAAAGGGCCCTTGGAGGTCATCTCATCCAACCCCCTCATTTGTCATGAGAGGACATTAGGGCCTAGTGAGGGGAAAGGGCTTGTCCAATGTTACACAGGTGATTAATAGCAGTACTGGTGCTCAATCCCAGATCTAACTCCAAAGTGCACCACATTGCTCTCCTTGAAAACTTCCTGCGAAGTCAACTGTACTCAGGGCTGAACCTTGGAGAAAAGCCTAGAGGTGGCCATCTTTCCAGCTCTAGTTGTCCAGTCCCATGAGATCAGTTCAATTTAGTTGAGAGTGGAAAAGAAAACCTAGGTTCAGATTTTATCCCTTACCAGAACCAGACACTTACTGGTTCTGTGATCATGGACTACTCCCTGAGCATCCATTTTCCCATCTTCAGAATGGGTATAATACCTACTGCACCTACCTCAAAGTACATTTGTAAGGATCAAATTAAGTAATTGTATACCATGAAATGCCACATAAATGGGTACCATATTGGTGCAGCTCCTTTCTCTCTGGGAAAGAGGCCCCAGGGCAGGTGCCTTCTGTCATCACTCCATGCATACATTCTCTCCCCACTCAGAGAATCCCTCAACTTCTCACTGTCATACCAGGACAGACTTCTTGACCCCTCAGTTTCAAAGGAAAATCCAGAGGTTATTTGGTTCTCCCAAAGAGAGAAGCCCACTGGACATTGTTCCTTTTCCTGAGGTTTTGCTTTATCCTTGTATCACTGCAGCCCTTGGAACACCATCTTCTTCCTTTGAACCCACACCATCCATTCCACAAAACAGATGAAGGCAAAGAAGAGCACTAGGAAGGGTACTTATTCTGGAGTCAGAGGCCTTAGTTAAAATCCTGCCTTTGACAACCAATAATCCATGCACTCATGAGCAAGTTATCCATCTCCCTGTTTCGCCCTCTGGATGGGGTTGGACTGGATGGCTCTGAGGCCCCTCCCAACTCCAGAGCTGTGATCCTGCCCACTAGATCTTGGAGAAATCATTGGATCACTCTGGGCCTCAGTTTCCTCCTCTGTAAAATGAGGGATTTGTACTAGATGAGTTCCCTTCTAGCTCTATGCTTCTATTATGACCACTCCATGCTGAAGAAGGGTGAATGCAGGTTCAGAGAGGGCAGTGTCTGCCAAAGGTGCCATATCTAGCTGGGGGGTAAGAATTCAGGTGTCTGTGATTCTGGACCATTATTGGACAACAGGAGACATCAAGGTGATAGAAAGATGCTCTTGGAGTCAGAAAGACCTGTGATCAAATCCTGCATCTGACACACACTGGCTATGTGACCCTAGATAAGTCACTTTACTTCTCAATGTTGTAGGCAATTCTCTAAGATGGAGGAGGTATAGATCTGCATTGGTGGAGGGAGTTTATTCCTTGGGAGTTCTCTTGGCCAATGAAATCGCAGTGCTAATTAAAAAAAAATTATCATGTGGATGCAGATGATAAGCTCCTTGAGAGCAGGCATCCTTTCACTTTTATCCTTATATCCTCAGCACCCAGTACAGCACCCACCCCATAGGAAACACTTGATACATGCTTGTTGATTGGTTGTCTGGGCCCCTCCCTGTCCTGTGGCTACCCTGTGGCTGAGATACTCTGTGTCTGTCTGTCTGTCTGTCTCTGGTTCTCCCAATCTCTCTGTCTGTCTCTGATTCTCCCCATGTGTCTGCATCTGTCTGTCTGTCTGTCTCTGATTCTCCCAGTGTCTCTGCATCTCTGTGTGTCTGTCTGTCTCTGATTCTCCCAATCTCTCTGTCTATCTCTGATTCTCCCCATGTCTCCGCATCTGCCTGTCTCTGCTTCTCCAATATCTCTGCATCTGTGTGTCTGTCTCTGATTCTCCCCATGTCTGCTCATTGTCTGTTTCCATGAATTCGTGTGCATCTCCACCCCAAATTCTTGTTGTCCCTGCTATCCTCCATGTTTGTCTCTGTTCCTATGTCTCAGTTACTGTCTCTCTTGGTGGCTCTGTTTCTCCCTTTGGCCCTTTTTGCCTCAATCTCTCCTCAGGACTCGTGCGTGTCTCCCTATCTCAAATCCGACATCCCTGACTGTGAGCTTCTCTCTTGGCTATTTCATGCTTTTACCAGGGCCTCAAGTGTGCCTGATCCTTTTGCATTTCTTTCCTATCCCCTTCTTTCCATCCCTCACCCTAGAGTGCACCCCTCCTCAGTACTTCCCCCCACCCAGGAGAGGAAATAAGTCCTCCTTGTTGCTTAGCAACCAGCAGCCAGTAGCATCATGTAGAAAGGAAATAGAAATAGCTCAAGAGGTGGACCCCTCCTCCCCCCAGCACACACAACAGTCCGATGATGAGCTAAAACAGCATTGGCCCTTTGGTCTGTCTTCCCATCTGGGGGGAGGGTTCAGCTGGGGCTTGCCCCCTGAAGTCTCACCTTTAAATCAAAGCCACAGTTCACTTCCTTGGGGGCCTGTAAGAGGGTGATTTGAGGGAGAAGGCACTGATGGCAAGTTGTTCCCCATAGCAAGAGGCAGATCCAGTCCACAGCTAAATTATGAAGGAGGTAGCATTTATTCTTGCCTACTCAGCACCCCTCTTCTGTCCTCCTGGACCCATGATTCTGCTCCATTCTGTGTCCTTTCCCTCATTACCATCTTCTGACAAGGTCAGAGGATCAGGGAATCTGGAGCTGAAAGGGACCTACTGGCTCATCTATTCTAACCTGCACTTTTACAGAGAAGAAAACAGGTCCAGAAAGGGCAAATAACATGTCCCAGAGAGGGAGCACAGCCAGGACTCTAACATGGGTCATGGGACTATAGATCTAGAGCAGAAAAAGACTGTGAAGGTCATCTAGTCCAACCCTTTCATTTTACAGATGAAGAAACTGAGACTGAGAAGTTAAGGGACTTGCCCAGGGTCACATGGATCATGGTGTCATAGATTTTGAACTGGAACAGAACATAGAGGGCATCTAGTCTCACTCTCTCATTCTACAGATCAAGGGGGAGGCTGTAAAGTTAAGATCAACTTCAAAGTCACATGCATAGTAACTGGCAGAGGGAGGAGTTGAACCCAGAACCTCTGGGTACTGACTTAAAATCCAGGGATCTTTCCACCATGCCATGATAAGCTAATTGGGGAAGGGGTGTGTGTGTGTGTGTGTGTGTGTGTGTGTGTGTGTGTGTGTGTGTGTGTGTGTGCATTTTAAGGTCCTTATTTATTCAACAGAAACTTTGAGGGATTCTCAGAGATAAAGTCATTAAGAAGCAAAGGTATGACTTCAGTAACTATTCAGATTCCAAAGGGATTGGAAAATCTTTTATCCTCTCAGCAGGCTGGGTCCTTTCCTCAGAGGATGAACTCCACATAACCAAGAGTCTAGGGGCCCCAGTTCCCAAGGCAGAGTCATCTTTCACTCAGGATCTCCTGGATTTCATTCAGCCCTATCAGTCCAAACTATATGGCATTCAGCTCAGCCCTTATCCTCCTCAAAATGCATCAGAGAAGCGGCCACTGAATGAATTGTTAAGGACAAAGCATGATCCTTTCCCTTGTGTACTGAGCTTGAAATCTAAAGGGCATGGCCCAAAGCAGGGGGCAGCCCCTGAAAAGTGTTAAGACACAGCAATACATGGGGATATCTACCTGGGACTTAGCACACATGTATAATGAATGGTCTCAATAGACTATACTCCATATGGATGGAGCTGTAATTTTTTTTGCAATGTGAGGCAGCTCCCAGGATGGAGACTCTCTCTATCAGCAGATGGCAATAATGGTTTAATAGATAATAGTAACTACAGTGTTATAGTGCTCTAAGCATGGAGAATCACTTGACATACCATTTGATCCTCCCTACAACCCTGTGATGTGAATGCTATTATTATCCCCATTTAACAAATGAAGAGAGAGGTTAAGTGACTTGCTCATGGACGCACAGCTAAGAAGGTTCAGAGATGGAGCCTGAGCATTGCAGCGTCCTCCTAACTCCAAGTATGGTGCTGCACTCCCTCCAGCTAGTGCTTTGATAAATCTCCACCACCATCATCTTTGTTTGGACTGGGCCTGTGATTTCATTGGTATTGGGAGCTCACAGTAAGGAAGCTCCCTCTGCTAATGCAGGTCAGCCCTTGCTCTGCAATGTGTGGGATAGTGAGATCAAGGGCTCCTACAGGGTCATGTAACCAGTGTCAGAGTTGAGATTTAAAGCCGCATCTTCCTGACTGATGCCAATTTTCTAACCACAATGCCATGTTGCCTTTCCTATATATTCCTTACCTGGGTGTATATGTTCTTAGTCCAAGTGTGGAATACTGAATATGCATATTGTGTATTTGTGTTTATGTTCCTGATAAGTGTCAATGTGGTGCCAAGGAATGGGCACTGCCACTTACTCACTGTGTGATCCTGGTTACTCACTTCCTTTCTCTGGGTTTCAGATTTCTCCTCTGTAAAATGTGGGGAGGGGAGAAAGTGGGATCTCTAGTAGGTAAAATGACATCTTAGGGCCTTCTTCTGCCTCTAGCAGTTTATGGTCTTATTCACCATTAGCTTCACTCCTTAGATGCTCATGTATTATCCTCCTTGTCCTGGAGTTGGGCACCAGCAGTGTGGATGGCTGTGGCTGAAAGTACCTGAGTTTAACTCCCACCTAAAATCTGGCTTGAACCTGAGAATGGTTCTTTGGTCTGCTGGACTCAGCCTCTCAGATTCCCTCCTGATCTCCCTTAATTCCAGTGCCTTCTCTTTATTATTTCCAATTTATCCTTTATATAGCTTGTTTGTATGTAGTTGTTTGTAAGCTGTCTCCCTCATTACTCTGTAAAGCTCCTTGAAGGCAGGGACTGTCTTTTGCCTTTCTTTTTATCTCTGTACTTGGCACAGTGACTGGCACATAGTAGGCTCTTATTAAATATTTATTGACTGACTGACTGGTGGGCTGAAATCCATTTATCAAAAGGAATCACCATCAGATCAGAACCTTCCTGAGGTTGGAGGAGAAGAGAATTATATTGCTTTTCCATATATCCCCTTTCCTCTAAATCTTCTGTAAGTACACAGAAGTATAACCCACTTACAGGCTGAGAGTGACTTCTGTCCATGGTCCTGATTCAATTCAATTCCATTTTGTTGGCCTGCAAACTCAACTAGGGTTAGTAGTATGATATTGCAGCTAGAGAATCTAATGTCTTCCTGGACTACATTAACAGAAGTCTACTGACCAAGATGAGAGGAGTGACAGACCCATCATATTCTTCCATGGCCAAATCACATCAAACAGACATTTACTGAGGACTTCCTATGTACAAGGCACTGTGCTGGATGCTAGCTAGGGACAGAAACAAAATGAAAAAGTCTCTTCCCTCAAGGAGTTTATATTCTTCTTGGAGGATATACATGTATGTGTATATATATGTATATGTATGCACGCATATGCATAACACATACACACAGTAACTTGGGGAACAGAGAGAACCTTAACATCTAACGTCATTAGAAAAGGCTTCCTATAGGATATGGTACATGAGCTGATCCTTGAAGGAAGCTAAGGATTCCAAGAGGCAGGGGTGAGGAAAGAATGCATTACAGGTATGAAGGACAGTGTGTGCAAGATCAAGGAGGTAGACTATGGACAGTCAATTTAGGGGATTGGCAAAGAGGTCACTTTGACAGGTACTTAAAGGTGAGCAATGTCCAATAAATCTGGGAAGGGAGGCTGAAGCCTGACTGTGAAGGACTTCAGCTACCATGCTGAGAAGAGAACCTTTGAAGTTCCTCCTCTGGAGTATTATGCTCAGTGTTGAGGGACACATTTTAAGCAAGACACTAACAACCTGGAGCATGTCCAAGAGAAGGTAACCAGGACAGTGAGAGGGTAGAACATAAGATTCTAAGAGCTTAGATCTAACACTGGAAGGGATCTGAGAAGTCATTCTGCAGATGAGGAAACTGAAACCCAGAGACAGTAAGTGACCTGGTGTGCTAGATCATACAGGTTGCAACTGACAGAGCTGAGATTTGAACTCAGATCTCATGATTTGAAGTTCATCACTCTTTCTGGGTGTTGGCTTTTTTTTTTTTTTACTGTACTGTTTTCCTTTGTTATCTAAGGAATAGTTTAAGGGTCAGTGTATGTTTGACTCAAAGATATTTAGAAGACTTGGGGGTAAGCTTAGGGAGTAGCTGATCTCAGGTACTTGAAGGGCTATCACATCAAAAAAGGATCAGACTTGTTCTTCTTGGCCTCCGAGCAAAATAAGAATCATTTTGGGCTTGGTGGAAGGAGCCACAGGAAGGCAGATTTAGATGCAATGGAAGGAAAAATTTCTTAAGAACTACAACTGCCCTGAGGTAGAATGGACTGCTTCAGGACAAAGTGAGTTCCCCATCACTGTCTGCAAGGTGAGGAAAGAGGAATTTTCATTGGCAAGTTCATAGAAGGAATTCCTATTTAGGTACAGGTGGGAGTAAACTCCTTTGAGGTACCTTAGCTCTGAGAGACTGTGATTTTGTGACCAAATTGTTGGCTGGGGGTGGGGTCCCAACCTTTCATGCATTTACTGCAGTGACACTGGCCCAAAGGAGGGCTGGTGGTGTGGTATTGAAAGGGAGAGGTAGGACTGGGGCTGGCATGAATCACAGAATTAAAAAGCTGGATAGAACTTGAGAGGTCATCCAAGCCATTCCCTTGCCTCTGGGCAGTCACACATGTCAGCCCATTCTATTCCTATGGCACAACCCATGAGGGCTGAATAAAGCATACCTGAGACTCCACAGTCTCCCACAATTCCTTGCATTTTGTAGGCTTTATTCCAGACTGTTGACTGTCATGGGAGGTTTAGTTTGGTCCCTAAGGTTCCTTGTAATTTTGAGCTGTTGGAGACATCTGTCTGTATACATATATATGCTATGTACATATATACACTCAGAGACATTAGGGATGTTTTCACTTGGGGGTTGTTGCTAACGAGAGTGAAATTAGAGTCAGAGGACTTGGGTTCAAATCTCAGTTCTTCCACTTACTACCTTGTATGATCTAGGGCAAATAACAACTTTTCTGGGCCTCAGTCTTACCATCTGAAAAATGAGAAGGTTGACCCAAATGATCTTGATGGTCCCTTACAGCTCTAAATCCATGAAAAGCTGGTCCCATGAAGGCCCAAAGAGCAGAAGCTCTGAACAGTTTCATTGCTAGTGTGGGCACAGCTATGGACTAAGTGAAAAAAGATGGGGGTGGGATGGGGTGGAGACTCATGCTAATTCTTACCCTGTCAGCACTTTGAATGTTTCCATGAGTTTATAGCTCAGAGGTCATAGAATCTCTGTGGTGCAGTGGACAGAATGTCAAATCTGAACCTTTGTTTGAATCCATGCACTGCTATTTACTATCTTTGTGACCATAGGCCCTCTTAGGGTCTCAGTTCCCTTTGTAAAATGAGAGGATTTGACTAGATAACTTCTGAAGTGCCTTCTAGCCCTAAGCCTATGAACTATTAACTGGAGAACTAGGCAGGACCCCCAGAGCAACTACCTTTCAAACAAGAGGAAACTGAAATTCAGGGAGGAAACTGACTTGTCCAGGATCACCTAGTTACTAAGTGGCAGAGCCGGTGCTGAAACTCAGGTTTGGAGACCTATCTAGATGTAATTCCACAATAAGGGGCTTCTGCGCAGTCATTAATTATTGAGCCCTTCTCAAAATAATGAAATTTCAACCCAATTACAGGGGAACATTCTGGTGAAATTTCTTCAGAGCCCCATCTTGTTTGATCCAAAACATGATAAAATCCACACATTCCTCCCTTACTGAAGCACTAAGGATGCTTGAAAGATAAACCCTGGAGTGCGGAGTAGTCAACTTGAGAGACAGGGAAAGAGAATACAGGGCTGCAGGCTCTCCCCCTGACTAGGGACCACTTTGACACTAACTTGTGCCAAGAAGGGAGGGGGGGAGGGGTGTGTACTCCTGGTACTTTTCTCTTTCCTGATGCTGCAGGCCTAACTGTACAACACTCCTCACCCTGCCACCTCTACAACTGGTCAGTCCTGGCCTCTATGGGAGTTCCCTCCCCTCTGGCTGCCCCTTTCCATTTCTCTTGTGCCCAGAAGCTGATGTGAACAGTGTTTGTCCCATTGAATCATCACCATGAATTGAGCAGAGTGGTTAAAGAGGAAAGTTCTTCTGGGTGAGTGTTGGGTCAAGAAGGATAGATCAGAAATGAGTTTGCCACTGAATATTTCTTTCTCCCTCTCTGTCCATTCCGCAGAGACTACAGCCAGCAGGTCTGTGCAGGCAGCCATGTCCTCCACTTTCAACAATGGAGCCAGCATTCCATCTCCACCAGATGCCGCCAATGGCTTCCCCCAACCCAGTGCCTCGGGTGCCTGGCACAGACCAGAGGAGGAGCTGCGGGTTGTGGAGCCCAGCCTTGTGAAGAAGGCCCACCGGGAGATCCTGGACCATGAGAGGAAGCGGCGTGTGGAACTCAAGTGTATGGAGCTGCAGGAGATGATGGAGGAACAAGGGTGAGTGAGCCCAGGCAGGTAGATAGAAGGGTAAGCCAACGACTGAGTCACTGCAAGCCTACTGAGCACTTGGGGCCAGTCCATCATTTTTAGTAATAGCCCCTACAATCATTTTATACAATGCTAGCATAGTGGCTACCTATCTGGCCTTAGAGCTAGGCAGACCCTGTTCAGGCTCTGCCGGTGTCTTGGCAGTATGGCCCTGGTCAAGTCCCTTAACTTCTCAGTGCTATAATCTGGTGGCATCAGACTCCAGTTGAAACAGATCCCCATAGGCTGCATATTGACTAAGAAAGCCACAAATTAACATGATGTTTGTTGTATTCTCTTTGTACTGGTTTTGTTAAATATTTCCCAAATATACTTTAATCGGGTCTCAGTGGCACTCCAGAGTTTTGCAGGCCAGGAGTCCAATACCTCTGTTCTAGGTAATACTCTAAGACAATAAGGATGACAACAGCTAACATTTTTAGAGTACCTACTATGTGCTAGGCGCTGTGTGCTAAGCACTTTACAATTATCATCTCATTGGATCCTCACAACAACCCTGGGAGGCAGGTGCTAGTATTATCCCCTTTTTACAAATGAAGAAAATGAAATAAACAGAGGCTAAGTGACTTGTCCAGGGTCACACAGCTGGTAAGTGTCTGAGGTCAGATTTGAACTCAGGTCTTCCTGACTCCAGGCCCAGCTCTCTCCACTGTTCCATCTTGTCACACAGTAGGAAATAGCAGGTGGGATTTGAGGTAGAGGGGGTTCTCTTTCCACTCAACCACTATGCCTCACTTAGATCCAATTCATAAGCATGTCAGGACATGACCTGTCGGGATATCTTTGGTTCTCTTCAAAAATGAAAGACCACCACCACCAATCACAATGCATCTGTGATATTTCTGTGGATCCCTGTGCCATTCTATGTTTCCCTGCATCCCAGATGGCAGAGCAATTTTGAAGCAATGAAATTCCTGGCTGCTGAGCCTGGTCCCCTCCCTGACAAGCATGCTTTCCTGATGCAGCTGCAATGTGGGGTGTGCAGAAATACCAACTGAGCTGATGGCAAATCAGCTGCTAAGGCACCCTGTGGTCAGCCAGAGCCCTGTGCTGGAACAAGCCTGGGGTGGCCATGGGATGAAATCAAGGGCTGCCAGCCTGAGCCTGGGGGCTTTGGAAACCTGAATCAGGATTTGTTCTCAGATGTCAGAGTCCTGAGAAATCAAGAGGAAAGGGTGATGGATTTGGAGCCTGACAGCCTAGTTCAAAGGCTGCCTCTGTTCTGTATTACTTTTGTGACTTTAAACATTCACATAACCACTCTGAACCATGGTTTCTTCATCTGTAAAATGAGGGGGGTTGAACTAGACGACCTTTGAGGTTCCTTCCTAATCTAGCTCTCTGATCCTGCTGATGGAGGATGGTAACCATGCTCCCATCCCCCTGAAGAATGGATAATAGTAGAGGACTCAGAGCCTTTGGGTATCATAGTATAAAGGACTTAGAGTCAGGAGACCTGGGCTCAAATCCTGACCCAGACACCCACTATTTGGTAGGCCCTGGAAGAAGGAATCATGGGAAAGTCATTTCACCCCCTCAGTTTTCTTGTCTGTAAAATGGGGATAGTTATTGGTATATTCAAAGGACTTGTTGTAAGCAATGTACTTTGTCAACCTCGAATCACTAGGTAAATTTGCAGGTGTTTTTGTCCCTCAGGAATCTGAGGATCCCTCTAATCATGCACTCCCACTTCTATGTCTTTCTCTCTCCCTCCTCCCCCCCCTCTCTTTTGGAGGGAGAAGGCAGGGCAGTTGGGGTTAAGTGACTTGCCCAAAGTCACATGGCTGGTAAGTGTTATGTGTCTGAGGCCAGATTTGAACCCAGCTCCTCCTGACTCCAGGGCTGGTGCTCTATTCACTGTGCCACCTAGCCGCCCCCTCTATGTCTCTTTAAGGTTCACAATACTCACTCCTCACAATACTTTGGTGAAGGGAAGAGTGTCAGTATCATTTTACAGACCAGGAAAATAAGGCTCAAGACCTGGCCCTAGGTCACCCTTCTGACAGATGTCAGAATCAAGATTTGAATCTAGATTTCCTGTCTCTTCCACTCAGCTCAGCCGTGCTGTGGGATTCTGATATCCTATGCCCCAAGTTCAGCAGTCAGTCATAAGAGCATAGAATCCAAAGTCTACAGCTGGAAGGGACCTGGAAGGTTAGCTAGTCTCATTTTATGAATGAGAAAAATGAGGGCCGAGGAAGTTAAATGACCCACCCAAGGTCACACAAGGTGGGCCCCTCCTGTAGACACAGTCCTGGAGTGGCTACTTCAGAGTCTGGGAAAGATAGTCTCAGAAAGCCCTTGATAGAATGAGGGAGAGGCCACCCCTGCCTTCAAAGAGGGGATGGTAAGATACAATCCAGACCCTGGTCTGGTGAGGAAGACACAATTCCTCTTCTCCCATCTCTCTGTAGTCCAGAAAAAAGACAATTACACCTGCAGATGATTGGTATGGCAGCTAGGAACATTGCGGTGTTCCACCATCTCTGAGTAGCCCTGGAGATTGGGCTAGTTCTCACTGGGCTGGCTAGATCAACAATAAGATCAGTGACATCATATCTCACTTTTGTTTAACAAGAGAGACTTTTTAAAAAATCAGACCTGTGATTTTATTGGTATGGAGAATTACACATGAAGAAGCAGCCTATGCCAATGCAGCTTAGTACCTGCTCTTCCCCTTATGGTCTTAAAGAATTCCCTGGAGCATTAGGAAATGAAATGACTCCCTGCCTAGGATTGCAAAGCCTATATGCAAAGCCTATTACAGTCAGGACTTGCTGGATCCAAGGCCACTGTTTTATTCATTCTGCCTCTCTCATTAAGGTAAACTTGCTGAGATATTGCTACAATTCACCCATTGGATCTTTACCACAATCCAATAAGACAATGGTAATTATTTCTCCCTTTGGATGGACGAGGAAACTGAGTCCCTCAATGCATAGGTGGCTTGCCTAAAATCACTCATTTTTTCTCCCATCCTGGTGCTTAGTGCTCAGTGAGGTGCCCAGACCACACTCAATTTCTGGAGACAAGAGGATGAAGGAGACAGCCACTGATGTCCTCCCTGTGGGGGAGGGAAGGGATTCTTCTGGGAGTCCTTCAGCTAGCAGCTCCTCCCAGGAAAGAGTTGAAGCTGAATTTCCTGCTCCAATTTCCATCCCCAAGGGAGGTCCCCCAGCTGCAGGGCAAAGGGAGTAGGAGAAGTCATTGCTGCTCAGTTTTCTTTCCAGTCCTCTCCTGTTGCCTCTGCAAGGAAATTCCTGGAGAAGGTCAGCCTGGAGATGATCTCATTCCCCAGGCCAGCAGTTGGGAGGAGAGTCCCACCTCTTTGAGTCAATGCCCCAGGGAAGGAGTGAGATGTGTGTGTGTGTGTGTGTGTGTGTGTGTGTGTGTGTGTGTGTACGTGTGTGTTAATAACTAGGCATGTCGGAATAGATTCTAAAAAGTGAAAATTTCATTCTGGGGATGGGGGCTCAGTGATGGGGATGGGCTCTTAGTTCCAGAGATTCGAGGAAAAAGAGCTTGGAAATAGGTACTAGGACCCAGAATAAGGATTCTAAGGAATCCACTAGGTTGCTGATGTTAAGAAATGATGTGTTTCCTGAACTCCAAGTGAGTGCTGAGAGAGGAGGAGAAGGAAAGAAACCGACAGAGACACACACAAAGCAAGTTATTAGCAGGCAATACAAACATATTTGAAAGAGCTGATGAGCTATTGATGTGCAAAAAAAGAAAATTCTGTTTCCTGTAGCAAAACTGTGAGCAGTGGTCCCTGAATGGGGAGTGGTGGGTCTTCAGGTGCCTTAATTAAAAGTCATTATCTCCATAGTTAGGAGGATTAAGTTGCAATATTGTATGTGGAAATGATTTGACAAAACACCAGAAAATCATTTCCAAGAATGAGAAAAATACTGAGTACATATTCCTAACTCTAAGTCTTTATTATTGGCACTAAACCTGGGGACTTAGTATCTATTCCAGGCACTGAGGCCCCTTCCCTGACCCTTAGTTCGTAACTCTGAGTCCTCATGTCTGACATTGAGCTTTGATACTGACCCTCTGATCCTTAGCGTCGAGTCCCTATCCCAACACTGAGCTCCAACACTTGAAACAGAGGCCCCATTCCTAGCATTGAGTCTGTCACCTAGGCAACTGTGAGCCTCCATTTCAGTCTCTCAGCCTCCAAACCCAATACAGAGGCACCATCTCTTACACAGAGCTCCTAGGCACAAAAATGCACCCTCATCCCTAGTACTCAGTCCTTGTCCCTGACACTAAGTCCTTATCTCTAGCAATAAACTTCTATCCTCACTACCGACTGTTCATCTCTAGCACTGAAACCGATTCCCATTCCTGACACTGAGCCTTAATCCCCAGCTGAGCCTTAAGGGATGGATGGGATTTAGACAATCAGGGCAAGAGGCCCTGAGCATTACAGGTGGGAGAACAATTTCAGTTAAGGTACAGAGATGGTAATCACACTCAAGGCTATTCATTCACAATTTTGTTTGAACCAATCTTTCTAATCTAATTTCATGCAATGCCCTTTCACCTATTATATGTCCCATCAAATAGATGCCCCATTGTTTCCTGTCTTTGTCTTGTTCTTTTTTGTTGTTTACATTTTCCCCCAAACCTGGAATGGACTCCTGTCAGCCTGAATCTCTACCAGTTAAAATTGCTCTCTTCAAGGCTCAGCCTAGGCACCAACTTTTCCATGAGTCTTCCCTTGACTTACCTTGCCTCCTTTCCCAATTAAAGAGGTCTCTCCTTCCCCCCAATCTGCCTGTGCCTTCTATACAGTGATCTGTCTCCCTTGACTCATAACTATATTTGTGTTATTCTCTTCTCTGCCCCCATTGGAGCATAAGTTTCTTGAGAGCTGGCTGGATATCAGATCCAACTTTTATGTGTAGTAGCCAGCACTATGCCTTATACACTGATAGTACTTAATATAAGTCTGTTGGATAGAATGGAATGATGTATGCAAGGGACAGTGAAAAAACAAGCTCAGCTTAGAAAAGCCAGTGGTTGGATTTGATTGAGTGGGAGAAGGCAAAGATGTTGGCATAGGGACTAGGCTGTGAAAGACCTCGAACTTCAGACTTAAGTCTTTGTATTTCACCCTATGGGCAACAGAGTGTCAATGAAAAGTTATTAAGCAAGGGAGAGATGTGATTACTAGTGTTTTAGATGAATCTGGTAATAAATAGATATTATGTATGACCAGCAGATTGTAGGACCATGGGCCCATAGACTGATAGCTGGAAGAGACTTCAGAAGCACTCTCATCCCTTGCAGAATGAATGAATGAATGAATGAATGAATGGATGAACAGTATTTAAGTACTTCCTATGCACCAAGCACTATGCTAATGATGGAGATATAAATACTCGATCAAGGCAGTCCCTCCTCAAGGAGCTGACATTTTAATGGAGTGGAGGTGAGGGAAAGGAATTTTGATTTTAGGGAGACACAAAGACAGAAAGTGGAACAAGTTGGGAAGAAGAAGCGTTAGTTGATTTGCCCTTTGCAGTGGCAGTGTTGATTAGGTTATAGTTCTCAGAGCAAAAGGTGGAACCTGGGGTCCAGAGAGGTAAAGTGATGTATGAAGGTTACATAGCCTCAGAAGCCAAGTCCCTTGTCTCCATAACTGATGGCTGTGTGGACATGAGAGACAGCCCCAGTGAAATAGTGATGCTCCTGAGATTCGGAAAGAACTCAAGAAACTCTCTAGCACTCTGGATAGCTCCCTTATGGAGAATTTATGGGAAAACATGGACAGAAATCGTACAGGAGATAAGAAAGTGTGGAGAAGGTTGCAATATGAGTTGGTGGTTGGAAAGGACATTAGGAGTCATTTAGTCCATCATTTCTCCCAGATAGAAATGCCCTTCAGAGAATCCTAGATAACTGGTCACCTGCCTCACCCCCACATGCATCATTTGCCTAATATTGTTTCTACTTTCACAATGTCCTCCTTCTCTCCACAAATGCAGATGTTACCCTAGTTCAGGCCCCCATCACCTCATGCACAGACCCTTGAAATAGCCTCCCTATTGATCTCTCTGCCTCATCTCTATTTCCTGCAATCCATCACCCACATTGCTGCCACAATGATTTTCCTGAAGCATAGGTCTGACTGTGTCACCCTGCTCACCAATAAACTCCAATTGCTTCCTAGTACCTTGAGGTGCGAAACTAGACTCCCTGGTTTGTTACTCAAAGATCTTTACAACTAGGCACTTTCCCTCACTTTTAATTTTCTTGCGCATTATTCCTCTCCACAAGCTCTGTGGCCCAGCTATGCTGGCCTGCTTGCCATTCCAAATATATGACTCTCCACCTCCCATCTCAGGCTGACTACAATGTCCGGAAGGCACCTACTCCTCTCCTCTGCTTCTTGGGATTTCTAGCTTCCTTTAAAACTCATTTTAAAGAAATACTAAGGAAGCCTTTCCTGATC
>CM053584.1:379883601-379941101 GCA_028627135.1 Pseudochirops cupreus
CTAGGCTTCCCTAAGAGGAAGGCAGGAGAAGATATGGTTCATCCCTAGAACTCTGGATCTAACTAGGGGAAAGACAGGCCTCATACAAAACAGTTAGAGAATGATATAGTTGAGATCCTCCTTTTCCTCCAGGGCTTTCAGAAGAATGAGGATGGCTATATATCAGTAGAGAGAGAGCATTGAGTTGTAATCAAAAGAACATTCCTTCCCTTGCTCTGGTCCTGTCATAAACTGACTGTGCAACTTTAGGCAACTTCCCTTGTCCATGCCTTCACTTTTCTCTATTTCAAAAAAGATGCAAGGTATAAAAGCAGACTAAAACATACTTTAAGAAAGCCACCAACCAACAAGTATTTAGTGAGCACCCACTGTGTGCCCCAGAACTTCACTGGGCATTAAGAATACAAAGACAAAAGTGAAACAATACCTGTCCTCAAATAGCTTACATTCAAATGAAGGGCACAACATACCCATATATAGGTACTTACAAAATGAATATAAAATAATCTGTTTGGAAAAGGTAACAGCATCTGGGGAGGGGAGAGAAAGAAAGACTTCCTGTAGAAAATGGTGTCTGAACTGAGTCATGAAAGAAATGAGGAATTTCTAAGTCAGAGATAAAGAGGGAGTACATTCTGTGAATGAGCACAGTCAGTGAAAAGGCAGAAACAAAAACTGAAGTGTGATGTATGAGAAACATTGGAGGGTCAGTTTGACTGAATCATGTAAAAAAGAATAATGTATAATAAGACTGGAACGATAGTTTGTGACCAGGTTGTTAAAGGCTTTAAATGTCAAACAAAGGAATTTATATTTATTCCCAGAGGTAATAGGAAGACAGTAGTTTATTGGAGGGGGAAAGGGGAAGCCAGATTTTGACATGGTCAGATTTGTGCTTTGGGAACTCAGTAGAGAATGACTCACTAGTACAGCAGAGAACTCTGAGTAATTGAGATTTAGAAGGTCAGTGAAGGAATAAAGGTGTTAAAACTGGAAATGGTAAAGTAGAAAAGCTAATCACAGAGCAAGGGGTAGGATGGTCAAAAGACCTGATCATAGCATTTAAAGTTGAAAGGTCATGCCATTCCAAGTGTTTTTGAGATCATTGAGTATGACTCCTTATTTTACAGAGAAGGAAACCAAAGTTCAAAGGTCATACTTCTGGTAATTAACAGAGCTGTGACTTAAACTCCGGTTCAAACTAGGTCCTTCAGCTCCAAGTCCATTGTTCCTGTCACTGCCCCATTGGACAATATCTTTACAGGTAAAGGGACTACTGTCTACCCCCTTTATCTTACAGAAAAGGGAACTCTGACCCAGAAAGGTTAGATGACAGGCTAAGGTGACACAAATGACAAAGCCAGAATTTTAACACCCCCCCCCCCAGCTGTTCTGACTCCAAATACAGTGCTCTTTCTACTATACTATAACTGTCATGAAAGTCATTCATTCTATACTGCATAGGTCTTTGTTATTTAGGTGTGTTTTTATAAGCAACAAATTGTAAGGCTTTCTTTTCTTAGCCAATCTGTCACTCTTTTTCACTTTGTTGGATGTTTAATCCATTTACATTTAAAGCTATGAGAATTAGCCTTATCTTTTCTGCCAATTACCATAATTGTTTCCTGAATTAGACTCTTTTCCTCTTACTTCATAAATACAGTACTTTGTCTCTTCAGTCATTTTATCTCAATCTATCCTATTTCTACCAGCTCTCTTCCCCTGTACTTCAAGCCCTCAGGCCATTGGTCACCCCTTTATCTAGGTTTAGAGTTTTGTTTTATTTATTACTTCTTTTATGTCTTTTTTTTAATCTAGTTTTCAAATTCTTCCCCTTTTTCCCTCTCAACTAAATAATCAAGTAATATCCCTCTTCCTCTTCTCCCCTTCAACTTATTTTGCTTGTTAGTTTTTATGTTTCATTTTCCATACCTTCTCTCTCTTTATTATTTCCCTTCCATTTCTGTCATTCTAGATTTTTATTCTTTGATTCATGACCTTTACTTTATTTATTCCTTCTGTAGTCTCTGTATTTCTCATGGAATTCAACCTTCTAAGGTACTTATTTTGAGCTGCTTCTAAACAGTTTTTATTTTATCACCTTGTAGATCTTGCCTTATCTTGCCCCTTTTTCTGCTGTGTCTCTCTCTTAGAAATGCCAGTTCCCACAGGTGATATAGAAGATGTGTACCCGTGGTAGATATCAATCCATCCATATACGTATATACACATACGTATGTGTTTGTACATGTGTATCTATATATAATGTATATGTGTATGTATATACATGTTACATTGTATATATGCATGTGTTATGTGTGTATTTATATAATGTGTGTGTGTGTGTGTATAAAATCAGTAACTAACATGAGGCAGAATTTGATAAGAGCCTTAAAAGAACTGCAAACCAGGGTTAGATGAGGTTGGAGGAAGGAGCATGACTTTAATGAGCACAGTCTGTCTCCTGCCCAGAAAACCAACCCATCAAGACAGCCCTTAATTACTCTCAGCTTTCCATAGATAGAGACAGGTGAAGACCATGGCAATCCTTCAAATAAAAATAAAACTATCTAAAGGACTGTCATGTAGAAGAGGGTTAGATTCATTCTCTTTGGCCCCAGAGAGAAGAACTAGGACAAACGAGTGGAAATTGTAGGGAGGCAGATTTTACCTCAGTGTAAGAGTGAATTTTCTAACAGTCAGACATTTCCTTCCCTCAATTCCTCTCAAACATTGTCACTAACTGACTATATGACCTTGGACAGAGATCACATACTTCCTTTAATCCTTCATTTTCTTCCATCTGCTAACTGGACTGCCTTGCGAACCAGTGATTTCCTTGGTACTGGAAGTCCCAGTTAAGTTGGACAGGACCTCTGAGATCAGTCCCCTGTGCATGACCTTTTTAACTGTTCCTTAAGCATGAATCTTGTCTCTCCAATCGAACTGGGAGCTCCTTGAGGGCAAAGACCAAGTAGGTGCCTTCTCCTCTCTCCTCCTTAGCACAAATCACAGGGGTGGGCATTCAGTGAGGTTTAGTTCAACCTCTTCATCGTACAGGGTGGGATCCTGTGGGAACCACACAGAGGTTCTGGTGTGACTTGCCTGAGGACACAGAGCTAACAAGCAGCGGACATGATATTCCTCCTGGGTTTTCACTCCAAAAGTCATCGTTCTTTCCACTAAATTGTAAAAGGACTATAATGGACTTCAGTATCATGGAGTCTTAACCCCTTCATGTTATAAATCAGGAAACTGAAGCCAAGAAAAGAGAAACAAGAGCCCTGACTTCTCTGGAATCATTGCATCACTCTACTTCACAGATGAAGAAATGGCAGAGATGTCATTGGCCACCTAGTCCAAGCCCATCATTTTATTGCAGAGAAAACTGAGGGTCATGGTCGTTAAATGATTCATGTAAACTCATGTAGGGAGTAAGCATCAGGGGCAGTATATCAACCTAGGTCTTTATAATGTACCACACACTCAAGGTCATGCACAAGAAGTAATGGCAAAACTGAGACTGGAATCAGGATGTCCTGATTCCCAGACAAGGGCTCAAGCCAGTCAGGAATGTGAGAGAAATTACTTTTTGTCTAGGTCAGATAAGGTGACCTCAAAGTTCCCTACCAAATCTGAGATTCCATGATCTCCAGGACATAGGATCATAGATTTAAAATAGAAAAGGGACCTCTGAGGCATCTAAAACAACAGTAAGAAAACTGAAACCCAGAGAGCTTCAGGTAGTAAGAATTGAAGTCAATATTTGAACCCAGATCTTCCACTCCAAATCCAAGTTTCTTTTTTCTGCAACACACTACCTTCCCAAATATAGCTGAGTCATCCAGAAAGAAAGTCCTTTGTCCTCTACCATCTCTAAAAACAGGAACAAGTTTCCCTAGGAGAAAAAGGGATGATCATGCCAAGAGAACAGCAAGCCAGGGATAGGACTGAATGTCTGAACTCCTCCTCACAATCCTGTGACACCACTGAAATGTAGCTTCATCCATGAAACATCCTACATGCTGTCACATAACCCACCTCTATCACTGAGCCCCAAACCCTAGTAGCCCCTAGGAAAAAATAATTCCATCACACCAAATCCTGGTTTGTGCAAAGATTAGGGCAGTGAGAAAATGAGTGCTTATGTTTCTCTCTAGTCCTTTCTTCTTAGAATAGGTAGTTTGCATAGTACTCAGTCTTTCTATTAGAAAATCTTCTCCCCATTTACCCATGATTTACACAATCAATAAGACAGGTTCAGAGAACTTAGGTCTCTCCTGCCCTCCATCACTGCTTCTCTGAATGAAGCTAAAAGAGCCATGCTGACAATGTGGTTGTGAGCATTCATTTCAACGAACACAATTCTACCTAGAATGGGATCACTTAAATTTGTCCCTTGGAGTCTCTCTGAGCCCCCAAGGTCAACTAATACCAATGTCTAGTGGTCCTAGGCACTAGCATTAGAAGAATAAAACCTACAGATGGGGCCATGGGAGACTGTGTAGGAGCAAGAGGACATGAAAGGAACTGAGGCATATATAGGTCTATAAATAGTCAGACTAGATGGTCTGGCATGTGGAATTACCTGAGTGATGCTGAATAGGGCCACCAAATCTTTCCCCTTTACTTGTTATAATACTTGAAATTTCACCATTCTAGCTCCATTCCTTTCAATCATGGAGGCATTTTTGTATCAGATCATAGGTTCAGAGTTGGAAGGGATCTTAGAGTCATCTGATTCAATCTTCTCATTTGGCAGATGAAGAAACTCAGGCCTTGATGAAAGGTTAAATATGCATTAAGTAAGAAAACTGAGATTTGAACTCAGATTCTCTGATTCCAAATCCATCAAGGAAATATCTTGTTATAGATTGACCGCTTATCTGAGAACAATTGATAACATGATGCAGAAGAATGAACATGGCATTGGTGCCAAAATGGGATGGGGGGGGGATCCCAAGAAAGGAGAAAAGGGAGAAAAGAGGAGAGTACAACAAAGATCAATGTCGATGACTTCATAATGGTGCTGCTGACTCTGTCTCCTCAGGGATGAACTCTGGGGGCCAAAGAGGAAGGGGGATTAAGGGAAGGAGGACAGTGGTCACAGTTCTCTTTCAAAGTTTGCTCACATAGAAATGCATTTGAATTCTCAGGCACTCTTCTTGGAAAATCCCATCCAATTGAATCATCATGAGTACCCATGAACATTTGTCATAAACCACCCAATTTTATGCATCATGCACTGGCTGCTTGGAAGTCAGGAGGTGTGGGGGTGTGAGGAGGGGCTGGGATGGATCCAAGCTAAAGATGGGCAGTCAGTGTCTTCTAAATGGTGCAAGTAATATCTTTTGAAATTTCCTCCTCTAGCAGAGGGTCTTGTCTCTGGGGGCACCAGTGGGGATTGGAGGAGTCATCTCCATGGAAGGCATAGTGGAAGATGACAAACAGAAGGCTCCAAGGAGAAGAGTAGATAAACCAAAATCCTGTCTTCTTCTCCTCTCTTTAACCCTGTAGGTTGTATGTCTCACCATTGTACCTTTCTCATCCTCCCTACTAAAAAATTGAGAGGGGCTATTTTAAAGCCTTTGGTGATCAGAGAGAGAAAATTCCAAATGCCTTCAATGAGAATGGACCATTAGAACAAGAGTGATTTAATTCTGATAGAAGAAAGACCTTTCTAGAGCACAATGCTATATGCATACAAAGGAGATGCTCCAAAAAGGCAAACTGAGAGAATGAATCTATGCCCAAGCTTTGTTCTAAAAGTTTCTCCAGAGTTTTATGGCAGAATTTATATGGCAATGAGCCAATGAATAAGAGAAGCCTAAGTTCAGTAAGAATCTGAATGCATTTGAACCTAGAGCCTGATCCTCTCAAGAGGAGAGGCCTTGACTAAGAGTCATCTTGGGATTGTTGACATCTTTCTTGACAGAGTCCCCCATTGCATATTCTTTGATTTGCACTTTGACAGAGAGAGAATGATCCCTTCCCTCAGAGAGTTTATATTCTGGAAAACATGGAACAGTTAAGAAGACAAAAGTGAAGTATAGCATGATATGTCAAATTGTTTGGGACAGACTCTCAGTACCATGGGAATTCACAGAAGGGAGACATCTGCCTGGGTTGGTGTCAAGTTTTTGATAAGAGGGAGAAGAACTTAGGATCATAAACTCAAGCTGTAAGAGACCTTAAGCCCATTTCACAGAGAAGGAAACTAAGGCATAAAGGAGGAGAAATGACTTCCCCAAGGTCATACAGCAAGTTATACACAGAATACAACTAGAAGGCTAGACTCCAAGCCCACTATTCTGTCTACTCTTCCACATAGACTGAACGGAGCCTTCATTGGAGATTGTAAAGCATGCTCTCTGAGCTGCCCTTAAATAGAGATAATTAAGTCTAGCATTGTGGCCTGAAGACAGGGTACTAGATTTAATGACTTTTAGGGAATTGTGACCCTTCTGAGAACAACCAAGAAAATGCATCCAGAAACAAAACAAAAACAAAAACAAACAAAACAGAACCCCAATTGGGATGGGAGGGAGCTGTCCATCATGCTGAACCAGACTCCTGCCAAAGTCTATCAACTTCTCCATGATGAAGTCCAGGATATAGATAATTCATTTAATTCAGTAAAACAATATCCTCCAGACCAAGGGTTTGGTGTTCATGCAGGGTGGTCAGTTGATGAAGTTTTTTTTTTAATTTTTTTGTTTTGCTATCACATAGGATGGGCCCAAGAGGAGCAAAGCATTTGATAAACCTTAACTCACCCACTCCCTTTCCTGGACCTCAGTCTCCTTGTGGTACTGTGGGGGGTGGGGGGGAAGCACACTGACTTTGGAGTCAGAAGATCTGGGTTCCAGTCTTACCTCTGATTCTTAATAACTGTGTAACTTTGAACAAGTTACTGAACCTCCCTGAGCCTCAGTTTCCTCATCTACAAAATGAAGAGGTCGGAATACATGGCCTCTTGGGCCATCTTCCAGCTCCAAAGTAACAGTCCTATGAACTTTAAAATTAAGAAGTTACATTAAAATGACCACTAAGGTGCCTTCTTTCTTTATACCTGTGATCTAATGGCCCCCCCATCTGCACTGTGTGTCTTTGTGTCTCTGTATCTCTGTCTGTCTGTCTCTCATTTGGTATGGTCTCCAGTCCTTAAAAACCTTCTAGAAGCCAATGAATGTCATGGGACAGTAGAAACCGTATTGGCTTTGGAGTTAGAGGAACTGGATTAAATTTCTACCTCTAATGCTTGCTATGTGACCTTGGACCAATAATTTCCTCTTCTTAGGTTTCCGTTTCCCCAGCTGCAAAATGAATGGGTTAACCTACCTGGCCTCTGAGGTCCCTTCCAGCTCTTGGTCTGTGATCTTAAGATCTTTCCCAAAATGTGTTAGATAGAATGGACTGAAATACAGTAGATGTGACTCGATGTGGGCAGAGCACAGCAAGGGTTATAACCCCCTTCATTTTCGACACTGCATCATCCCCTTTCAGTTCTGAGCAGAATCAAATGGGTAGATTGCCAGGCCTTGAGCAGAGCAAGCAAACCATGAGTCACAATCTGAGGCTTTTTCATCCAGGGATGAAGTTGCCTGATAATAGACAATTATCATCTTTGACAGCAGGAAAGAAGAGAGGGTTAATTAGGTTAACCATTGGGAAACAGAAGTTGGCACAATCAAGGAGCTTAAGTATGCAGTGGCCTGTTGTTGATTTCACCCATCAAGAGCAGAAGAAAGACAGTTGGAGAGGGGCTGGGCACTTGGGCTGTGGTTGTTTTTCTTTAATCACATCTAGTCTCTTGGTGCATCTGGCATCAGCAGGCTCATTGCTTGCTTCCAGCTTTGGTCAGCTCTGGCAAAGAGGCTCAGCTCAAGCAAGTTACAAATTTCCTGAGCCTCAATGAAGATAATGTTGATATGATGGTGGGAGAGGAGGGAGTAATAGCCATCTCTCTATCCGCCACATCACGCAGCTTCTCATAATCATTGTTTTGGAGTTATC
Source organism: Pseudochirops cupreus (assembly GCA_028627135.1). Classification (NCBI taxonomy): domain Eukaryota; kingdom Metazoa; phylum Chordata; class Mammalia; order Diprotodontia; family Pseudocheiridae; genus Pseudochirops; species Pseudochirops cupreus. Next base: position 379,891,618 of record CM053584.1, read on the forward strand.
TCAGGAGTTAAGGAAGGAGAGAGAAAAGGCATCGTCACATTGCTGACATGGAATGGCTCACTTATTTGTGCCTGCTCATTGATGAAAAGGATTGGTGGTGGGAGGGGGCATGGGAAGTATTTTGAAACAAGGTCAAGAGAAGGATAATATATCTCAGTTAAGGCACACATACCTCCTCATTTCATGATCAGTTTTAGCTTCAAGGTAATCATTATAATTTTATAATAACATAATAATATTTAGAAAGATGAAAACAATGAACTGCCTAATGTTTTGGGGTCCAGTGTGGGGAAAGGACCTGACCAAGGTCCCCCGGAGAATAAAGAGCAGAACCAGGATTCAAACCTAGGTCCAATGATTTGGAATATAAGACTCTTTTGACTATTCCAAGCTTGACTCCAGCTCCATTGGGAGGAGTCCACCCTTGCACAGTAGAAGACAAACCCAAATGCCTGGGTCCCTTCTGGCTCAATAGTCTCTCATCCACAATGTTCTTTCCCCTCTTTCTCTTTCCCTGGCTCCTCCTCTTCACTCAGCTTCAGAATCTACCTTATTTATTTTCTAGAACAACCTCTCATCCAGCTTGTTAGGGCAATTGTTCTTTCCTTTGAGCAATTTGGAATGTAGAGGAGAGACAGTTATTGCTTGGAGCATCCTGTGACCTCATCAAGGAGAGGATGTGGCTGTGCCTCTAAGGTTACCATTAAACCACTCAGCTGAAAAAAACCTGCCTCCTCAATCAGGCACTCATCCTTTTCCTCCTCTTCCTCCTCCTTCATCCCCTCTTCTTTCTCCTCTTCCCCTTCCTCCTCCTCTCCTCTTCTTTCTTAGTGTCAGAGTTTAGTGATGGAAATGGGAGGCATTAGGGGATGCACTCAGCGTTGGTGGTAGGAGCTCAATGATAGCGAGAGTATCTTAGTGCCAGAGTTGGGATGAAATGCCCTTCTATGACGAAGTTGGGAGGGTAGGGTAGTGACCAGTGCTGGGGATGGGGCCTTAGTACTAAAGTAGGGGGAACTCAACTTCAGTTCACTTCGGCTTCTTCCTGTGTGAGAGACATTTCCGGTCACACTCTAGGGCCCCAGTTCAGAAAGGCCCTTCCACCCAGGGTACCTTCAGCAAGGGGCACTTTTGGCTGACTGCGATACAATATTTCAAATGGGGCATTTGGAAAGAACAGCAGGTCTAGGTTACTAGGGACAAGTTCAAGTTTGGGTATGCCTGCCTCCCCACCCCACATCCCTGCCCCCGATCCCTAACAATTAACTCCCTTTACCAACTCCTTATGACTTCCAAGGCTTCTTAAGAGTCCTCCTCGCTAGCTTCTCCTGACCACTCAATCTCTGGAGCTTTTCCTCATCTCTTTTTATGGCTTACTTCTCCTTGGGTACCCCCAGTACTAAATGGGATCCTTTGCATGTGTGATGGAGCCTGAAAAATGCTGGGGGATTTGGGCCAGCACTAGGAGGAGACTGAGGAAGACTAAAGCTTTGTGGGGATCCAGGTAAGATCTGGAAGAAGGTATGGATTGGCTAAAATACTATTTCTAAGGGTTGATGCTACCACTTTGGTTATGCATAATGAGCTCCTTTACTCAACAAAGCTTCTAACTAAAGAACTCCTCCATTTCCCAGCAGCCTCAGTTCTCAATAATTAATTCCACTATGAAGGCAGCGTGGTACAGTGGAAAGATTGGGGGATTTGGGGTGAAAGGATTTGAGTTCGAATCTTGGCTCTGAGGGTACTTCCTACCATGTGATCTTGGACAAGTCACTGCCTCTCTGGGCCTCAGGAACCTCATCTATAAAATGAGGAGATTAGACAACATGGCCTTGTATGGACATTCTATTTCTAGATCTGTGATCCTATGATGAGGTCTCTCTTTTTTTGGGGGGGGGGGGTCTTACATGGGAGCTGTTAGGTGGTGCTGTGCATAGAGCACTGGGTTTAGAATCAGGAAGATTCCTTTATGAGCTGTGTGATCCTGGGCAAGTCACTTAATCCTATTTGCCTTAGTTTCCTCATCTGTCAAATGAGCTGGAGAAGGAAATAGCAAACCATTCCAGTATCTTTGCCAAGAAAACCCTAAAACTGGGTCACAAAGAGGAGACTGAACAGCAACAACTGTAAATAGTTCTGGCCATGGAGTCAGAGGGTCTGGATTCAAATGCTGTCTTAGACAATGATGACCTGTGCGAATTTAAATAAGGCCCTTCACTGATCTATGTGGTTTATGCATCTGTCAAATGAAGGAATTGGCTGATGGAAGTCCCTTTTTACCTCCAGAACTATGATCCTATGTGCCCATATGACCTTGGGCAACTCCCTTACCTACAAAATAGAAGGGATTGGACTAGAATCAAGGTTTCTTAATCTTTCTTGTGTCCTGGGCCCCTTTCAGTCATTTTCCAGTCATGTTCGATACTGTGAAACCCCATTTGGGGTTTTCCTGGTAAAGATATTCGAGTGATTTGCCATTTCTTTCTCTAGTTCATTTGACAGATGAGGAAGCTAAGGTAAACAGGGTGAAGTGACTTGCCCAGGGTCACACAACCAGTAAGTGTCTGAGACCAAATTTGAATTTAGGGAGAAGAGTCTTCTGAGGCCAGACCCAGCACTCTGTACACCAGAGTGGAACCACCTAGCTGCCCAGTCTACTACTGACTATAGACCCTTTCTCAGAATAATGTTTTTAAATGCATAGAATAAAACACATAGGATTACCAAGGAAACCAATTATATTGAAATTCTTTTCAAAATTTTTTTTAAAGTTCAGGGACTAGATGATCTCTAAGATGGCATCTAATTTTAAACCTAACATCCTACTGTGACTCTGAGTGAAAGTGAGGGGGGCACCAAGTTTAGACTGGCCACCATCTCTGCCCTCATGGAGTTTACAGTCTGATCTCTGTCCTGGCAGCAGTTGGCTGTTGGGTTTGTCCTAGTGCTTATCTGGGCCGATCTTATTCATTCATTGGGGTGTTATTGCTTCTCTCATTTGCTTAATTCACCTGCTCTTGCGACTCTTAATCCCTTTGCCGTGGGCAGCGGCCCAGAAGGAGCCAGCGGAAGAGAGGATGGTAAAGGGCTCTTTCTTGGTCCCATTCAGGCTCAGCTCCTAGCAAAGTTCCTGCAACCTAAATGCATTACTGCATCCCCTTGCCCAGGGAGCCTTTGAGATTGGCAGGTAGCAAGCTTGAGTGGGAGAAGAGTTAGAGGGAGTGAGAGTGGAGGGGGGAGCTCATCACTTCCAGAAGTGATGCTTTTCATTTTAATAGGAGGAATTGATTGAGAGTGTATGTGGAAACGCATTTCCATACTTGCTCCCCCTGAATATGTTCTTTGCTTTATGGCTTCATCTTGAGAGACAACATGACAAAATGGAAGGAGCACTGGCTTTGGGGGGCCCCTGGGCCTCAGTTTTGTCATATGCTAAATGAAGGAATTGGACCAAATAGCCTTTAAGGTCCCTTCCAGCATGAGAACCATGATCCTGTGAGACTACATCTAAGTCACTTCCCCTCCCTGAGGCTGTTTTGTTCTCCAGATGATGGGATTGGACTAGATGGTCACTAAGGATCTTGCCAACTCTAAATCCTATGAATCCCATTCTTTGGAGCCAGGAGACCTAGGCTGAGTCCTGACTCTGCAATGGATGGCTCTCTGACCTTGGCAAATTTTTGTTTCACACCCTTAAGCCTCACTTTCCTTTAAGCAAAAAGAAAATCCTAGTTCTGGGTGTTTTTACTACCTATATGACCTTAGATTACTCAACCTCTCTGGGCCTGTTCCCTCCTCTGGAAAAGAAGGGGTTTGGACTAGTTGGCTTCTGAGGTTCCTTCCACCTCTGATCTATGATTCTATCAACTCACTGCTTGTAGCAGCTTGAACAAGAGTTAGCTTTCTCTGGCCCTCAGTTTCCTAATCTGTAAAATGAGAGGCTTTGACTAGATGGTCTCTGAAGCACCCTTCCAGCTCTAGACTGATAACCCCCTAGCCCCAGACCTCCAGTCAGTCCAGTCTCTCATCCATTCCTACATCCATTCATTTCACTGACATTATGCCATGCCCAACAGGACACATTGAAAAGACAAAGACTTTAGGAGTCTCTGTGGTTTGGAGACCATTCCTTTTTGCCTTATCTGTGCCATCGCCAGCATGGATAACTGAGAGTAGAATATATTATTGTGTTAACTGATGTACAAACTCCAAAGCAGCGTTTCTGGGAGCACCAGCCGCCCAGGAGCGGATGAATCTGGCCCCGCTCAGCCCCTCAGCTCTGGAAGAGAGAAAAGGGGAGCTGGTCCAGAGGAGGGGGACTCGGGGGGTATTCTGCGGAGAGCCACACATCATTGCAAGAAGACAAATTGGAAGCAGTTAGGAGGAGAGAAGCCAAGATGATTAAGGGCCCAGGGAGAGGATTGATTTATGAGGAAATATGGTCGGAGCCAAGTCTCGGCAGCAGCTTGGTAAAGCAATGACTTTGGGAGGGGCAGAGGAAGGGAGCCAGAGGGAGGGGAAGCATGATCAGAGTCTATAAATATTTGAAAGGTGGCACCTTCCCAAGGCGAAGAGGATGTAGGATGTGGGATAATGAGGAGGAACAGGGCTAATGTGAAGAAATGAAGAAAGTATTCAGCATCCAGAAAGGAGACAAGTGTAGGGCTGTTTTGCTCTGTGCAGCTCCTGTATGTCTGGTGCTTGGTGGATGGATGCCCAGAAGGCTGGTCTCCCCAGCTTCCCTGAGGACAGGGTGCTGGGGACAGAGGCTGTCTCCTCCTTCAGTCACTCAATCAACAGACATTTATTAAGTACCTACTAAATGCCAGATGCAACAGCTAGGTGGCACAGTAGCTAGAGTGCCAGGCCTGGTGTCAAGAAGACATCTCTCTCCATCCAAACTTCCTGGTCGTGTGACCCTGAGCAAGTCACTTAATCCTGTTTACTTCTGTTTCCACATCTATAAAATGAGCTGGAGAAGGAAATGGTAAAGTACTCCAGTATCTTTGCCCAGAAAACCCCCAGCGGGGTCACGGAGAGCCAGACATGACTGAAATGACTAACAGAAGTGCCAGACATTGAACTAAACAGTAATAAAGGCAGAGTAGTCCCTGCTGTCAAGGAGCTCATGAGGGAGACAATATGCTGCCAACCATGGACAAACAAGATCATATATACACACTCACGTATGTGTATACACAAATATACACATATGGTAAATTATATATCATAAATAAATCATGTGTAATTATAGATTGTAAAAGTATATAAAAATATAATTGCAAATCAGAAAGAAGGCATTAACTTTAGAGAACCTGGAAAGACTCTTCTCAGGTTGGATTTTAGCTGACATTTGATAGAAGCCAGGAAAGCCAAGAGAAGAGATGAGGAGAGAGAGTGTTCCAGCCATGGAGGACGGTCAGGGGAAATGCCCAGAGTTGGGAGCTGGCATGTCCTGTGCAGAGATCATGGATGAGGCCAGAGCCCCTGGATCATAGAGTATGTGTGAGAGGATGAGAAATGGAGGGGGGCAGGGGTTGCTTGGGAGGGGCTCTGAATGCCCAGCAGAGCATTTTGTATTTGATCCTCAGAGGGACAGGAAGCCACTGGAGTTTATCACATAGAGGGGTGGTGTAATTGGATCTGCCCTTTAGGAAAATCACTTTGGTGGCTGAATGGAGGCTGGATTAGTGGGGAGAGACTAGAGGCAGGCAGGACCCCCTTCCCCCCAGAAGCTATTGTGCTGCTCTGGGCATTGAGGTGATGAAGGCTGCACCGGGGTGGGGCAGAGGCAAAGGAGAGAAGGCATTGGGGAGATGTTATGAAAGGAGAATTACATCATACTAGGGGCTATCCCAAGGCAGGGACCGAGGTCTCTATAAAGATAGAGGCTTCAGGCTCTCCCATCAATGAGGGACTCCCTGACTGCAGAAACTTGGTGTCTTTGATGAAATCAGGGGATCCCTTAAAGCAAGAGCTGCCTCCCTATCAGACAAGAGGCAGCTAGTAGGGCACCGTAGTGCCTAGAGCACCAGGCCTGGAGTCTGCAGGACCTGAGTCTAAGTCTGGCCTTGGAGACTTACTAGCTATGGGACCCTGAGCAAGAAACCCAACCTCTGTCTGCCTCCATTTCCTTGACTGTAAAAATGGAGATATAACTTCTTGGGGGCAGGAACTGGGTCTCCTAATTGAATGGAGAGCATGGGAGCCAAAGTGTCAGCTGTGGTGGCAAAATGCTGAGAAGAGCACGTGTGAAAAGCCAGGGACAGGGGGCTTTCCACCAATGCCGTTGAATCAGCTGTCTCTCCCAGCCACTGCCTTTCCCTACTCACATCGTCACCGCCCAGCTCTGGGCCCCTAACCCCTGTCACCTGGATGTTTGCAGTCACCTCTGCATTGATCTCCTGGCTCGAAATCTGACCTTTCTCTCTGTTTCTATCTCCTGGCCAGAGTGATGGAAAGCCACTACTTGATTGAGGGAGATGCCCAGGGTCTGGAGTACTTGCCCTATGAGGAAGACTGCCCTCTTGAGTGTGATTGTCCCGCTGACTGTTACCGGGCTGATGGTGGACACCGAGAATACAGGTCAGACCCTGGAGGGAGCCCTGGGGAGGGAGCAGGGATAGGAGGAGCTCTCCATATGGGAACTGGGAGCAGGGCTGAGTGACTGGGTGGACTGGGAAGGCAGGGGAACTGGCAAACTTTGGAAATGAAAGGTACTGGTGGTAGTGGAGGGGTGGTGAGTCGGGGGGCAGGGGGAGAAAGGCGGTAGCCTGGAGAAATGAAGGGCTGTGGATACTTCAAAAACTAGGGATCAGGAGGCCAGGCTAAGAACTTGGGTTCTCCTTGTTCCTCATTCCACGTCTCACCTCTCATTTCCCCACCCCACTCCCAGGACCAAGCATTGGTCAAGCAGCTCAGCCTCACCCCCTCCCAAGAAGAAGAAGAAAAAGAAATCTGGCCATCGGAGGAGTCGGTGAGTGGACAGAGCTCCAGGGCTTGGGGAGGGAGAGGAGGAGGAGCCCAGAGGCATGCGTCTGGAGAAATCCTGAGCTCTAACCAAGACATCAGGGCTGATGTCCCTAACCCTGGCACAATAGCTACTCTCCCTGGGGTCAGAGAACCTGGGTTCAAATCCTACCTCAGAGCTCTAGCCATGACCTTGGGAACACCAGACAATAAAAGAAAAGAGTTGGACAAGATGTGCTCTGAGGTTCCTTCTAGCTCTCAGCCTAGAAACTAGAGGCTGAGGGAGTCAAAAGAGAGATGCCCCTCCTAAGCTGCCATCTACATCTCCTTGGATCTCAGTGCCCTGCTTGATGGTGGCCCAGGAAGAGAGGGAGGGAGGGAGGGAAGAAGGGAGGAAGACGGAGGGAGAAGAGTTGGCCCCAAAGCATCCAGCATCATCCCTTTGGCCTTCTGCTCCCCTCCCCTACTTCCTGCTCTGGGAGATGGGCCCTGACCCAGTTAACCACCTCCACCTGTGTCTTTCTCTCTGCCTTCCTTCCTACCTGCCTGCCTGCCTTCCTCCCTCGGGACCTGTCCTCAGCAAAAAGAGGAAGCTAGATTCTGAGTGCAGGTCAGTGAGCTGGGCTGGGCTGGTGCCTTTGGGATGGTGGGAGTGTCAATCTCAGGCCTCAGAGACTCTGCAGAAGGCAAGGGCTGTGGAGGCCATACAGATGGCCACCCTGAGTGCAGAATAGAGGACACCCAAGGGTCCTTGCAAAGGACAGGCTAAGAATTGCAGCAAAGCCAAACCAAGGGAGGTCCTGTGCCCTCTGACTTCCCATCCTGGCGCCCTCCAGGCCAACCCCAGATCTATGCCTGTGGGGAAGTTGACCCCCAAATACACCACACTATATTGCTATTAGGAATTCTCTATTAGGTCTTAATTCCTTTGAGCCTATTATTATAGTTCAGATTCTCATGGGAGGAGAGGTGGACAGTTGCTATCATCTAAGGGCAAGGATTATAACAACAGTGAGAACAAGGTCCTTGGAGAATAGGGCATGGACCAGAGACCTTGGGGTGGGGGAGAAGAGGCAATAGGGACAAGGGGGTTGGCAGAAATCAAGTTTCACAATAAGACCCAGCCATTGAGGGGTGTTTCACCATCTGTAAAATGAGAGGGGGATAACCACCGGCCTTTCTAGTCTTTATTATTCTATGATTCCTGATTCTCAAACACTTAACCCCCTCACTGGGATCTGGGATTTTTTTCTAACTCCTTTCTCCTGAACCTGGATGGCAGAATTGATCTTCTCACTCCTAGCCCTGACCTTACCATTGAATTCAACTCAATGCAATGCAGCGCAATGCAATTCAGTTCAATTCAATTCAGTTTAGTTCCATGCCGTTCCTTCAACCTGACAATAATTGATCACCTGCTGTGTGCAGAGTACTGTGCTAGACAGCTGGCGAGAAGTACAAAGCTGAGATTAGACTCAGTCCTTGCCCTGGAGAACTCTCAGTTCGAGGTGGGGGGTGGATAACCCCTACATCAAAAACTGGAATAGCACATCATAAAGGCTGCCAAAATGTTGTGAGGTTGGGGAAGGAAAAGGGCAGTCCTGGAGTAAGTGGTGTTGGCGTTGCACTTTAAAATGATTCTGAGAATTCAAGAGACCTTGGGTGGTGTAGGGAGCAAGGTCACAGGTGGCCAATGGACCAGCTCAGATGGACTGTAGTTTGTCGATGAATTGTACCCAGAAGGAACAAGCCAGATGCTACACTCTAGAAAGGGCGTCTATGTGGGAGAGACTATTGAGATGATGGTGACAGGTAGAATGAGGTCGATTCTTATGACTCTTGCTTTAAGGAGCTGGTTTGGTTTGATCTAGAGAAGAGAAAAGTCTGGGAGGACTTGAGAGGTATTGTATGGACAAGAATTAGACTTACTTTGCTTGGCCCCAGAGTCCTGAGCCAGGGAGGTGAGAGGGGTAGGGGAGGATGGAAGTGGCACAGCTATGGATTTCAGCTCCTTGTCAAGAAAAACCAAAAGGGGAATGGGCTCCCTGGCCAGGTGGTGGGCTGCCCTCCCCAGAGGTCTTCCAGTAAAGGCAGCATGGAGATGTCTGAGGGGACTATCAGTCAGGTACACAAATTGGACTAGGTGGCCTCAGCTCCTTCCTAACTCTGAGTCTGGTTCTGATTTTGTGAGTAATAAGAGATTAGGTGATGTCAGGTGTGGGGATGGGGACCTTGAATCGAGCAAATGACTTTGAACTTTATTCGATGAGGAAATGGGGGCATTGAAGAGTCTTGAACAGAGAAGTAATTGGTCAGATCTGGGCATGAAGAACTTAACTCATCATCTGTGTAGGATGATTTGAAGGGAGAAGGGAGAGAATAAAGGTGGCACACCCTATTTAGACCCTGTTGCAATTGTGTGGGCATGGTGGGGGAGGGTGGTAGGAAAGACATAGTCAAGGAAACAGAGGTGAAAGCTATTGCTCCTGTCCTGTGTCAGCAGCTGTGGGAGCTCCTCACCCCTTCGGAAGAAAAAGAAAAATGGAAAGAAACATAGACGTGACAGGTACCTAAAAAATCCCATCCCTTGCCCAGCCTTGGAGTCCTAAGCCCTCTTTCCCAAGTCTGTCCTGCTCCCCGCCCACCTCAGCAGAGCTCAGGGCCAGGGAGGGAAGGAAAGGGATTGCTCCCTGTCTAGTGTGGAAGAGAGGGAGGGCAGGCTTAATTCCTCAAATGTCTGCTAAATGTGAACCCTTTTGGGACATCCAACAGGTCTGACTCAGGATCCAGGAGGAAGAGAAGACACAGGTGAGCAGGACCCTGCAAAGGGCGTGGAGGGGCTGGCTGGAGAATCAGGTCCAAGTCCACTGAGGTTGGTTGGAGCCCTGATAAGTGGGGGCTGGACCCAGAAACTAAGGACCAAAGTTAAGGTTGAGAGCCAGCCCCAGCTCAAACCTGCTCCCAACATTGCATGTACCCTAAGACCAGAGCTCTGTGAGGATTTGAGGGGTGAACCCTTTCTCTAAAGGGGTGGGTAATGATGGAAGCCCCTAGCCAAATTACCTGATCCTGAGAGATTTGGGGCCAGGAGAGGGAGGCTCTTGGGTCACCTTGGAGCTTCTTCCCTCCCCATATGTTTTGCCTACCTAGGGGGGGCTCCAAGATGCCAAAAGGCCCACACCCACTTCTCCTTACCTTTAAGTCCCTCTTACTGGGATGGGACCATCCTTGTGACTTATTCCATGACCTTGGGCAAGTCATCTACCTCTCAACCTCAATTTTCCTATCTGTAACATAGAATGTGAACTCCTTGAGGGAAGGGGATGTTTTTATCTTTCTCTGGAACATAGCAGATCCTCAATAAATTCTTGCTGACTTGTTGGCTTGACTAGCTAACCTCTAGGGTCCTTTCCAGATCTAAATTTATGAACCTAAGTCATTTAAATCTTTCTGGGCCTCAGTTTCCCTATCTATAAAGGAAGAAGTTGTGTGAGATGGCCTCAGACAGAGGTCCTTTCCAGCCCTAGACCCATGAGCCTATGATTCTCTTCTCAGGCTCCCCCCTGGGAACCTTAGAGACATGGCTGAGCCAGAAATTGAGCTGGTATTCTGCTGCCCTCCAGTGGTGGAAATCTCAGGGAGTGGGCACCCGCAGAGAAGCTCAACATTAAGAACCTTTTGCTAGCCAGTTCTACTGAGGACTGACTGGGAGCCAGTCCCAGGCCAGGCCGCTCTAGCATAAAGCAATCAGAAGACACAGTCCTTCCCTCTGGAAGGTTGCCCCGACTAAGGAGGCCGGAGTCACTGAGAGCCCTGGATGTGATGTTTAAGGCCCCCTCCAATGCTATTAATCAATTAGCAGGCATTTATTAAGCTCCTGGGCTAGGCACTGGTCTTGCACAGGCAAAAATACAACAGACCCTGCCCTCAAGGAGCTTCTATTCTATTATCATAATTCTATTAGATTATAATTCTATTATTATAATAATAGAAAGATAACATGCACATGCATATATAACTTCAAAATAAATGCAAAAGAGAAACAAGGTAGTTTAGGGAGGGACAGCATAAGCTAGAGGAAGGAAAGAAACAAGTATTTAATGTGCCAGGCACTGCTTTTTGTTAAGCACTTTACATATGTTTTTCTCATTTGATCTTTGCAATAACCCTGGGAGGCAGGTGTTATTGTTATACCAATGTTGCAGATGAAGAAAGGTAGGCTTACGTGACTTGGCCAAGGACACACAGCTAGTAAATGTCTGAGGCTGGGTTTGAACTCAGGTCTTCCTGACTCTGGCCCAATGCTCCATTCCCTGTACAGCCTAGCAGCTGGGGAGGATTAAATTCTAAATTCTGTAGGCATAGGACACAGAATTAGAAGACCTGGATTTGAATCCTGGTACCCTTCATGACCTCACTGAGTCTCAGTTTCCTCTAAAATAAGGGGGTTGGATTAGCTCTCTGAGGCTCCTTCCAGCTCTGAAGCCCCATGGCCCCTCACTCATTAACATTCTACAATGCTGTGATCTGGTGGAAACTGGAAATTATTTGGGTTAAAATCAAGTGAGCCAGCTAGTAGGCATTGGATGGGTTGGGATCAATCAGCATGATTAGAGAGGCTATCTAAACCTAATGGAGCCGCTGAGCACAGACCTAAGAGCAGATCTAGAAACTCAGAGGAAGGAGAGAGACTTGAGGGGAAGGGGAGAGGAGGGGAAGGCAGGCATGAGACAAGAGCCTTCCATTTCAGAAAGATACCAAGTCATCTTACCCCAGCTTTGACTGGATCTGCCAGAACTGGCTATCCTCTTGGCAGAGACACATTTATGGCTGAGCGCCTGGAGTCACTCTAAGGGTGCTGGTTCAGCCCTGCATGTAAGAAACTGTCCTCATCTCTCTCACATTAAGTCAGCTCCAGATTAAGTATGTACATAAATGTTGAGCTGCCCAGAGGGAAAGAATGAAAAGAAGCCTGGGAAAGCTTCTCAGGGAAGATCAGCTCAAAGCCAGGTCTAGGGGGTCTATGATCTCCACAAAACTGTTGAAGTGGAGGTGAACAGATCCTATGTTTGGGATAATAAGCAAAGCTGTGGGGCATCCCATCATAGGGCTCAATCTCAAAGGTTGGTGCTTCCCATCATAGGGCTCAGATTTTAGGGAAAGGTGAGTTTTCTGGCCGGTTCTAAGTCAGATATGTGACTAGCCAATGACCCAGGTCACCTCTTCCCACTCCTAACTCCCTGGACACTGAGCTGCCTATTGTTTGTAGGTCACGAAGCCCCAAAAGCAAAAGAAAAGAGAAAAACAAAGAGAGAAAGAGGTAAGAGACCCACATTTCTGCACTTTTCAGGGTGGGGTGCCAAGAATCAGCTGAGACTGGTTTGAGGCTTGCCATGAAAATACAGGGAAGAACTTGGTTTAGCTTGAGTTCTGCCATAGACTGACTCAGGCTTTTGAGAAGTGGCAAGAAGAGTTTGGGGCAAATATTCTCTCCTTCCACCCCTGCCCAAAGAAGCTAAGCCCCTTTCCTTTTTGTAGAAGGGGTTTGGGTGTGGTTGACTGAGGCTCAGAGAGGGGCTCTGGAGGGTGTTAATGGTCAGTGCCAGTCTTAAGCAGAGGAACAGTAGGCAGACTCTGATGGGACTGGAGGCCAGGTGAAGACCCTACAGGACCCCAGACATCTCTACCACTTACTCTGCTCTGTTGTTGCTTTTTATCCCTCTGATAGGGGCCAGATCCTCATCCCAACACACACACACACATCTTCCTGGTTGAGGCCTCAAGCTTATACTCCAGATAGTTACTCTTGGGAAGAGGAGCATAGGAATTGTCTCTCATTCACACTAGGCTGGAAGGGACTGATGTCACAGCCTTTTCCCAGAGCAGAATTTAATGGAAGAGAGACAAGAACACTGAGCACAGGGAGGAAAAGCCAGGAGCTTCCTTCTGTCTGAGGGCTGCAGAGCCTGCCTGGCCTCTGCTTCCAGCCTCCCCTCTCTCCGTCTCTTCCCTCCCCTCTCCTTCTCCTTTTCCAGGCCTCATAGTGAGTCTCCATTGAGAAGATCTCATCGACACAGTAGCTGTAGTTCTCATAGAGCCTCCGTATCTTCCAACTACAGCAGCTCCAAATCACCCAGCAGGTAGGCTGGCCAGCCTACAGCAAGCCATGGCCATGCAAGGGCATGGCGGATGGGATGTGACCGGGCCTTTGGGCTGAGTTCAGGGGCTAGGGGCTTGGAAAATGTGTATGAGAATTATAGTTTTCCTTCTGAGTGTTATGGGGTCCTTGCCCTGTGTGGAGGGTCTTTCTGCCCAGAATGTGATTGGGGAGAGAGTTGGGACATTGAGCAATGGAGTGGGGCAGGCAGCTCTACAATGACCTGCCTATGGTGAAATCAAAAGAGCTTGGGTCATTTGATCAATCCATTCATCAAACCTTCCATCAGCACCCCCTCCCCGGGTTGAACTCCCAATCCTTTTGGGGTGATGGGAGAAAAAGGCAGGAGCCATGACCTCAGGGAGCCCATGGTCTCATGGGAGAGGCATGGAAAAAGGCAGGGAGTAATACTGGGGAGTGGAAGCTAAGTGCTTGCCTGCCTAGCTAAGCATGCCATGTTCTGGAAGAGGTCAGAATAAGCAGAGATTATTGGGGACTGGAGGAGTCTGGGAAGACTTCCTGGAAGAAGTAATGCCTCACCTAAGGAAGCCAGGGTTTGATCTCTCTCTAAGGCAGAAGGGGCAATGGAGGGGTGTGTGTGGGATCCATAGACAAGAGAGGCTTCTGTCTCTAGTCCATGTGGCCAAGACTGGTTCAGTGGAGGGGGAATGAAGTAGGAGGGTCCCACCCTGGCTCCCTCCATCCCTCCCCTTGCTGCAGACTGAGCCCCAAGCCCAGAGATGATGGCCCCAAGGCCAGTAGCCAGCGGTCCAGCAGGAGCAGAACGTCCTCTCCTTCGGGCCGCAGCCGATCGGGGTCTCCACACCAGAATGGCCAGCGGAGCAGGCGTCCCAGCCAGTCCCGAGGCAGCCCATCGGACACCCCACTGGATGTACGTACCCCTGGCTCTTGCCACCATTCACCTTCCCCTCTCCACCCACCTCCCCAATCTTTGGCAAAGGTCACATCACATTTATAGAAGGTCAGGTGGGGGTCAAGCTCAGACCCTCCCTCACACCAAGGCTGTAGGTGAATCCTGGTGTGTGTGTGTGTGTGTGTGTGTGTGTGTGTGTGTGTGTGTGTGTGTGTGTGTGTTGGGGATTAGGGGAGACTGCAGTCCATTGCCCCTGCCTCTCCCTCTCCCCACCCATCCTGTACTCCAACAAGGGCAGATTACACCAGACCCCCTACTCCCTACCCCAAGCTCCTGAGTGTACAGTTTATTAATTAGGTGGAAAGAAAAGATAGAGATCTTCCTAGAGCTATGGATGGACTGAAGATGGACACCAGGGCGGTCATAGAATAATAAGAAGACAGAATAGTTGTACGAGTAGCCCCCTCCATTTGTGCTGGTGCTTTATCCTTTCTCAAGAGACTTTCCCATCCATTAATCCATTTGATCTCTCACTACCACCCAGTGAAGAAGGTATGGAAAATGTTATTCCCATTTCATAAATGAAGAAACTGAGATACAACTAGTAAACAGAGGAAGAGATGCACTTAGAACTCAGAGTTCCTAACAGCCATATGTCCTTGTAACTTAGAAGTCCAAGTGGCCAAGCCAGAGCTCCCTTTTACTACAAGAACTCCCTCTGCCACAAGAGCAAGGTCCTCCAGGAGCCTCCTTCACCTGGCTGGGTGTATTGAGAGGCACAAGTATCCCATTCGGAATATGTAACAGGGGCAATACTACTGGGAAACAGATTAGGATGCCTTGGGTCATGTCTAGAGCTGGGCAGGACCTCAGAGGTCATCTAATCCAACCCCCTTATTTTACAGATGATAAATCTAAGTCCCGGGAAGAGAAATGGCTTGAGGGACCAGGTGTTCTTCCCAAACTGTTAGTGTGTCATTTTCCTGCTCCAGCCCCCTACTCCCATCACCCTTTGTTTCCTGGGATCTCTGAATAGGAAATGCGTCTCTCTTTGATGATATTAGAGCATTTGCTCTAAGAAGACATGGTTTAATTTCAACTCCTAGCATTAGCGTTGGATAGTAATGGCAAAGAGGGGTTTTTCCTTATCCCTTTGTCCCAAAAAACAACTTGAGTGGTTGAACCTTATATTCCTTAGTCCACAAATCCTTATTCCTGGCACTCATGTCCCATCCCCAAGACTGAATCCGCAAGCAGCACTGAGCACCCCTTCACACCTATCCCCAGTGCTATCCCCTAACTGTAATGTTGAACCCCCATCCCTAGCACTAATCCCTGGCTCCATTTGCCCCCAAAACTGAGGTCCTCATATCTGGGACTGAGTCCCCCAAAGCTAGGAATATTTTAAACCCCATAAAATCTTCAATGACTTGGCGCAGTTCTTACTCATTTTTTTTTAAAGCCCCCAGTATATGGTCCAATTTTTTTTCTCTGCATTTAACTTATGAATGCCTGCATGAAGTGCCTGGCCCTGAGCCCCACCCATTTTGCTCTGAAAGACCAGTTTCCTCATCCCACCCTACTTTTTATCCTTTTACCACACTTTTCATGCAAGATGTCTCTGCTTTGAAGAGTGATGAGGGTTTTTTGGCTTGGCCCCATGGGACAGAAGACTAGAAGTTAGAGAGAAGCCAATTTCTGCTCAATATCACTTCCCAGCAATTAGAGCTGTCCAGTAACAGAATGGAGTGCCTGGTAGGTAAAGAATGCCTCATCATTAGAGATACTCATACAGAAATTGAATGGCCCCTTGTCAGGGATATTATTGATGAGATTCTGGAATTTACTGAGAGTTTGAACTAGACAACATCTGATGTCCCTTCAAACTAAAAGATTCATTGACCATCTGGTCAGCTCATTCCTCTCTCAAGACATGACCCAGATCTATCCTATACCCATCTTTTTTTGTAGGAGGGCATGGTTCTCTAAGGCCCACAGGGGCACTGGACATTCAGAGATCACAGACTGAGATGGGGGCAGGGGGAGGAGATTATCAGGACTAACCTAAACCCAAGTCTCCACAACTCCACACTCATTACTCCTACCAAGAAGGTGGAGACAGGACTGGGGGCAGGGTACCTGTCTCCTTTTTGAGACTAGAGTCAGCATTTCAGAGCTAGAAGGGAACTAGAGATTGTTTAGTCCAACTATGTTCATTGGAGACTGAGAGCCACAAAGTTTAAGTGAGTCATCTTCAGTCACAAAATGAGTTGGTACCAGCCCCAGGAGCATAATTCAAGTTTCCTATCTTCCAGTCCACTATTTTTTCTAATATGCCTCAACCTACTGAATATTTAGCCCAGCTCTCCCTGATTCCCCTAGAACACAAGGTCACTTCACCTTGCCTTACCCAAAATTTCCTTTGCCTATCCCTAGGCATGAAGGTCAAGATATGTCTTGCTGGGGCTAGAAAATTATAGCCAAGTCTTCTGGGTTCTGGAATATCAGATGCCTTAGACAGCCTTTCTGGTCATACCCCTGCTTCAGAGCAGGAGCTATGTGTAGTACAATTCATCCCCAGAGCCTTTGGGGTTTGATCTCCACTTCTCAGGTCTTAGCATAGCAGCAGCCATGTATGTGTTGGTTTTGATTTTTATTTCAATTTTTAGCTGTTTCCTTTCATTCCTTTTACCCACTTTTTTTAAAACAAATTTTCCCATTTCCTTAAACAAGAAAACCAAGGGCAACTCCTTTGTGAATCCTAAGGGAACCCAAGAAAATATCTCTATGTTCTAGATGCTATCATCCCATGGCCATTTTTTAAAAGAAGAAAATTATTTCAAGAAAGCGATTTCTAATCCAACCTGAACAGAATTCTTTGGTGCGCTCTAGGCTCTGAGCTCTCTTCAGCCAAAACCTCCTGGTAGTTGGAAACTCCTCCCTTGGTCCATAACGGAAGAGCAGTGGAGTCAATCAGGGAGGAGACACTCCCTTCTCTAGGTCAGTCCAGGAAATATCTAAATGGATGATCTACTATTGGTTTTCAAAGCCACAGGATATACTCAACATGGCATAGTCCAAGCTAACCCAGAGGGGCACAGACTCACAAAACTAATGGGGACAGAATTTCCTAAAGAAAATAGGACCCACAACCTTAGAGTGGATTGAACCCCTAAATCTAAAGAGGACAACACCCATATTCCCAGTGGGACTGAACCCATACACACAGAAAGGAAAGGACCAAACATTAGCTCCCCAATATATCAATATCCCCTAGGGGCCTCAGGGCCTTCATTAACTAGATCACACAAGGTAATGCCCAGCCTTCTGTGAAGGCCAAAAAGGGGTGACATTAGTTTGCTTAGAGTTCCCTATGTCAAGGAGATGCCTTAGTCCACACCAGAGAGTACCCACCACTAAGGCATAGCAAAAAAAGGAAATTCTATCTGACCCTGACCTTTTCTTTCCCTTGATTATATCTAGCACCTAGGACAGCAACAATTATGTGGTCATGGTGGTAGGATGAAAGACAACTAAAGGTCAGATTCTGTCAAAGAGGGACTCTTTATGCCACTTCCCAATTGCCACCAACCTCGAGAGTTCTCTACCCTTTGCTTCTGAGAATACTGAGATTGAGAGAGAAAAAAAGTTCCCCTTCCCCAAGGTTAATTTTATCAAGTGCTCTCAGGCACTTATCAGCTGTTCTGTCCTGTGATCTTTAAGACCGTCCCTTAAGGAAATAACAGTAAGACAGAGGACAACAGGAACCCTGAAATCCAGGAAGAGATCAGATATCACCCTCTCCCAATACTGTTTCTCTCCAAATAAAGAGTTTACCCTTGACCTGTTTTGAACCAATTTCAAGGAAACTCATTCAGGTTGAAGGTAGCAAGGGAAAGGAGTGGAAGAGACCAACCTTCTCTCAGAAAATAGACCAAATGAGCCTTACTCCCCTACCTTCTTTACCATTAATAGATGGGATCCTCAAACATCTGCCCACCCTCTCTGTCCCAAGATAGCCATGCCCTCCCCCCCCCACCCCCAGCCTCTTACGAAAACAGCTCCCTGAGGAATACTATTGCAAGCTTCTTTCTTTCCCTTTGCATGGGATGTTATTGGGCGGGGTGGCCACCAGACTCTAACTTCCCCTTCTTCCCCTTGGGAAAGTATTTTGGAAGTAGAATCAAAGCCAAGAGGAGACCTAGCCCCCCTTTTTTCAGGTTGGGGTGTCACAGAGTTTAGCAAATGATGAGAAATGTTTTGGGTGGGGGTGGGGATGGCAAAGTGATGGGGGAGACTTTTGCTTACTCTATCTTTTAAAAGCCACACAACACTTTTTAATCCCATCTGTGTTTTTGTTTGTTTTTTAGCCTCCCATTTGAACCGTGGTAATATGGGGAATTACAGCAGGCAAGGGCTGGGCTGGGGGAGTTCACCTACCTTGTCCTGTGTTTTTTTTCCCTTTCTTTTCTTGATCTTATTATATTTTTTTCCTGTTTGTAATGTACAGAAATGCAAACTATTTCTCCATTTATTTTATTTTTTGGTATCTACTGTGTTGTTCTAGAATTTTGCGTTTGTGTGTGTCGCTGTGGACGCTTTTGGCCACATCAACGCAGAGACATGTTTTTGAATTTCAAGTGGACACTGATCATTGTTTCAAACTGTTTCTTTTTACCCCTCCTCTGTAACTGGAATTTAAAAGGGAAGATGACTATAGAAAGAAACAATTCATACTGGGAATACTCTTGTCAAGTGAGTGTCCCTTCCTCCAGGACCCTCCATTGGACCATAGGATTATAGATTAGTTCCAGAAGGGACCCGAGGTGCAATCTCTTCATTTTACACATGAAGAAACTGAGGCTCAGAGAACATGAATTACTTGTCCTGAGTCACACAGCAAATATCTGGTGTAATTGAACCCAGGTCTATTTGGACTGCAAGCCTAACATTCTATCTGCTATACCTCCTAATTGCTTCTCATAGGGTAAGGTCTGGGGTTACTTCATGTCATGAATGGAGAAAAGGCCCATAAGATAATGGATCAGGAAGAGAGTTTTAGAGGTCATTTGTTCAATTTTCTCACTTTATGGATGAGCAAATTGAGATCCAGAGAGGGAGAGTCATCCACTCCATATCCCATAGCTCATAAATGCCAGAGCCCTGGGCTCTCCTGACTCTTGGGCTGATCCTCTTTTCATTCCACTCTAGTTCAACTTTCAAAGAAGGAGGATGGGAAGGTATATGATATGACAAAGATCAGTATGACCTCCAGAATGCCAGACGCTTAGAGCTCCAGGATTCAGAGGGAGACAAAGGAAAGGCTGTCAGGCATGAAGCACAGATTCACCACAGGACACCACGGAGAGTCCAAGGCATGAGGAATATTCTTGACTTGTAAAGATGGTGTTAGAAAGAGCAAGTATGGCCTCTGGTCTTCCCTGGAGCATTTCTTCAGCAGCCCATCATAAACATGCTCTGAGGCAAACCCCACTTTGTGGGGATGGTCATTATTCACCCAATAGTCAAGGCCCCTGGAACCAATTAGAGTTCAAAGCAGAAATTCCATGTCAGAGTAATTCCAGAAAATCATAGGACACACAGAACTGGAGAAGAAGGGAGACTTTTCACCTTGTTCTCCCCCTTTGCCATGTTGCTGAGCGGCTGAACTATGAAGCAGGATCCGGCCAGCCTGTCAATGATCATTGTAATTTGTTGGTATGCTATTAGTGGCTGGTTTGATGTTCATTAGTAGCTCAGATAGCCAATGGGAAGAAGCCTGTCCTCTCCTTCCCACCACTGACTCACCATAACAGATAGGTCCTGGGCAACATCCTGAGAATTCAAAGCTGTTCTGCATTCCTGAAAATGCTAGGCTCAAGGACCAGGCAAGTCCTCACAATGCCTAGCTTTTCCTTTGTCACTTCATAAATCTTTATAGATAACTTGGGAGAAGATATGGGAAAAGACTACTATTAGCTATGCTCCCACCCTCAGCTTCCCTCAACGGTACGTCTCCAAATTCCTCAGTGTGATGGCTACCCAGATTTTAGCCTTGGCCCCTTCGCCCTTCTGTCCCATCAGAGCAGGACATACCCACTGTCAGAGAGAGAACCTTTTGCAAAACCCCTAGGGGCGCAGGAGAAGGGAATGTCCAAACCAAATAAACTGGGTGTTTATTCATTTCACCAGAGAATCTGTTCACTTTTAAAAAGGATTTTCTTTTAAATAGTTTATTCCTCTCACATGATTTTTAATGGGATGTAATTCACAAAATATCCATTTCCATTCCTATTTTTCAGAAACACATTGGGTGCCTAAAGCAAAATGCATCTGTTTCTAGGAAGAAGTCCTGAATTAGTTCCTTGCCCTCCCTAGAGATCTGTGAACTTCAGGCAGAGCAATAAGCCCTCCCCCAAATTCTTGATTTAACCCTCATTCATCCCAAAGGAGACAGGTGATAGAATTGGCCTCAAAGCCATGAAAACCTGGTGTCAACTCTCACCTACTGGCGGTGACTGGACAAGACATGTAACCGTTCAGTGTTTTGGGCAGCATCCACTGATGTTGCATGCAGAGAGCAAAACGCATGTGCTTAGTGTTCCGAACAAAGGCTACAGTGAATTTGCATGACGCAGCCCTGACCAGCACTGCCAGAAACACCTTGGATTCATTACATATTTGACTTTTCATTAATTTTTGGTCGTTGCTCATTCAGGAACCTTTACTGTTGCCAAAGTTTTCTTGACTCCATATGGAGTCTCGATGTGCAGTGTAAGGAGTTCTGTCTACAAACAGAAGTTGCAGAAAAGGTGTCGACCTGCATTGGTAGAGGGAGTTTCCTTACCTGGGTGTTCTCTATACCGATGAAATCACAGGTTTAGTCTCAATTCCTATGTCCTATCCCAAGAAACAGGTTCGAAAGTTCTTACTAAAGCTGGTAACTAATATTTCCTCATGGGTTCTTCTGCTGAGCCCTTCCATAGGTCTCTATTGGACCTTTTTCCATGGGACTAGAATCTGTTCTTTATAGCTTTCTCCCACTCTTGGTCAGTTTAGATGCCTGAATCCAGGAGAAGGGGGATGTTCCAGCTGGAACTCACCAGAAAGATATCAGCATCTCCCCATCCAAGTCCAGTCATCCATAGGAGAATTAAGCTGTAAATCCACAAGCATTTTATTTAGTTCCAACCTCTTGCCAGAAACTGACCTAGGTGTGATGAATACAAAAACAAAAGTAAAACTGTCCCTGCCCTCTAGGAACTTACATTCTAAAGGCAGCTGGGGAGAAAGTTCTAATCTAGAGAGAGTAGATAAGAAAATGTTGAAAGTGTTTTAAGGGCCACCTTTCTGCTTCCTACCAGAAAGAAAAATGAGAGCTGGGGTGAGAGTTTTCTTTTTATGCAAATAGCCCTCACTTGTATAGGACACACTGAATGGCCAGTGGGGAACAGGTGTGTTGAAACCTCAGAAACCCAATCTGGTTGACTTCCCTTTTAAATGGACAGTTTTCCTTTCCACTTTCATCCTTCCACTCCGACTGGCTTCTTTTGGATTGCCCTGTTCTCTCTCTCTCTGTCTCTCTCTCTGTCTCTCTCTCTCTCTCTCTCTCTCTCTATCTATCTATCTCTGGGTCTGTCTCCTCCTTCCCTTGCTCTCCCCATCTCTGTCTCTTCCCTCCCCTCTCCCCTCTATGGGCCCCCTCCATGTTGTTCCCATCTCCATCTGCTGCTTATTGCATGCTCTCTGGAAGGTCTCTGTTGGTAAGAGAGTTAAAGGCAACTCGGCTCAGACATTCGGAACAACAACAAAAACAAACCAGAGCAGAGAAAAGTCAAATGGCTGCTTGGGGTGTCCTGAAATGCCGCCCTAAGGGGGGTGGGGTGCAACCCCCTCTCCCGGCCTCAGCCAAAGCAACTGCTTTATTAGCCAGGGGGGGAAAGTGGCAAATACTAAAAAGAGTCATTGTCTTTTTCCCATTCTGCATCCAAATGGGAGATTTTCCTTTTCTTTGTTATTATTGCTTTCCTGTCACTGACCAATCAGAAGGTAGGTATTTGTCTGGTTACGCACGTTCCCATCTCCAGATAAGCCTTGCAGCACTGAGCTTGGTTTTAATGTGATATTCTCTCTCTCTCTCTCTCTCTCTCTCTCTCTCTCTCTCTCTCTCTCTCTCTCTCTCTCTCTCTTTCTCTCCCTCTCCTGTCCCTGTATCTCTTTCATATGAATTTTTTTGGTGGTTCTATATGTTTTAAACGTATTTTTAAAAGCTAAAAGGCCATATTTCTCCTTTCTTGTTTTTTTGGGAAGTTTCCTTCTTGCCCTTCTGTACCCCTTTCTAATTCATCTTTTTTCTTTTCCTTTCCTCTTTCCTTTTCTTCCTCCTTCCTTCCCTTAATGTATTCCTTCCTCCTCCCTTCTATATCCCCCTCCTCTTCTTGCCTTTTCCCTTCCTTCTATGCTGTTTTTCTCTTCCTTCATTCCTTCTCCTTTCCTTCTATGCTCCTTTCCTCCTCTTCCTTCCTTCCTTCCTTCTCTTTTCTATTCTCTTCCTTCTTTTCTTCTCCCTTCCTTCTATGCTCTTTCCCTTCTCTTCCTTCCTTTCTTGTCCCTTCCTTCTATGCTCTTTTCCTTCTCTTCCTTCCTTCTTCCTTGCCTGTCTCTCTCTTGCTCTCTCTCGTTGTTGTTAGAATGCATTTCTGTCTGGTTTTAGCCTCCTGACTCTGTATTTCCTGTTGTGAACAGTGCATTGTGTTGAGTCCATTGAATTTCCTCTGCTGCCTAAAGTGGCGGGTAACCAAAATTCACCCAACCTGCAAAGCCATTCTCTCAGACTGGCCAAGTTGGGGGCTAGCTTGAGAAAGAAAGAGGAAGGAGATATACTGGTTTTTTATCCCAGTTGCCCTGAACACAATTACAACTCTTTGGTGCTAAACTTTGGCATCAAGATTTTCAAGGAAGTTTCAGGATGACAGCCAGGAAGAAGAGAAATAATCCACACTTCTTCCATTGTGACAAGGGATCTTTCACAAAGAAACTATAATGAGTGAAATCTGCCCTTCTTTTCCCAACTACCACAATTCCCCTTTTCCTTCCCCCTGTGGGTTTTGGCTGGGCTCCGTTGAGTTAAAGTGCTATTTGAACATTCCCCAGGATAACATTTGAGGGGAAGCCTGGGGCAGAATGAGTTCTTCCTCTCTCCTCCCTTTGGGCTTTCTTTGGGACCTCAGAGCTAATGGCAGCAACTGTGGACCGAAGATAGGGGGAGGATGCCAGGACAGCTCAGCGTCCTGGAGATCTTCAGGGGTTGGAGGAAGCCCCAAGAATGTAGCCTCTACACCAAAAGTGGGGGCTGAGCCATGAAGCATGGCTGTTTTGTGTGTACTGAATTTTAGTTGGCCTTGAGGGAGAGAAGTCTGGGTTTTGAGAGCTGCCTTGCCAAGGAAAATCCTCACAAAAATAAGAGCTGTCAAAGGTGGAATGCGCTTCTTCCCTCCTTGCTGGAGGTCTTCAAGTAGAGGCTGGCTATATGATGGGGGGAGGGGTGTCCTTTGTGGTTATAGGTTGAATGAGATGGCCCCTGAATTCCCTCCCACCTCTAAAAGTTCTATGGGAAAATAGGCAACTAGAATTTCTAAAATATGATGGAGTCCAGCCCAGCTGGGATGTTTTGGATTCCATCAGAGCTGGGAGGGAACATAGAGGTCCGTTTTCCTTAGGAGGATGTGCCTTGGCACCCAGGGTCCAGGAGCTCAGGCCCCTAATGATCTCTCTTCCCACCCTAGGAAAGACCCCTTGCCTTTCTCTAGAACACTTCCCATCCCATTGTCTCCAGTGGAAGGGGGAGGAAACTTTCTTCCTCTGGGTTTATTTGTAGCTCCATCTGTGACCCTTCCTCAGGAATGTAAATGAGTTGGGGAGATTCTTTGGGGATAGAGAGAGGAGAGAAGGATTACAGACCCATTATTTCAGTAGTTTAGGGTCTTCCCAGTGTATTAAATCCTCTCCAAGGATGCAGATCAGCCACCGAATTTGTAATTTTATAGTCTTAGAGTGTTGCCTGGGGGTACTAAGAGGTATTGCCTCTCGGTACAGGATATGTGACCTGCCCAACAAGTACATATTGAGTGTTTGCCTTATACCCTGCGCTGTGATGAGCCCTAGAGACACAAAGAAAATTCAAATACAGTCTCTGCTCTCAGGTAGCTTACAATCTAATAGGGGAGGCTATGCATAGAAGTACACAGAGCTAGTTTGTATCAAAGGCAGAATTTGAATTCAAGTGTTCCTGACTCTAAAGCTTCTCTTTCTCAAAGGAAACAAACTTCAGAGTGAGGGGTTAAAGGGCTAGAAGAAGGAGGGAGCTTTACCTTGGTGAGATAGCTGGCACTCTATTCCCTTTGACCTCTTCCTCTGCTTTCCCCTCCCTTACAAGTTCACCATCAGAGACCCTTCGATTAATCAGGCCATTCTCTTCGAGCACCACCAATGGCTGACCTCCCCACACATTACCTCCTTTCACCAATTCCAGAGACTGTTAAAGCTGAATGACAGCTACCACACAAGTCCCCACTTCAACCAAAGAAGAAAGGTAGGAGGGCCCACTGTGCTGACCAACTTCAGTTCCCTTTCAACAGGCCCGAGATTGGATTTTTGAAAGCAAAGGAAATTTATTTTGCCCTTTTTGCTGTTACAAAAATATTTGGGTACAACTCTTTGATTTTTTTTTCCCTTCTCTGCTATCAGGATATTCCACTGAGGCTTCATCTCTGTCCTTTATTCTCTGTTACTACACTTCTTTTTGCAGGGAGATGGGACTAAAGCACTCATGTCTGCATCAAGCTTATGTTTTCTTTAACCTTTCCCCCCCCCAAAAGAAAAACTATTTCACACACACACACACACACACACACACACACACACACACACACACACACAAATTTCATTCATTGGCTCATGAGGCATAGCAGACGTGAATTATTCCCATTTTGCAGATGGGTAGACTGAGGCTCAGAGGTGTTAGGTCATTTTTGCATTCACACACAGCAAGTCAATGTGGTAGAGGCAGTACCAGGGGGACAATGCCAGCTTGAGTTTGGCTATGTACAAAGAATGGGCAGGGGGAGGCTATGTAATGGGAAGAGAGTTAGATTTGGAACCAGAGGACTTCAGTTTCAATTCCATCTGTTACTTGCTGTGTGATCTGGGCCTCAGTGTTCTCTTCTATAAAATAGGAACAGAGTTTTGAATTGATTAGATGATCTCAAAGGTCCATTTCGGCCTCAAATCTGAACTCATGTGAGCAAGAGTCTTTGTGGTCTCCTCCTACCTCCACACTTCGTTCCATCTCAGAGAGGAATCCTAGGCTACCTTTTCCCAGAATCTCAGACTTCTTCCTTCCCATTCTCCCCACCCACTCCCAGTTTCAAGTTGAAGAGCAGAGGATGTGGTCACCAGGGAAACCAACAACTCAACCAGATGGACCTTTCTCCATATTCTTCTTGGTCCTGGGATAGGAAGGTGGTGTTTGGGTGACAGGGGCAAAAGGTACATAGGTCTATGTGGATTTCACTCTAGGTGACTTGTGAGGTAGGAAGAAGAGGGCAATGGTTAGATGTTGTAAGAGGGAGAGATTCAAATATTGGTCAAAAATGGAGTTGAAAGATAAGTACTTGCCTATGAGTTTTTGAGGCCCCTGAGTGTTTCAGTCAAAGGCTGACCAAGCACTCCAACACTTTAGCCAGCACTCCAACACTTTAGCCAGCACTCTCAGGGAGACTGGAGAAGGAGATATGGTCCCTGCTCAGAGTATGATGGGGCAGACAAGATAAGCAGCAAATAGAGAAATTTCAATCAGCTGCCAAATCTAACATTTTAGACACTAGCAGAGACAGTAAGAGATCAACAGAGCAAGGCATCATTTAATGAGCATTTATGAAGTGCCTAGTAAAGTGCTAGGTGCTGAAAATACAGATAGTCAGAGGAGGCTTCCTGGACTGGGTAGGGCCCAAGTTTGGCAAGAAAACTTATTGATCTCCATGCATTTCTGCAGTTTTACCTCCAAAGCTATTCCCTGTCTTTTAGCTACTCATTTTATTTTCATGACATTCTTGGGAGACTGGGATGGAGGCAGGGATAATTCTCCCCATTTCAAAGTTCCCAGAAAAGAAACTGAGGCCCAAGATGCATGGTGGGTTGATGATAAGGATGAACCCAGAGCCTAGATTTCCTGGGGTTGGGGTTGAAGTCTGGATGCTGCTGAGGAGGGTGACAGGTGACAGAGACTTGAGCCCCTGGAGAATCAAGAAAAGTAGACTCTGGATACTTGATGGGGTGCAGCTGAGATGATGTGTGTTGGGTTCCCATGCCACTGAGGAGCCATTGCAGCAATGCTGCTTTACCACTTCATGACATTGAATCTGGGCTTAGGGTATGGAGGGCTAATGATGGGGAGGGAACAGGTCTGGATCAAGCAATCAGCTCATCCCTCCTGCCACTTCTGCCCTCTTGTCATCCAAGGGACCTAAAGGATGTTACCATAGTTCCCAAGTCTGAGCTTTCCCAGTGCTGGCTGCCCTGGGGAAGCTGTCCTCATCCCTCTCTTTGGTCTGTGGCCATTGGCTACTCAAGTTACCAGTCGGTGGCTCTCCACCAAAGCTCAGGTCGCAGAGTCTTGGGGGTCTGACTATCCTTTAGTGTGGATCCCCTTGGGATGATCTCAGTCCAGGCCAAGTCAGTTTCCGGCTAAGAGGAAGACATAGGCATACAGCCTCCTCTCCTAACCCCAGGGTCCTAAAACAGCCTTGCAGACAGACACTTTATAACTGACCCCTTAAACTGCCTTACATCATACTCAGGAAACCAACTCTTCCCCCCAAAACCTCCTGGCATTTGCTGAAGTGTGGCTATTGCTCAAGGGTTGAGCCTTCCGCATAGACCTATTCCCTAGAGTCCTCTCCAACTCCTCACCCCCGGTCCAAGGACCCTAAGAAAACATTTCCCTGATGGTATTGCTGGTAGAAGGAAATTGAGGGGAGTACAACAGAGTGCCTCTCTACCAGCTTCCTCCTATGCCCTCCACTTAGCCCCTTCCAAAGGCTCTTTCCAAGGCTCCTGCCACCTCTTTCAGGATCCTCCTGCCAGGGTTAGCCATTGATCTCTGCTGAGGACAGCTCAGCAGAATACTAATGAGCACAGGTAGCCTTTTCCTTTTTTTTATTTTTATATTTTTGCTTACAGCCTTTGTTTTAGCTTCCAAAAATTCAAGGTGATCCCTATCCAACCTGTTTCATAACTTGGTTTTAAAAATCTGCACACACATACACCTAAAAACAGGAAAGCAAAGATCCAGGTGAGCTAATTCACCAGTCAGTCGTTCCTTCCTGAGTCAGTGGCTCAGCAGTTGGTGATGCTGGTGATGGCGAGGCCAAGGTCGAGGAAACGGGTTGGTTCATTCTGATCTCTCTCTATCTATCTCTCTTGCATTTTTGTGAATCTAATGATGAACTTATGTCGCCCCACTTTTCCCTTCTCTTCACACCTTACCTACTAAAGGAGGAAATGCCACTTTTTTGGTAAGTGGACGTTAACCAAGAGGGACTTAAAATCAGAATTTTAAGAAAAAGAGAAAATGAAAGACAGTAGGATGAAGCTACTTACAGCTCAACAGCTCTCTGCAGGGCCAAAAAGAAAAAAATCAGTTTCCCAGGAGTTCAGAGACATATTTTATTTCAGTATCTATGACATTTGTGGTTTTTTTCTGTTTTTTTTTCTTCCTTTCTCTGGTTCTGTTTTCAGTTGAGTTCTACCCAACCCTTCCCTGCCCCAGCCTTCCCCCTCCCCATTCCTTCCCCATCCCTTTGCCATCTCTGTGTTGTCTGACCTCGTCTCTTCATTTTTCTCCATCTATATCTTTCGGTCTCTACATACACGCTGTTCCCCTTTAGCCCCCTGTGGCCACCTTTTCTGTTCCTACCATCTCTGTGATATTCCTGTGTTGGGTCTATTCGGATTTTTTCCCCCCCTTCCTTTCTTTCTTCCTTCTCCTCGCCCCCACCCTCATCCTTTCCCCCTTCGGGTGGAAGAGTCTATCGGTGTGGGTTCTTTGCCCTGCTCTGGTATCCCCCCTCTCCTTTCCTTCCCACCCCCAATCGTTCTTTCATCACCTCAGTCTCCTCCCCACCGTTCCCCCAACCCACCTGGTCCTCCCTGCTCCTCTCTTTCCGCTCCGTTCCTTGGTGTTTTTGCATGCGAAGAGATTTGCATGAGCTGCATTTATGGAGGCCCACCCAGAAGGTGTGATCAGGAAGGAAGGAAGGGGCAGGGCAGGGCAGGGCAGCAGGGTCTGTGTAGTTTGCAGAATGCACCGTGCGTTGACGATGTGAGCGACAGCGCGTCCCGGGAGGTTCTCTTTAAAAGCCCATCTCTCCTTCTCTCCTTTCCCCTCCTTCTCTCTCCCCCTCTGTCTCTCGTCTCCTCTCTCTTTCTTTCTCTGTGTCCCCTGTTCAGAGGCCCAACTCGCCCGAGCCCCGAGCCCACACCAAAGCGGAGCCAGCCCTGACCACACCGCCGCGAGGGAAAGAGGGGCGAAGCCCCAGCTCGGCTTCTCCGCAGCCACTGGCCAGAGGCGGCCGAGGCGGCACAGGCGGAGGGCCAGGTGGTGCGCCCGGAGGAGGAGGAGGAGGAGGTGGCGCCTGCGGAAGCGTAGCGGGAGAACCTAAGCACCGGCGGCGCTCGCGCTCCGCCACTTCGGCGCCGCGTCGTAAAGGACGCAGGCGACCTCGAGCGTCGGCCCCCAGGAGCTCCCCGCGATCGCTCAGCCGCGCGGGCTCCAGCAGCGACTCGGATGCATCGGATGCCTCCCACCAGCCGGGTCCGGAACCCAGCCAGGATCGGAGCCACTGCGCCCCTGGGAAAAAGTGAGAGCCCGCGGGCCTGCCGGTTGGGACTGGACTGGGGTCCAGGAGCCTCAGCTGGTGGCTACGAGCCTAGCCTTGATACCTAGCACCCCAGCCCAGGCAATCCAGTCAGGCCTGATACCTAGCACCTTGCCCCAGCCTAGCCTTAAAACCTAGCACCCAACCCCAGCCCAGCAGGGTCTGACACCTAGCACCTCAGCTCAACACAGCCCATCCCAGCCCAAGTGTAAACGCTGGAAGAGACTCCAAAAGCCATTCAGGCCAACCTTCCATTTTAAAGACGGGAAACTGAAGCCCCAAGACTTGTAACTTGCCTTGGGATCGTAGATTTAGAGGTGGAAAATAAGGCTTCCAAAGGGGAGGTGATTTTCCCCACCTTGGCGTTAAAGGGCATTCACTGACTCCCTGCAGACCTGGGATGGGCAGTGTGGGGCAGTGAATGGGAACAAGGGGCTCTGCTCATTGGCTGTGGGGCCTCCTCTGGGCCTCATTCCTCCTCTGGAAAATGAGGAGTTCAGACAAGGTGATTTGGAGGTGCCTGCCAACTTAGACTGTGTGAGAGTCAATGCTCAGGCTACCTGCCGACACTGACACTGGATTGGAGGCAGAACCCCTGGGTCCAAACTGCTTCTGACCAGCACCACCTTCATGGCCTTGATCAAAACACTTCACCTTCCTGGGCCTCAGTTTCCCAAACTGTAAAATGAGGGGAGGGGCTAGATAGCCTCTAAAGTTCCTTCTAGCTCTAGAGCTATGATCCCATGACAGCCCCCAGAATTTGATTATACTGGCCCCACCTCAACACAACCTTGGGTAATACATTCCCAAACCTGATTAAGACTCTAGAGTCTTGGTGCACTCGAGCTCTCTCTCTCTCCCTCTCTCTCTGTTTCTCTCTCTGTGTCTCTGTCTCTCTGTCTTTGTCTCTCTCTGTCTCTGTCTCTCTCTGTCTCTGTCTCTCTCTCCCCTTCCCTCTCCCTTCTTCCCTCTCTCTCTGTATGTTTCTGTTTCCTTCCTTCTCTTCCCGTGTCTAGCCCTATATTTCTCTGTCTGTCTCCTCTTCCTCCTTTTCTCTGTCTCTTCCCTCCTCTCCCTGTCACTATCCCTCTGTTTCTGTCTGTCTGTGTTCCCCCCACTTTCTCTCCATGTCTATCCCTGTCTGTCTCTGTCTCTTTCTCTGTCTGTCTCTGTCTGTTTCTCTGTCTCGGTCTGTCTGTCTTTCTGTCTGTCTGTCTGTCTCTCTGTCTCTCTCTCTCTCTCACACACACACACACCCCTCCACATCTCCACTGAATTCCCAGTTATTCACTTCCACTGATGGGATAGAATAAAACTGGATGATCCAGAATCCTCCTCCTTGGCCCTTAGACTCTAGCTGGCCTGTACGTACTCTTCTTAGCCGAATCTTCAGAGGAGGCCGGTTCCCTAAGCACATCATGGCACACTTGAAGAAAGTGCATCTGGAGTCTGAACAACCTGGGTTGAAATCCCAGTTCTTTGACTCACTACCATGCGACCCTGGGCAGTCACTGTCCCTCAGTGGGCCTCTGTTTCTTCTGCTGTAAAGGGAAGTCTGGCCTAAGTGGTCCCAAAGGTCCCTTCTAGCTCTGAAGGGAATCTTCTTATGCTTATGGACAAGGGGGATAGGAATATACTGAGAAGTGCTGAGAGGACCGCAAATTAGGGACCAGGAGCATCCTTGGACCATTAGTTGGTAAGGATCACAGAAGCTGGAAGGTACTTGAAAAATCATGAATCCAACCTCCTTTCATTATATCTGGGGAAACTGAGGCCCAGAAGGAATGAGATGCACTAAATGCTTGTCCAGTCACATTTCCTAGAATCAAGCAGATTTAGTCAACATCTTGCTGACGCAGTCTGTACCACCCACTGAGTGACAGAGTGAAGAGAGCCCAATGGATTTGGAATCCAAAGGCTGAAACTGAATTCTAGTACCAAGACTTCTAATGTGACCCTGGGAATGTATTTACCCTCTGTGGGCTCCAGGTTTCTCCTCTGCCATAGGACTAGGTGCCTAAAGTCTCTCCCAAGCTACAGAATATGACTAAGCAATGACCTAGTAGTATCTGGAGCCCCTCTGGGCTTTCTGGAAAAAGACTCCTGATTTCCCCCTACATACTCCTCAGTGTGATAAAGTACCTTCCCCAGCTAGGCCTGGTTGCCATCCATACTTGGTGGTAGCACAGAAAGAGGGTACCCCTCCTCAGCCCCATTCCTTGACCTCTAGCTGCTAGTTCTCTGACTCCCCTATTCCACCCCCAGGAGAAAGGGGCTGATGGGAGCTACACCTTTGGTCCTCTATGGAAGCAAACCACAAGCTGGCAAGCCCCTGCCTGGTGGGGGAGTGGGAGTGGGGGGTCAAACAGGGCTGCAGCCTCTGGAAGGCAGTGGGCATCCAGATCCTCAGAGAACTCCTACTGAAAGAATCTATCAGGGTGCAGCAGGGGCCATGGTCACATCGGGAAGGCAGCCCTGAAGCTTGGGGGCTTTGGAAATTGGAAGACCTGTGTGTCACAGGGTTTATGAGGAAAGTATCAGGGATGAGAGAAGGGACTAGGGAGAAGGAGAGCACATGGGAGGGCTGCAGGAATGAAGACTTGGAAATCCTAATGTCTGGGCCTAAGATTGATGAGTCAACCATCAACTCTAGTTGACGTGAACCTGTCTTTGTTTCAGAGATAAGGAAGGTGATAGCCGGACAAGGCACCCTGAAGGGGAAGCTGCTAGGCCTCGGCGGCGATCCCGGAGTTACTCACCCATTCGAAAGAGGCGTCGGGACTCACCTAGTTTCATGGAGCCCAGGCGAATAACCAGGTAGGGGACCAAAGGTACAGTTGGTCACCGACCAACAAGGGCCTGATCAAGGGTACAGGTGTTGTGGTCATGGCTGTGGGCTCAATACAAAAAGGGATGTGGGGTACCTGCCCTTGAGTACCTGATCTTGGAAAATAAGACTGGAAAATTCATCTGAATCCCTGAAAGCTGCACAGAAAATGTTTTTGACCTCATGAGGTCAGGGCTGGGGACAGGGGCCCCTTGTTGGGTTCACTGACTGATATCAGGAATCAGGACTCTGTGATGGAAATGGAAATTCTGCTGGAGGGTTGAGAGCACAAGGTTGGAGATCAGGACTCCATGTCAAGGGTGGTGGCTCAATGTCGGGGATAGAGGCTTAGTGTCAAAGATAACTGGTCAGGGCCCAGGATGAGGACTCAGGGTCAGGGACTGGCTTCATTGTCAAGAACAGAAGCCCAGGCTCAGCTCTGTGCTGAGAATGGTGGTTGGAGTGCTGGGGATAGAGACTTAAATGTCCAAGATGGGGGCTAAGGGTCAGGGTTTAAGGTTCTGTGTTAACACTGATGGGCAAGGGGCCAATGCATGGGAGAAAGAGAAGCTCAGGAGCTGGATGTGGAAGGGGGTTGGAGAAGTTGGCCAGGCTTTTATCAGCAGGACTTCTAGGACCCCTCCCACTCACCCAAGGGCCCCATTCCCCAGTTGACCTCTTCTTTTTCCCTTCCATCTCAAGGTTCCACCCGGAGGGAAGCTGTGGCCAGGATGGGGGAGGGGAGGGACCACTCGGTTACTATGGTAACCGTCCACCAGGAACCTCCCCCATCCCTGAGGGCTGCCTGGAAAATCCCCTGTGTGAGGTGTTCAACTCTCTCAGTCTGTCTGTCTGCCTCTGACAAGACTAACCTTTCTGCCTCGCTTTCAGTCCTGTCTAGGAATTGGGGCAGGGGGACCTGGTGGCTAGAGGGTTCTCCCTTTCTTTCAAGCTCCATACATGCCATTCCTTCCCTTCACCCCCACCCCTAGCCTTACCACTATATTTCTCTTTAGGTCTGTTACAGGGGGAAAACAGCTGGCATGATCCCAGCTGCCCGATCAGGCTGAGGGCAGAGATAACCTAGCCCTTTGGACATGGATTCCTTCAGAAACCCCGGGGATGAGATAAAAAGTCCAAATGCCAGCACCTGCCCTGAAACCCAAGCAATTAGTGTCTTTACTGGATGCCAGTTATGAAGTGGGACTGATGGAGACTTAGGGCCCCCTATCGGACTCCCCATCCCAAGCCTCCCTCTCTCTGTCCACCAGATGTAAGGTGTGAAGACTGAGGATGGTGACTTCTCAGTCCCACTCTAAGGCAATGGACTACAGTAGAAAGAGGTCTGGTTTGGGGGTCTGAGGCACTGGGTTCACTTCCAGGAGCTTTCACTTAGTCAATAAACATTATTAAGTGCCTATTATGTATGAGGCACTGTGCTGACCCTGAGAAACTTTGCCTCAGTTTCCTCATCTGGAAAATGAGGGGATTGAACTAGATGGCTGTTGAGGTTCCTTCCAGCTCCCAAACTATGGCCTTATCTCTTCCCATCTGTGAGTGGGGAGAGGCACCAGCTCTGACCACTGGACCCTTACTGTCCCTGGATAAGGTGATTCCTGCCCTCCCCCAAATCAGACTGCCTCCCCCTCACTAACCCCACAGTGTTTTCCTTCCCTGTATTAACTGGGGAATGTGGGGGGCTACCTTCTAACCACTCCTTTCTCCTCTATTGACCACAGCTTCCTGGCTCTAGACTAATCTCTAGAAACCTGAGCACCTAAGAGGGAAGCAGGGGAAGGGGGAGAGACAATGGGTACTTAGTTTTTCCTGGGGATGAGGAGAATGGCCCACAGGGTCATTTCTCCAAGATCTGAGAGGTAGAAGATACCCTG
This sequence comes from Pseudochirops cupreus, assembly GCA_028627135.1. Taxonomy (NCBI): domain Eukaryota; kingdom Metazoa; phylum Chordata; class Mammalia; order Diprotodontia; family Pseudocheiridae; genus Pseudochirops; species Pseudochirops cupreus. The sequence continues at coordinate 379,925,273 of CM053584.1, forward strand.
GGACAGTGGAAAGAACCCTGGGCTATAGCTCCAGCCCTGAACCCACTGTATGACCCTGGCCAAGTCCCTTGCTCACTTGGGCCTCTGGAGAATGAAAGCCAGAGTATGAAGGTGCCTTTGGGGCTTGGGCCACCAATTCCTTTCCCACCCTCTTTGAGCACCCACGAAATGAGCCCAGATAACTGGGTGGTGCTCTGCCGAGCTTTCAAATGTGAGGAAAGCAGATCTGTGGAAATACTTCCTGGCTTTGGAAACAGTGGACCTGCCTGAATTCCACCTCTGTAGGATCTTGGCAAGTTGCTTTACTTTTCTATGGCCTCGGGCTCCTCATCTGTGAAATGGGTGGGTGAGACTCAATGGGTAAACAGTACCCTTTCCAGCTCTGGCTCCCTCGGGTCCAGTGGATCTTTTCTCTACCGGAAAATATGATTCCTCCCCCCCGGCCCCGGCTTCTCTACCCAAGGGCTCAGGTATTTTCAGCCACGTCAGCCCTGCTGGCTGGCTTTGCCATGGCCACTGCTGCTGAGCCTGGTGTCCTTCCCTCTGCAGTGCCCGGAAGCGCCCGATCCCCTACTACCGGCCCAGTCCTTCCTCCTCCTCCTCCTCCTCCAGCTCCTGGAGCAGCCACACCTACAGCCGCAGCCGGAGCGGCAGCCACAGCCCGGACAGCTACAGCAGCCGAAGTGGGAGTCGCAGCCGAACCCGGAGCCCCTCCAGGACCCTTAGCCCCAGTCCCAGTCCCAGCTACAACAGCCGCAGCAGCTCAGAAAGCGGTGGCTTCTGAAACCCCAGAGAGATCCACGCTCCCTTTCCCTTGGATGCCTGCTCCTTCCTGCTTCCACCTCCCACCTACCCCTGGCCCAAGGGACCCAGCTTGGTCGGGCTCAGAGGACCAGGAGGCAGGCCAGAGCCAGAGGAAGGGGCAGGTGGAGCCATTCTCCTGTGGGGTGTGGGAGACTTTCCCCTACATCCCAGCTCACTCCCCCCACCGCCAGCTCCATTCATATTTCTTCATAGCTCACAGGGTGGACCCAGGTATCTGGGCAGCCCAGGCCAAAGGCCCTTCTAGGCCAAACTCACCCATTCCATCCATCACTGTCACCCTCCAAACCAGCACCAAGGAGAGCCCCTGCCTCCAGTTTGGGGGCAAAGAGAAGAACTGGTGGATGGAGACTCTTGCCCTCTGGATTGGCCCCAGGGCAGGGAGTGTCCAGGGGAGCCTAAGCCCGACTGGGAAAGAAAGATTCTCCCCCATCCTCTCACCCCTTTTCCTCTGACCCTGTTGTACAAGGTTGGGTTTTCAACAGGGGAACTCTGTCCTTATGGGAATGGGGTTGGTGTACCCCAGAACCCCAGAGACCTCTGCCCAATATGGGCACAGGGCCTGATGACAAAGATCGGGATCCTACTGCTTCCAGAAGGTGCCCTCTCCATTCCTTGGGGTTGGGCACTGACCCAGAGCACCAAGAGCCACTGAACACAGGACGTGCTCAATCCCTACCCCCAAACCCTACTCCTCCCTGAGCCACCCGCCCCACAGGGAAGAGGACTTCTTGGGGAGGTGGTGCCAGAAGATGAAGCCCCTCCCTCCCAGAATGTATCCCCAGCCCCCTTCCCCTCCCTGTTTGGTTGGCAGAAGATGTGAGGCCTGGTAACTTTGCAAGGCCTTTAACTCCCTTCCCATCTGCCTCCCTCTCTCAGACCTTCTTTTCTTTCCCTTAGCCTTCTGGATTTTCCTTTGGCCTTCTCTCTGGGGAACTCAATGCTCGATGTCCAGGAGTGCTCCTGAAAAAGAGAGCATTTGGTTTCAATTCCCATTAGAAACTCCCCAGAGGGATGGTCCAACAATGCAGTGAGTAGGACCAAGATTAAAAGGAAGGAAAAACTCCCTGACCATTGAGCCATGGGGCCATTCAAGGAGAGATCCCAAAGCGATCTCTGGTGATTATAAGGAAGGAAAGGAGACAGGTTATCTTGGCCTAAGGTAGCTGAGGGGCACATGCCCAGAGGCAAAGGGATGGAGAAGCTGACCTTCCCACCCCAAGAAACAGAGGTAGACACTTTTTGGCGGGGAGGAGGGGCAAGTGACCATGTCAGTCTGACTGTTGGACTCAGGAAGGCATTCTCACCCAAAACATCCTTTCTCCTTCCCCAGGGCTAATATCCCCTGGCATTAGGAATTTTGTCTGGGATATGGCTCCATCAACTAAGTCCTCAGCGTGGCCCTCCTGTGGGGCAGATAATCCTTCACTACACAGACACACATCTGTCTCATCTGTCAGGCCTGGGGTCTACAGATCTGGGCCTGAGAAGTGACTCCAATTCTAATGAGACCTCCAGAGGCAGTCACTTGGAGAGGGCTAGTTAACCCTCAAAGAGACTGTGAATTCTAGGGCCAGTATTACTCTAAGTGAGCAACACTCCCCTCCCCCAGGGAACTAGGCTGCTATGTAATTAATTAATTAATTTATTTGTGTCTTATTTATTCTCCCCCAGGCCTCGAAGGCCAGGACCACCTCTCTCTCTCTCTCTCTCTCTCTCTCTCTCTCTCTCTCTCTCTCTCTCACCCTCTCTCTCTCTCTCTCTCTCTCTCTCTCTCACACACACACACACACACACACACACACCCACCCCTATCCACCTTGCCAGGACAGTTCTCATGGGGGCAGGACCCTAGGGACCCCACCTCTCCTTGGTCCTTCTCAATTTCCCCAGCACTCCCTCATCCCTTTGAATTCTCACCCCATTCCCAGGAGCTGTGCATCAGGGATATTACCAAGTCTTCCTCAGTCCAGTCATGTCCATCTGGGGGGAGGGAGAGGGGTAACCTGCCCCATAGTATGGAGAACAAGCCCATGCCCTGTCCCCTCGGGTAGGCCAGGATAATCTTCTGCCTCAATAAGCTTGAAGTGGGTGGGATTCAGCCTGGTTTGTCCATTCATTTTTCTTTTATTTCTTTCTGATCCTGAGTCGAGGTGTAGTTTCCTTGAGATGGTTGGAATACAATAAAACACAAAGTATACACTGTCCCGGTCGCATGGGGCTGAGTGTTCAGTTGTTCCCCTGTATGTGGGGGCTGGCTTTTATTTTCTTTTTTCAGTGGGGGGGGGAGTTGTTTTTTTTTTAGCAACTTTATTATAGAATGTCAGTTCCAGAAGGAACATTAGAGATCACTGAATCTAATCTCTTCACTTTGCTGATCCATCAACAAGTGTTTATGTTCAGACTATGGGCTGAGCACAATGCTAGGCACTGGGGACACAAAAAAAATGGGCTCTAGCAGTTGGGAAAGGCAGGAAAGGCTTCATGGGGAATACTCAAGTCTTGAAGGAAGAGAAGAGTTCTGTGCAGGAGAGCTGAGATGAGTTCCTGAAGACACACCCAGATGAGGAAACAGGCCCAGAAAAGGGAACTAATTTGACCATGGTGAAGTCACAGAGACCCCTGCTTACCTTACCTTCCCCCCCATCTCCCTTTCCCCACCTCTCTCCCATGCCTGCCCCCTTCTACAAGCCCTGGTTTGACCTGTCTAGATGAAAGTCTGATCATTTCATTCCCTCCGAAGTATGAGAGACTGTGGAACCTAGAGAGGGCAGTGTTGAATCCAAAGGAATGAATTCCTAATAGTAGAATCTGGCATCAGTGAAGGAAGTCTGTGAATGGGAGAAGCAACTCCACAGAGCTTACCCTGCTCTCTTTGATTTCAATTTGATTCAACAAACATTTATTAAGCACCTACTACATTAAAGGAAGTGTGGCCCAATGAAGAGAGCTGGCCTTGGAGTCAGAAAGATAGAGATTCAACCTCCTACTTCTGACACATACCCAGGGACAAAGGGATGGAGTATCTGAGCTTGTCTGTATGGCCCTGTGACCCTGGACAAATCTCGACCTCTGTTTCTGAGGTAGCTCTTTAAGATTGTACATTGCAGAGGAAAGGATTTTCCTCCTTGGGAGTTCCCCACATCCAGGAAATCACAGACTCAGAAAAAGACCAAAGCAGTTCCTGTCCTCAAGGGGCTTATACAGACAATATTCTACTGAAGGGATCAATATTGACAGAGCATTATCCATCACTATGGACAGATTAGTAACTACAACAATTTCAGAATCAAGAGGACACCTAGAAGTATAGGAATCTAAAGTCTCATGGGGAAGGTGACAAGAGCATGGCCCGCAGGAGTCTAGTTCAGACATCTACTCCTAGTAAACAGGGTGTAGGTGGGATGAGGAGAGGAAGAATTCCCAAGGGAAGGGGAAGAATTCTCAGAGGACTCCCAGGCTCCTTGGCCTTGCTGCCTGTGGATATGAAGAAATAATGATCTGATGGTTGTCCTAACCAAACCTGAAGGCTATGTCCAGGGAATGCAGAAAGGGGATGCCTTATATCCAAGGGTGAGACAGTAGGTAGGCATTTGTTGGGCTTTTTGAGTCCCCCATAGTTTAATGAAAAGTGATTTGAAATGTCCCCTTTCCAGTAGGGAAATGAATGAGGAGTCCCTGCTCCCTTCTCAAAATAAAGAGCCAAGGCAGCTTCCCCTTTTTTTATTCTCTGAAAGAGCAATCCAGTCCCCAGACCAAATCTGTTCCTCTTCCCCACTTACTTACACTGCCTCACATGTATCAGTTTCCTCATCTCCCTTCTCCACCTCCCCAGTAGTCAAGGAGCATCCACTGTTGCTACGCAACAGAATGCTGTGCATTGTTATCTCCCTGCCTGCTGGGATTGGACAGTTGATCCCCATTCAGCTGTGAGAGTGGTGGAGGCCCAGACCACACTGAAGGAGGAGAGGGCTGAGGTGCTTGTATTACCTTCTTGGATGGTCGTTTCCATAGATTATGTAGGCAGTCAGAATGTGTCATCCAACAGGAGAACAATGAGTAGGAAGAGGCTGACAATGCCAAGTTCTAACAGGAGGAGGCAGTAGGGACTTCAGGTGTTGACTTGAGACAGGGCTGTAGAAAATCAGGGCTGTGCTGAGTTTGTGTGCACAACTGCAATGGCCCCAACAGCAAATTATATTTAAGAGTTGAGAGATGCCCGGGGACCAGAGACTTTGAAAATATGAGTGATGGTTTCCTCTGTTCCCTCGATGGTTCCAAGGAAAAGAGTATGAAATTGGCAAGTCCCTGAGGCAGATTAAATACACAGATGGGGAGCTCAATAAAAGACATAGGGCTCCCTGCTGGACATGGAAACCCAGAGTCAGTACTGCATATGGGGGCTCAGTGTCAGGGATCTTAAAACTCAGCATTGGAGAGGGTGCCCATTGCTGGGGATGAAGGCTCAAGATCAGGGACAAGGATGTCATGTCTGGGATGTGGAATCAAGGTCAAGAATGGGGCTCTGTGTCAGGGATGGAGGACTCGGTTTCAGGAAAGGAGGACTTGGTTTCAGGAAAAGAGCCTCAGTGCTGGGGATATGACAATGTAATGGAAAAAATCTAAGGAGTGCTATGCTGTGTAGCCTCAGTCAGACCTCGGTTCCACGTTCATTTTTGTCTTTCTATCCCCCTAATAAATGTATATTGATTGCTTAGAGAATGGACTACATGTCTCCCTTCTGCCTTTCATCTTCAAAGCCTAGGGAAGGGGAGGCTCTGCCCTAGGCTGGGCAGGATCCAGCCCTCAAGGTCTTCCTCAGTAGCTATGAAAATTGCTGGCCCCACTATTCCCATTCTTGCCTCACCCCCTCCTTTAATATTTGACGCAATATGAGTCAGCAGGCTAGGGGTGAGGGTAGGGGAAAGGATCCAGGACACTGAACCATCCAGTGACAAAGCTGGAAAGAGGCCTTAAAATCCATCTTGTCCAACCTCCTTGTTTTCCAGATGGGGAAACTGAGTCCAGGTTGAGGCCACTCCCAGTGGTCTGCTATCTCCCAGTCTTCTGTCTGTTCCCTAGCACCAGGTAGTGTGGGGGGTGTGAGGTGGAGGCTACTCTCATTCACTCTCCAACAAAGCTGCCCCCGAGATGGTCCCCAGAGGCAGGAGACTGGTACTGCTTGGCTGGCCAGATGCTATTTTTCTGAGGGGAGAATCTCCCTTGGGCTGGGGGAGGGACAGAGACCAAGAAGAGATTTCTTGGAGCCAGCCTTCGGGAAACCGCCGCTCCCCGCTGCCCCCTCAGGTAACTGTCTTCCCACTTGGGGCTTTTGGGCCCCAAGGCCCAGCCCCACACCACCCAACTCTTGCCAGTCCCTCCAAGGGAGTAGCCTCCCTGAGCTGGGCCAAGTAGAAGAAATGAAGTACAGGAGGGGGTGGGGTAGGGTCGAGGATTGGGCTCTGGCTCTGACTCATGGTGCTGCAGGGACCCTGCGGGAGCTGGAAACAAGGAGGAGAGAAGTTTTTTTTTTTTGGATTCATGACTCGTCCAGGTGGGCCCTGGACATACCATCTCTCTCCACAGGACCCTTGGTCACAGTCTCCCATTGTTTGAAAATCCCCCACAGGTGGATGGACTTTCTCTGGAATGCCCCAAGGTTGTCATTGGGCTGGAGGATCTCACACCTAGAGCTGGAATCAGCCTCAGGGCCATATAGACCATACTTCTAAATTTAGGCTCAGACCTCTGCCTTTCTTGGGTCTCCTGGCCCTTAATGATGTTCTTGGCAAGGCTTCTCAAACATAAGTTGTCATGAGTATTTGGATCACCTGCCACTCATGAAATGGGGGAGGGGGAGGGCACAACAATTTTGCTATATGGTAAATAAATCTCATCCTGCAGGAGAGGACATAGTGGGTCCTGGCCCCAGGGACCTTGACCATGGGCACCTTCTGTGGCCGTAAGGAACAATTTGAAATATTCTTACCACCTCCGCCCATTCTCCTTCCCCCTACTTACATATACTCTAGTCAGGGATGAGGCTGATTCCGCCTCCCCCTAATCCAATCTGCAGGCTCCCTCCCCACTGCCCTCCCCAGTCCAGTAGTAGGTGGTAGGGGTGACTGTGCCTTTGTTTTCCTAAGGAAATACTTTCAAGCTGGGCTGACTTTTTCTCAAAAACAAAACAAAATAATTTTTCTAAATCCACAATTTTGTTTTGTTTTAAGATCTCTTCCTTTTGGAGTTATTAGGGTCAGAAAGTTATAGAGTCCTGAAAGGACTCAGAGGCCATCTAGTCCAACCCTAGCATTTTGCAGATGGAGGAACTGAGGCCCAAAACAGGAGACTTTTGTGTCCAGAGTCACACAGGGAAAGGATCAGAGGTGGAATTGGAACCCAAACGCTCTGTTTCCAAAGCCTGCACTGCACCACACTGCCTCAACAAGAGTAGAATGTTCCAGCCCAATCAAGGGACCATAGAGATCATTTAGTCCAATCTCCTCAGTTTACATAAAGGCAGCTCAATGTTGGGAAAAGGTCATTGAACTTATAAGAGAGCATTGAATTTAGAGCAGAGATAGAAACTGGGACCAAGAGGAGGCAAGTGACCTGCTCAAGGTCACACAGTACGCTGGTGGCAGTGGTGACAAATTTGGTACCTAGGTCTCCTGACTCACAGTACGCTGGTGGCAGTGGTGACAAATTTGGTACCTAGGTCTCCTGACTCCCGGTTTAGGGCTTTCTACTAGAAAATATATAATAATAATCATGGGATAGAGACTGACCCTGTAATTTCATTGCTATGGGGAACTCCCAGGTGAAGAAAGTCTCTCCACCAATGCAGGTCAGCACCTTCTTTGAAATACATAGTCTTAGTTTCCTAGGGATTAAATAACTTGCTCAGGGTCACGTGGCCCCAGACTTGAACCCAGGTTTTCCTGGCTCCAAGGTCAGCCCTCTACCCACTCCTCCAAACTACTGATGATTAGTAATAATACTAAGAGATATTGTTATATTGATTTCTTTATGAACTATTGAGTCCCACAGCAACCCCAGGTGAGCAGTGCTACTAGCAACCCATTTTAGAGTTGAGGAAACTGATGCTCAGATAGGCTGCTTACTCCTATGTGACCTTAGGCAAGTCATACAACCCTCCTGAGTCTCAGTTTCCTCATCTGTAGAAAGGGATCGCTTAGATGGCTTTTGAGCCCCCTTCCAGTTCTAGCTCCTCCAGTCTACCCAGGGCTTCACCTTCAGTGAGTCAGGATTTGAACGCAGCTGCAGCTCAGCCTCTAAAAGGAGATAAGGAAGTGAAAAGGCCTCAGAGAGACCCAGAAGGGCAGAGAGATACAGCAGGAGATGGAAGATGAGAGGCCAAGTCCTGGGCTAGGTGGGAGATGGGGACCTCCAAGTTCAGCTATGGGAGCACAGTTCAGTTTGCTGCCTGCTCAATCTTTGTATCCTTGTCTTGAGTGCTGCCCTCCCACCACCAGAGCCTGGCAGAGTAGGAGAAGCAAATCTAGGCTCATAGAACCAGAGAATTTAGAGGCGGAAAGTCACCTCAGGCAGATCAGCTTAGAGCTTACCTCATCCAGACCCCTGATTGCACTGGGGAAGGAAGTGATTTACCCAGGAGCATACAGTTAATAAGTGACCAAGCTGAAATTCCTCCCCAGTTCTCCCTCCAGGTCCAACACCCTTCCTGCTGCTGCCTAGGCTCTTTTCCCCATTCTGTCATTGTTACAGTGTGACCTTAGGCAAAGCCCTTTCTTGCACTTGGCCTCAATGTTTTCCTTTGTAAAATGAGGACTTGGAGCAGTTGGTTGAACTGATGACTTCATGGTATATGGACAGACTGTTTCCATGGCAGGCAGTCATAGACACAAAGAGTAGCTGACCTTGGAGAAAGTTTCTTCTCAGATTCATGTGCCTCCAAGTTCACTCCTCAGAGTCCAGTGTGACCCCAGGGGTGGCTCCCTATGACTTACTTCTTTGGGGTTCTAGCTCTGAGCAGATCTCCTTGGCTGCTTGAGATGTCTTTCTCATAAAGCCTTCTCTTTAACGGCCCTCCTCTCTTTCTTTAAATGTCCTTTCTACTCTCTCCCTCTGGGCTCCAGCCTACATCTAGAACTGGTCTGCACTTGGTCTTATTCTTGATGGAAGAGAGCAGTGAGAAATGACCAAAGAGAACTCTCAAGGAAGAACTCCCCTACTCCAGCCAAGGATTTAGGAGGTGGCTGGAATAAATCTATCTGCAGTCCAGATGTCACTGATTCAAGGAGGTTGGGAGGAGAGGGCGTGAGTTTGGAGGGATGGCACCAGTGGGACAAGTGAGAGACAGATTCAAAGGATGCAAACTCTTGGGTCTAATCCCAGTTTAGCCAACTGACAGCTGTGTGACCTTCCCCTGGCCTCCAGATCTTTCTAAGGCTGGGTACAGTTCTCAAGGACCAGGGGAGGTAACAATAAAAGGAGATTTAACCTGTCAAGTTGTTTGGAGTCCACACCCACAGAACACAGCTGGCGTTTGTCAAGCGTTATAAATGACTTTTGAGATTCTAACTTGAAAGAGGTCCAGAAGCTGACAGCTTCCTCCTCCCAATGAGGAGAGACTCCCAGACCCCACCCAGGGACAAGGTAAGCAGGGACAATTGACACTCCCTGTGGTTTCTGATCTCACCTATTTTCCAGAAAATGTGGTTGGGTGGGGCTTGGGAGAACCAAGAGCCAAGCTGCGTAGAAGCAGATCAGAATTCCTGGCCCTCCATCCCTGCTCTTCCCCATCCCTAGAGGACTAGGGAAAAGAAGAAGCAGGAGGAGAGAAGGCTGCCCAATAGAAACACAAAGGCATCCAAACACCCTCATCCATTGTTTGAAGACTCCAGGACTCGCCTCCTCTACCCCTTCAACTTAACCTTGTCTGATGCCCAGTCCAGCCCTACCTTTGGCTGGAGTAACCTGTTGATAGGAGAGAGTCAGTGTGAACAATCCCGTAGAAGAATTCTGCTTGGCTTATTTTGTTCTCTCTCTTTGGATTATCCTTGTTTTTCTAAATTGGAAAAGATGTGGGGCAGTGGGGAGATGAGGACAGGGTAAACTGTGTATATTTTTGACCTTCTGCTCCCTTTCTTCCAGATTGCTCAAAGCACTTTATAGGTGTGATCTCACCAGCCTTGCCCCAGCCCCCTTGGGAAGGGACCTGGTGTGGGTTTCAATCATCTGTCTCATCTCTGAGCTTGGAGCCTTTTACGGGCTTGAGCTCACTCGTTCTATTTCCCTGGTTCTCCTTGACCTAGGGGTGGGGAAGCACTGATGAGTAATAGGAGCAAAGATTTAGATCTCACATAGAACTTAGAGGTCACCAGATCAAAGAATCAGAACTAGCTGGAGGGGATGTCTGAGGCCACTTAGTCTAAACCCCTCATTTTGAATATGAGGGAACTGAGACCTCAAAGCATTGGGGGTGAGGCAGGCTGGAGCCTTCACAGCAGCTTAGCTCTGGAGCTGAAGGGACTTCAGAGCTGTCTGTGCATTTTACAAAGAGGGAAACTGAAATCTGAGGAGGTGAATGACTTGCCCAAGGTCACACAGGTATTGTTTCAGAGGTGACAGAGGTTTTAGGGGCTTCTTTCAATAGAGTGTCCACAGAAGACAAATTAAGACTTTGAAAGACAGAAGACTGCCCTGTGCTAACCAGCCTAGAGGATGAAGAGTGTACTGTATCCTCAGTGTCTCTGATAAAATACCAATCCTTACCCCATCTCCTCACACAATTTTATACTGGGATGTTTACTATGCTTCACAAATAAACCTCCAAAGAACAGATCTTGGGGGGCCCCAGATTCCTGGGAAGTGAGAGGTCAATGTGTATGCGCACCTGTTGTCAGGAATTAGGGTAACATCATAGGGACAGCCATAGCTAAGAGCTAACTCAAGTCTGGGGTGGGGGCTAAGGACAGGAGATGGACAGGGTCAGGAGGTGAGTTTGGAGGAGAAAGAAGAGAAGGAAATATCCTTGGAGAAAAAGGGAAGGTGTAGGGAGAATAGGAAAAGGCAACTGAGATTCAAAGCTGGGACTTTTTCCAAGATATTGAACCAAAGAGGACAGTCCTATGTCTTTCTCACTCCCCAGCCTTGGCTGGGGGGTCAGCTTTGTACAGCCCTCCTCCCCAAGTATCCTTCTATCAGGGTGAATGCTTAAGAGTAAGGAGCAACAGAGTTCTGCTATTGAAAATTTACAATGGGTGAACTTAAGGAAGTAGCTAACTCCTAGAACCTCAGGCTCCTCATCCACAAAATGAGAGCAGGGGCTTTAAGACCTCTTCCAGCTCTAAACTTCATCAAGCTACATGTTTCCTGCTTCCAGTCCCCGTGCTGTGTGTCCCTGGCAAAGGTGCAACACTTTCTGGGCAATGGGGAGAGGCACCTCTTTGAGGGGGTGTCACAAATGGGGGGGAGCAACCCAGTCACACTCTGTTCCCTGGGACACCCAGCTAAACCCGTACTCTCTGTACCCTGGGCAGGATCTTGGCCCAAGTGCCTGCGAAAGTGGGGATGACAGAGGAAATTCTCCCCCCCATCTCACAGCCTCTCACCACCTCCCCCTCTTCCTTCCTTCACTTTCCAGAAAGATGAGTGAAGGTTCGAGGTCTAGGGCAGGGCTTGGGCTTGTTTTCCCTCCCTCTTTCCTTTTCTCTCTCCCTCCCCAAGGAATCTAAAGGAGTGGATGTTGTCCTAGCCCGGCCCCCCTGTTCCCGCCCCCCAGGCTTTCTGCCCCAGTGTAATTACCATTAATAGAGTCCTGAGACCGTCTGCTAAAAATAACTGGCTCTGAGCCTTTATAGCCAGGGCCAGCCCAGCCTAGACACTCAGTCCCAGAGCTCCACAGGAGAACTGTAGGTAGCGAGTGCTAAGAATTCAACATGACTGAGAGAAGAGTTCCCTTCACCTTTCTCCGAAGCCCCAGCTGGGACCCCTTCAGGGACTGGTACCCAGCTGGCAGCCGCCTCTTCGACCAGTCCTTTGGACTGCCCCGCCTTCCAGAGGACTGGTGTCAGTGGCCCAGCCACACCAGCTGGCCAGGCTATGTCCGGCTGCTGCCCAGCCCTGTGGCTGAGCAGGTCCCCGCCGCTGCTGCTGCTGGATCCCTGGTTCCCCCACCCGCTGCCAGCCAGGCCTATAGCCGAGCACTCAGCAGGCAGCTGAGCCGAGGGATGTCTGAGATACAGCTCACGACTGACCGTTGGCGGGTGGCCCTCGATGTCAGCCACTTTGCCCCTGAGGAACTGACAGTGAAGACCAAGGATGGTGTGGTAGAAATCACCGGTGAGCAGACATCCCAGCCCCTTGCCCCATTTCTCCATCTTGCTCCTGGCCTTTACTGCCTACCTAGTGTGGCCCAGTTTGGGGGACAGGGGTGGGGGAGTGATAGCCCTGGCTGTGGGCTAAGGGGAAGGGAGGCCTGGGGGGAAGGATAAGCATTCCTCCTCCAGAGAGAGAAGACTGAAAATGCTATCAGCCCGGGCTCGGGCTGTCCTGGGGTAGGGCGGGGCATGAGGAGCTGGGGCTGGGTGGCAGGGCTGGATACCCAAGACCTGGGTCAGGGGTTCTCTTCCTGGGGCAGAAGGTGATGGGGAATCAAGGGGCCTTAGCCAGAGGCCCCTCCCAGCATCCTTCCCTCCTACCCTCACCCTGAAGGAAGCTAGCACATGCTGTCCTCTGTTCTAGCCTGGACTTGCAGAGAGAAAACATGTTTACGCTGCTGCACATGAAGGAGGAAGGAACCTAGAGGGGCCTTGGCTCAGAAACCTTTCCCCACAATGCCAGTCCAAACTCCACCCTCAGGCCCCCTGCAGAGCTGAGCCCCCATGCCTTCAGCAGATTGTTATGCGTGCCCCACTAAGCATTAGTAGAAAAGCGAGTGAACAAACCGTTATTAAATGCCTACTGTGTGTCAGACCCTGTACTGTGCCCTGGGGATACCAGGGAAGGCGAAAGCCTCCTTTGCCTCTGAGCCCTCTGATCCAGACTCTGCCCAGGGCCATGGAGCCCCATCTAAACTCCCATGGCCGGCTCCAATCTCTCTGCCCTAGAGGCTGGGGCTGCTTCCAGCTACTGTTCCCGAGGGCTTCAGAGAAAACTTCACACCTACCCCTCTTCAAAGCCTCGTTGGCATTGGAATGGCCACACACCCCTACCCCTTCAGAGCAGTGGCATCATGGGCAGTAGAGGGGGAGGTCCCCCCCAGTCAAGAGAAGGGCATTCACAAAGGGCTGGAAAACCACAGGGTCTTCAGCCAGAGCTGAGCTCAAAAGTTTGGTTCTGCTATTTGCTGTGTAATCTTGGAAGGCCTTGTTTCCTTTCTTCTATTTCCTCTTCCATTAAATAACGGCCTCTAATGTGATTCTAGGAGAGAACAGCTGGGGGGGCGGGGAGGGTGGATGGTATTATTGTGTGTCTCCCAGAGGCCCCTGAGCATTCATTTGTTTTTCTCTCACCTACCCCAGGCAAACATGAGGAGAGACAAGATGAGCACGGATTCATTTCCAGATGTTTTACTAGGAAATATAGGTGAGTATTGGGAAAGGGAGTGGCCCTTGGGGAGAGGTCTCCAATTCTCAGTCATATCCCCTTGTATTTCCCCTATGCCTATTTCCCCATCCCATGTTCATCCCCCAACCGTCACACATGTACACAGACCCACTGCAGACAGATGGCAGGGTCTGCTGGCAATTGCCTGGGCCTGAAGTCTCCGCATGTGCCCAGTCCTTTGTTTTCCTGGACAAGAAGAAGGAAGTCTGCTTCTTGACCCAAGGTTAGAGGGAAAGCCTGGTACTGAACTTGGAGTTCAGAAAGATCTGAATTTAAATCTCACCTTTGCCACTAATGTTAGCTGTATGATCCTGGAAAAAAAATACTTGACTTGAGTCTCAGTTTCATGAACTTTAAAAAGAGGGAATTGGGTTAGAATACCTGAAAGGTTCCTTTTAACTGCAAAGCTATGATGTATATGAGTATGAATGGGTCCCTATGATAGGAACGGAGGCTTATTGCTGGAGATAGGGCTTTGGTTCCCAAGACTGAAGACTTCTTGTTGGTGATAGGAGCAGCTCGATGCTAGGGCTAAGGGCTCAGGAACAACCAGGCCCCTTCCAAAAAAAGCAGCTCTGCATATTAAGGGGTCTAGAGAGGCAATGTGTCTGGCTGGACAGAAAGCCGGCCTTGAAGCCAGAGAGACAGGGGTTCAAGATCCCCTCCTGCAGCACAGCCTGGCTGTGGGACCCTGAGTAAATAATTTAATTTCTCAATTCCTTAGGTAACTCTAAAATTTTAAGGTTCAGAGAAGGGGTCAGCCTAAATTATTAGAAGGTGTTTCTTCACCCAGAAGTTCCTATACCAATGAAATCCCAAATCCAGTCCTTAACCCTGTATTAAATGTCTATGGTATACAAAACACTCTGTTGAAACTAGAGGAAATACAAAGTTGAGAGAAGACACGGGCCCTGGCCTCTCTCAGCTTCTCTCCTGGCTTCCCTAGCAGTGGCCTTGCCCCTCAGGCCTCTCTCCTTTCTCTCTTCAGCCTGCCCCCTGGTGTAGATGCCACATTGGTGGTATCTTCCCTGTCCCCTGATGGGACGCTGTCTGTGGAAGCCCCTCTTCCAAAGCCCGCCATCCAGTCTGCAGAAGTCACCATCCCTGTCACCTTCGAATCCCGCGCTGAGATCGGAGGTGCTGATGCCAAGAAGCCAGAGGGGGCAGCCTCCAAGTAGAGACGGCGGCCCTGCGTCCAGTTGGTGGCCCTCATTCTCTCCTGGGCCGATCCTTTGAAGCATACCTGTCAGTCTGCTTGCTCTCTACCTCTGCCCCCCATCCCCTTGCTATTTTATACTGGAACATTTGCTATGTTTCCTAAATAAAGCTGGAAAAAAAAGCCCATAATGGTGGTACTGACTGGGTCTCTGCTGGGGGGGAGCTAAGGAATCTGAGGCAGGTGGGTTGGTGCTTACCAATTCAATTCAATTGGACAAATATATATTAAGCACCTCCATGTGCTAGGAACTACATTAGGGTTCAGAAGTATGAAAACAAAATCAAATCAATCCTCCCCTCAAAGAGCTTACATTCTATTTTCGATCCTTTCTAGGCAGTTACTGGTCTGGGTTGTAGACAGAGTGAAAAGGGGAAGTGGGATGTGGTAGGTTTAGGACAGTTAGTGACTTTGTGGAGCCCTAAGCTTCTTAAAGGTTTTATCAAATGAATGGATGAAAAAGCATGGGAGATACAAAGAGAAAAGGCAAGCCTCTGCTCTCAAGGTGCTCATATTCTATTAAGGGGAAAATATAGGAAGTGGTTTCAGTTGGAAATCAGATGGATGGGAACCTACCATGGTCCTTCAAGCATAGTGGCAAAGCTGATTGTGATGCATCTTCAGTAATGGCATCTCCACTGAGAAGACCATAGCAAGTGTTCTGGAGAGTTAGACATTTTAGATGTGTTCAGTTCTAGGAATAATGGGCTTCCATTATCTGAGATGGACTATAGGGTGTCTGTGACACCCTCATTAGGAGGCTACCTCTGTAGGGTAGAGAGTTGCTGTGGTCCTCTGGTGGGGCCCCTGGGGAAAGAGGTATATGAAGGGCTCTGAAGGAGCCCCAAGGTGAAAGTTCATCTAATAATACCTCCCAAGGAGTTTTTACAAGGTGGTGGGTTACTAACCCAGACAAAAGGTAGTATGGCCTAATGAGTAGAAAGCTGGCATTGGGGTCAGGAAAACTTGGGTTCAAGATCTCCTTCTGATGCATTGGACTCTGTGGGCCTGGGTGAGCCTCTTGAATTCTTAGTGCTATCAACACCTAAGGCTATAAGTTGCGTACAAGTTGCCAATCAGTATTCCTAAAGAGACTCCTCACACTGGAAGGCCCCTACAAAGGTCGACAAGGATAAAAATTGACCAAGGTGGAGTCTGGGTAGGAGTGGGGAAGACAATAATTCCTGAGCCTAGCCT
>CM053584.1:379942845-379962453 GCA_028627135.1 Pseudochirops cupreus
CCCCCCCCCCCCCCCCCCCCCCGTACAGTGGGAACAGCTGCGGGAAGCTGCTGGAGGGTCTTGTCACATAGCAATCAATTGACAGAGTAGGAGACATTCACCCTGGAGAAGTGAAGACTTAGAGAGAGGCATGAAAGCAGTGCTCAGGTACCTGAAGGGCTTCCATGTGGGCAGAAGCAGGAGTAATGGGTAGAGGCTGTGGTATGCTGATAAGTGTTTAACAACAAGGTCTCAGCTGGTGCAGGGGAGGTATAGGCTGACACACTTTCAAGTTTATTACGTTCATTAAATAATGTTAGTATTTAAGCAGCACTGACATCGTCTCCATCACTTTTTTTAGGATTAGATAATCACCAGAACAATAGCTCAAGCTCTGGTTTGTAGCTTTTGCTGATTTCCAAGGTGTAAATGCTCACACTGAAAAGTTAAGGGGCGGCAGCGCGAGCTGGCTCCCAAATGCCCCTGCACATTTAGGTTTGATGTCCTCAAGATTAGAGTTATCCCAGAGTGCAGTGGATTGAGCACTGGGCTAGGAATTAGGAAGACTGGTCTTTCTGAGATCAATTCCAGCCTCAGATACCTACTAGCTGTGTGACCTTGGGCAAGTCACTTCCCCCATTTGCCTCACTTTCCTCAGCTGATGAGCAGGAGAATGAAATAGCAAACCACTTCAATATCTCTGCCAAGAAAACCACATGGGGGTCACGGAGCATCACACACAATTACAAACAAAATAACAGCTGACATTTATATAACACCTACTATGTGCCAGGCATTCTGTGCCCTTTACAGTTATTATCTCGTTGGTTCTTTACAACAACACTGGGAGGGAAGCACAGTTATTATCTCCATTTTATAGATTAGGAAACTGAGGCAAACAAGGGTTAAGAAACTTGCCCAAAGTCACAGCTAGTGTCTGAGGCCAAATTAGAACTGAGGTCTTCCTGACTCTATGCACTATAGTGCCCCTTACACAGAACTTGAGGAAGCCCCTCCTCCCCAAAAAAGGTTGGGCAGACCCTTTGTGGTCAGTGGATGGAAGGATATGGACAATAGTTGTCCAAGATGGGCCAGTGTGGCTGAATTATAGGCAATATGGAGCACTGGAGTCAGAGGACCTGGGTCCTGGCTCTAACACCTACCATCAGTGAGACCTTGGGAAAGTCACTTAACATCTTTGGGCTTCGTTTTCCTGTAGTGATGTAAAATGATGAGATTGGACCCAGTAACCTCTGAGATCCCTTCCAACTCCAGCCCTATGGCCCTATGACCAAGTCAAAGTCACTTCCCCTCTCTGGACCTCAGTTTCCCCATCTGTAAAATGATGGTTTCTGAAGAGCTATGCCTCTGGGTCCCATGACTGCCATTTGTGTCTCTGGACACACATATTCATGAGGTCACTGATCCATTAGAATCCTGAAGAATGTAAGGTTCTTGAGGGCGCTTTTTGTCCTTGTAACCCTTGTGGCTAGTAAAGTGCCTGGTGCGTAGTAGAAATTTAATAAATGCTGTTGAAGTTCATTGAATGGATATGTCGGAAATACCTCTACTATAGAGAGACAAGGGCATCTGAGAAGAGAAAAAGGGAGATAAAGGACTTACTTATGACAGAGGTAGCAAATCGGGGAAGGCTTCCTGGAGGTGGTCTTTGAGCCTAGCCTGGAAGGTGCGGGCCTGGGCAGGAAAAGGGATTTCAAGCCAAAGGAAGGAAATTTGGGGATCAGAGGATCCTTGACGCTCACAGGTCATCTGCTCCAACTCCCTCATTTTACAGATGAGGGAACTGAGGGACAGGGAAGTTAAGTGACTTATTCCTTGTCACACGGCTAGGATAGGTCCCAGATAGGATTCTCACTCGTGTCTTCCTGACCCGGAGACTACCATTCTACCCACCATACTACCTAGCTGAGTAACGTTTAAAAAAAAAGTCCTACTGGTTGTGATGCCCCCGGCAGCTGCCCACGTTGTCCACCCCTCAGCCTGTCTCTAGTGAATGCGTCCATTTGGCTGGAGTGCAGGGTTTGAGTTGGGAAGTAAAGAGATGAGGCTACAAAGAAAGTCTGAGGTCAGCATTCAATATCAAATTGGCTTGGTTGTAGTTAACAATGGAGGGCCTCGGGGCAGGGAGGCATCAGATGCTGAATTTTTCTTTGATTCACCTTCCCGATGAGGTTAGTTTTGCTCCGATGGCAGATGACTAAGGTTTTCCTCGGTTTATTCACTTATTCAGTCACCCACTCAGTCACCAGGTATTTCATGTGCCCAGACCAGCAGGAGAAGAAGCCTTTCTGGCCCTCCCTGGGAGCTCAGGATCAACCAGAACAAAGGTTCACCCACAAGAAACAGGCAGACCAAACAAAAGAGGAATGGCTGGTCACCACCCTAAATGGGACAAGCACAGGGCAGAAATGAGAAGGGGTAGTGAGGAACATCCCCCTCTCCCTACTTTGTCTGTGGCCAAGCTAGTGGCTCCTTTTGCATCGCCCCCAGTGGAGGCCTTGACAAGCTGATCTGGATTTGCATCCTGGATCTGACGCTATCTGGGCACATCACTAAGCCTCTTTGGCCTCAGTTTCTTCCTCTGGAAAAAAAAAGAGAGCATCGGACTAATGGTCCAGGTCAGAGTGACCTCTCAGGTTCCTTCCAGCTCCAGTGATCCAGGATTCTATCACTGCCAGGGCACAGCTCCCTCCACAGAACAGGCAACAGTAAGAGAAACTCTCACTGGGGAGGGTTTGAGGAGAGCAGGATCCAGCCTTGTCCTGTCTGTTTAGGTTGAGAAAAGTGGAGGGAATGCAGGAGGCAGTTTCAGGGTCATTCGCAGGGGATCAGGGCACACTTCTGGCATTAGAAACGTCCCCCCAAACAGCCCTATTCCCTTTCACATGCTACACCTCCTGCCCCTCCCCTCAATCCTGTCTCCAAAATTCTTATGGGGTCACAAGCATCTGAGTCAGGGGGTAGGATTAGTTCTGGAGAGGGAAGGCTGGAGGGGGGAAAAAGGGAAGATGCCCAGATCCACTGTGCCAGGCTGCTTGCCCTAGTCTGCCCCTCCCCTCCATGACTCAGCAAGGGAGATTTGGCAAACTTCTCCCTACTGAGAGCTTCAGAAAAGGGGAGAAAATGCTGGAACCTAGGCGAGGTCAGAAGAAAGCCCAGGAGTCCAAAATGCTTATCCCTCCTGCTTCCTTCTGGAGAACAGGCTGATAGAACTAGCATTGGAAGGGACCTCAGAAGTCCAACCTCTTCATTTTACAGATGAGGAAACTGAGGCCCAAGGAGGTTCAGTGACTTGCCCAAAGTCACCTAGGCAGTAATCATCAGTGGCAAGATTTAAACCCAGTCCTCTGACTCCAAATCCATTATTCTTTCTACTGCCAACAGACCTAGCCTTCATCCTGGCTTTGCTACTATCTGTGTAAACCTGCCCCCCTCCCCACCTCTGGCCTCTGTTTCTCCCTGGTGTAAAATGGGAAGGTCAGACTGGACAATCTCCCTGCTCACTCTGGCATTCTGTCCTATTAAATCACTGATAGATAGTCTAGGACAAAGAATACTGCCTCTCCCACAAGCCTCAAGATCCATCAGATTTAATTCTTTAAGGACAGACTCAGTCTGAGAGCATCTGATGGCAGACACATAGCTGCCTCAGACTTTGGGGATCCCCAGTCAGATTGATCATCAGACTGACTAGGACTCAAGATTTAGAAGAGAACCTGGATGCCGTCACATCCAACACTCTCCTTTTACAGAGGAGGGAACTGAAGCTCTAAGAAGTAATGTGATTTATGGGACAGACAGCATTCTGAGCATCCTGGGGTGGCCCCAAATTCTCTTAGTTATGCGGCCTTGCTGAGACTGCTGGTCATCTGTCACACTCAGAATGGGAACATGGGCACTGTCTGAACCACTCCCAGTGTGTCTCCTCCCTATCGCCCCCCTCCCTCCTACCCTCATCTGTCTCTCCTGAAATCCAAAGACTGTTGCTTAGCAACACCTGAGCCAACAGGAAGCTGGGATGCCCAGATGGAGATAACAGACACCAGGATCCACCAAGAGACACCTTTGGGTTCCTTTCTCCCTGTTTTATGTCCCCTGACAGCATCATAAGCAGCTCCTATAAATCTGGTGCTTCTTCCCACTGCTCTGTACCCTCCCTGCAGGGCACCCCCCTAAGACCATGCCACCTTGTCCCTCTGCAACACCAGATTCCTGCCTTGACCTTTCTGTCTAGCTACACTTTCTCCATCCTTCAAGGGCCAGCCTAATTGCCACACTCCCTACAGTCTTCCCTGACCACTTTGGCCACAGTGATTGCCTCAATCGATGCTAGAGACAATACAGCTGGTTAGTGTTGTGGCCTCCTACAAAGCTCAAAGCAGGGACTGTGTTTCCTCCTTCTCTGCTTTTATAGGATCTTAGGATCTTGGATCAAGGGGAGAAGGGACCTCAGAGACCAGCATTTTCTCTAACTGCTCCCCATGCCTGGAATGCTCTCCCTTCTCCACTTCACTTACTGACCTTGCTGGCTAAAATCGCATCTCTTCTAGGAAGCCTTTTCCAAGCCCTCTTAATTCTAGGGCCTTTCCTCAGTTAATTATTTCTTATTTATCCTCCCTATAGCTTGCTTTGTATATTTTTTGTTTTTTGCTTTTTGGAGGGGAGAGGGCAGGGCAATTGGGGTTAAGTGCCCAAGGTCACACGAGCAGTAGGTGTTAAGTGTCTGAAGGCAGATTTGAACTCAGGTCTTCTTGACTCTAGGGCCAGTGCTCTATTTACTGTGCCACCTAACCGCCCCCAACTTTCTATGTATGTGTTTACATGCTGTCTTCCCCATTAGATGGAGAGCTGCTTAAGGGCAGGGAATGTTTTTTGCCTTTTTATATCCCCAGAGCTTGGCACAGTGCCCAGCACACATTAAGCCCTTAATAAATATCTATCGACTGACTGCCCACTGCCAAGGCCAGCGCTTGCCCTTTCTGCCAGGGCTGGGGTAGCCACCATGGCTGCCCAGACACTGGAGCCCTGATACTCAGTGGGAGGTAGAGCCCATCATAGAAGGATTTCATTCTGCATTGGGGGGATTCCAACTCCTATTGGGGGGTGTTGGCTATTGGGGAAGACATACAGGGAGGAAGACAATACACCGTCAGAGCTACCTCAACCAGTGTCACCTCCCTGGATCCCCAAAGAGAGACCAGAAAAAGGGCAGCTTTACTTCCTGGTGCTTTTAGGGCAAGTGAAAAAAAAATCATGAAGAAAGTAGGATGATGAGACCGATGGAGAGACATAGCCCTCATTGGTCCACAGTTACCCAGTGCCCACAAGAGGCAAGATCCTAGGCCTGTTGGACAGTCTGTCAGGCAATCAGGATAAAGACTGGATCCAGAGAGAAATAGGGCTCTGAGAGATATTGGGCTTTGAGATCCTGGGTCCCTGAAGAAGTCTCAGGACCGAAATGTTCCCATGTGCAGGAGAGGTAATTTGATGACCGTTAGCTCAACTAGCTGCCTCCCAACAGGAAGAGGGAAAAGGTGTCCAATTTTGTGTTCAGGCAGGAGAGAATGCTTCAGAGACTAGTAATCAAAGGGACCTCAATCGGGGAGGTCCCACACAGGCTGCAGCCCCAAGTGATCGGAGCTGTCTCCCGGTCACCAGGCCTCATTTTATATAACAGGATTTGGCTCCTAGATTCACTCGAATTTCTTTGTAAGTTGTTCTGAATCGTTTCTTCCCCTATTCCTCTATCAGACCAGGGCCCTCCCTGAGGGTGAAGGCCAGGGTCTCTCCTATCAGCCTGGGACCTCGGAGATTTCATTCCCCAAAGTTCAGATTCTAAAACAATAAATTCTCCAGAATCTTCCTTAGATGAGAAGTCTTAATCCCAGCCAGTGGGAAAGGAGGGGCAGGGGCCCAGACTCAGGGCTGCCTGTGAGGGATCCTGACAGTACAATGGAAACAATGACTCTTCAGTTCAGCTGGCTCCGCTCCAGCCCAGCCCAACCCCCACATTCCCTTTGCATTAGGCAAGTCCCAGAAAAGGGATGATTCCTATAGCTCAGAGCTGACCCTAAGTGAGAGTCATCGTAGCTTTTGTCACAGGGAAGTGGGCTGTGATGGATGTGTCCCAGATGGGGCTGGTAGTGGTGGGGAGAGGGAAGTACCTGCTTAGGAGGGGTGTCCCACTGGGCCTTTTCCCCTTTTTAATACCAAGCCCCAGTGGCATCCTGGAGTTGGAGCTGAAGGAGCTGAGTTCAGCGCCCTGCTGTGCTCCTTCCGCTCCCCATGGGCCTGTAGGCAAGTCTCTTAGCCTTTCCGGGCCCTATTTTCCTCATCTAGAAAATGAAAAGAGGGAAGAGGGGTGAAATCAGAGAGTAAGAGCTACAGAGGGAGAGAGCCCCTTCAGGTGTTGTAGGCAAAGGGCTCAGTGTTCACATGCTTGGGATTTGAGCCAAGCCTTCCAGCTCCCCAGCCATCTCACCAGTGCGGGCTCCATCTTCCTCCTTTGGGGATGCCTAGATGCCTCTAGGACCCCTCCCTGCTCTGTCTGACCATGTACCCAGACAGGGAGGGAGGGAGGGCCAGGCGGGACCAGGGAGGTAAAGCCTCATGCCCAAAGTCAGCCCCAGCTGAGCGTCAGGTCCCTTGCTCGTTCTCAAAAGGTCCAAAGGCCCCCTGGGTTGGGAGGCTCACTAGTGAAGAAAGGATTTATTAAGGCAGTACTCAGCATGGGAATTGCACCACGTGCTGGGATCACAAATGCACACAAGGAAGACAGCATTCTAATGAGGGAAGACAGCAGCTAGAGCGGAGCAAGGTGGGAGAGTCTGGGCACAGCCGTAGATAACCCGTCATCACAGCAAGCAAGCTTATTACTGGAGTCCAAAGACCTTGGTTCAAATCCTGCTTACTGCCTCTGTGACCTTGGCCAGGTCACCATCTCCCTTGGTCTCAGTTTCCTCATCTGTACAATGAGGGAGTTGGACCAGATAACTGTAAGGCTCCTTCCAACTCTGAAGCTATGATCCTTGCCTTGGCTTAGTGGAGGGCCCACACCAGTTCTAGCAAGTATTAGAGAGAACCAGGATAGGGGGAGTGGGATGGAGAATTAGGGTTAGGGAAGGGAGGAACCTCTGACAGCCCTAGGAAGGTTGCTTAGGTCTGGAACTAGAAGAAGGAGGGGGTGTAAGTAAACAGGCCTGTGGGTAGCTAGAGTGAACAGCTCCCCCCCAAATCACTCTCTCACTTGGAGGGTCAGTGTCTGAAACCCCACCATTAGAGCCTCATTCCTTGGAGTCGTCCTCCAAGAGCCCCCTTTCCCAGAACAGACACCCCGGGCAGTGGGGAATGTCTTAAGCCTTATCAGTCATCACCTCAGAAGGGATGATATGGACAGCTGAGAGCTGTATCCTAGGAAGTGGAGGCCTCTGAGAGAAGGGGCAGATGCCAAAAACAGATTTCACAAGTTACCCAAGACACCCTGGGTCAGGCTTGTGTGTCAAAAGGGAAGGGAGAATGGGAGGGCAGCCACGAACTGGCAATGGTCTGGGCAAAGGGACCCTAGGAGCTTGAAACACTCTTATCAGTGAGCTCTGATATCCCTTCTTAACCCAGAGAACAGGTTTATAGGAGATATACACACATACACATATGTAAACCCACACATATGTACATATACACATATGTATGTGTTGTTGCTCAGCCATGTTGGCCTCTTTGTGATCCCATTTGGGGGTATACACGCCCCACATCACATTTATATGGCACTTTAGACACTGTGGATAGAGAAGTGTCAGTTCAAATCCCCACTGAGACATACAGGTTGGAAGATCTTGGGCAAGTCACCTGACTCCAGGCGATTCTCTAAGACTAATTCCTAGGAGCAAGTTACTATTAGCATTGGGAAAGGGAGCTTCCTTCTCAGGAATTCCACATAGCAAGAAATCACAAGGCTCATTCTTCAAAAAATGTGTCATCTACCTACACGTAGGTGGGCAGCCAGCTGGAAAAGTGCATAGAGTGCTGGGCTCGAGTTGAGAAGACCTAAGTTCAAATCCAACCTCAGATATTCACTAGCTCTGTGACCCCATAGGCGAGTCACTTCACCTCTATTTACTCAGTTTTCTCATCTGTGTGTGTGTGTGTGTGTGTGTACACACACGTTATACAGAACTTTAAGTTTACACAGCACTTTCTCTCATTTGCTTCTCTTAACAACCCTGTGAAGTAGAGGGACCAGGGCCCACAAAGCTCAACGTGATGCATGAAAAGGCTGCACAGGCTGCCCAGGTTAAAAGCAAAAGGAAACAAACAAAATCTGTTACATTTACACAGCAGTTTGTGTCTTTTTGTTTGTTTTTGCAGGGCAATTGGAGTTAAGTGACTTGCCCAAGGTCACACGGCTAGGTTTTTGTGTTGTGTCTGAGGCCAAGCTGGAACTCAGGTATTCCTGAGTCCAGGACCAGTGCTCTATTCACTGCACCACCTAGCCGGCCCAGTTTGTGTCTTTTTAAATGGCAACCTGAAGTAGGTTGTAAAAGATACATTATCACCTTTTTGCAAATAAGGAAATTGAGTTTCAGAATGGAGAATTAACTTGCCCTAAGGCCTTGGATACATCCCTCTTCTTCTCACAGTCTGTATCCCAATCAACCTTCCCTACTTCCTATTCTCTAACCTTAGTATTGCATCTCCTCCCACCAGGCATTTACCCAAGCTGTGCCCCTTGCCTACAGGATTCTCACCTAACCTTGGCTTCTCAGTTCAGGTATCACTTTCTCAGGGAAGCTGTCCTGTTCTCATCAGCGGTCTCCCCTTCTCACATGACTTTGCATCCACCCCTCACTCACCCTCCAGTGAATTGTGAACTCCCAGAAACTCTAGCTACTATTATTATTAATGAATGTTTGTTGGTTATCGATTATTGATGGCTTCTCCTCCATTAAAAAACTAAACTAAACAAACTTTTCTACCATGGTCCCAAATAAAACATCACCCGAATCATCCGTTATTGTTGGAAGTAACCATAGGTTCCATGAGGGCAAGGACAGGTCTTATTAAAATTCTGTGTGCCCCCAGTGCCTAGCACAGTGCTTCGCTCTTCATGAGTTAGGAGTGTAATCAATGTTTGTTTGAATGAGTGGATGTACAGATAAACAGATGGATGGATAGATGGAGGGATTAATGGATGGATGTGTGGATAAATAAATGGGTTAATAGGTGAGTGGATGGATGGGTGGATGGATGGATGGATGGGTGGGTGGATGGGTGGATGGGTGGATGGGTGGATGGGTGGATGGGTGGATGGGTGGGTGGATGGATGGATGGATGGATGGATGGATGGATGGATGAGGCAATTTCTACTTCCCTTGCTACTGCTACAAGACTTCCTCACTTATGAGTTTATCCTGTCCTTCTCACCTCCGATCCTGGTCTGAGAGGGAAATGAGCTTCTAAGGGAAAAGAGCACAGAATAGCAGAATATTAGAGCTAAAAGGGACCCTACAGCTCATAGTGAAACTTTCTCATTTTACAGATGAGAGAACTGAGGCCCAGAGAGGTTAATTATCCAATATCAGGCTTAAAGCTAGGGCTCTTTCCTTCATTTGTCTTCTCTCTGTTGTGAGTGTCCGAAGAAGAAGAGGTCATCTTGAAGGGAAGGGAGCTGTAGTTAGGAGCCAGGAAAGTTGCCCAGATCTCCCAGCCATGTTTCTGAGTTTCCTTGGCTTCCCTCCCCTGACCATTCTCAGTTTGAGAAGAGATTCTGCCCGGGGCCTCCTCTCCAGCAGTGGCTGCAACAGCACAGGGGCTGGGGCTGGGACTGAGCTGCAGGGACCTGGCTCCACCCCAGAGGGTGCAGTTGTCCCATCTTCTGCTGCAATGCAGGGAAGAGCTGGCCCTAGCAATCACGGTGCTTGGAGCTGGAGGGGGTAGGAGGAGGTGCAGAGGGGAGAAGCATGAAGTGAAGAAGGACAGCTGAAATCAGAAGACAGTCCAAAAAGATCAAGAGACCAATAGATGAAAGGAAGGCCACTCAGGTGGGACCTGAGAGGAGTGCGAATCCTACCGCCATTGGGCTGTTGTGTGATCTGAGATCAGTTGGAGCCTTTCTCTGTGCCTCAGTTTCCCATTCTAAAAATTGGAAGGGAGGCGTACTAGTTGTTCTGGCTAAGGAAGCCGAGAAGAAAGGCCTTAGGGCAAGTTAATTCACCATTCTGAGACTCAGTTTCCTCATTTGTAAAAAGGGGATAATGTAACTTTCACAACCCACTTCATGTTGCCATTTAAAAAAAACTGAAATCACTGTGTAAAGGAACAGATTTTGCTTCCTTTTGCTTTTAACCTGGGCTGCCTGTGCTGCCTTTTCCTGCATCCCATTGATCTCTGCAGGTCCTGTCCCCCCTACTTCACAGGATTGTTATGAGAGGCAAATGCTGGAAAGTGCTTTGTAAACTTCAAGTTGTATATACCCTATATATACACACATATATACATATATCATAATACACATACATATATAGTAATAGCTAACACTTACGCAGCCCTTACTATAGGCTAAGCATTGTGCTTTACAATTATTACCTCATTAGACTCTCCCAATAACCCTGGGAGGTAGGTGCTATTATGATGCCCATTTTACAGGTGAGAAAACTGAGGCAGACAGAGATGAAGTGACTTGCCTAGGGCATCACATAGCTAGTAAGGCCCCCAAGTCTACAAGCCAATACTAGGTTCCCATTCTGAGCCCTGAGCTACTCATCTCCAGCTGTGAGTCCCAATCTCCAACACTAATCCTACAGCTCCAACACTGAGGCACAATTCCTAGCACTGAGCACATTCCTTAAATACTGAGCCCCCCATTTCTGATATCTCATGCCATCCTTGACCTGAACTCTCATCTCAGACCCAAGGAGGAGCTCCAATTACTCTGCACTAAGCCCCCATTTACATCACTGAACTCTCACCCTTGTTATAGAGACCCAGTTCTGGGCATTGAACTCCATTTCTAAACACTGAGACTCTATCCTGGGCACTGAACCCTTTCCTCAAGGACTGAATATCTGTTCCTCACATTGAGTCCTGATCTCTAGAATTATGTTTACATTCCTGGTGCAGAGCCCTCATTCCTAATTCCAGGTTCTCCCTTATTAGCACTGAGCCCCCACCAGCAATACCAAACCCTCATCTTTGACATCAAATACTCTTTCCTGTCTTCCACCCACTGAGCCCCTCTCCTTCAGCAATAACGGGTTCCCATCCCTGATAACAACCCTTCATCCCTGTAATATTGAAGCCCTATTCCCAAAGAAGAGCCCCAGCCACTGTCACCAACCCCCAACCCTGACTGGAGTCCCTTTTCTGGCCACGGACCCTTAGCCAGTATTGGATCTTCACGTCTGCAAGGTTCCCAATGGTCTCCTGTCGCCAGATGTCAGGTCCTTTCTCCAGTCCTCATCTCTGCCCTCTTTCTGAAGTATGTGAAATGGCTGGCCACGCCCACTCCTGAACACTCTTTATGCCTTTTAAAAGACTTTATCATATACTTTTATCGTTTAAATTTATTTTATTTAATATTAAATCATCATTTAATATCAATCATTAAATATAATTATTGAATAACCAACAAAGAGCAATATTTCAAAAGATAAGGAACAGAAAAGGAGAATTGTATATGAACAGAAGTTGTTTGTTTTTTTAACAAGAATAATTTTAAATTTAAGAAGTACTAAATTGCCATGTTTGTGTCTTCTGAACTTTTCTTTTCATTTTAAAATGTATTATTCATATTATTTTCTTTCTTTTTCCCTACTAATTCATTTCCCACACTCCAAATAGAAGCCCTTCCTTATAATAAACAAGTACAGATAGTTCTCACTTTATGTAAGTAAACCGTTCTACAGACCTTTATGTAATGTGAATTTGCCGGGGAACTTGGGGAAGGGAGGGAGGGAGAAAGGGGATCTTATCCCTGTGGATAGAGGGGCTGGCACATAGTTCAAGGACACACAGGGGCCTTGGACAGAGAAGTGAGAGCAGGAGGAGGATGGGGGGATAAGGTGGGGAGGTACCACATGAGGGCCAGGGACAGACACAGGTACCAAGTACAATAAGAAAACAGATGTAGGCAGGGTGGACATGGTCTCCGCTCTCAGAGGCAAAGGTTTCACGTCAAGCCCCAAATCCAGAGGTAGCACAGCCCTGATGGTCTCTCTATAAGATATCAATTCTACTTTCGCTTTGAGGGTTTTTAGGTTTTTTGGGGTGGGGAGGAAGGGGGTTGGGAAGCCATGGAGCATCAAGCCAAGTACAATAAAGTTAACATAGGTATTTCTTTTGCAATGTGGATTTCTTTCAGAATTCTTTACCTAGGGGCAGCTAGGTGGCACAGTGAATAGAGCACTGGCCCTGTAGTCAAGAGTACCTGAGTTCAAATCTGACCTCAGACACTTAACATGAAACTACCCATGTCAGACACTTGACACACTTACTAGCTGTGTGATTTTGGGCAAGTCACTTAACCCTAATTGCCCTGCATTCCCCCCTCCAAAAAAAGCAAAAAAAAAAAAATTCTTTACCTAAAGTCAAATTTGCATAATGGGAATTTAAATACAGCAAATTACGCCAACACATAAGCCATGTTTGAAAATAGGTGCTTCATTCTGAATTTCTAGTTTATCATCTCTCTGTTAAGAGTCAAGAAGTATGCTTTGCCATCAATCTTCTGAAATCAAGATTGGCTACTATGTTCATCAGAGTTCTGAAATCTTCCATATTGCATTCACAATGTAAATTATTCTCCTGCTCATGGCACTCTGAATCAATGTATACAAATCTTCCCAAGTTTCTCTAAATTCATCATATTTGCCATTTCTTACATATCAACAATATTTTATTACTTTTGTAAACCAGAATTTGTTCACCCATTTCCCAGTTGATAGGCACCCATATACCTGAGATAAAGCTTTGGTCTCTAGTTCAGATTCAGACATTGATTTTGAAAAGAACATGCCAATTTTAGTCTTCTAAGGCACTCTTCCTGCCTTTTGTTAGTTATCTGTGGTGATCATCACTAAAAAAGTTTTCAGTGTATCTATCAGGTCAGGTTCTACCCTAGCAATCACCATACCCTAGCCAAATGAAGACCCAGCAAGGCAGAAACTGAAGGACCAGCAGAGTTGGCACATCTGGCAAGAAGCAGGCCCACCAAGCCCAGGGGAGCAACATGCAAACCCAGCAGAGATGCCTCATTCAGAGAGGGAGCAAGCCTACTGAAAACAGGATGGTAGTATCACCAGAAAACATCCTGCAAGTCAGAGGTGTGAGTTGTCTCACTACACTTATTCCCTGAGTGCAATCATTATTAAATAACAAATTATTGGGGAGGTCACTGACCTTTCCCAAAAATTTACCCTACCTAGACCATCTTATCTAGGTAGAGTTGTTGCCTCACCCAACTAGAAAACCTTATAAAGAATGTAATCTAAGGTGAATTCTGGCCCACTGGCTTCCGTTCAGGCAGGTATGGGCAGGGGCATAGATCTTTTGTCTAAACTGTCCAAGGCTGGGGATGATTTGGAAGTGAATGACATTATCAAAGTCAAGTTCTCCCAGTCCCTTATTAGAGTAGGCCCATTTCTCATTATAATATTCATTTTCTCTCATTGTTAACCAATCAGAGTCAGTTGCCACCCTCAGGAATACCCAGTGTTCCAAGGGCATGTAAGCATTGAATGAGTTCCTTGAGGGGTCTTTGGCATGACTCCTTTTATTAATTATATGCTATTGTGATTAATCACCCAGAAACAATGTTTCCCAAGCTTTTTAAACATCACATCACCAAGTGTGGGCAGAGCCCCTAATGCCTTTCCTGATGTGTGATCCCTATATGTATTGACTCTTCCTATTGATGGCACATTTATTTGTGGGAGATGTTTCCTATATTTGGGGGGAGGAGGAATTTCTATTGCAAATCTCATTACTCAGCTATTTCATTAAATACTTTTGCTTTGAATTAATTATACCCTCTGACAGACTAGAAAAAATAGACATATCAGTGGGGGCTCATAAGCTATCATTTTGTATAGGTGTGTATCCACAAAGAACTTTGTGGGGTAGCCCCATCCAAGGAACCTTATATGTAGATTAAAAGTACACAGTCCTGTTCTCTCTCCTAAGGACTTCATTCCCTATCTACCTATTGGGCATCTCCATTTGGATGTACCTAAGCATCCCAAAGTCCATGTGAACAAGAGAGTTCATTATCTCTCTTACCGTGTAACACTCTACCTCAAAGCTTTATTTACGCCTAGTGCACATACTTCATTATCAAAGATCTTTGATTTAGAGCCAGAAGTCTACTTAGAAATTATCTTGTAAGCCCCTTCAAATGTGGCCAGAGAGTAATGTGGATTTTAAATCCAACTTGTAAATGGTGGTAATGTAGGATATGGCTGGAAAGGGAGGGTCTTAAACAGGGATCTGGAACTTGCAGCCTCCAGGCTACATGGGGCCTCTAGGTCCTCAAGTGCAGCCCTTTTACTGAATCAAAACTTCACAGAACGAATTTCCTTAATAAAAAGATTTGTTCTGTAAAATTGGACTCGAGGACCTAGAAGGCCACATGTGGCACGGAGGCTGCAGGTTCCCCACCCTTGGTCTTAAAAGTCAAATTGAAGACTTTGCCCTAGCTGAAGAGAGTCTCTGAAAGCTGGCGAAGTAATAAGACCTGTCTCTTAAGAATATTATTTCAGTAGCAATGTGGATGATGGTTTGGGAAGGGGAAGACTGGAAACAGGAAGACCGAGTCCAGGGCTATCTTTGTAGCTCAGAAGAGAGGTGATAAGAACCTGAATTATAATACTGGTGTCATGGGTGGAAAGAAGAGGAGAGAGGTGGTTCTCATCCCCTGTCTGCAATAATGGTCTCTCATTCCTGAATCTGAACCTGAAACAGTCTTCATCACTAAACACTGAGCATCCCAGGACCATCTGTCATTGACACTCTGACACTGTGTCTCTCTGTGTTACTTGAACCCCTATCCACAAGATATCACCATCACTGAGCCCTCCTCCCAAGCAATGTGCCACTAAGTCACCCATCTCTGTCACAAATATCACTGGAACTGAGTGACCTTTCTTCAACCAAACCTCCATCCCATTAACTAAGCCCTCAATCTTGACTCACATCTGTACTACTAAGCCCCATTCATGCCCAAGATGTATTCCCTCTCCAGAACATAAGCTTCTATCTCTATTACTGAGTTCCCATAACCGGACGAAGGTCCCCATCCCCGATGCTGAGTCATCATCTTCAGCCCTGAGTGCTCCACCCCCACCAGACAGTGAGTCTCCATCTCTGACATTAAGTTTCCATCTCCATAACTAGAATCTATCCCTTACACTGAGTTCCCATCCTTGGCAGGGAGCCCTGATTCTTTCACTGCGCTTCCATCCCTGTAATTCAGCACCCCTCCTGAGAAATGGGTACCTTCCACTGACATTGATTTACTTAATAATAGGTTATTTGGGGGGAGATAAATTGATTTGAAATCAATCTCACTTCCCTAGCACTGAGCTACCTTCCCTAATTCAGGGCCCCCATTTCAGACTCTGAGCCATATCTCTGACACAGCCTCAGCACAAAGTCCCTACTCCAAGAACTACTCACTGGGCCTCAGCACAGAGTACCAGTTTCTGACACTGGATCCTCTCATAACCCCTCAGGTCCCCATTGCTAGCAATAAGCCAATATCCCTGCAATGGAGTCCCTATCTCCAGCATTGAGCCCCATTCTCTCTCTGATTTCCTAGCCCTGACACACTGAGGCTCTATCCCTGGTGTTCAATTTCAGGCTCCAGCAGCCAATCAATTGGTCACTAATCCTGGACACTTAGTGCCCATCCATGACACAATACCTCCACGACTGGTACTGAGATTTGATATCTCCCAGTGCTAAGCACCCCTCCCTCCAATGGATCTCCGCACCCCTGTTGCTGAATTTCTTGTCACCAAAGCCAAGAGTAACAACCCTGAGGCAGTTTTTCTTGCCCTGAACCTTCATTTTATGTTTAATCCACTGAATGATCCAGATAAATTCTTGTCCACATTTTCAATGCCTCAGTGCTAGCCCCTCCCCAACATCCCTGCCCCTTCCTCCTTTGCACTTAGCCCTTGCTTGTGGCTTCACTGGCTGCACCCTCAGCATTTCCCTGCTGGGAAGTCATCTGTCTGGAAGGGCAAGATATTTCTGGGTTAATCGATTTTTCTCTGATGTTATGTCCCTTCAGCCTAATGGTTATGATGAATGGAGACTGTTACCAGAATCCAGGAACCCAAAGTCCTGACTGTCTGACAAGCAGAGAGCCTGGAAGGGCTGTTGGCATAAAACGGGGTTTGGTCTGGGAAGGAGGGGAGGCTGGGGCTTGGAGGAAATTCGAAATGTGAAGGATAGTCAGTGTATGAAGAGGCAAAGCATCTCCCCTGTTAGGGCTCTGCAGCTTCCAAAAGGCCCCATGTGAGTGAAGCCTTAGGCTTTTCCATGGTCTCTCTTAGTCTCAAATTCACCCCATCCAAAAAGTCTCTCCTAACTGATTGCTGACCTGGTCATTCTCCTGACTTTATGTCAATCACATCCGATCCAAAAAGCATTTACTCAGCACCTACTACACGCCAGGCACTGTGAGAGGTGCTGGGTGTACACAGATGAGACAGAATACATACAGTCCCTGCCCTACCTAGGAGGAAGGGGTGTTGTTGAGTCATTCTTCAGTCTTGTCCCACTCTTTTCGACTCCATTTGGGGTTTTCTTGGCAAAGATACTGGAATGGTTTGCTATTTCCTTCTCCAGCTGATTTTACAAGAGAGGAAACTGAGGCAAACAAGGTTAAGTGACTTGCTCAAGGTCACACAGGTAGTAAGTGTCCAAGGCTGGATTTGAATTCAGGTCTCCCTAACTCCAGGCCTGCCACCTAAGATCAGGAGAGGATTATAGAAGGTATTGCTTGAACTGAGCCTTGAAGAATATCAGGAATTCTGAGTGGCAGAAGAGAAAGAAGTGCATTCCATGCTTGGAGGAGAGTCTGCAAAGACATACACATGGGAGATAGTGCCTCATATGAAGAACAGATAGAAGGCCAGTTGGGTTGGCCCAAAGGAGCGTGAGTGAAGAGTGCAGGGGGTGTAATAAGGCCAGAACAGTATGTGGGGGTCAAATTAAGAAGAGCATTAAATGCTAAATGAAGAAATTTATATTTGATCCTAGAGGCAATGAATTGAACTTTATTGAGTAAGGGAGGGACGTGGTCAGATCTGCACTTTAGGAAAATCTTTTAGCAGCTATGTGAAAGATGAATAATGAGAGACGAGACTTGAAGGAGAGAGACCAATTAGGAGGCAAATCAAAAAGTTTCTTGAACCCCTCGTATGAGGATTATTTTTGTTCAGTGTATCCAGCTCTTTGTGTTTGGGGTTTTCTTGGCAAGGATACTGGAGTGCTTTGCCATTTCCATCTCCAGCTCATTTACAGATGAGGAAACTGAGGCAACAGGGTGAAGTGACTTGCCCAGGGTCACACAGATAATATCTAAGGGTAGGATTTAAACTCAGGTCCTCCTGACTCCTGGGCTGGCACTCTAGGCACTGTGCAACCTTACTGCCACACATGAAAGTTATTATACCATTGCTAGCCACTGATTGAGAGACATGAGAATAAAGAGCTTCTAGGAATTTAGCAAAGCTTTTAAATGAATTGGTATTTTTTAAGTATCTATGTACATTTGAAAAAGTTATATAGAAATATGTGCAAGATGGATCATTTATCCATTCTACAGATAAAAGTGATTATACCTGCTATGCATGTGGTTTCAAGCACCACTTGCAATTACTACAAGACCTGTGGTCCAAGATTGGGAACCAGTGGATTATTCTGTAGAAAAACAGCAATTTTGGCATTGCTGGGGGGTGGGAAGTGTGGAATAAGATCAAAGTCACCAATCCTTTGGGTCTTTACCATCTAACCCAGTGGTTCTCAACCTGTGAGTTATGTTCAATTTGTAACAATGAAAATACATCCTGCATATCAGATAGATTCATAACAGTAGCAAAATTACAGTTATGAAGTAGCAATGAAAATAATTTTATGATTGAGGGTCACCACAACATGAGGAACTGTATTAAAGGGTCGCAGCATTAGGAAGGTTGAGAACCACTAATCTAACCCAACTCCTGTGATTTGTGTGGAACCCAAGGAGCTGAACGGTACTAGAGTAGAGTGTCCTCACCAAAGCTTGGCCAAGCTTCTTTGCACTTTTGCTAAATGGAGGCTCCGGGAGTGAGTTGTCAGAGCTCAGGAATAACAGGAATTAAAAAGAACTTTCTGATTAGAATTCAGGTAAGAATCCAACTAAGAGATTAAAATAGGACCAAAGGATAATAGGACAAGCTTTTAAAATTGTTAGCTAGCTGGGTGAGTACCCCTAGTAGTGTGTATGTCATGATAAAACTAAGGATAGCCCCTGGGCTATCAACTAAAGAGATGCCAGTCCCTCCTCCCATCCCCCACCTAGTCACTGACCAACCCTGTGGAGAGGAAGCCACAGAGTAGCTAAGACAGCCAGCAGCAGTAAGATGAGCAGCCCAGTGGAGACACCCAGCAAACACACCCAATAATGAGCAACATAGCTGAGAGACCACAGCAGAACACTCCCACCTCAGGGGATGCAGCAGCTTGCTCAATGACATCACCCAATAAAACAGGCAGCACATGAGTTGCTCCTAATACATGTATGTCCCATCAAGCATGTGCCCCGGTCATCTG
This sequence comes from Pseudochirops cupreus, assembly GCA_028627135.1. Taxonomy (NCBI): domain Eukaryota; kingdom Metazoa; phylum Chordata; class Mammalia; order Diprotodontia; family Pseudocheiridae; genus Pseudochirops; species Pseudochirops cupreus. The sequence continues at coordinate 379,961,659 of CM053584.1, forward strand.
TTTGTTGCATGTGTCCCCTCCCAGACAATGAGTGTGATAACCTGTGGGAGAGTGTACCTCTTTGTGCTTGGGGGAATCTTTTTGCTTATTTCACAATGCTCTTTTGCTTTGAGCTAACATGTCCTTGAGCTGGTCTAGTAAAAGCAAATATCAGTGGGGGCTCATAGGCATTTTTGAATGGATACTGATGCCCAAAGTAACTTCAAATCTAGGATAGGTATGGAGGGCCCACATGTGAGAGCAGCCATAGATGCTACAAGGTGAGCTCTAAGGCACCTTCCAACTCCAACATTCTATGGAACAAATGTATGAAGACTCCCCTAAAAGCTCACTCTGGATCTGTCATTCCATCTGGTAATTACTCAGCTCCCATCTAGAACTTCAGCCTTCGCCACTTACCTCCAGGGAAACAAAGTCACTCTTCACAATGGACACTCCTGGAGCATCCAATTCCTCCTCAGATTCCTTCCTTCCAGTTCTGACTAGGTGCTGGCTCTAGTGTCTAGGGTGTGGAAACCAGCTATGGAACCCTGGGTCATCCTTTTCATGATGTCATCTCCTACCTCAGGCTTGGACTTCCCAGAGAGCTATGCCTAGTGAATTAAAAGCAGCCATTGGAGGTGGGAGCCAAAGCACTGGCATTAACTGGTGTTATGGGAATCTCAAGATCTTCCCTGCCCCTAGGCCCTTTGCTAAAGTGTCTACGTGACTGAGGACCCTTGGATATTTGAAAGTATACTCTGTTCCCTAATAGGCTGAATGTGGTCACGTGGAGCCTGTGGCGCCAGGCTTGTT
>CM053584.1:379971783-380017000 GCA_028627135.1 Pseudochirops cupreus
TCCAAAAAAGATAAAGAAAAAAGCCTTCCCGAGTTAGGATTATTAAAAATTGATCCCAGATTAACCAGAGAAATAAACAAGAGTCCCACGCCCGGAGGCTTCTCGAGGGAGGCGGGGCGGATCTACGGCCATCCTCCCCAAGCGCATGCGCGTTCACTCTCTCGCCAGGGCTCTGGGTGCGGACGGGCTAGCCTGCCCTGAGGCTAGAAAGGGAGAAGCCCAGCCTTAGCAACAGGCAGACCATTGGAGTAGCGTGAGAAGCCTCCGCCCTACCATTGGCTGGCCCTGCTGGTCCGGGATTGGTGGGCTGAGCCTTTGCCCAAGGGATGGGGCGTGTCGCTGCAGTCTAGCTGGTCCAACCAACTGCTTGGAGATGCGGGGATGCAGTGGAGCGGGGGAGGCGGGGTGCGGCGGGTACCAGACAGCGGGGGCCCACATGGGGAGGGGATGCGAAGGCAAACGCGGAGAACTGGGGGTGCGGGGACGAGTGTGAGGAACAGGCGTGCAGGAGAGCAGGTGCAGAGTGTGGGCCGGGATGTGGGGACAAACGCCTCAAACTGGGGGTGCGGGGACAGAATAGGGAAGTGGAAGTGCGGGGGCAGAGTGCAGAGGGCACTGGGGTGCGGGGCGTAGTGCGAGGAACCGGGGTGCACGGGAGAAGAAGTGGGGGAACCCTCTGCGGGGCAGAGGGAACTGGAGTGCGGATGCAGAGTGCGGGGGAGTGTGGAGGGTGGGTGCAGAATGCGGCAGGCCGAGAACCCGCCAACATAAAGCCTGACTGCACCAAGCCGGTCCCGGATCATCACCATTGACAAGTCAACAGGCGTTTATTATTAAGCCAAGTGCGATGCTACGTGCTGGGGCGCAGAGAAAGTTAAGGACACAGATTGTATTAGGGATGCAAAAGCGAGGTGTGGGGCTGAAGGGAGCTTAGAGTCCTTCACAGAGATCGTCATTTGACCGGGGGAAGCTCACGAGGGAAGGGACTTGGCCAAGGTCTCTTAGTAAGTGGGAGCTAGAAGTCTCTCTCTCGCAATGCAGAGCTGGACACATTCAGTCTCACCCAAACTTAGATGTACAAGAGGGGTGGCATGTGCAGACATGACAAAGGCCAGTGCAAGGGCATGGTCCCCAGACACACTCGTTAAATGCCCATAGGCAGTACCTATGCAGGGCGCCCAAATTTCAAACTCAAGGAGATTCAAGTATTGTAGAAGACACCCAAATAAATGTCTTTTCCTGGCTTTCCTTTCTGCCCTCTGTTGTCCCAAATCAGCTGACCCTCGATAGCTCAAAGGGCCCTGTCCTTGCAGGTAGGCTGGAGACCTAAATGAATGCTTTGCTGATTCCCTTTGGCCTAGGTGATACCCATCACAGCCTGGTAGAGGGCAAGGCTTTGGAGTCTGGAAAATTTGGGTTCAAGTCCTACTATGGACAATCTCTCAGCATAGGGGGCAGCTCCCTAAAATTCTAAGTCCTAGGAATGAGGGAGCTTCCCACACGGATCTGGGCTCCTTCCTTTCTCCCCTCCTCAATGACCTTCCCCAGTCCCACCCTGAGCTTGTCTGGGTTTCCTTGCTTGTCCAGTTGCAGGCTGCAATTCAGGTTTGTCCTCTGAAGGTGGCAGCATGAGAGAGCCGTCCTAGCCGGCTCAGCCTCTGAAGCTCCCAGCCTTGCAAGGGGTATGTGGAAGAAGGATGCTGAGGCAGGATCTTCCAAATCTCCCGCTGGTCCTAGCCCTGGCCCAGCCATTTCCCTTGTCCGGCCTACCCCGCTCCACCACAAGCACCCAGTCAGGTAGCCAGTTCTCTGAAAAGGATCCTGGGGTGTTAGCAGACTACAGCCTTAATGAGTCAAGAGAGGGATTTGGCGGCCAAAAATGTAAATGAGATCCTCCAAGAGGCACAGTGTCCAGGGCGAGGGACTCCTCCCTGGCCAGACTGTATCTGCAGTACTGGGTACACAGGGGTACCTCATTTTAACACGTATATTTCTGTACACACAGGGCATCTGAATGATGCTGTATGTAGCTTTTTTGAAGGGACTATAGATATTTATCCTGGAGAAGAGAAGGCCAATGGAGAGATTGATTCTTCTAGTATTTGAAGAAGTAGTAGATTGATCAGGTTGGCCCCAAAGAGTAGACTGGTATGGCCCCGTACAAAGAGCACTGACTTTTTAGTTAGAGGGTGTGGGTTCAAATCTCTTCCCTGATACGTACTCTTCATGTAACCTCCCTGGCTAGTCTCCATCCTCCAAAATGAAGGGGTCCTGTCCAGCTCTTGCTCTGTAATGTTGTTTTCACTTTCTGCAGCCTCAGCTCACTCATCTATAAAATAAAAGGGTTGGGCTGGATGACCTTTGATGACCCTTCCAATTTGACATTGAGGATACCATGAAATTGCAGGAAGGGGGGAAAATGGCTTCCTAGTGGTGACTGTGGTACAGTAACTGGCTTCCTCGGGAGGTAGTGAGCTCTCCGTCCCTCTCATGGGTCTCTGAAGCAGATGCCAGACAAGGTTCTTGTTCAGGTTGGGGTTAGACTAGCTGGCCTTGGAGGTCCTTCCCTACCAGCTCAGGTGTGTGATTGTGTGGAATAAGCCCTTAGAGAGAGCCCAGATGCCTCCTGGGGGGTACAGCAAGGGTCCCTCACCCCTGCTTTTAATCCCATCCCAGCTTCCAAGTCCTTCCTGCTGCCCTCAGGATCCCTCCTGTCCAAGAAGGTTTATGGCCACTGAGGTATGCAGGATAGAATGTGCAGTACCCTCCAGGACAGGCCCCACCTCCACTGAGGCAACAGAATTCATCCTTCATTAGGGGTTCTCAAAAGCCTGTCAGCAGCTCTGTCTTCTGGGGGGATCCTCCCTGTTTCTGATATTCCTGGGAACTTGGCAAAGATTCCCTGGCCTTTGGCTGTTGAACTGCTGCTCACCAACATACAAAGGTCGTTTTGCTCTTGGCCAATCAGGGCTCCTGTAAGGACCCCACTTCAGCCCCTGCACTGACCCAACTTGGTTTTAAGTGGGTCACATCAATACCAATTGCCAGAGAATGGCATCATAGGCTCAGAACTACTGACTTGCCAGGCACAGGTTGTAGGGCAGGATGCAGAATGAGGACAGGAGGTTGGTGGCAGCAGCAAAGGGCTTCCCACTCTTGTACACAGGAGAGAAGGAAGGCAGATGCCCTAACTTTGCTCACACTGGCCCTCATCCCTGAAATAGACTCCTTCCTCTCTGGTTATTGAAGCCCACCCATTTCAGGTGCCACGTCCTCCAGGAAGCCTTCTCTGATTGTTACCCCTAGATGAAAAAGAGCTCCCCCTCCACTTTCTCAGAGTACTTTTATTTGGACTCTCCCCTATCAGATCCCAATCTCCCTAAGAAGAGGGTGGATCTCCCATCTTTCTAACTTTGCTGCTTTTGCACATCAGAGGGACTTAAAAGTTGGTTAAACTGAATGCTTTTGTTGAACAGGAATCTTGGGTTGTGTCTGGCACACAGTAGGTGCTTAATCAATCCTTACAGCTGACCTATTTTCTACACCCAGGGTCTATGCAGGTCTTACATGATATCGTTTGGGAGGTGCAGGGAAGTTCTCCTTGCCCCAAATTATTTTCTTCATTGCTCCATGCCTGACCTGGTATCCTCCGAGTTCAGACGAACACCCCACAAGGGAATAAAACATTAAACCTTAGCAGTCATCACACCAATGCAAACAGTTCACTGCCTCCTCTCCATAAGCAACTCAACTTGTTAAATTAAAGATCGGAGCCAGGTCCAGAGCAGAGAGCACTGCAGGGTGGACACTGGGCTCCTGTTGTGAAAGGAGGCGGGCACTAATTGCCAAAGAGGCGCCGTCACTGTGCAGACCCAGGCGCTGAGGGCAGCTATACTCGTGTAGTGTAAAGGGCTGTGCAGTCCATTGTAAAGAGAATGCTCTCACCCGTCCCTGTAGCTAGTAATAGTGTGCAGATTGGGGGTTGACAGCTAGTCCGTGCAAAGGAAATGTTTTCCTGCTGCCAATTCAGGGCTAGTGCCCAGGCAGGGAGAACTCTGTGGAGCAGTGGCTTCCTCTGTGGGGCCTGGAAAGGTGGGCCTCCTACCTTCCAGCCTCCTCTAATTTCCTGTCAGGTGCTAAATCACCAGAAAGAAGGTGCTACAAGTGGAAGGGGGGAGGGGAGTGTAGCTAAAAGCCTGAAAGCTTCTCTCTATCTAGGACCTGGCTTCTCTGATGGCCAGTATCCCGTGAGCAGAGACCCTTACATTTCAGGCAGTGACAGTACCCCTGCCTGAATTGTACTGTCCTAGCTCCCAAAAGAGAACGAAAGCAGGTCAATACTTAGGGACTCAAAAGATGCTACAAATGTAGTGATCTGGAGAAGCACTTTCTATGGTTTCTTCCTTAAAAACAAATTGGCAAATGTTTCCAATCCAGATGGCAGTTAGTTCCCGAAGGTGCCCAATTTCACCCTTGTTCTACAGGGAGCATCCCTGACCTGCTCATTTCGAGCAGTGCTTCTGGATCTTCTGCTGGTTCCTTGCCTTAGGGGGGTGGGGGGGTGGGGAGGGAACAGCAGTTCAAAGCAAGAGGGGCTTGAGCTTCATGGGCTCTCAGAAATCACCTAGTCTGGCCCTCTTAAATTATGGAAGAAATTGAGTCTCAGTGAAGTGACTCTCTAAGGTCAAATGGCTAATAACTGGCAGAGATTGTTTCTTCTCTAATATCTGTAGGGCAGTCTTAGTTCTTTGGGAGCCCCTCACACTGGTCTATGGGTAAACTGGGAGAGGAAACGGGTGTATGTGCACTGTAAGCCAGCAACCCATGGCAAAGATATCTTATTTCCTGAATTCTCTCCACAATTCCATCTGCAAGAGAAACATTCCCAAGTGTATACAGTTTGATGTAATGGATAGGCCATTAGACCAGGAGTGGAGACCTAGATTCTGAGCATTCCTCTTCCATACTTCCCGAATTCATTTGGGTAGGTCACATTCTCGGAGATTTGGTTTCATTATCTGCAAAATGGAGGTAGCCTCCCATCCCACCCTACCAATAACCCATCAGTTTACCAAATTCAACAAACGTGTGTGGCTGTGTATTGGGGCTGCCATAGTTTTGGCCCTGTGGATAATCTAAGGAAGATATGGAATGTTCACAGACTGGATGTAGAGGAGAGCCAAAGTGGTTTACATTAATCAGAAGGATTCTCAGTTTGGAGTGGGGGAATCTAGGAAAGCTTGATGGAGGTCGTTCCAACTCCAGGCTGATGGGATTGGGGCGATTTCAACAGACTCTTGATGAGGTAAGGGGCCTTCCATGCCCAGAAAGAAGTTTCTAAACTGCAAACAGTACAAGGACGAGGCAGCATTTTGAGGACTTTGCTTCAATCTGGAAACCTTGAAGATGACATTGATGACTCACCTACTCTTTATTAAAAGAGTGCCTTGGTTTATTTTCTTTAGGTATGAATAATATTTCATGTTAATCTACACATTATTGTTCCAAATGGGAGAGGAGTGAATGAGGAAGAAGACTGATATATGTATCACTTACATTATTTAAACTCTCACGATGCTGTGAGATCCCTAACTTGGGTGTTAGCCCCATTTTACAGATGGAGAAATTTTGGAGCCCAAAGCTTAAATGACTTGCTAGCTTGTGTCAGAGGTAGTATCTGAACCTAGGTTTTCCTAACTCCAAGCCTGGCACTAAGTAACTTACTGGGGTCAAGATATAGTTTGCCAGATTTAGCTTTTTTAAGAAAAAAAAAATCACAAATCTGGGTCTGTCAGTTTACTTAGAAAGCCTCCCAGGCTGATCATGGAAAGGTGAGGAAGATGAAGCACCAATGGGGAGACTGCATGCCAGCCACTTCTTGAGAATAACTGCATGCCCAATGGAGCCCAGCACCATTCTTGGACACTTTTGTTATGAGTCAACACACATTCCAGGCTGGCCACTTCCAATGTGGGTTAAGCTGCACAATGGCTCGTGTGATAGTTAAATATAAATGGGATGGAGAAAACCTGCAGTCCAGATTTTTAAAGTATTTCTTAAACCTGTTTTCTCTCACTGACCAGCCCATCATGAAGTCACTGTTTCTGGGTTTAAGTTTGTCCCTTTGGGGCTCATTATTTTGCCCCCTTGCCATCAAGTCTGAGAAGCTCAGACTCGGAAATTGGGGGTATCTCCATCTCCACAAATAGGGGCAATGACTTGCTCGAAGAGAAAGTGACGTCTCATTCGTCTGGCTGAGAACACAGAAGTCTGTCTGAGGGCATAGCGCTGACTAATTTAGGCAAATTTCCAGGAGCAGGTCGCCAGTCCCACTTTCATCCTGTGAGGCCCTCCTTGCTCACACCGTGAAAGCTGTGTCTCTCCAGGAACCTCAATTATGCAATTCAACAATACCTGAAGGGATGTCTTTGGTCTCTGGCCCCTTCTCTGTTACAGATTAAATACCAATCTGTCAATGAAGTTTATGACCTAAGCAGTAAAATTCAAGTTTTTAGTTGGAATTTCTTTCTTTCATTACACAAACCCACACTTTTTGCTTTAAGCTGAGGGCAAGGTCAGGTGAGAACTCTTTTTCCTCTAAAGATTTGGGATCCTTAAGGATAGGTTAGCATACCCTTGACCATCCTAAGAACACCCACTCTCTTCTCAAAGTCACAAAATTCTGAGCCAAGCTCTCCCATGTACTGGTGAGGAGACACTGGAAGTGGGAAGGACTTGATTCTGGGCAGGGAGGGAGAGCCAATCCATCTAGGTTCCCCAGAGTGTACGGATGCTGGGGACAAGAGCTGGTGTCAATCTTGGTGGAAGACGAGGAAAAAAATTCAACACACAGAACACAACCAAGTGCGCACTGACATCAGATCTGTAAGTTTATTTGCTCAATGTACGACGGCTACATAATGACTCACATTCATGATATTCCATCACTGAGGAAAACTGCTAAGAATGGTCCGTGTGTGAAATAATTCCTTACAGAAACACGGAGTTGAAAAATAATCACTGATTAGACCTTAAAAATAGTTCACTGCATAACATGACAAAAAGCACAAAGGCTCATTCCAAGAACACAGTCGTTGTTCTCCTACACTGGGATAGTTATAATTTCACCATGACAATGAACACCAGACATTAAGATTAAGCTAATACTGGTGTTTCTTTTGCCTTGTTTTCCTTTTTAGAAACAAAATAAGATATAATTGCATGTCACTATAGCAACATCCATAACAGATCAATTTGTTACGATCACTATTTGGTAGAGCGAACTTTACCCCCAAAAGAAAAAAATAAATTAAAAAACTTTAAAAAATTTTTGAAGACTTAATTTTTTTTTTGTCATAGGAATACATAACATCTACGGTATAAGTTAATAAATCTCAAGCTACTGTATAGAAATACAACACTAGCATGCACAGTATGATATCAATAGAGTAATGGAGCAGTCATTTCACTGGAGAAACAGCATCATAGGCAAGTGCATTTCTTACAAAAAGAAAAAAAACAAAAACAAAAAAAGGAGGAAAGATCAATGAAGCTGCTTAAGAATCCAATCCCCGCCCCCACTCGTCCCAGCCTCTGCATGATCATGGTCTGAAGGGTTTGCTAAAAGCAGCCAGAGCCAAAGCTGAAGTTTAAAAAAAAAAAAAGGTTTTGTAATTCCAGTAAATCACTTCCAAGTTATACAGGTAGGGACAACACTGCTCACGTCTGAACATGAATTTAAATTACTTTAAAGTAAAAAAGAACCACACCCCCAAATCCCCCCTCCAATCTCCTCCACTCCATGGCATCTACTCAAAGTATCAACTGGCAGCATCCAAAGGAATCCAGGTTTCTCCTATCTGTCCTTTCAGCTGGGGTCATTTAATTCGGACTTTTCCCCCTAGTTCACGGAGATGAACTTCTAAAGGGAATCACTATAGGGGAGAGCATGTGATGTTACATAGAGAATACATTTATTCCATGTTAGAAGAATGATTTCTTCTGACTTCACTAGCATTTAGGTCCAGTTTTCATGATTATAAAAGTCAATTTTGGTAGAAAAATTTAGCAGAAACATTTCTGTCAGCTATTTTTCATTCAATTAATTACTTATTCCTGCTTAAATGAAGGGACAAATGCCAAAATATCTGTGACTGTAAGACTTTAGACACATTATAGCAGATTTTACAAAAAAATAACTGAACATAACACATAAGCAACACTGATACATCATGTTTATAGACTGGCTTCTCCAAAAGGAGAAGGGACCCAAGGCCTACTGGAAACCAGCTGGTGGCAAGAGCCCTGCATCTTCCTTCTATCCCAAGCAAGGAAAGCTCTCTCTCCAGCAGGGAATGGCAGTCAACCTCCAATTTCCCAACTTTAATTTTGTAAAAGCTGGAAAAGTCAAAAGTAAAAAAGGGTTTAAATCAAATAAAAGTATTATCTGGTCATGGTCTGGGTCCATTTATTTTCTCCCTAACTAAAAGAACTTGGGGGGATGACGGGAGAAGGGGAAGGCGTGATGCTTCTCTTCTCTATGAGGGGGAGAAGGAAAGAATGGACAGTTACAAGGCTCCCTAAATTTCCCAGGGATGTGTTCATGTGAACCACGCTCTTCCATTGTGGATTTCTCTACCAAATGGGCTACTAGCACCCCAAGTTTCCCTCACTGTACCTAGCCCAGCCTCTTCGGGTGGCCACCAACCTTCCATATAATCCAATGGGTGACCGAGTGCCTCGGGCCAAAGGTACAGTGGGAGAGTCAAGGGAAAGGGGACTGGCAGTGTAATCCCTGAGGAAGAAGCTGTGGCATCATTTTGGAAAACACCAATTCAGCACGTGACATACAGACCTGAATTTTCTCTCTTTTTTTGTGTGGTGTTTAATCCCTCTCCCCAAACCTACTTCTGTTAAAGCGTTTTAAGTATTTTCTAGTGGAGTAACTAGAGGAAAAGGAAAAGAAAAGGAGAGAGTTCCCTCGCCACTTGCCAAGCACCTGTTACTCACCCACGAGCCCCACGCAGGGCATCTCTGCTCCTCCTCGAGCAGGCCGCGGGGCCGCGAGGAGGAAAGCAGGGCTCAGGAAGAAAAGAACAGCCAATACCCAAGCGAACGAGGAGACACAGGAGATGGCTTGATGCCACGTATGGCTGTCATGGAGAATACTGTAAACTGTTACTTAGTGTCAATACTGCAAAGCTAATGGGCGTCTCGGAAGAGTTAACGTGGCCTAAGTCTTAAGGCTAAATGAGCCGCCATACTGTGGGGATCGAAGCGATGCCAGGACGGGTAGCGTGCACCACGGAAGACACACCACTACGACACAGGAGCTATACACAGCACCCACAACTCAAGACATGAGCACGTGAACATTAAAAAACAAAAAACCAAAAAACAATTCTTACTGGAACCACAGAACGTATTCAAATGAGGGCCAATCCATTCAAATTGTTTTTTTCATCTTAAAACCCTGTCACTAGCAATAAGTTAAATCAAAGACAGCTCCACTCAGGTTAATCTACAGAACAGTCCATATGCCAGCGTGAGGCTGCCACTCCATACCAGCACAGCCAGCCCGACTTTCCACTAGTGGTATTTTGGCAAAAATGTCAAAGAGGCAATCAAAGATAGGCCGTGGGTTCCTCCCCGGGAAGGTCACCCCCTCCCTGCCCCTCCCCCACCCGACCCCCCCAACTTGTGGGAAAAAAATAAAGACTGCAGTAGTAGCATCAGCGTGTGGCTGCCAGTCCACCTGGGTCTTAATTGTTGCCTTCTCCGCCATCGTCGTCTTGCTGATCACTGGTCCAGAGCGTTAGGTTGTCCCGGAGGAGCTGCATGATGAGGGTTGAGTCCTTGTAGGAGTCCTCGTTGAGGGTGTCCAGCTCAGCGATGGCGTCATCAAAGGCGGTCTTGGCCAGGTGGCAGGCCTGCTCCGGAGCGTTCTGGATCTCGTAGTAGAAAACGGAGTAGTTGAGGGCCAGGCCCAGCCGGATGGGGTGGGTGGGCTGCATGTGCTCCTTGCTGATCTCGTGGGCCTCGCTGTAGGCCTTCTCTGAGGACTCCACCACCGTGGCCCTCTTCTCCCCTGTGGCCACTTCAGCCAGGTAGCGGTAATAGTCCCCCTTCATCTTCAGGTAGAAGACTTTGCTCTCGTACTGCGTCTCGCTGCAGTTCTTGATCAGGTAGTTGTCCAGCAGGCTCAGCACATCTTGGCAAACGGCCTCCAATTCCTTCTCAATCTTCTCGCGGTAGGCCCGCACCATCTCAATCTTCTTCTCGTTGCCATCGGCGGACGTCTTCTGCTCGATGCTGCTGATGACCCTCCAGGAGGATCGCCGAGCCCCCACCACATTCTTGTATGCCACAGACAGAAGGTTTCTTTCTTCGTTGGACAGTGGTTCATTCAGTTCTGTCACCTGTGTTTAGGAAGACAAAAGAGACATTAGAGTAAAGGTGATGTGAGAAGGATTTCAAGCCATTTCTTTGCCGTTGTTCAGATTCAAATAACACAGTCATTTAACAGAGGATCTGCACAGAGGAATAAAGGAGAGAAGAGAGGGGCGAGATGCATAAAACCAGGTGCAGAACCTCAAAATGCCCCAGCACGGGAATCCACCACTGAATCTGGTACTTCTAACAAGAGGCCCAGGGCAGGAAAGTGTCTGGCCCTCTCAGTGTTTCCAACTCTGGCTGCTGGATCAGGTGGCTACTGCTGATGAAAACCCAGCCTTCTCCCCTTTGGGGGGAAAAGCAACACTCTCACCCAGTTAAAGCTCCAAAGAAGAGCAGCACTGGCAAAAACGGGATTCTGGGACAAAGATGACAAAGCCAAGTGAGATCCAAGTTTGTCTCCAATTCCCTCAAGTCCTCTTCTATTTCTCCATAGCGACCTTTTAATATTCCAGTGAGTGAGTTAATCACACACACACACACACACACACACACACACACACACACACACACACACACACACGCATTCACATGTGCACGTGCATGCACATGCACACACACAATACCTGACACAAAGCTGACTTGGATCTCCGGCCTCATTCAAGACATCACGGGGCGTTATTACACCACACAAGATTCTACTCGCACAGTACAACGCCTACACTGCCCTTTTATTCTGAATCAGAACCAAGCTGTTTTTTCCTTTTTTGCTTTCATCCACTCAATCCACTTTATAAAATTTTGTGAATTAGCTTTAAAAACATCACCAAACATTTATGCGGCACAAAGTTTCTGCCTCAGACTACCTTCCCTCAGAATAATGCACAAACTATGAGGAGAAGCAGCTCCAAAAACCAATCAGGCCACGCCCTACAGAGTCCATGTGATGGTCCACAATTCCCCAGGGCTCACCTGCTGGAACCCTGCCTTGCTATGTACTTCTTTTCAGCCTGAGCTTGTGGCCATACATCAGGGGAAGTGGGGAATACTGCTCCCAAATGGCCAGATCTACAAATGACAACAGCTGAAATGTCTAAGGATGTCATTGTCCCTGAACAGGTAGCAGCTAATCCTCCTCACACCTGAGTGAGGCAGGCGGCCAAGGCAGCACAAGCCTCTGCATCTGCAGATGTGGGCAGCACAGAACAGGCTGGCAGCTGGTGCAAAGCACGAAGTCCACTCCCCTCGGGCCATGCTCTTTCCATTAGGCAACCTACCTTAAAATCCAAGTACTGCCAAGTCCTATTAAACTGAACTTCTGGCATATCAAAAGCCGTTAATTTGTTGGAAGTTATAGAAATAGAACATCAAATTAGTTACAATTCTTTAAGCTAACAAATCCAATCTTGAAAATCTGTTTGCTAAGATCTCATTACAGTTACTACTTTAAACTACATACCATCTTATAGATATAAGTAAAAATTATGATTAAAAAAGGACCTCATAGGCCATCTGGTCACTCTCTCATCTTAAGAGAGCAGAAACCCAAAGCCCAGGAATTAGGTGATCAATGCTACATAGTAGAGTACTAAAAAACCTAGATTCGAACCCAGCTCCTGTGACCCCCAAAGCCCAGTTAGGTTCTTTTATTTCCATTATACCCAGTTTGCTTCATGGCCTTGATTCTCCATTCCAGCATTAAGAAAGCTGTGGCGCTGTCATCAAGTCATGTGAATAAGAATGCTTATTAAGGATTCTCTTCCTTGACCGATTTAAGGGACACAGCAACAACAGGATGCAAAGCTGGATGGGGCTGCTTGTTTAAATCTGAATCTCCCAGTGCTATGGAGAATGCCCAGATCTCCCTCTGCCACCATCCTCTCCCCACCCCCATCCGCCCAAGGCCATACTCAGACAAACCAAAGCTAAATCAAGTTCATCTTTTAGAAACCAGGGAACGCTGTTTGCTTCTTCTCCCTCAATCCAAAAGCCAGTCTTGCCACTCCCACTGTGCAAACCTGTCTCCTGGCTTCCTTTCCATTCCTATCCCTGGACTGGTCCCCATTACCTAACAGCAGCCTCCTAAAGCGGGTTTTTCAGTCTCTAGGCTCTCCACCTTCCAATTGGACTCTCCAAGTATCCCACAATTAAGCTGCCTCCATTATCTGCTCAAATACCTTTAATGACCTTCTTTTGCATTCAGAATAAAACCCCAACTCCTGTTGGTGGCTGAAGAGTGTGAAAATCACTTGGTCCCACACTACCAATTGACCCTAACTCCACTGGCTCTCGAACTTGAAGCCTCTGGGACACCATCTTCACACAGGCCCATTCTTACCACTTAGAAGACCTCTGCCATACTTGGGGGTTGGGAGGGGAAGGGCAGAAGGTAATAAGAGTTAACAGCCAGGCCATGAAAATGGTGTTATTCATGACTGACAGAAATTTACTAGTAAAGCAGTCCTATGTTAAACAATAGTTTAAGAATTTTGTTAAACAATAATAAACAAGTTTATTCAGACATAAAATAACAGCTTAAACTCACACTCAAAAGTTGCTTTTAATTGGACAAATTTATTGCAGTATATTCATAACACTTACGAATTCCATTGCCTGATCACTGACTCTACGGGTCTGCACAGCACCAGAGATCACTAAGCACAGCACTCCTTGCCATAATATAATTATCTCTTTCACTGCAACATGAACCTTGGGTGCCCAAGACCAGCAAGATTAAGTTCTGGCCCTTTCCCTAAATCATGTTGCCCTTATTTGAAGGGCCAAAAACTATTTAAAGCCTCAAGTGCCTCACCACTATACATCATGAGGCCTTCACCAAATAAGGATTTGTTCAGAGGCTGGCAAAAGTTAGCAACCTGTGCTTATAGAAAGAAAGAAGTGCTTTTTGCTAATTCTCAAGCCTTAAATTGGAACAGAACAAGGTTATGAAATAATACTATTACCTTTAGATCTGGTAACTCAGTCACATTTGGAAAATCCCCAAAGATATTTCTCTGCCAATAAAAGTCCAGACACAAGATCCTTTAATTTCTAAAAACTGAACCGTGTCATTTAGCCCTTAAAAAACAAGAGATTTAACATCTGTTCATTTGGGGTGGGGTGGGCATCTGAATAGAAGGTACAAAATTTATCTTCTTTGGGGGAGGAGGGGAGACATTTATGTTTCAAAACTGAATTAACAGTAGCAGTTTTTAATACAATGTCAATACTTAACTTTCAAACATATTACAACAATTCACCAGTGCCTGGGAATTTAGCAAGAATTGTAGAAAAAGTACAAGGTTTTTATTCCCCAGAGCTTTTCTACTAAAAAAAAAAATTTTAGTTCAAGAATTTACTCAACTGGTTCCAATTCTGAGATACCTGTGATCCTAGTTCAAATTCAGATTTCACTTAGTGGGTCAAAGACGCCAAAGAAACAAGGCTGCAGGAGAGGAGAACCAATGTCTCTATTAATCACGTGAACAATTAATTCACAAACTGCTCTCCCATAATCATATGTGCACATGCAAATGGGGGGCAAAGGTAATTGTCTTGCTAAGAGCTGCCTCTTCAAAGAGCCTTTGCTCCTCCTGGAAGACATTTTCTTGACTCTCTCCTTCTATGCTTCTGTTACATCATGTACAGAACACACTAATCCTAAACTTACTAACTCCTCAGCTGCCAGAGACTTTTCGCATCAAGATTTCTCTTCCCAAGTGAGATCGGAGTGCCCTGAAGAGACCTACGAGAAGGGTCAAGTCACATAAGGGGACAGAGACTCCCGAGACCCAGATACAACTGAGCCCTCCTCTCCACACAACCGTACAAATATACATCAAGAGCTAAATTCTGTTTGAAGAGCTCCAGGGCCAAAGGCTTTGTGGTCACAGGAGCTGGGTTCAAATCTAGGAATCTAAGACTGGCCTGCTTCTGAGGAGGCTCCTTCAATGTCTGGCCCACTCTCCCTGTGAAAGCTTCTTCCAAAGATGGAGCTGACATCTGTTTTTGCAATTCTCACCGAAGGTCCCTACTTCTGCCTTTTTTTTTTTGGAGGGAGGAATGCAGGGCAATTGGGGTCAAGTGACTTGCCCAACGTCACACAGCTAGTAAGTGTTAAGTGTCTGAGGCTAAATTTGAGCTCAGATCCTCCTGACTCCAGGCCGGTGCTCTGTTCACTGTGCCACCTAGCTGCTCCTAATACCTCTGTCCTACTTCTGTCTTCTGGGACTATGAGGGACCTCTACCCCATCTTACCTAGACTGGAGCGAGGCCTTTAAATATCAGATGGCAGATCTTAACTCTTTCCTCAGCTAACTCACCCCACCCATTCCACCTCTACCCCTTGTTGGGTCCTTGCACAAGCCTTTACAAAGAAGGCCTTCTCTAGAAGCCCCTTATCAAATGTCCTCCAACAAGAAGAGAGGCCAGGACAGAGCACTCCAGAGCACTGAGGGGCTTGAATACCACTAGTCAAAATGACAGATTAGCTTCTACTGATTCATATTGGGTTTGGTAACTAAAACCCCCTCCAATTCTCCCTCCATTTGAATAGGCTAGCCACCGCCATCTCTCTGAGACTCAGCAACTGAGTTTTCAAACACTGGCTTTCTAGTCACAATAATTAAAAGTTGAGAACTAAATTGCTGGAGATTTTACATATGTAAACTCCTATGAAATTATGTTATTATGGGGCTAAGATTCTGTACTTGTGACATGTTTTAAGGTTACACACTTGAGAACATTATCATTGGCACACAGTGGTCACTGCTGACATGTGCCAAATCCTTCTTTATACTTAGTATCTCAGCAGACAGAGGGGAAAGGCACCTTTCAGGAACTTAGTAATTTGTTCTGTGTCATGTTTTACAGACCTAAGTAAGGAACAACTCAACAAAGATTGCTCTAAGGGCCTGGGAGGTGCCAAGCCCTCTCTGTTTTTCACAGGGTGCACACTAAGGGCCTGCGCGACCACTGAGGCAACAGTGGTTTTGGGGTGAGAGTTCAGACACTCAGACCTTTGGGACCTCAGGTAAGCCACTCCCCTTCTCTGGGCCTCAGCTTCCTTCCCGGCTCCCAGATCAAGGGTCCTTCACCTGGAGCCAGGGACCTGTTAAAAGCATTTTTTAGCCACATTCAGTAATTTGTTTTCTTTGAAATCCATCGCATTAGAAAACATGATTCTGAGAACAGGTCCAGCAGCATCACCAGCCTGGCATGACACACAAAGAAGGGGAAGAAGCTCTGGCCTGGAAGGTCTCTGAAGCTAGCCCCTGATGGATCTAGAGCGGGGTATTCCAAAGGAGAGAGTGAAGCTAAAGGAGGGAAGCAGCACCAAGGACCAGAAAGGAAGCTGGGTCCTCCATCCGAGAGGCCGTAAGAGTCATCTAAGAAGGGGTCGGCAATGATCAGATCATCACAGACAGGCTGCTCTCATCTCCATTCTAGCTTTCTTCCTCACTGCCTTCAAAGCTCTTCCTCCTCTTTGAGGTATCACCTCCTCCAGGAAGTCTTCCCATGCCCTACGCCACTAAGAGAGCCTTCCCCAGCAGATACTCTGGAAACATCTGGTATTTCGTTTTTTATGTACATGTTCTTATTTCTCCACTCCCATCATCTCCCCAGTAGAACACAAGTGCCCTGAGGGCAGGGATTTTTTGTCATTGTATCCCCAATGTCCTTGATACATTAAATTAATCAGGCAACAACAGGAAGGATGAATGTGAAATAGGAAAAGGATTAATTAGGAGGCCACTGCAATAGTCAAGCTTGGTAGAAACAAGGGCTCTGAATGGGGTGGGAGCAATGGGAACGGAAGGGATAAATTAATGTGGCAGGTGCTTAACTGTGGAAGAATATTGAGAAGACTATCAAGAGAAAGCCATACCAAGAGTCCAAATATGGCTAACACTGCTGAAATAAAGGAGAAGCCAAGGGCATGGGGAAGGGGGGGACTGAAAGCTCATCCAATTGCAACCATGTGGAGTCTGAGGGGCAGGTGGGACACCTAGGTGGGAGGGGGCAGCTGGACAGATCTACAGCTGACAGAGGCTCAGGGCTAGGGATGAATAAGCTTGCAGAAGGGAGAATAAAAGGAAAGCAAGCAGCTTCAGACTGCTACACAGAAAAGTCAAGGAAGAACGCCCACCTTCAATACGCCTTCTGGTCTCACTCTGCCACAACTTTTCCTACTGTGAGCAAGTCATTTCACTTGGCCCAAGCTTCCCCAGAGATCAAGCAGAGGAGCCTGCACTAGTTCTCATCACTAGGCTAGGGAGCTATTCATTAGGGGTCCATGAATTTCTGAGACTGCCAGGTTTTTGGAAAGCTTCAAGAACACATCAGACAGCTTTATAAAGTAATTAGTAAATAATAAGGAAGTAAGCCAGCATCCCTTCTATAAGTTAAATGCTGCACCTCTATGTATTACAAGTATTCTTCCAACGTAGGTAGAAACTGTGACACAAATTTCCTAGCAGCATTTGGTCATTATGTATTTCTTTGATGTTGAAAGCAGAAGGGGTCTGAGGTTCCTTCCGGTTCTAGAGTATTGTTCCTAAGGCTACAGAAAGAGTCAATGGTTTCATCTTTGTGAATCACTATTGCCAACTCAAAACTACGTGCCACTGGGCTCACACTTCTGTTAATGGGTAGAAGAATATGTTACTAATAAGACATAAACACAATTTTTCTCTTACCCTTTCTAGTGAATGAGTGACAAGGTTTCTTAAAACCTAACAAACATGGCAGAGGACAGGAATACTCAGTGTCAGGGGCACTGTGGAAAGATGGGCATACAGATGAACTATAGACAGAGCTGTGAACCGGTCTAACTACTGTGGAAAGCAATTTGGAATTATTCTAAGAAAATAACTCAAATGTCTCTCCTCTGACCAGAGAGCCACCCCCTCCCTGACAAGAGGTCAATGGTAAAAAGAAAGGCCACAGAAATATGAAAATAGTAAAAAAGACCTGACTGGTGAATGGCTAAACAAGCTTCGGTACATAAATACAATGGAATATTCCTGGCAAATACAGCGGCTACAGAAGCATGGGAAGATTTCTATGAACTGATGCAAACGAAATAAGGAGAACAAGATACACAATCATTACAACAACGTGAATGGAAAAGAACAACCAACCAATGAAAAGATGGCCCTGGCTTGTCCCAAGGAAAAGACGCCAGAAGGCAGCCCCCAGGGAGGGCCTCTGGCTAGGGAAGGCTGCCTGGGAGGTCAGGTTTTCTGGGTATGCTAACTGGTTTTGCTGACTGTTCCCCCCATCCCCTTTTAACTACTTGTTACAGTGGAGAGTTCTCTGGCAGGAAGACCGGAGACAGTCAGAAATGTAGGTGATGAAGAAAACAACAGCTATCCACACCAAATTATTTTAAAAGCAACACCAATAGATATATTGCTGCCAGGATGCTAATCACCATGGACTAATCTCTAGTGACCGTTCATTACAAAGCCCAATCAGTGATATCTAGCTTCTAGTGTGCCTTTCTTGGGGTCCCCAAGATTGGTGCAGCCAGAGCAGGGACCCAGTTTCCTGATTTCTATTCCAGGGTTCCTTTCATCACACTCATGAATATTTCATAGTGTGATGAATTAACTGCATTGCAAATCAATATTCTAAGTACACGTATCTACCGACTGCCTTCCTGTTCTCCGTGAGCTCATATTTTAAGGGAAAAAACTGGAAGAACATCCTTGTCTTACCTATTTGATCCTTTCTTCAAGTATTCCCTTTGGAGACCTATAAAAGAACTTTAGGCTCAGGTAAAATCAGTGTGATGGGCAGCTGGAACTAGGTGAGAAGCCAGGCTCTAGAGCAATGGTTCTCGACCTTCCTAATGCCGTGACTCTTTAATACAGCTCCTCATGTTGTGGTGACCCGCAACCATAAAATTATTTTTGTTGCTACTTCATAACTGTAATTTTGCTACTTTTATGAATCATAATGTAAATATCTGAGATGCAGGATGTATTTTCATTGTTACAAATTGAACATAACCCACAGGTTGAGAACCGCTGCTCTAGAGGAAGGTAAAGAGACATTACCAGCATCTGACACTAGGAACCACAATTAGGAGGCCAGAGAACCAACCATCTAGTGATTTCTGATACTTTGTAAAATATCTTGCTACTCCGACCACCAAAACAAAGGAAGATACTGGGTGTTTAGTCCACTAAAATTAAAATACAGCAGAACCCAAACTGTCTTTGCCAAGATTCAGCTGTTTCCCGTCTTGAAAATTCCTACTGGGGGCAGCTAGGCGGCACAGTGAATAAAGCACCGGCCCTGGATTCAGGAGGACTGGAGTTCAAATACAGTCTCTGACACTAGACACTTAACTAATTGTGTGACCTTGGGCAAGTCACTTAACCCCAACTTCCTTGCCTTCCCCCCTCCAATAAAAGAAAGAAAATTCCTACTCTTAAGAATTATAAGAAAAAAGTCTAGGTCTATCAAGGAACTAACAATTAAAGCAAAATTTCCACAGTTACTATACAAACATACACAAATATGTCAGCGATATAAAAATGCATGTGTGTATGTGTGCGGGTGGGTATGTACATCCATATAAAAATGAAACACCTCGACACAAGGTGGTTAATATAAGAGAGTGAAGATTTCTTTCCCCTCTAAATTCCATCATTACATTCCACCCAGAAGCTGCCAGTGTCTGGATATCCTCTCTGTTGAGTTTTACCTTCAATCTAGACTGAAATGAATTTCCTGCTTCACCACTACAAGTTCTAAAGGGTCTAGTTTTCTCCTACCACTGAAGGAAGCTTCAATTCTATTTGGAGAAGAGAATGTCATTAGTGGGAGTGTCTTCTCCACTAACTTCACAAAAATGAGTTGTTCTGCCCCCAAAATAAACAAAAATGTAAGAATTGGGTCAGTAGCCTTCTCGTCCCTGGGGGCTTAGATAGATGGTGGTTCTTGGATCACCAAAACAATTGGCTGATGGCCCCGTCTTCAAGCTCTTTGCTGCTGGGTAGGCCCAGCCACACTTGGGCTTCTTAGGCACAGTCACCTTCATACCATCATGAAGCATCCATGTAGGACTTGTGGGGCAGATCCCTCCCTACTCCAAGGTGGCATGTTGCTTTTTTGTGATTCCATCTCCTTTTCAAACTTGCTCTTAACATTTATTTTAAACTTAATATAACTATGATCCTGCTGGGTTGACCCAGCAGTTTTGGTCAAAGAGGTACAACAGAAGCTACTCTATCTCTAACTGGAGGTTCCTATAAAGACCAGAAAAAAAGTCCAGCTATCCTGCCCCATACATGATATGACTGGTAGAGAGACTTTAGCTCCCTCGATTCTAGTGTCCAATCTTTTGGTCCAGATTAGGGTTTTCATAAAGAAAACACATCACCTCAACCAACACATACCACTAGTTCTTATGACAAAATAAAATCCTGATGTGGTAAATACCTGAACATCACAAGACCATAAATTTGGAATTCCCAGGGCCCTCTACAGTCATCTTGTCCAGCCACATGGGCCCAACTAGCTGCTAAGACCTGTCAATTGACCCTCCCAATTCAGATCTCTGTCAGAGGTACCCCTCAATTTGGAGGATTCCAATTGGCTTCTGACTGGCTAGTTTCTCCTCTCTTCAGTCCATCTCTGAGACCCTGGGACCAAAACCATTCATAGTTTTACACTGACCTTGGGGAAAAGTCCAGACTCCTCTGTGGGGCATTTAGTGGCCTTCACAGACTGGCTCCAGCTGGCCTTCCCAGGCCAATTTCATATCCCCTCCCCTGTGTGTCCTCTGCATCCCCACCACTCTGGCCTACTTGGCCTTCTGTCCATGATAGGCCCTTTCCTGCCTCCATGCCTCTGCAGCCTGCTGCCAGAACTGAGAGTTCTCTTGTTCCCTCTGCTCTCAGAACCCCTCATGCTCCTGGGAGCTGACTTCCCTGGAAGCTAACTTACCACACCAACTTCTAGCAAAAGCCTCCGTCCCTAGGGGTTGGCTGTGCTCCACCCTGAGCCCCTAAGCAACTAAATAAGTGCCCTTTTCATTTACTTGGCGCACACACATGGTGTCCTCCTAACTAGACTGTAAGCCCCTCGAGGGAGTTTTTGATCAAATGGTGCCTGGTACAGGCTAAGCACTTAACAGGTACGAAGTGATTGACTGCCCAACCAATATTCAAAGAAGGCAATGAGAGCATTCATTAGAGAGTGCACAGGAAAGTACAAAAGAAGAAGGATTAGAAAACACACGCTCTAATCAACTTAATCCTTGTCCTCGGCTCAGGGAGATGTGGGGAGGGAAGACAGAGAAACTAATTCTACTAAAATGCAGGCATTAATTGTAAATGATTATCTAAGGTAATAGCAGATATTAATATCAAAATTATATCAGAATTAATTCTATTATAGCCACTAATGTGAGAACAAAGGATGTGACCATAAAACAACTATTTAACAATATGATACTTGACAACATTTTACATTATGAGAGCATGTACTAAAGGGGAAGTTTTAAGTACATACCACTGTATCTAGGGCCTAGTACTCTCAGAATTCCACAAAGAGAATGGTATTAGACAATTCTCCACATTTCCTTGTAAACAGAACACACACTAAAATAAAATTCATCCACTAATAAAATGATGCAACAGCAATTAAGAAGGACAAGCATTCACAAACTGTGCTCTTGAAATGAACATTTGGGAGAATTACGGAGTATAATAATGGTCAAAGATGGCAGATTTGTCTAGAACTGCTTCTCTATGGCATTTAGGATCCTTCCAAAAGATACTGTCTAACAGACTTCTAAAAGAACCGCACATAAGTCATTCACGTGTACAAAGACCTGCATTTATTTACTCCTCCAGCCCAAGAGCTCTGGTTAATTGTCAACCGAAAAAATGACTGATTGTGACTACAGGATAAATAAAAGGTAGTTTAGTAATTCTACAGAGTGGTACTGGTGACTGCTAAGGAACAGAACAAATTAAAAAGCACCACGGGAAGTCCAAGGCAAAAGAAATTAGTAACTTGTAACAAGACTCACCACTGGCTGAAAAGAAACTGGAAAAAACCAGTTTGCTTTTAACCAGGTAGTCTTATTTAGAAGCAACATGAGAAGCATAAAAGACACAGAGCCCAGATTTAAAGAGAAATACTGCAAGAACAGTCATTATCGAAGGTAGGAAAATATTACACATCATCCATCATACAGGATCAAATTATTTGTCAAATTTTTAACTTGTTTACAGCAGGAACAAGAAACTATTTCTAGGATGAGCTCTTAAACCAGTGGTTCTCAACCTTCCTAATGCCGCAAGACGTATGTGGGCGTATCTGCATGCGGGTGGGCGGACCCACCTGGAGACGGGTAGAGGAGCGGTGTCTCTGTTCCTAAGACCACCGGAAATATGTATTTTCCGATGGTCTTAGGCAACCCCTGGGATCCCTGTGTGAAAGGGTTGTTCGACCCCCAAAGAGGTCGCAACCCAGAGGCTGAGAACCGCTGTCTTAAACTTTCATCAAAGAGGGGAAGATTCTATCACTGGATTAGGGAGAAGTACTTAGGTAGGGAGTGGTCCTCTAGGAAAATCAATTTCTGACCCTGCTCTGTGGTCTTCTCCATCTCCTTCCCCTCTGCCTCCTATCAAATGGAGGTAGCTGTGGAGCAAATGGAACCCAAGCTCTGGGAGTCCTCTAAAGGCAAAGGCTTTGAATGAAATGTATAGCCACATTTGAAGACTACCTTAAGTATAGAAAGTCTGGTTACCAGAGGTTTGGCTACCAGGCATTTTTTTAGAGGGAAGAACAAGAATTCATTCAACTTTCTACAGAGGCACCTAGAAGGGCTGTGACCTGCACTACAAAAGAGATGAAGCATCACAGTTTCTTGAATTATTACATTACTGCTCATTTGGTTCATCTGATGGAGTTTACTTGAAGAACTGAATTCATGACTGTCTTTCCAAATGGATAATTATATTCCTTTATCTTTCCCAATAAATGGATCCACTTCTATTTTAAGGCCTATTTTTTTTTTACAGTGTTGTCATTCCCATCACAGTTCTAAGCACAGGTAGTAAAATGGTGACAAAAATTATATTCCCCTCATCTCCCAAATTACTGGCATGTCATTAAAAGTGATTAATAACCTGATCAGACATTAATCACAAAAAGAAAACATGATACTTTTTAAAGACATTTAAAAAGCTATACAAACAGTACCTATCCAAAGAGAGAACCAGTCATTAACATCTTTTCTTTTCTGAACTCCCTAAAAATCCCATCTGTATTTTGAATTCATCAATTTCCATCTGACACGATTTGGGTTTTAAAAATCCAGTATCTAAACTGGGCATTAATAGTACAGATAAATTCAGTTGTCGGTCAGCTCCCTTAGACAGGACTAGCCCCTTTTCTATGAGCAACCTTATTTAAACTAACTGATAAATGATTATAAATAGCTAAGCTGTTTCTGAAACTTCCAGAAGCCTTGATCCATGAGGAAAGATTCAATTCTTCAGAGCTAAAGCAATGGGTCCAAGTCTGGCCAAGAAAGAAAATTAAACCCCACCCCGGAGCAAAATTGGCTTCTTGCTTCATATATTTCAAGCTTGTCCTTTCATCCCTTTGGCCCCGCTATCAGAAACGAGGAAAGGCAACCCAAGAGGGAAGGACCTCAAAAGATTAAATAGGGACAGTCTCAAGGCCCCCTGAAAGGTCTGATGTCAATCAAGATGAAGGGGCTGCCCTTGAAAATGAAGGCCTCCTCTGCTACACTATCACCTGAGGTTAAAAGGAAGAGAGCGACTGCTTTTCTCCCAGTTATTAATGAGTTTTTAAAGGTGGTCAGTTAGGGGGTATACACCCCTCCCTTTTTACATCATCTCAGCTAGTAAGTAATCAGAAATTCAAGGAAAAGGCCAGCCATGAAGAGCCCTTCCCTCAATTTTTCACCCTTCCCCACCCACAAAGATGGCCTCATCACCACTCTGATCTGCTGGGGATGGAAGACTGAGCAGAGCTCAAAGGGGCTTCAGGGGCCACCAGAAGAAAAACCTCCACTGACCAGACACCTCATAAACGGTGGTCCAACCTTTGCTAAAAGATCCCTCGGTGAAGGGGAACCCAGTATTTCGAGATAGTCCAATCATGGACCATGGTGCCCTGAACTACCCCCTCCTCCACACACACCTTGAACAGGGGAGAACACAGAAGCCTCTGCATCCCCTCACTGTTCCAGTGACTTATCATTTTATTTACATAATCCAAGACTGCTTTGTTTGGCTGCTCCCCACCCCTGCAGGCTAGACTTAATTAATGTGACTGATTGACCTTGTAGTACACTAAAGGGAAGCTAGGTGGCCCTGTAGCAGACTGAGGAAGATCCTGCCTAAGTTCAAATCTGACCTTGGACACTTCCTAGCTGTGTGACCCTGGGCAAGTCACTTCGCCCTGTTTGCTTCAGTTTCCTCATCTGTGAAATGAGGTGGAGAAGGAAACAGCCAAACCACTCCAGTATCTTTGACAAGAAAACCCACAGTGGGGTCACAGAGAGCTGGACACGACTGAAACAACCCCAACAATTGCACAATTCCCAAATCTTGTTCAGACAATATACTGTCTAACCCCACCTTGTGCTTGGGGAAATTGATTTTTTGAACCCAAATGTAAGACTTTACATTTCTCCCTATAGTACTTCCAAGTGTTATCACCCAATGTCTAAATGGATCAGTCTTTTTAGGTCCTGTCATTCCTTCCTGGCTTTACGTTACCTGTTAGGGATGCAATCCTTATAATCTTATCCAAAGACCTTTATCTGGCCTGTCCTCCTGCCTCCTTTTGCAGTGGGGAGGTTGGAAGCAGTGGGGGGAAGCAAGACAAAAAGCAATAGGAGGGTCTTGCTGCTCAAGGGCCTACACCTGGTATTGGTAAACATTTGCATCAACATTTACCAGCTGACTCCAGTCCTGCAAAAGGTAACAGACTACATCTACAATGCATTACTTCAACACACAAGAATATTCCACTCTCTGAAGTTACTGTTCCCTAAAATTTTTTAGCCTGTTTTCTCCATATTTCCAAGTGTCCCCCCAGAATTCAGACTTTCCCAATTCTACTAGTGGCTCCCTGCCCTGCCCTTGATTTATTCTCTCAAACTTCACAGACTATCAGCACTAGAAGACATTTGTATCAAAGTACACTGGCAGGAGGGGTTACCTACATCTGCTGACCCATGCCGGGCCTTCCCTGCTGAGGGAAGATAATTATCCATTCATTACCTTTTTGTGGAGATGCTGGATTGCTATAAAAGGGACAGCACGAGACTCAAACCATTCTAGAATTGCTTTTTAAAAGCAAATTTCTTTCTAGAGCTATTAAGTCCTCGTCCTAGAGGCAGCTTGTTTCCTGGGTCCAGTCCTAGTGACAGTCATCATTCCTCTTAAGAGAATTCTAACCAAGCACTTTTTAGCCCCCGTAATTCCTTCCCTCAAGCCCTACAACTGGATCAGGTTTAAAGCCTCCTGCTGCCTTCTCACTGTCCCACTGCAGCTGCCTTTTCACACTCAGCTGTTTGGGGGGGGGGGGGTGCTCTTTAACCATCCCTCCCCCACTGCCAGCTGCCCCCTGTGATCACTGTCATATTCCCAGCCCTGATAACAGTCCTACTAGTGACAGAATTACTGAAGATGAAAGGACAATTCACATCATACTCGGTCTTCTTCCTCAAGTTCAGAGACTGGATCTCTAGAGGGCAAAAGGGAGAAGACTAATGATTTGTTTGTCTTGGTGGCACAAATGTGTAAGTGGAAAAAAAATTCCTTAGTTCCATTAAAATATCTGTATATGAAATTTGTGCCATTTGCTTCTATACAACCAAGAAACCATATCACAGATGAGACCAATGTTCAATACAAAGAAAATCTGCTTATGGCAGATTCACCAGTAAAATGCATGTGTTACAAATGGTTGCTGCAAAGAGCAAGCCTAAAAAGTGGAGAAACCATGCAACAACTGGCAGAGACTAGTGAAGCTCACCAGGATGCCACAACTGCACAAAATGGCTCATTTCTATTCAAAGAGCAAATATAATATCTCCTCATTGTTCGACTGCAAGGCCTTTGACAGCAGAAGGGGGCTGTGTGTGTGTGAAAGAGCTGGTAATTTTAAACATCAAGGTATTTGTAGCTTCTCTGCACCGAAAACACACTCTAACCCTTGCATCTCTGTTCGGTCTTAGAGAATATAATGAAAATATAGAAACCAAATTAAAAGTCCACAAAGCAACTATTTTGTTTCAGTCTTGCGCTATTTTGGCTTTTTGTGAATGTTGTTTGGCAGGATAGAGTGAAGGTCAAGGTGGGCCATTTCATCATGACAGGGGAATGCTCAGTGTGGAAATCCCCATCACTGAGGTACATCAACTCAATAGTCTGCAACACAGTCTTAGAGTTGACTACGTAAATCCACAGCATGGTCCATGGATAGACAGGGTCAGCCTTGGAGTCACGAAGATCTGAGTTCAAATCCCACCTGTGACACACACTAACTTATACCACCATGGTAGTTACTCAACTTCTGGGTAATCCAGGCAATTCTTTAAGACTGTCAGTTATAGAAGCAACAGTGACCTGCATCCACCAAGGGTGTTTTCACTCTCCAGAGGTACAAGCAGAAAAATAGGATGGTCACCCTGGACTGCCTTATGAAGAAAAAGTCTTTACAAGGTGGACAGGAGGAGGGGAATACTCACTAATGGGGTGAGGTACTCGTACTTTTTACAACAAGGCTGCTAAATGACATTAAGAATCTGTTCCTGGAAAAGAAAAAAAGCCACCAACCTGATGGAACCTCAAAGCATTACTCTTTCATGGATCCCCATATCACCAGGTAGTAGAGCATCCATTAAGGAATGGTCAAAAAAAGCTGGGAAAGAACTGTTTCATTAGAGATGGGGGGAGGAAGATACCTTTTAAATACATTTGAGAAGTTCCCTCCCCCAACCACTACTTAGTGGGACAGTACACCTAGGTCTGGAGTCAGTGTCTAAAGAATTCATCTGGGGGAGCACTGTGCGGTTTCTGGGTGCCGGCTGACATCTTTTAAATAGAAAGCTGGCACTTAGAACAGTGTCTGGCACACAGTAGGCACTTAATAAAGGTCTGACTGATTGGAATGGAAGCCAAGCAAAGTCAGGGCACACACTTGCACTTGGCTCAGCGCTTATGATCATCAATATGGTCCTTGTTTGCTGTGAGATTCCACTTAGTACATTTCCTCTCTGGGCAATGATGGGGACATCTGTCACCCTACTGGATGTATTCTAAGTAGGGTAGAAGGTTAAAAACTTTTATTCTTTTGCACAAATCCAGAATTTTACTTATTTGAAACTACTTCTAAAATATAATAGCATCTACAGAGCACTTTACAAATATCTCATTTGATCCTCACAAGATCTCTGATAGATAGGTGTTGGTATTACCACTGTCTCCATTTTACAGATGAGGAAACTGAGGCAAACAGAGGTTACATGACTCACCCAAAGTCACATAGCTAGTAAAGGTCTAAAGCTGAATTTGAACTCAGGTCCTCCAGCGCTCTATTAACTGTGCCACCTTTCTGACTCAAAGATACTAAGTTTGAACTGTTACTATAATTCTAGGGTCAATTCTAGAGGTGTTCACTAGGCTAGCTTCAAAGTTTTACATTTAAGCAAAGGCTCTTCCTGCCTCTGATTCTCCATTTAAAAACTTAAAGTTTAAAAAAGATGAGTTGAGGAAGGTCCTAGATTATCAAGGCAACAGTGGCTGACACAGAAAGAGCCTCATATATACCCCATATCACTTTACCCTCACAATCAACCCACCTCTGAGGTAGGTACAGGTTTTTTCCCTAATGAAAGGATTTTCACTCATGGTCCAATTAATCAATTAGCAATTTAATCAATCAATCAAGATTACGCTCCAGGTACGGTGCTAAGGGCAGGTCTCTCCCGATTCCAAAATCTACTACCCTATACTGGCTCTCCAAGGAATATACACAGAAAATCCATCAACTATGAAGTTCCACAGCCCCAAGAGGGAAGAATTCCCATCACTTGAAATAAGGGTTGGCGGAGAGCCACCTCTGAAAAGCCTGCAGAGGTATTATTACTCCATTAGTGATAATGGCTATTGATCCAGTCATCCTGGAATATGCATCAGTTTTTTTAAAAAAAAGCAAATTTAAGATACAACAGATTCCTAATTTATCAATTTACTAGGAAGGTGATTTCTTTAAAATTAAGGAAATCTCCAAATCCCTTGTGAAATATAAGAGGTTAACACAGAGGTTTTAATTGTCACTCAAAGAGAGACTCCTTTGCTTTCCCAAGGGAGTTGCAAGTACCAGTAGCCTACTTACAAATATTAACTTCTTAGCAGGCTATTACAAAACCTAAGTAGAAAAATGGTATTGTCTAGGACGTGAGAAATAGCAAGATGCTTAATTCCCCCTCCCCCCCCCAAAAAAGCTGACAAATTCTAGTGGAACAATTCAGGAAAAAGACATATCAATTCCTATCATTCTGAGATATTTCATCATTTCCACTTGAGACACCACATACAACTACTATTGCCTTAAATATCTAAATACTTGGGTAAGATAACCGAATTACATCTGAGGCAGAATGAGACCCAGCTCTGACGGCTGGAAAGAGTAGCCAGTACTACTGGGGGGGCTCAGAGAGCAAGGCTGGGCACTGGCCCATAATGGTAACAGTTACCATTTACAGAGTGCTTGTTATATGGCAAGCACTGTGCTACCAAGTTTTTACCATTCTCTCATTTGGTCTTTGTACCAACCCTGGAAGGTAGGTGCTATTATTATTCACATTCTACAGATGAGGAAACTGAGGCAAAAGGTTAAGTGACTTGCCCAGGAAATCATGGCATTTCCAGGTTTCCTTTGATTCTGTTCCATGCTTTCCCTCCCTCATTCTAAAGCATGCTCACAAGTTCTCCCACTTGTTAAATGTAAGGTTATACAACCACCATATGTGTCCATGATGGAATTTGAACTCGGGTCTTCCAACTCTAGGCTTGGCGCTCTCTCTATGGAGCCATCAAGCTGCCACATTCCTCTAAGGAGGTGAGATTTGAACCCTGGCCTTCCTAAGGCTCTTTCCAAGCTGTTGCCGAATCTACTGTAGACATGTGAACACTTTTCATAAAACCACTTCCCTTAATTCAAACCCAAATCCTGTGATTTGATTAATGAGCTCTGTTACTACAACAAGGTGCAGGTGATAAACCATCCTTTTCTTCAAGCTAATTTTAAGGGAAGTTCATTTTTAGGAGAAATTTTAAGTTTTTATTTAAGGCTGAACCCAAGTGGAGTGTAAACACGCCAAGAAGTTCAAATATTAGTTGCTTCTCAATTGCTCTTTGTATTCCGCCGTTTGTCATCCTACAGAACGACTAGCTGTGATATTAAAAAGAGAAAGACGATCAGCCCCAATGCACATCTGGAGGTCACAGAGCAGTACGTCTAAAGGCAAAGCGATATTGCAAAAATATTCCAGACGGTGGAAGAACCCTTCATTCTATCACCAATGTCATTTTCTACAGTGAAGTAGATACAATAAAATTTTCAGTCCCACTCAGCTCTTGTATCATCGCATTTCTGCATTACCTTGGCCATGGGCCATTGGAACACTCCCTACCACCTGGGCGCATTGCAGCCTTGGTGCCATTATGTGTGACATCACCGTGTTGCTAAGGCAATGAGCTCGAGGTCATAAGCTTTCCTGCAAAACTGCAAACGAGGAAGAGTTAGAAGGTTGGACAGAGCAGTCAAGACAAATCCATTTAAGATCAACTCCTGTTAAAATGCTCAGGCTAATATACTGCAAAAAGAAGAAACTGAGGTTTGAATGGAAGGTTAAAAACCATCAATAGTACCAATATGATGCTGAAATACCAGCTAGATGGAGCATCCACCCCCAACTGTAACATAATTCTAGCAGGGAGGTCCTACCCTCATAACACTCTTTTTAGACATCTAAACATAAAAGGTTTCAGCATGGCCTACTTTAATGATCCAGTTCAACTTAAACAGGTGTGACCGAAATCATGATAATACACAGGGTCGTCCAATTAAGGATGGTTTAGCCTATATACTTGGTTTATTCAGCCATCCAGTTTTAAATTGGTGTATTTTTAATACCTTAGTTACATAACTGTATACCTTCATCTATTTGTCAAGGATATCTGAAAAAAACCTGTCAAATATTAGGAGAACAGAGCTGCCCAAGTCAGCCAGCAGATCCTGCCATTTCCAGGGTTTCTTTGGTCCTGTTCTAAACCTACCTCCCTCTCCCAATCCCCAGCACGCTGACATGTTCCCCCTCTGATAAATGTAAGGTTACTGAAAAAAAATGCTGCAATATAGGCAGACATCTGTGCACCAGACAGGCTGCGACATTTCAAGATCAGCATTTCCTTTTCATCAGCAAGAGGGGACACTCCAGCCTTTTCTTTATTAAAGGGAGAAAAAAAGGGCTCAGACCTGTCTCACGGAACAAATAAAAACCATTTCCCCCCTTTAAAGCAACCCCTCCCTCCCTCCCTCCACCCAGTCTAGCCTCTCTGCAATATGACAAATGCAGAATCTTCTGGAATGACTTGGTACTGCCTCCCACGATCGCTTTGTTTGCAAGATCAGATCAGAGAGATGATTTTTTTTTTAAACTTATAGGGATTTCAATAGACGTATGCCTGCATTTAAAAAAGAAACAGCAAATGTCACAAATTGAACCATTCGCTTGAAGCATAACCTTTATTCTGGGGGGGAAATACCTCACGTTTCAATTAACAAGGCTGCGAGGCGAGAAAAAACACGGAGACGTGTTCGAGACAATAAAAGGAAAAAGATAAAACGGTTAAATGCCCCCCGGCCCCCACCCCTCCTCCCCGAAGGCTGGAAGAAGGGAGGGGGAGGGGGGGCATTTTTAAAGAAGAACCTGAGCAGATAAGACCCACGCACGGCGATCTCCGAAAGACTGGGACTTTTTTTTTTTTTAACAACTGACCCTGGGATTTTTCTGCCCCCAACCGCGATCCCCCATTCTGAATTCCTTCTGGGTGGGGGGCAGGGAGGGGTGGAGGGAGCAGAAGGGAGAAAGCAGGCGCAGGCTGGCGAGTGAATGGGAGAGGCGCCGCCCAGACAGAGAAAGAGGAACCTCCGAGGAGCGACCGCATGGACGCGGCGCCCCCCCCAGCCCCACCCCACCCACTCCCAAAGCCCCCCGCACTGCAAGGAGGGCACAAAGGGTGACCCCCCCAATCTGGCAGCCCAGGGGGGTAAAAGGTGGGGATGGAGGCCTCACGTCGGCCACCCGCCCAGTCGCGACACGAGCCCCGGGGCCCCGTCGCGACAGGGCTCTCGGGCGGCCCTGGCACTGTCGCGACAGAGAGAGGGGGCACTCACGTTCTTCATGGCCGCAGCCATGTCGTCGTAGCGCTCCGCCTGCTCGGCCAGCCGGGCTTTCTGCACCAGTTGTTCGCGGTCCACCATCTTCGCGGGGCGGCTCGGGCCGGCTCCTGCGGGGCTGCGGGACTGCGGGCGGCGGCGGAGAGGGCGCGCGCGGCGAAGGCGGCTCGAGCCCGGGCGGCGGGCCGACCAATCACGTCCGCGGGTCGGTGGTGGCGGCAGAGGCTGCTCGGCTCCGGCTGCTGCTGCTGCTCCTGCTGCTGCTCAGGCTCGTGCTGCAAAGGAGGAACCCGGCGCGAGGCGGCTGCGGCTGCTGCGCGTGCCGCGGGAGAACAACTCCCTCCGGCCACGCCCACGGCCCTGACGTCAGCGCGAGGCCCCGCCTCGTGCCCCCCTTCCCCCCCTTCATCGGCCCTCTCCTTGTCCTCCCCCGTCACCGCCTCGTCGCAAGAACTCCTGGGATGTGTAGTTCTCTCCAAGGGGAGCAAGATCCCCAGGCAACGTCTTGACTGATGATGGCAAGACTACACCTCCCAGGAGGTTGTGCGCGGAAATCCCTCGGTCTTTGAAGGAGGGGAGAGGCCGGGGAGAGTGGGGCCGTTCGCAGCAGGATACCTACAGTAGGAGGGAGGGACTTGGGGGAGAGAGCCTGAGCCACAGGGGGCGGGGGTGGGGGGTGGAGGGGCCACCTTGGGCGCGCCCCTCTCCTCGGGTTGTACTCGCAGCCAGGGGGGAGTGGGGGAGGGAGGGCGCGGCGTGCCATGCGTCACCCAGACGGAATGCTGATTCACTGCCTCTCGAAGCTCCGCCCTCTCCCTCTCTTCGCAGCCCCGCCCTTCCCCCTCCCTGTCCGGCCCCTCCCGGGCCTGCGCGCGTCCTTCCTTCTACCTCCTTCCTCCCTTCTCCCAAGCCTGGTTTCTAGGGACGTTGGCCCTCATTGAATGGCGAGGTGGGGATGGACTCCCTTTTCTTTGGAGGGCCTGTCACTCTACTGCTCAGTAAGCTCCAGTGGCTCCTTACTACCCCTGCAATCAAATCTACGCTCCTCTGCTGGCCTGTAAAAGCCCTCCACGACCTGGGACCGAGCTGCCTTACCTGCTCCCCTCCTCTCGCTCCCCTCTCCCTCCGGTCCCCCGGCCCTTCGAGGCTCAGCACTGGTGTCGTCCCTCTTAGCTAGTCGGGTGTTCCCCGAGAGAGTGAGTGGAAGGCCCCTGAGGGCAGGCACTGGGGTCCCCAGTGTGACCCTGGACAGCCCAGGCCCCTTTGTCCCGCCGGTCGCACCCCGAGTCTGGGATGCTTCCCCGCCTCCCTCGACTCCCCGGGGTCCTGCCTTCAGTACCCAGCTCATCACCCGCTTTCACCTGCCTCCTCTGAAATGAAATCCGGTTTAACCTGGCAGGGACAAAGTGTGACCGACAAGGACAAACATGAAATCTCTATCTGTAGAGACGTATCTATAGAGATACAATCTACAGATGTAGATAGCTTTACATATCTATAGATGTACAATACCTTCATTGCGTGTTGTTTGCAAGATAGAGACATAATTAAGTATCTGGAGATCTCGATAGCTACAGATAGTATCTAGATAGATAGAAGACAGATACGATATCTACATAGATACATCTATTAATATCTAGATAGATCTCAATAGAGATATTGATATATTTCAATAAATACAGACCAATATTAGACAGATGGATTGATGGATCTTTGTACAGTTGCTTTTCTGCTGTCCCCTCGATTTGAATCCGAGGGTCTGGGTTTTTGCCGTTCTTTGTGTTCTTAGTGCTTAGCACAGAGTCTGATACATAGTAAAATGCTTAACATTTTTACTGATTTGTTGCTTGTGGTGCCTAATAAATGCTTATTAAATTGGATTGAAATGGACTGAAATGAATAAAATGCTAAAGTTCATCCCTACTCCCCAACAAAGCTAACCATGGACATTCTAACACTTTCCTCCATCAAGAACATAGTTTGGTTTTGGTTCAGTTCTTTGTGACACAATGCACAGAGAGTCAATGCCACGGAGTCACAGAGACCTGAGTGCAAGTACTGACTCTAACACAGGCTATGTCACCCTGGGCAAATCACTTAATCTCTCAGGATTACAGACAGCTCTCTAAAATTAGAGATTGCAGAGAAGGTTCTGGCTTTCATTGATACAGGGAGTTTCCTCCTTATAGACTCCAATGAAATCACAAGTCCAGTGCCTGTCTTCTCGAATGAATCAACATTTCTCTCCTTCATGGGTCATGGACTCTGGCTTTATAGTCATTTGGAAAGAGCCCTGGACATGGAATCTGGAGATTCCTGCTCTTGATCAGTATCTGTCACTGTGTGACCTGGGGTGAGTCACTTCCCATTTGGGGGTCTGGCTTTCTCTCACTACAAAATGAAGGTTGCTTCCAGCTGGAACGTGAGATAGCATGGTGATCTCATGCCCAGGAAGAGCATCCACCTAACAACCTGGCTCTCAGTAGGAAGGAAGGAGGGGCCAGGATGACAGGGCCACAGAGGGCCACTCCTCACTTTTCTCTACCTTGGGATGAATGGGAAGTTAACAGTGATTTGTCAACAGAAATGAAACTACTTGAGGCAAAAAGGAAACAGGCATGACCAACTGCCCTACATTGTGACTTTCCTCAGAGAACAGTAAAAACTTCGTGCATGGCACTTAATCCCTCAGTATTCCAGTCCTTCCATAGTCCCCCTGGGACTTTATGGGCCTCCTGGGAATTCAGATAAGGACACACACACACACACACACACACACACACACACACACACACACACACACACACACACACACACAAAATCACATAGTCCTGAAGAGGACCAGGGGGCCAGTTTTTAAGACTTCAGCTCAATGAACAACATAACACACATTTACTAAGTGTCTACCATGCATACTGAGGTACAGAAACAAAAGCCAATTAATTTCTGTCTTTAACAAGCTTGCATTCCCTTCAAAGAATACATAATAGAGTCATAGGTTTAGAGTTGGAAGGGACCTTAGAGGTTATGAAGCCCAACCCTCTCCCCTTTTTCTAGAGGAGGAAACATAGATAAGTAAATGCATTGGTGTTTGGAATTCCCTGGGTTTTTTTTTTTCAACTCCAAACTTCTGTTCTGTGTAGATGAGTCAGGGAGGTCTGGTGGGGAAGGAGCATCCAGAGAACAGCTAAGCTCCTACCTCCTCAGCCAGGTCAAGCCACAAACATTTATGAACCACCTATTGTGCACCAAGCTCTGTGCTAAGTGATGAGACTATTTTTTAAAAAAATTTTAAAAGGCAAAAAACAGTCCCTGTTCTCGGCTCATACTTACAGCAACACTAAGCATGTTCAAAGGAACACCCAGAAATTCAGGCAGGACTTCTTAGCCTGAAGAGCATATGCCCTTGGTTCACCACCTTGTGTTTGCTTATTTCTTTAATCTGGCTGTCCAAAGGTTTCTGGGCCTGGCTACCATGTTTACATTGAGCTACTATATAAAGTTCCATACTTTTCACCTGGAAACAATATTCTCATGTCCCTCCTAGCCCTTCCACTTCTAGTATCTAACCATTACCAAGGAAGTTTCTCGGTTTTTCCTATCCAGAATGGCTAGTGCACACACGTTTCCTGGGGAGGAGGAAGTCCTGCCTGACTATAAGCTGTTTGAAGACAGGGATAGTGTCTCATTCATCTTTCTTTGCTTTCGGGGCTAGAAATAGAATGTAGCATCCCCACTCAAGAAGCTTCAGGAAGTGCCCATTTTGTTTAAGATGTAATTAAAATTCCCTCTTTGTCACTATAGCCCTATGACAGTCTGGGATCAACCTATCTTTCCAGGCTGATTATGCTTTAGTCACGTCAGACTCTTCATAATGCCATTTGGGATTTTCTTGGCAAAGATATAGAATGATTTGCCATTTCCTTCTCCAGCTCATTCGATAGATGAGGAAACTGAGGCAAACAGGGTGAAGTGACTTGCCCAGGGTCACACAACTAATAAGTATCTGAGACCAAGTTTGAACTCAGGTCTTCCTGACTCCACACCTGGTGCTCTGTCCGCTGAACCACCTAGCTGCCCTTGGTCACACTTTACTCCCCTTCATGTGCTACATTTTAACCAAACTAACCAACTTGCTATTCCCTATTCACAACATCCCATCTCCTGCCTCTGTGCCCATGTAATAGGGATTTTGCAGAACATTCACAGAGATTTCCTGACTGCTTATAGCCAACCATATGGGGCCAGAATCAATGAGGTGATAAGGTGGATAGTGCTCTGGGCCTGGAGTCAAGAAGACTGGAATTCAAATCCTTCCTCAGATATATACTGGTCATGTGACCCTGGGCAAATAACTTAACCTTATGCCTCAGTTTCCTTTTCTGTGAGCTGATGCTGCTGCTGCTGGTGGTGGTGGTGATGATGATGAGGATGATGGTGATGATGATAGGACCATCTTACAGGGTTGTTTTGAGGATCAAATGACAACATATTAAAGCACTTTGCAAATCCTCAAAATGCCATGTAAATTCCAGCTGTTATTATTATAATTATGTATGTGTAACTCAGCAGTGAAAGCATTTGGCACTTTAGTATCACATATCAAATCTTCAGTGGTCCCTTGGTCCTTCTTCCACTCTTTGACAACAGGAGGGGCATGGATATCTGTGTCAGTTAAAAACTAACTCCCATATGGCAAATAGGTCTGTAACTAGGCTTCCTGTGAGCAGGTAGGAGGATGGGAGGTGCTCTTGACCCTGCCCCCAAACCTTTGACCACTCCCCTGTGGAGCATGGCCCCAATTAGGCAACCTTCTACCTGAATCCCCAGCTGCCTTTCCTGCTTTGGATTTACTTTCTTAAGTATATGATTAAGCATCATTCTCTCTGACACTCTCTTTCTCTCTCTCTCTCTCTCTCTCTCACTCTCACTCTCTCTCTCTCTCTCTCTTTCTCTCTCTCACTCTCTTTCCCCCCCTCTCTAAATTTTTTAAAATTTTGAACTTAAATACAAAATGAGAAAAGAAAAAAGTAAACATTTCCATGTACACAGCAGACCATGAGAGAGGTTTCAATATAAAACAATAAATTTACATTTCAAGAAAACCTATATAATAAATAATATACATTGTTTTCAAAGCTGCCTAGTTTTTCTTTGCTTCCTTGTTGGTTTTCTTTGTTCTCTGCTATGCACTTTTTACTTTATTTTCTTCCCCTCCTACCCCTACCCTAAAAAGGCTATAATTAATCATTAAAAAAAAATATATATATACATATATAGTTATGCATAAACATACACATATATACTCACACACAGATTTATTATTTATATATATATATATATGGAGAAAGAGAGAGAGAGAGAGTATGTACACCATAATATGCTTATTTCCTCCTATCATCTGTATCTCTGAAGGTGGATAGCATCTTTCTTCATAAGTCCAAGCCTTTCCATGTTTTTCTAAATCAACCAGCTCATTATTTCCTACACCACAGCTATATCCCATTGCTTATGGTACCTTTTAGCAGGATGTCTTTTCCTTCCTTATCTCTTTTAATTAGATCTATTTTTGCCTTTGCTTTGTCTGAGATCAGGACGGCTACTCCTGCTTTTTTTTTTTTTTTACTTCAGCTGAAGCATAAGTCTGCTCCAGCCTTTTACCTTTCCTCTATGTATATCCCTCTACTTTGAACGCATTTCTTGTAAACAGCATATTGTAGGATTGATTTTTAAGCCACTCTGCTATCTGCTTTTGTTTTATGGGAAAATTCATCCCATTCACATTCACAGTTGTAATTACTCTCTGTGTCTTTCTCTCCATCCTATTGGTGGGAATCCCCACCACCACTATTTATGGTTTTCTCTCTTCTTCTTTGATTTCCTTCCTCACTAGAGTTTTGCTTTTGACTAGCACTTTCTCAATCTGTCCTCCCTTCTATCCACCTCCTCCCTTTTCTTTCCCCTTTCCTCTCCAACTTCCTATATGGTAAATTAGATTTCTATACCTAGATGATTGTGTCATTCTCTCTTTGAGCCAAATCTGATGATGATATTTATCTCCCTCCCTTCTTCCCCTCTGCTGTAATAGGTCTTCTTGCCTCCTCATGTGATATAATCTACCTTTTTCTGCTTCTTCCTTTCCTCTTCTCCTAGGACAATCCCTTTTCACCACTTAATTAGCCTTTTATCAGCACCATCAAATCAACTTATATCCACTCCCTATGTCTGTGTATACCCCTCCTAAATGTTTTAATAAAGATACAATTCTCAAGAATTACAAGTATCATCTTCCCTTGTAGGGATGTAAACAGTTTGCCCTTATTGAATAACATGTTGTTTTTTTCTTTCCTGTTTACCTTTTTATGTCTCTCTTGAGTCTTGTATTTGAAGATCAAATTTTCTGTTGAGCTCTGGTCTTTTCATCAGGAAGGTTTGGAAGTCTTCTGTTTCATTGAATATCCATCTCCTCCCCTGAAAGATTATGCTCAATTTCACTGGGTAGTTGATCCTTGGTTGTAATCCAAGCTCTTTTGCCTTATGAAATATCATATTTCAAACCCTTACAGCTAGATTCCAACCCAATCACATCCTACCTATAAATCATCTATGGGAACCCTGCCCCCAATTTTCTGCATTCTTTCTACTCTTGGCTCTCTAGATTTTATTTATACAGACAAAAATGAGTTTAAAATAATCAAAATTATCCTTTTTACAGTTTGACAATGCTTTCACTTTTAATACAGTTTAAGGTCTAATACTACTAAATCTACTTCCTTTTCCCCCTGGTTTCTTTGAAGTTTTCTGACCTTTTGTTCTTTCAAAATGAACTTGGTTATTTTTTTTTTCTAATTCAGTAAAACCATTTTTTAGTAACTTAATTGGGATGACATTGAATGAGTAGATTAGGTAAAATTGTTATTTAAAATTATATTGGCTTCACCTACCCATGAACAATAAATACTAATTATTTAGAGTTAAGTTTATTTTCATGAAAAGTATTTTGTGTTTATATTCATATAGTTCCTGTGTCTGTTTGGCAGGTATAGACTCAGGTGTTTTCTATTGTCCAAACATCATTCTCACAATGTCCAGGCTTGGAGGTAACCTTGTGAATTCTATAAATCCTAGGTCTGTGGTGTGACACTGACTGTTAGCAAGAGTAGATTATTCATCAGAGAAGATGATTGCCAGCAAAATGACATCTGGGAGTTTGTTTGGATTTTGCAGAATTGAGGTGAAATGTGGGCATGCCTCTTTGGCAGTTCCACACACTGTTTCCTGTTTTCAGGTCTTAGAACCACATATTTATTTTTCAGATTATGTGTGTGTATGTGTGCCTGGCATATAGTAGGTGTTTAATAAATGCTTATTGATTGATTGATGAAGGGTCTGGAAAGGTTACTTACCTCTAGTCCAGACTTTGCCATCCATTCTAAGCATGACTTTGGTCCTCAACTTTCTCTTTCTGTAAAATGAAGGTCCCTCCTGCTTGTAACATTCTTTGATTCTCTGATCACCTCCCTTAGTGTGCATAAACCACTTTGCATGTTATCAACTGCATGATTTTAATCCTAAATTGCCTTCCCTGGACACCTAGCACCCTCCTCAGCTGGTTCTTTGTCTCCCCCTGCTACCCTCAGCTGAGTCTCCACCCCACCCACAGTAGACATGTGCTCAGGAAAAGCAACCTGTTGTGACATTAGTCAAACCCAAACATAACAGGACAGGTAAAGTATGGATGTAGAAAGGGAAATTGGTTCCAAAGCCAAAGAGAAATAATTTCTGGATGATCCAAGTTTCTGCTTTGCTCCATTAGAACATCTGATAGAGAACCATAGGTACCTATAAGTTTGGAAACAAGCAGCAGTTGGGAGCAGCCTCAAATCTTCCTCATAGGTTCAAAGCTGCATTATACAGAACAAGTCCCTCTTCCACTCTCACTGTTCCAAACATCTTAAGTGGATGAATCTATGGAAATTAACCCTTATGGATACAAATCTTGCTTTCTCTCTAACTCAGCAAAATAGGGATCTAAAGGCTTTTATAAGGACCTATAACTAGGATGGAGCAAATGGCACTTTTACCAGGATCCCGAAATTTAAAAGGTGCTGATTTGTCTGTATTCCTTTAACAGTGTAGAAACACTGGATTTAGTAACCAGTTAGCAAGAGTGATTACTTAAAATAGGAAGCTGCCAGAGCTTCCACCCCCTTCCCCCTAACTGCTCACCAGGTAAACTTTTTCTTGATCTAGTCCTGCCCCCCTCCCCCAAGTTTTCATGTTGCCTACCTAGAGTATAAAAACTGTTAGCTATGGCTCTGCTCTTCCAGTTGTTCCTGGACAGTATTTGGCAACCCAGTAATGGTCAAGGTCTTTGTCTCATCCTAGTGCTACCTCTAAGATCTCTTCCCTTTTTCTTCCTTCCTTTCTTTCCCCCTCGCTTCTTCCCTCTCCCCTCTCTCCTTCCCTTTCTTCTTTCCTTCCTTCCTTTCACTCTCCCTTTTCATTTTTCCTAGCTCATTCATTTGGGATGACTAGTCACATTTGTTATGACTCCTGTAGTTCCAATCATCGAGTACCACTTAGAATATCCAGATGCCTGGATCCCACCCACGGGATTAGGGTGACTCCCTGCTTCATTAACTCTTTTTCTGGTATGAGAAACTGGGCTGTCTGGTCATCTATTTGCTTCCTGCTGTTCCTGGGAAATGGTTCCTGTCACACTCCCCAAAGACCATTCGTCTTCTCAGCCTGACAGTTCTTTACAAATTCTTGTTCAATATTCTAAATAAGGATGGATATCGAGGTTGCTCCCCTCTTTTGTCTTTCTGGGAGGTGGGAGGCATCTCGTTTCAGGGTCTAGAGTCACGTCAATCTTAAGGTCTGAAAATAGTCATTGTGGTATGATGGGGAAAGAACTAGGCTTGGAATCAGGAGGGGACTGGTTTTGAATCCCACCTTTGATACTTCTTTGGTCTTGATCAAGTAGTTAGCATAGTACAAAGTATAAAAATACTATGTAGTCTAAAGTATAAAGATACTATGTAGTACAAAGTAGAAAGATACCAGGTAGTATAAAGATACTATGTAGCATGAAGTATAAAGATACTACATAATACAAAGTATAAAGATACTCCAGTATCTCTGCCAAGAAAACCCCAAATGGAGTCACAAAGAGTCAGACATCACTGAAAAGGACTAAATTGCAATAGAAGTGGCCGTTATAACGCTTACCTGTCACAGGCGTTCTGAGGCTGTTATGTTTGTAACACTTTCTTAGCCTTTAAGGGTCATATAAATATCAACTTTCGTTAGCCTCTCAATTGGGGGATATGGATCCAGAGGCTGAACTCAGGACCGTAATTCCAGAGCTGGAAAGAACCTCAGAGACCGTCTAGTCCAACCCTATCATGTTACAGATGAGGAAATCGAAGCCCAGGGAAGTTGTCATTCCATTGAAAGGGGAAAAGAACGGTTTAGGACCCATCTGAGAAGTAGCAGGATGATTCATTCACCTTTCTCCCTTAATTGTGTCACAAGGTGACACCTTGTGACACAGTTATTATAAGCTTCAACAGTAGAATTTGAACCCAGTTCCAATGACTCCAAGGCTAGTTTTTTTTTCTGCTATACCAACACTCCTTCTCTTTCAGTCAATATGTATGACCTTGGGTAAATCCCTTCACATCTCGAGTCTCATTTCTTTCATCTCTCAGTAGAGTCAGAGGGCTGTGCCCTGATTCTAGGTCTTTCAGCTCTAGCTCCTCCTTCTCCTTGAAGTCTCTACCTAACCTTCTTCCCCACCTGGCTCAAACAGCTTTCTTTGCTCCCATGATCGGTGACCTTCAGAATCTTGGTGTCCCCTTGCCCAGACTGGCTCTTTGGCAGCTGCCCAAGAGATGGGTAATGTCCTGAGAGCTAAACCTTGAGCTAGCACTGCCTTATGCAGCTGGACATCTTGGAGAGCTCTCGCTTTCCTCGGTCCTATCTTCTAAATGACCTTTAATGCATTGTCTCTTATTGATGTCTGGGGTGCATTAGTGTTCTGCTGTTACTTTGCAGCCATAAATCTCTCCCTTCTCCATCCACTCAGTTCCTGGCTTCCTCCAGTGGTTGGAAGGTTCTTTAATTGGCTCATAAGCATCTTCTCCTGTGGCTCAAGCAGGGTTAGAGGGAAGAAGTTATTGGAGATACTCCCTGTGCTCCTGTGGGGACATGGCCCCATCCCTGCTTCAGCAGGATTGTCTGCATACTTGGATCCCTGCCTACCCTCCTGTCCACTATCCAGGATCCCTGACTCAGCTGTGGACCCAAGTCTGTGAGTCCAAAGAAATGACCAGAAAGAAATCCCCTTGTAGGCTCCCTTTCTTTCTGAGTACCACCAAGGAGCTGAGCCAAGTGACTCACAACTTGGGGCATGGGAGTGAGGGAAGGTGGATGGGGGGGAGGGGATAGCCTAAAGAGTACTCCACTGATACAGAAATCACTTCACTCTTAGAGTAGACATAGCCCAAAGAATATCAGACACACACATGCAACACACCAGAAACTGGGGGAAGGGAGGGGTGGCACTGCTGCCCAGGAAAAAAAAAAACAGTGAAGAGGACCCCACCCCAGAAGCAGGAAATCAGTCATTTATTCTGAACATCTCAAAGAATTGGGTGAAAACAAGTCCAGATTGGAGTCTAGCTCCTGCTGTGTGGTCTTGGGGAAGTTACTGTACCTCTCTAGACCCCCTTTCCCAGCTGGAAAACAATGAAAAGAATTCCTCAGTACCTTTCCACTTTACACTGTGGATTGAACAACTAATGAGAATGGGAAAGGGTTGATGGGAACAATGCCATTAATGCTGTGGATGCACCCAGACCTGTGACAGATAGAATCTGTCTGAGGAGAGAGAGGCATCTTAACCTTCACATACTGAAAACAGTTGGGTCAGGTTCTGGGGCAGGGGATGAGAATCAGATCTTGTGGGCTTCCTGGAGTGAGGGAGGCAGGAAGCAGAAGGCAGGAAGAGAGCTGTGTAATCCCAGGCTATTTTGCTGAGTCAGCCAAGAACGCTAATGCTAGCTTCATGGTCATCGAATGGGAATGCTGGTGCTGGTGCTGACACAGTGAGATGAGAAACCCTCGCCTATATTGAGGCAGGAGGAGCAGACAAGTCACAGAATTCCAAATCCTCCCAGAAGGAGCCTCAGAGGCCAGATAGTCCAACCCCATCATGTTAGAGAGGAGAAGGCTGAGGCCCAGGGAGGCGAAGGGGCTTGTCCAATGACACACAGGAAGTGACAATCAGAAGTGGGATTGCAACCCAGGTCCTCAGACTCCAGAACCAACATCCTTCCCATCGTATCACCCCTTCCCCTCAATCACCATGACAAGCAAGGCATGTCATGCATCCAAGGATTTTCCCTGATAACTGCTGAGCCTGGCAGACCAATGCTTTCAACAATCTGATGTCTTTCTGTTTATGATTGTTCTCCCCCACCCACTGTCCCATTCAAAAAATAGAGGACCCAATAATTCATGGGCATAGAGACACTACTGATCTCTCAGCCAGAAGCCAGTTAAGGTTTCTATCCATGGATCAATCAATCAATAAGCATTAAGCACCTACTATGTGCCTGGGTCAATGTTAGGTAGTTCAGTGGATTAGAACCCCAGACCTTGAGCCATTTTTTTTTGGAGGGGGGAAGGCAAGGTAATTGGGGTTAAGTGACTTACCCAAGGTCACACAGCTAATAAGTGTCAAGTGTCTGAGGGCTGGATTTGAACTCAGGTCCTCCTGGCTTCAGGGCTGGTGTTCTATTCACTGTGCCACCTAGCTGCTTCTCCCCCAAGAGATTTTCTATTAGGAAGACTCATTTTTGTGAGTTCAAGTTTGGCCTCAGACATTTCCTAGCTGTGTTACCTAGAGCCTGTTTGCCTCAGTTTCCTCATTTGTCATATGTGCTGGAGAAGGCAATGAATGGCAAACCACTCCAGTACCTTTCCAAGGAAAACCCCAACTGGGATCACAGAGAGTTGGACACGAAGAGAGCAGAGAACTAGGTAAGAGTCAGGAATCCTGGGTTCCGGTCCCACCTCCGACACTAATTGGTTATGTGACCTTGGACAAGTCACTGTCCTTCTGCATGTTTGTTTTCTTATCTAAAAATGAGAGAATTGGGCCAAATGCCTTCTGCAATCTCCCTCAGTCCTAAGACATTACTATTCTATGGTTCATTTGTTTCCAGATGGCATAAATTTTTTAAGCAGAAGATGGATTTTTAGAAAGATTCCCTTCAACCATGGTGCCCAGCACAGAGGGGATATACTTGAAATGTCAGTTGCTAGCAATAACAATGGATGTTTTAAAAAGAGAAGGAAAGTATGGCTATGGGAGAAGGGAGAAAGGAACAAAAGAGAGGGAAAGAACAGGAAAATATGAGAAGTGGGGGGGGGAGAGAGAGAGAGAGAGAGAGAGAGAGAGAGAGAGAGAGAGAGAGAGAGATGGATATGGTGGGAAGTTGCCCTAGGTAACCTCCCCCAGGAGTCAACAATCTTTTAAAGGAAAAGAATCATTTTGGGTGAGTCTTAGAATTTTGGGGAGGAGGGAAGAGCTGGAGTTGTACGTGTGTTTGTGCAATAAACATGATGTGGAGAGTTCCTGATCTGGTGGTCTGAGATACCTCCCATAGAGCTAGGCAAGCTCTCTGGCTCCTTTCTGGGGGTTCTTATTGCGATGACCCAGATAATTCCTGATAGGAGTCCCTGTGAAATCTCAACAAGCCTTATAGTCTTCTGCAAGGGACTGTAGCACATGGCTCTCTTTGGGAGAGGTGCCCCAGACCAACAGCTCAGGGAATTCCCTGATTACTCCCATCACATAAGGGTACACAAACATACACAATGCAGCTCTTCAGGTATGCACATATGTACATAGATGTATATATTTATACAAATGTTTATTTATTTGAGATAGCAGCTAAGTGAGGTAATAAATACTGGACTGGGAGTTAGGAAAACCAGAGTTCAAATCAGCCTCATATCCTTAGGAACTGTGTGACCCTGGACAAGTCACTTAAGCCATCTGCCTCAAATTCCTCATCTGTAAATAGTAACTATCTCACAGCGTTCTTAAATTTCAAAACTGCTTTGCATACTTTAAAGTGTTATATTTTATAATGAT
Organism: Pseudochirops cupreus; assembly: GCA_028627135.1. Taxonomy (NCBI): domain Eukaryota; kingdom Metazoa; phylum Chordata; class Mammalia; order Diprotodontia; family Pseudocheiridae; genus Pseudochirops; species Pseudochirops cupreus. Next base: position 380,015,822 of record CM053584.1, read on the forward strand.
GATGATGATTACAGATGAGGGATAGTGTCACTTAATGGGTCAGGGCTGGCCTTAGAGGTTTAATGGTCTCAGAAGCTGGGTTCAAGTCACACCTCCAACAAATACTGACCGTAAGAGCTTCACAGTTTAACTGCTCAGAGTCACACGACTCCCGAAGGCTGTAAACTGCTGGTGAAGAGACTGAGCCGCATGGATAGTGGGAGTTTCCTTAGTGGGACTGCTTTAGACCAATAAAATCACAGGTCTGTCTGGTGAAATCTCTCTCTCTCTGTCTCTCTCCCCTTCTCTGTCCCTGTTACACACATAGGTAACACGTGTGTATATATGTGCACAAGAGTCCACACTTTGTTCTGCCTGATGTATACATATTCCAAACACGATATACGTACATAGTCAGTTGTTATGGGAGAGCATTTCCACCAAGCTCCTCTGTTCTCTGATCTGGTTCATTCATTTTCATTGTATAAATTTATTTGCACAAGGGAATAGAATTCATCAGAAAGGTGCTGGGTTCTAGTCCTTTATCTCCCTATAAAGAGGTAACTTAGCAAAGGGTTGGTCTTGGAGTCAGGAAGGACTGTGCTCAAATCCTGCCTTCAGGAGTATCAGTGAGTCACAAGGACTCCAAGGCTTGGGTTCTTCATGGGTGATGTCTGTAGTGATACCAAGATCATGGGGCTGATAGGAGGCTCCAACAAGCTTATCTGTATAAACTACTTGGCAAATTCTGATCTATAACATAAACATGAGTTATTATTAACAGTGAACTCTCCATCTTAGTACTCATTGCCTCTGGAAGAGCTTGGGAATGAGTGTGGGTGGCTGGGCCTCAGTTTCTTTATTTTTAAATGGAAGGTTAGATGAGATGACTTCTAAGCTCCCTCCTCACTGGAGGTCTGGGATGGCCCTCCTGGAGCTTCGTCTTATTGGAATATTCCTTAGTACGATGTAGGTTTCAGATTCATTAACTATCACCTGGGAAGGCAGAAAAACACCTAAATTGGAGAGTAATGAGGGATGACAAGAGGAAGTAGTGGAAGGAAGAGGGAAGTATGACTGCAGTGAGCCCTAACAGAGGAAAGGGTCTAGGAAGTGGGGACCTCAGCTAAGAGGAGGAGGCCCAAGTCAGGGGAGCCCAGTGAGGGCTCTGTGTTTGGGCAGTGGGAGAAGGGAGGGAAA
>CM053584.1:380017500-380033533 GCA_028627135.1 Pseudochirops cupreus
TCCCTTCCCTTCCCTTCCCCCTTCCCTTCTCCCTTCCCTTCCCTTCGCTTCCCTTCCCTTCCCTTCCCTTCCCTTCCTTTCTTTCTAAGCCTGGAATCCCCTCTTTGATGCCCACGTACTTTTCTGCCTCTGAAATGGTGATTTTCATCCCAGAATTCCAGTCACTGATTTCTAAAACACAAACTTATTGATGATCTAACCCTAAATGTGGATAGGTTAAATTTTCCAATGAAAATAAAGAGAATGGAGATTAAGTTAACAAAAACAAAACTCAACAACTTGAATATGCAAAACACACCTTTCGAATGTATAGATACATACAGAATGAAAGTGAGGGGAGGAGTTGTGTAAAATGGGTGGTGGGGGAGATGAGATGAGGAGACAAGAGGCATCATGAAGTCCCGATTGGCATCAGAGAACCTGGATTCAGATTCTAGCTCAACTCAACCTTGAGAGGATCATTTAGTCTCTTTGGGCCTCAGTTTCCTCATCTGTAAGATCAGAGGATTGATCTCTATGACCTCAGAGAACTGCCCAAACTCTAAATTGATGATGCTGTGATCACCCTCTCCTCCTTCTGACCAGAAGTGGTATCACCTGCCTCTGAAAGCTTTGATGACTCCATCAATATCTCTTATCATATTTTTCTCTTCCATTCTACCTTGTCTTATGGTTACCTGAGGACATGACTTGTCTCCCCTGTAATGCTCTATAAGGATAGGGAACCAGGGCATCACATTTTTTTTATCCCTCCTGTACCTAGTAAATTTCACACATGGTAGACACTTAATAGGTTTTTATTGAATGAATGAATAAAAACCAAGGCAGCTCTAAAAGGAATAAAGGTAGGATGAAGGAAGGGGTGAGAGGACAGAGAGACTTTGCTATTGGGCAGGAGTGGGCCTCCCTCCAAGTGGATTGTGAGTATATGAAGTTAGGTCTTTTTTCTCTTGGTGCATCATTGGCCAGTTATGGAAAGGGCCTCTGTGCATAATCTAAGGATTTGGCTGGAACACTAGGGTCTCCCTTGGTGAAACCAATTTAGAAAATGAGATGAACCAGTGCCCAGCGCAACAGCATTTATGAATACTGCTGATTCACTAGGGTGAGGTGGAGCATTGGTGCAGAGGATCAGAGGGGTTCCCTGTAAAACAAAGAAGGTGAACTCTGAGCAGAAATTTGGAAGCCAGAGAAGGGAATGGAGTAGCAAGTAGACAGAAGGCATGAGGGACTCTTGAGTGGGCAAGGGTAGTGGGGGCACTAGGAATGGGTATAGCCTGGGTGAAGACAGACAGGAATGTATAGGCAGGAGTGCATGCTAATGGGGCTGACCTAAAGTCAAATGATAGGAGAGGAGGAGCTATCAGTGAACCCCCAGCCCCAATGGCTACCCTAGGTCAAGATCATCCCTATTGGCTGTTACCTTAGGCATATCTCTTCCTTTCCCTGGAGGAGACAAATCACTCAAATGCCAGTTTCTCTATGAAATCCTCCCAGTTGGTTACCAAGGCTCCCTGCTATGGACTCCTATAGCCCTGATTATCTCTATCAGACAGCTAGAAGGGCAGTGGATAGATAACATGAAGAACCTGGAGTCAGGAAGACCAGAGTTCCAATCTGGCCGCAGACACTATGTGACCCTGGGCAAGTCATTTTAACCTTGGTTGAAATGGCCTCAGTTTCCTCATCTGGAAAATAAGAATAATAATAGCACCTACCTCTCAGGGTCATTGTGAGGATAAAAATGAGACAATAAGTCCTCTGCAAACCTTTAAGCATTTTGTTGTTGTTCAGTCCTGTCTGACTCCATGAGCCCATTTGGGGTTTTTAGTGACAAGGCTACTGGAGTAGTTCGCAATTTCCTTCTCCAGCTCATTTTACAGATTAGGAGACTGAGGCAAACAGGGTGAGATGACTTGTCCAGGGTCACACAGTTCATAAGTGTCTGGGGTTAGATTTGAACTCAGAAAGAGTAGTCTTCCTGAGTCCAGGTCAGTGCTCTATCCCCTGTAGCACCCAAGTACCTCGGGCGGTTATTATCATCTGCATTTTAGAGATGGGGAACCGCTTCTCTAAGCAATTAAACAAAGCAATTAAACAAAGGGAGTTATCTCTGTCTCCTGGCTTCCCTGGCTTCCTCTGAGTCTCAGCTAAAGAAAGCTTTTCCCAATCTTCCTTAAAGCCTCTGCTCTGAGACTACCCTGGGGCTTCCTGGATGTAGATCTTGTAGGGCCATATTGTTTGTCTTTTGTCTCCCCCATTCCTCTGAGAGGTCCTTAAGCGCAGGGACCGTCTTTGGCCCTTCTTTGTATCCCCAGGCAGTGTCTGGCACGTAATAGGAGCTTTAAAAAGCTTGCTGACCGACTAGTATGACAGTCTGAGGACCGGAGTTCTCACTCTTAATTGTGTGACCTTGGTCAAGTCGTGGTTTCTTGGGGACTTTGTTTCCTCCTTGGTTAATCAAATGAGGGAGTTGGGCCAGATGGCTTCTGAGGCCCCTTCCAGTACTATAATCCTATATTCCAGAACTATCATCCTAAGTAACTAGTGAGTAGGAAAATTGAGCCAGAACAGCAGATCAGTGCTAGACTAGAAGTCCCAGGACAGTGCTCTTTCCTGTCTGACCCAGCCTCTGCTTGTGATTCTCTGGCTATTTGCTCATCCAAGACTGTCTCCTCCTGCCTGTAAGCTTAGGCAAAAGCAAAACCCAGTTAGTGAACCTCAGATCTTTGCGAAGACTGAGCCCGACCCATTCCCGGGAAGGTTTAAGTAAAAATAAAATAAAAAAAAAAATAAAACAATGACCACAGATCTGCCGGGTCTCCTCCAGGAGGGGATCTGCCGGTGCTGAGTGATGATGGAGAGGGGGACAGCAGTGATCCAGCGTGGGGAGGAGTACAGGGAGCCAGACCACATATTCACAGCCTAAGCTTCTCTCTTCGTGGAAAGGGAAGCTACTGGAGGAGGGAGGCAGAGCTCACTTTGTCTTCCCAGCAACGCCCCTGAAGGAAGGTGGTTTCTTCTTCCTAATAGCCAGAGCAGCTGGGGAGAGGTGGAAGGGAGGATGGGGGACAGACTGTCTGCCTCGGGGCGCCTGTGACCCAACGAGGTAAGGAGATTTGAACCTCCCTCCCTTCCCCTTCCCCCCTACACAGGCTGAGATGGAGGTGGGGGGGGGCGATCTCCACCCTCTCCCCATTCTGTCTTCCATCGGGTGGGGCTGACTTCACTGCTGAGTCACAGTGCGGATGGGCTGGGGCCGGGCCGAGCTTGGGGGCTGGGTTTAGGGCTGGGCGAGCTGCAGTGAGCAGAGAGGATGAGGGGAAAGGGCCCCCCGGGAGAGGCCACCAGATCCTCCGCGCAGCCCAGCCGCAGCCTTGTCTTCCTGCCTCCTGACGCTCGCCCCATCCTGCTCTCCAGCTGCTAACCGATTGGAAGAGACGGGGGCAAGGTGGAGCCATCATCAGTCAGCCAGGCTGGGGGCTGGTAGGGATCAGATACAGAGAGAGGATGGGGGTGGGGGGAGCTAGGGTGCGGTTAGTAAGGATGGACAAAAGGACGCTGGGGCCAGAGAAAATGGACAGCCCCTCTCCCACGCCCCCCAATACCCCCCCACTCCCCATCCCTCCAAAGCAGCATCCAATTCATATACATCCTTCGGCTAAATCCCTACTCTCAGGGATGGTTGGGGTGGGGCACCGGAAATTAACCATCTCTTTAAGAATCGAATGAGGTACTATTTGCAAAACGTTGAGCCGGTACCTAGCCCTTTGAAGGCGGTTAATAAATGCTTATTCCCTTCCGCTTATCTCCACCATCTTCCGAAGTATCAGCACTCCCACACACATACTTGCTTCCGGATAGGCTGAATCCCTGCTCGCAAGATTGGCTCAGAAAACTCTAGACCCTGGGGGAAAGGAGAAGAGGAACGCCCTTGGGGAAGCAGGATGGGCGGAGGTCTTAGGTGGGCTGAGTTCTCTGAGAAAAGAGAGGGGAAGGAGCGAGGTCTGAACCTGAATGTAGTGTGTTCCTCTGGAGGGTGAGATGGGAGGCTTGATTATAACAGCTGCTCTTAGAGGCAGGGTGAGAGACATGAGGCGCAGCCCCCAGTATCAAACAATGAGAGATTCTGAACACTGGAGACTCAAGCTGAACCTTTCAAAAATTCCCGGTGTAGTGGAGACACACACAAACATCTCAGGCCAGGGGTTGAATTTGGTGCTCTCCACGACTCAGGGAAGGTTCCAGTGATTCCCAGGGGGATCAACGTTCGAACTTTGCTAGGGCTGCAGAAAAGCCCTGTCCAGGCCCGGGATGCTGGGATGGGAATGTGGAAGGAAGGCACATTTCCGTTAAGTCTCAGGAAGAGCTTTCTAACAATTTGAACAAAAGGAACTACCTCCTGTGGCTCCATGGTACAGTGTCAGGAGGCCTGGGTTCAAATCCCACCCTCTGATGCTTTCTACCTGCTTGGCCTTGGCCAAGTCTCTGCCTCTCTGAGACTCAGTCATCTCATCTGTTAAATGATGGGATTGGACTATATGACCTCTGAGGTTCCTTTCAGTTCAGTCTATGATGCCAAGACTGAAGGGACTGAGGATGTTTTGCCTGATGATGGGGATGATAGGATGGCATCTAGCTATGAGAGAGATGCCCACTGGGGGCTAGCACTGGCAACAATTCCAATAGCACCAAGATCACGTGCCCAGCCCTGGGCAGCTGCTTAGAGCCACAATGGAGATAGCGGTACAGGAGGAGCATAGGGGGAAGGGAAGGGGAGGAGAAAGTCACCCTCTTCTCCATCCCAGTCATACTCTAGATCCCTCAACCCTTTTCCCACTCTACCCCTGCCCTGGTTTGGGGAGAGGCAAATCCAGTGGCCCAGCTCCAAGGTAGCACCTTGATCAAGGACCTCCTATCTATCAAGGACAAGTCTTTGGAGGCTGAAAGGATCAGTATATGATGGGGCCTGGTTTGGTCTGACTCAAGTCTCTGGCCTCCTGGTGCCTTGAAGGAGGAATAGGATTATCCAGGAGTCCCATCGCTCAGCTTAGGCGGGCACAAATGTTGGAGTAATTGGACTCACTTCCTCATTTCCATCCTTGGGGGCCAGCCTGGTTCAGTGGAATGAGCATTGGTTTAGAAATTAGAGGAGCAGGTTCCCAACTCACTTCCAACACTACCCATGTGACCGTGATTGACAAGTGATTTCCTTCCTCTTGGTCTTAGTTTTCTCCTCTGTCAAAATGAGGATTCAATGGCCTCTGAGATACCTTTCAAATCCTGCTTTGATCCCTGGGAGGTAGGAGAGGGGCTACTTGAGATGGAGCACATCGATTCTTCAGGGTTCTAGACCAAGTCCTCCCAGATAATGAATTCCCTGGGTTGGGGGGAGGGTGACAGAAGGGAGGGAAAGGAGCCTTTGAAGGGACTAACAGAGGCTACAAGGGGAAACATGGGAATGGTGACAGGAGGCAAGAAAAGAAGAGGGAGAGGTCAGTTTGGGCGAGTAAGAGGGTACTCCTTTCCCCCTTATAGGGCTTGGTGGTAAATGCTCCACCACCCCAACTGCAACCCCTCCCTTCCACTCTCAGCCTGGCCCAGGGCTCTGGGGAGTCAGAAGAGCACAATGCAGGACATTGACTCTCGAAACATCTGTATTTCCCAGACTGCAAAGCTCAAAACAATGCTTGTGGGGAGGAGGGGGAGAGGGAAGCTGGAGAAGGATCAGGAACAGAAAAGAAGGGAGGAGAGTGGAGGGGAGAAGAAGTGGGGAAAAGAGTGGATAGGAGGGAAGAAGGGGAAAGGGAAGGGAAGAGAAAGAGAATTGGGGAAGAAGAAAAAGAGGGAAAAGGTAAGGTAGAAGAAAGAAAAAAACAGGGTGAGAAGACAGACTACAGATTAGGGATCAGAGAAGAAAGAGAGAGAAGAGGAGGCTGAAGGGACAGGGAAAAAAATCAGAATCAAGGGCGAATATAGTAAAACAGAGAGCAGCCCACTCCCCAGTAGCTCTAAGATGCTGGTTATGGTTAGCGCTGGGCCCCAAACTTAGCCACTGCCCCTCCTCCACCACCTCCCACATCCTTCTCCCTGCCCAGGGGATTCAGATGCAGCCTTAGAAAGGGCCAAAGAACTGGGAGCGTCTTGTCCCCCTCCCCTCCCAGAGCAGGCATCCCTGCCGTAGCATCCCAGAGAAATGGTCACCCAGACTTTCTCATTACCTCCTGAGACAGCAATTCTGTTTTTGTCAATGCTGGTAGAAAATCTCTCCTTACTTTGAAGCCAAATCTTGCTTCTAAGTTGCCTTGGAATTATTTCGTCTGCATATCCATCATCCAGCAGCTTCTAAGTGCTGACAGTGTGCTGGTCCCTGAAGCAATTTCTGCCTTCCAGAAGGACCAGTTCTATGGATGTGTGTCCTGTCTTCTCAGTTCACTTGGCCATTTGTTGATCTCAAATAAAGGAGCAAGAAGTTTAATGGGCCCTTTTCCTATACCAGGCTGTAGACCTATATATATATGTATGTATATTGCTTTTGGCAGGGGGAGGGCAGGGCAATTGGGGTTAAGTGACTTGCCCAAGGTCACACAGCTAGTTTTTGTGCTAAGTGTCTGAGGCCAGATTTGAACTTAGGTCCTCCTGACTCCAGGGCTGGTGCTCTATTCACTACATCACCTAGCTGCCCCAAAGCTGTAGACATATTGCTAAACCCTAGAACTAAATTGAATTCTATTCAATTAGATTCTCTTCTACTCCTCTCCACTCAACCCAATCCCATTTCATTCTATTGGGCAAAAGAACCAGTGTGATGTAGTAGAGAAGCTAGGAAGACTTGAGTTCAAGTCCCACTTCTGATATACTGACTGTGGCACCCTGAGCAAGTCATTTAACTTCTCAATGATTTAAGCAACTGTCCAAAATGATGATCTCCTGACAAAGTGCCAATTTGCATTGGTAAAGCAGTTCCCCCACCCCCACCCCAGGAGTTCTAAGGAAATAGAAAATCACAGGTGTAATCCCCACCCCGTCTATATGTTCAGTACTTAGTAAGCACCAACTGTGTCCTGTAGTGGGGGAACAAGGACAAAAATGAACAAGGTCCTGTCCTCAAGGGGCTGACACACTATTGGGTGTGAGATGGCTACAGAGCAACACTAGCCTGATGACTTTAGGCAACCCACTTAAGTTCCTCAGACCTCCTTTCCTCATCTACCAAAGGAGAGGATTGGACTTTGGACTTTGGGATGCTTTCCAGCCTAGATCTAGGAACCTATGAATTGGACCCAATCTGCCCCAGGCTCTCAGACCCATCCATCTCTTTTCCTGTTCAAATGGAAACTCCCTGAGGGCAGGAACTGTTAACTGTTTCTTTTTTTTTCTTTTTCTTTTTGGTATTCCTAGCATTCAACAAGTGCTTAATAATGCTTGACTGGCTAATCCAGCAGCCCAGCTCCCTCCTCCCCATTGGCATGTTCTTCTTCCTTCTAAATGTTTCTTTTGTTGTTCTGTATTTCAGTCCTGTCCCGTTATCTGTGACCTCATTTGGGGTTTTCTTGCCACAGATGCTGGAGTGGTTTGCCATTTCCTTCTCCAGTTCATTTTACAGATGGAGAAACTGAGGCAAATGGGGTTAAGTGACTTACCCAAGGTCACCCAGCTAGGAAGTGTCTGAGGTCAAATTTGAACTCAGGAAGATGAGTCTTCCTGACTCCAGGTCTGGTGCTCTGTCCACTTCAATACCAAATGCTTCCTAGAACACCTTTTCCTGCCCTTCCACCTCCTCCATGAAGCCTTCCCTCTACAACTCAGTGATGTCAACTTCCCTCAACTCCTTTGTCATAATGGGTTCTGACATGTGAGTTGTCTCTCCAGGAAGTCTTAGAGCCCCTGGGGGAACAGAAATTCTGTTTTGGTTGTATCTGTAACCCCCAGTGAGCCTAGGCCTCCAGACCCATTTCCTACCACCCCTGACCCTCAACCCTGGCCAAGGAAAGAAGAGACTTGGGGAGAGGGAAGGAGAATGCTCAGCTGCCATCCCGGTGCATCCAGGGCCTTTCCCTCTGCCCCTGGAAGGGAAAAGAGCTTGAACAACCCAGCTGATTTGTCAGGGCCCACGTCAGCTCTTATTTAAGGAGCCTGTGCTCTAAAGAGGTCTTGCTGAGAGCAGTGCTAAAAAAAGACCCGCTACTCACCCGTGGCCAGCCTGAGCTGGACCCTTCAGACAGGAACCTTCCCAGGGCTAGTGGGTGGGGGAAGGTAAAGCATGAGAGAGAGAGAGAGGGAGAGAGAGAGAGAGAGAGAGAGAGAGAGAGAGAGAGAGAGAGAGAGAGAGAGAGTGAGTGTGTGTGTGTGTGTGTGTGTGTGTGGACAGGTGCCCCAAATGCTCAGCCACTCAGAGTCAGACTATTAGGGCAGGCTTCAGGGAGGTCTGAAAGCCACCTTCCCACTGGCACACAGCCTATTGTCCTCCTAGGGGCAGACTTGCCCTGACGCAATCTGGCACAAAACATAAATGTCCGGATTTGATCATTTCAATATGGGTTCAGACCCTAGTTCTTCTATTTATCACCTGTGTGGTGGGAGTAGGGGAAGTTTTTTACTTCCTTGGCTCAATAAATGGATGGTGGGATGAGCTGACTATAGGAGATCTGAGGCCCCTTCAGATTCTAAATCTATGGTTACTGTTCGGACCATTGTCAAGCTCTGGGCAAGGCACAATTGGTCTTAGCAAAGTGTGGATTAGTCGAAGTCCCTGATTCTGGTCCCTCGCCCAGGTGTAAGCGTTCCTTCCTCCCACCTCCATCTTCCTTTTCCTTTTGTAAATTATTTTTATTTGTTCCACTAAATATTTCCCAATTACATATACAAATTTTTTGACAATCATTTAAAGAACATTTGAGTTCCAAATTCTCTCCCTTCCTCTTGTTCCACCCCCTCCTTGAGAAGGTAAGCAATATATGAGATCATGCAAAGCATATTTACATATCAACCATGTTGTGCAAGAAAACAAAAATAAAACGATAAAAATAAAGTTTTAAAAAGCATGCTTCAATCTGCTTTCAGAGTTCATTAGTTCTCTTTCTGGAGGTAGATAGCATTTCTCACCAAGGGTCCTCTGGAATTGTATTATTTTATTGCTGAGAATAGCTAAGTCATTCATGGTCGATCATTGTACAATGTAGCTGTTACTATGTACGATATTTTCCTGGTTTTGCTCGCTTCACTTCACATCAGTTCATACAGGTCTTCCCAGGTTCTTCTGAAGCATCCTGCTCATCATTTCTTACAACACAATAGTATTCCATCATAATCATATACCACAACTTGTTCAGCCATTTCCCAATTGATGGGTACCCATTGATTTCCAATTCTTTGCTACCACAGAAAGAGCTATCATAAAATTTTTAAAAATTGTTTTCTTTGATCTCTTTGGGATATAGATCTAATAGTGGTATTGCTGGATCAAAGGGTACACAAAGTTTTATAGCCCTTTGCCTTATCTCAGGTCAGTGGCTATAGCATATCTTTTCTCCAGCACCTCATCCTCCATCTGCTATAATCCTAGACTTTCAGAGGCAGCAGGATGGTATGCAGTGATTAGATTGCTAAGGTTGGAGGCAGGAAGATCTGGGTTCAGGTACTACCTCTGACACTACTAGCCACATGACCCTGGACAAAAGTCACTCAGTACTCTGGGAGATTTAATAGTTGTACCCTGAGCCCCTATCAGCCTCTGTCAAATGATGGGATTGAACTTAATGGCCTCTGAGTTTTCTTCTAGCTCTAAATCCATCAATTGGCCTTCTAGACCCTGAGGAGGGAAGTCTTCCTTGATCTCCTAGCAGAAAGTGGCCTCCTCTTCCTCTGAACTGCCATGGGGCCTTTTCTCTATCTCTCCAGTGACACATCAAATCTGCCCCTGGATTTTATGAATATGTGAAGTTTAGGTAGCTCCTCCCCTGTACTGTAATATCAGCTCTGGGACCCCAACCTCACTCAACTCTGTGTCTCCCTGAGCCCTAGCACAAGGCTCTATCTGAAGGAGGCATTCGCTAGATGTTTATCATTGTGAATAGTTTTCCACTAGGGGAGGGGGAAAAAAGAAAAGTAAATGATAAAGGCGAAGCTAAGGAGAAAACCAGGATGGCTTTCCTAAGGGAATGGCTAAGGCACTCAGTTGGGAGAGAACTTTCCCTGGGCCAGGAACACCTGAATTTAAGTCCTGTCTCTGATGTATGCTAGCTGTGGGACCCAGGGCAAGTCCCCTGGCCTTTTAGTGACCCTCCCAGCTTCTCCTAAAGACTACACAATGCAGAGGACTGCCAACTATATTGCTAGAGGGCTTTCCTCTCTGGGAGCTCCTTCTATTGATGAAATCACAGGTCTAGTGTTAAAAAAAAAGAGATGCAGGACACCATTCTGCCTACTGTGCAATTTTGTCCAAGATACATGTTCCCCTTTCACCTAGACTGGGACGTGTGCCCAGGAGAAACTTCTCCTTTGTAGAACCCTATCCTGAGCACCCCTTCCAGGAGGAGAGGCAATGGAAAAGCATTTAGGAAGAGTTTAAGCACTGAGAATACAATTAGAAAGTAAAGAGAATGCTTGCTCTCAATTCAAATTAGGGGAGACAATACATCAAGAAGGGTTCATCCTTATCCTTGGTTCACAGCAGATGGAAAATGTTGATTGTTCTTAGGCAGGGAAAGTAACAGGGAAAATGGTGAGGCCCAAAGGATCTTGGGAAGTTGGTGGGGGAGGAGATGGTTGGTCTGCCACCAAGAGGGATACAAAAGAAAGTATGTAGAGGGCTGGGCCCCTACACACTCACCCCACAGTTTGGCTTTGCTTCCAAGGGATCATACCTTTAGAGCTGGAAGGGAGCTCAGAGACCCAGCCATCTCCTTCTAAAAACAAAGAAACTGATGCTTGGAGAAGCAATTTGTTCAAGGTCATACAGATAAGTGACAGAATTGGGGTTGTAATTTCAAATCCACCCTGCTTTTCTCTCTTCAAGCAGTTACTTTCTGGGTACCTTTCAAAAAGTGACTTTGCCTCTCTGGCCCACTATTTCTGCACTTCCTCCTCAGTTCCCCTCTCCTTTGTGTAGAGAATGAAGGGGAGAAGCCTGTGGGAACAAGTCCTAATGTGATTATGGCATCTGTGACTGGGCAACCTCTGTAAAAGGCCTTCAAGGTCCATGAAAAGTCTTGTATCACTAGAGCAACCACTGGAGATGCTAAGGCTTCCTCAGGGACACCTGAGCATGGGATTACTCAGGATCAGAGACACAGAGCTAGAGGGGACCTACATGATTGGTCATCTAGTCCACTCCCTCATTTTTTCAGAAGAGGAAACAGAAACCCAGGAGAAGAAGTAGCTTCCACAAGCTCAGAGAAGCAGTAAAGCAGAAGAGCCAGGATTCAAACCCAGGTCTTTTGGCTCCAAATCTTGAGCCTATTCTCCCCTTGTAAGCCAGATCTCCTAAGGAGGGAAGAAAGTGTAGGATGGAATGATCTAGATAGGGAGCAGTGTGACCTTGGCCATGTTCTGCCAGCTGGCTTGTCCATCTTGATCAATGGGAGATCGATGGCTAGGGCAGGCCAGGCTGGGAGATGGAGCCAAGCAGACCTGGGCTGTCTCTTCTTTCTGCACAATCTGCTGGAGAAATCCCAGGGCCAACCGCCCTGTCTCTGTAAAGAGGGTTCTTTGATGGTTCTCTGGATGAATGCTTCATGGGGGCTGTGATTATCCCCCTCTCTGAAGATCTCTTTAGGAACAGGAGAGTTCCTCATACAGGAGACAAGCTCAGTGGCCCTGGAGTCAAAGGACCTGGTCACAAATCTCACCCCTGTCACTTATTATTGGGATCACCTTGGGCAAGTCACAGCCTTCATGAACCTGTTTCCACTTCTATAAACCGAAGCAGTCAGACTTGGTGGCTTCTGAGGTCCTTCCAAGCTCTAGGTCTGTAATCAGTTAATCAATAAGCCTTGGTTAAGTACTTGCTACATGTGAGGCATTGTACCTAAGCACTATGGACATGGAATGGCAAAAACAGCCCTTGACCTCAAGGAGCTCACATTCTAATGAGGGAAACAGACAACATGCAGTAGACAATATGTAATAGACATGTAATAGACAATATTAACAGACAATATGTAATAGACAACATATAATAGACAACGTGTCATAAACAGCACATAATAGACAACATGTAATAGATAGCGTGGGTCCTCCTTGAAAACCTGGGTCCTCCCAACTCCAAAGCCAGTACTATGGCACCCTCCTTTCCATGCCCCAGCCTCATCACTGAGCCTTATCTCCCTACCACTAGCACTGGGATGCTTTTTAAAACTGAGCATTTCAAAGCCTGTATCCACATTGACGACACTGTCAGCATGGCCCTACCATGATGCTTGACTCTCTGTCTCTCTGCTCCCTACATAGAGAAGCTCTCTGGAGTAGTTAGATGATAGAATGTTGAACTCAAGAGTCAGGAAGACCTTACTAGTTGCATGACCCTAGGCAAGTCATTGACTTGGTCAAGCCTTAGCTTCCTGATGTATAAAATGGGAATGATAATAATACCTACTTCCCAGTATCACCATGGGACTTAATGAGATAACATATTAGTAGTAGCTATTATTGTTGTCAATAATAATAAATCAGAAATCTCCAGCCTTCTGCAACCTTGGTTGTTTCATGGAATTCTGAAGGTTCCCTGGACATAAATCTGTCTCACTAACAGATAAACAAGATCTCCTCTCTTATTTTCCCAGTTACAAGAACAGAAAGATGCCCTGGGGTGTCCTTCTATTCCCACAAATCCCCTGGAACCTGGGAATGTCCATCCTTAAAAAGGAATGCGCTCAGGAAATCTTTCAGTAACCTCCATATGGCAATGTAGTCTTACTCATTAAGCCTTTGAAAGACTCCTCTCTGCTCAGCCCTTTGTTAAGACTCAAGAAGATTCCTCTGAGGAAAGAAGCTGAGGAAATTACAAATGAATTTCTCTGACTAATCAACCCTACTGATCCTAACCAACAAACAATCCATTCTGAGGACCTGGGCCAGCTGTGCAGAGCTAGAAACAATGCCATTGGCCCTTAAAGTTCTATATTGGCATGAGCTGCTATTAGTCAATGCATCTGACAAATATAACTTTCCCATCATGTGCCAAGCTCTATACTAGGCACCGGAGATCCAAACAAGACAATTTTTGCCCTCAAGGAGCTTACATTCTGCTGGAGTTGGGGTGGAGATGGGAAGGCAGGGTAATAGGATTTGAACACAGGTAACTGTAATACAAGATTTGGAGTGGTGGGGCAAGACACAGTTTCTTGACCCATCAAATTAAAGGATCCCTCTCTTAGAAGGGACCCTGAATCTATGATCCTATGCAAAATCCAGACAAAGTGCTCTGGGAATATTTGAGGAGAAAAAAAAAACCCTGTCTGCTAGAGGGATTGGGAAAAGTTTCATGGAAGAGCTGACTCTTAAAGTTTAACCTTCTCAGCATCCTAGAATCTTAATTCTAGAGATGGAAGGTACTTTTGAAGACATTGAGTCCAATCTCTTTTTACAAATGAGAAAAGCATTAAGTGACTTGTCTGAGGTCTCACAGTAGGGTCAGAGGATCATAGATCCAGACATGAAAGGAATGCCAGAGGTCAGCCCATCCAACCTCCTCATTTTACCAATGGGGAAAGTCAGGCTGAGATGATCTGGTTCACCTATGGTTGTGGGATGAGAAGGATTTTGAGAGGTAGAGATGAAGAAGAAGCCAGTTCCAATATTGGGGAACAGCCTGTGCAGGTTCACAGAAAGGTGAAAGGGGAAAGGAGAAGGTTGAGAAGTGTCCCATTGTGGCTAGAACCTAGAGTGTGAGAAGGGAAAGAGAGTAGTGTAAAGGAAGGCAGGAAAAATAGATTGGAGTCAGATTGTGGAAGGCCTTGAATGCCAAGCTGAGTAGTTTGAATTTCTTCATAGAGGCGACAGAAAGCTGCCGAAGGGTTTGGAGCAGAAGAGTGATATGGTAAATCTCTGCACATTACCATTGTTCACAGAATCACAGCATCTCTCCTTTTCATGTGTTACTCATCTCTCAAGTTCTATGGCTCATCCAACACTCTCATTGTCAGTGGTTGTTGTTGTTTAGTCATTTCAGACTCTCCGTGACTACATCTGGGGTCTTCTTGGCAAAGATACTGGAGTGGTTTACCATTTCCTTCTCCAGTTTATTTGACAGACAGGAAACTGAGACAAACAGGGTGAAATGACTTGCCCAGGGCCATGTAGCTAGTAAGTGTCTGAAGCCAGACTTGAACTGGGGAAAATGAGTCTTCCTGACTTTGGGGGCTTGTGCTCTATCCAGTGTGCCACCTAGCTGCCCTAATGCTCTGATTGCTTGAGCCTGATTCGATAGTTAGGCTTCGGGAATCTCCTGGGTCTAGAGGAAAGGACCTGGATCTCTTTGTGCCTCGTGGTGTCACAGAACGAAAAAACCCCAGTTTGGAAGTCAGAAGCCTTGTGCCCCAATCCCAGCTCTCCCTCTTACTAAATTATCTGTTTGTGTTATCTGTTTGTATGCATGTGTATGTGTATGCATGTATATATGTATGTACGTATATGTGTGTATATGTGGTGTGTGTGTGTGAGAGAGAGAGAGAGAGTGACAGAGAGAGACAGAGAGAGAGAGAGAGACAGAGAGAGAGAGAGAGAGAGAAGGACAGAGGGGGGAGAGAGGGAGAGAGAGACAGAGAGAGAGAGACAGAGAGAGAGAGAGAGAGAGAGAGAGACAGAGAGAGAGAGAGACAGAGAGAGAGACCTTAAGCTTCAGTTTCCTCCACCTGGAAAGATGGCCCCTCCTGGCTCTGACATTACACTCTAACTCTTCACAATCAATGAATCTTCTTTGCATAAAAATCTCTTTAACCAATTGCAGGCCAATATAAGCTATCCCTAGAGCTAATGAGTTGGCCTGCCTGAGGAAAGAATCTCCTTGTTTGATTCACTTTTTATCCATCTAAGGCAGCAAAGGAAGAGTCTTATAATGCTCCATCTGGGTATTTTCCAGACACCTAGACAGACACGTGTTCATTCCTGACTGGGCTGATGTCACTGCCTTCCAGCCTCAGAAAGGGGGGAGGGAGTTGACGTGCAGATCAGGTGTGTGTGAATAAGATCGGAACAGCGCCTGGTTCAGCCTCTGACAACTTACCTGGAAACATCAGACTCCTCCCCTTCCCTCCCCCTAACACTCCATCATCCTGAACTGTCTTTCTTTTCTCAGGTAATCTGCGCCTCTACCTCCCTGTTTTGTGCCCTTCCTATCTGCCTCCTGCACCCACTGTCCTATTGTTAGATCCACAGATTTAGAGCTGGGAGGGACCTGGGAGCCACCTAGTCAAAATCCCTCATTTTACAGATAAGGAAACTTCAGCCCAGAGAGGTAGTATCATTTATCCAAGGTCACACAGCTATTAAGTGTCCCTGTCAAGATTTGAATACAGATCTTTGGACTACAGATCTGGATCTCTATTACCTTGTCTTGACTGCCAGCCCCTAGGTTTACTGTGAATGCTGGATCTTTAGCCTCAAGATTGGCCAGTAGAGAAATAAGATATACAGGCAATGGGATATAGAAATCCATCTTGCACTACAGGAAAATAAAAGGGAAGGGGATAAAAGAAGGGGGAGAGGCTGATAGAAGAGAGGGCATATTGGGGGAAGGGGTAACCAGAATGCATGCTGTCTTGGGGTGGAGGAGGAAAGAGACTGGGAGAAAATTTGGAATTCAAAGTCTTGTAGTGAATGTTGAAAACTAAAAATAAATTAACTAAGAAAATGAAAAAGAAAAGGAAAAAAAAGATTGACCAGTAGAGTGGAAGCCCCAAACTTAGAAGGCTGCTTCTACTCCCTTCCCTTCCCTTCCCTTCCCTTCCCTTCCCTTCCCTTCCCTTCCCTTCCCTTCCCCTTCCTTCCCCTCCCTTCCCTTCCCTTCCCCTCCCTTCCCTTCCCTTCCCTTCCC
>CM053584.1:380034033-380098051 GCA_028627135.1 Pseudochirops cupreus
AGAGAGAGAGAGAGAGAGAGAGAGAGAGAGAGAGAGAGAGAGAGGGAGTGTACGTGTGTGGCGTCACCCTTCCTGCCCCAGCCCTTCTGCTGAATGTCGATCTCGGTCACACATCCCTCACTCCCTTCAGACACTGTTTAGCCCCCATTAATTTAAAAGAGTCTTTTCTTCGACTTTTAATTGGAGGCTACAAGGAATATCCCATTGATGATAAAAGTATTGATTTCACTTAAAAGAATGAGAACAAAGTCCTTTATTTACTTGGCAACTATAACTTGGTGGCTACACAGATTCCCTACCTGGCATGGAGGCTTGGGGCCTCCTGACTACTGACTTGCCCAGTGGGGAGGAAAGGGTGCCAAGGGATAGAGAAATCACCCCCCTGCTCCTGAGTTTCCCCTTCCTCTTGGGGACAAGAAGATTTTCCACTCCTGCACCTGATGAGGGGACCTTTGAGGCAGGGACAGACAGAGCTATATGGTCATGATCACTGCCTGTGACACTCTTGTCCCACAAGTGAAGGTACTATGATCCACATCTGCCATGCTCCAAGCACCATTTGTGAGGGCCCTGGTTGAGGTGGGGAGGAGGGGAAAGATCCAGGCAGGAGATGGGAGTGGGGAGTATGTCTGGCCTGCCCCTTCTTAGAGAAAGATAAGCAGAGTCCTGAGGTGGGAGCTCTTAGGAGGGGGAGGGTCTTTCCCCAAGATGCACCTAAGGGTATCCAAGTTGAGGTTGTAAGGCCCCATTGAAGCTCCCACCCCCACTTCTGTGAAACTCACTCCTCCCCCTTTCCTTTCCCCCAGTGATGGTCAGAATCCCTGATAATCTTTGGCTTTCAGACCTGGGAAGGAGGGGAGTCTGGCCATGTCACCTGCCCCAGTGATCCCAGGTAGGGGGAAGCATTGCTATAATCCAAGACACCCCTCTCATTTTTGTAGGCATCTTGACCTTGAGTTCACTGTAGCCCCACCAGGATCCTTTAATAATTTAGGGAAGGGTGGTGATGTTTCTTCTCCCATGATGCAGATGGGGAACGCTGAGGCCCAGGAACGTGAAATGAGTTTGTGATGGAAAGCGGATGAAAACTCCAGCCTGGGGTAATTGTTCTTGGCTGGCACTGTCTAGGTGTGTGTGGCCCCTGTCCTCACTCCACAGGAGGGGACTCCCAATGTCAGTGAGGACTCTTCCCCATTGAGAGGTGCTGGAGAACTGGGGGAGCCTTGCTCTTGCACACAAGGTTATCGGGGGCTGCAGGGATAAGAGGGATCACCGTGGCTGGCACTGGGCCCCAGCATCCTCAGTATGGTCACAGTTGTGTGCATTCCAGCGGATGTGAGAGCATCGAAGCAGGGACACCTCATTGCCTTGGCATTTGACATTGTCCAGGAGGATGAGGCCCTGGCCTGGGCCATACTGAGCCTCTCCAGGGGCTGCCAGGGCCTCCCCACAGCCGAGCTGGCGGCACACCACACCCACAGCCCGCAGATCCCAGGCATCATCACAAATGGTGCCCCATTGACGCAGGAGATACAGCTCCACCCGACCCTCACACCGGTGGCTGCCGTTTGCCAGGCGGAGATGGCCTAGATGGAAGGCAGAAGGGCAAGAAGAGGAAGAGGAGGAGAAAGAAAAGGAAGAGGAAGAGCGACAAGATGAGGCATCCAAGGGTGGATGGGGATAGAGCACAAATATCTCCCTACCCCTCACCTTCAATCTGTGTCCCAGGAACCAAGCCCCAGGACAATGTCAGCTGGGCCACACCAAGGATCAAGTGAGACATTGTCCCTGCCCCCCAGGCCTTGGCCTGAGGCAAGTAGACCCTGTCTCCTGCCTGTAGAAAGCCCCTGATCTGCTGAAGAGACACAGTTCATGTCTTCAGGGAGCCTCAGATATGGTGGAGGAAATATGTGGAAAAGAGATGACAGGTATTTGAAAAAATCTATAAACAAGCGGGAATTAATGAGAGGAAAAATCAGCATCTTGGAGGTGGAGGAACCTTAGAGGCGGCTAAGTTCAGCCCTTGCCTGAAGAATTCATCATCGCCAGCCCTTAGCACGGTGCCTGGCACACAGGTGCTTAAGAAAGGCTTGTCGATATTTTTGACTGGTTCTAGGACATCCCTGGTTCTGTCCTCTGAGGAGCACACAGAAGGAGCAACAGTCTTTCAAACTTTTGAAGACAAATATCGAGTTCCCCATATACTTTTTCTTTTCTAGGCTCAATATCCTTAGTTCTTTCAGTAGATCCCCATATTACATGATCAATATTTTCTTTCTTTCTTTCAATTTTTGCTTTTTGGAGAGGGGACGGCAGGGCAATCGGGGTTAAGTCACTTGCCCAAGATCACACAGCTAGTAGGTGTTAAGTGTCTGAGGCTGAATTTGAACTCAGGTCCTCCTGACTCCAGGTCTGGTTTCTCTATTCAGTGCACCACCTAGCCACCCCTTAATATTTTCTTAAAGGGAGCAGCTAGGTGGTACAGTGCTGGGCCAGAGCTCAAATCTGGCCTCAGACACTTCCTAGCTGTGTGACCCTGAGCAAGTTACTTTACCCTGCTTGCCTCAGTTTCCTCATCTGTAAAATGAGCTGGATAAGGAAATGGCAAACCACTCTAGTATCTTTACCAAGAGAATCCCAAATGGAATCATGGAGACTCAGACATGACTGAAAATGACTTGAACAACAAAACTCCTTCCTAAAATGTGACATTCAGAACTAGACATAAGATTCCCACATATCCTCATATCCAGGCCTAGATACAGTGGGACTCTTTACCTCTCACTGAACGCCGGACTTTTGCTAGTGAATCCTTGAGACCACCCACGCTTCTCCTGCCTACCACTTTCCACTTTTAGCTTGAGCTTGTGGTCAGCACAAGCAAGCACATTTCCCCCACTAGACTCTTAGGGGAAAGGGAAGAGATTGGCTGTGTCTTTTCAGGCTTGATCTATCATCTGTATTCCCACCCTAGACCCTTTTCCAGTCCCCTTCTCTATGACTTCATGATAATTGTAGGCTGTGAGCTGGAATGGACCTCAGAAGCCTGACTGGCCCATTTTATAGATGAGAAAACAGACCCTGTTCAGGATTTGAATCCAAGTCTCCTGACTCCCAGCCCAATTCATTGCACCACCCTCTACTCCAGGGTGAGGGGGCCAGGTTGGGGCACCCACTTACCATCCCTGGGAGGTACGCTGACTACCACCTTTGTTGTAGTCTCAGGAACATCCTGCCAGACCTGCTGTCCTGACTCTTCTACCCCTGGCTCTGTGAGAAAGAACGGGGCCAGACCAGGGAGGAATGTGGGCCATTCAGAGCAAAACAGGAAGCCACAGCATTCAGGAAGGGGGAAGGGAAGAGAATAAGTGTTTATGGACTACCTACTGTGTGCCAGGCCCTGTGCTAAGAGCTTTAAAAATATCACCCCCATTTTACATTGAGGAAACTGAGGCAGACAGAGTTGGGGTAACTTGCCCAGGGGCACATGGCTAAGCGTCTGAGGCTGGACTTGAATTCAGATCTTTAGGCCTAGTCCTATTTGCCTTGCTGCCTCTAATTATGATTCTAGGGGAGGAATCCTCTGTGATTGTGGGCAGCCCATTGCAGCCACAAGGGGTGGGGAGTTTTTCCCAAGGCCACCATTTTTCTTGATGAGGGGTCCTTAAAATTGACAAAAAGGTAGGAGCTGCCTCTCTCCTTCCTCCCATCCCTGGAGGATGTCTCTCAGTCCTGGGTCTGTGGGAGCTGAGTCATGAAGAGGTTCCCTGTTCCCTTTCAGCCCAAGAGAAGGGTGGAGCCAGAGTGGTCACGCCTACAGCAGATGGGATCCAAGGATCTAGAGCCATCTAGGCCACTCCCCTTTGCATGAATAAAGAAACTAAGGTACAGAGATGGGGAAATGACCCCTTAGAGTCATAAAAGTAGGACATAGAGGAGCTAGGGATCACGTACAGGTCTTCTGACTCCCCAAACAGTGCTGGGTTCAAATGTCACCACTGATGCTCAGTACTGGTATGAACTGCGCTCAGTTGCTGCACCCTAAGCCTCAGTTTCTCCATCTGTCAAAGGAGTGGGTAGGCCTAGCTGGTCTCTGAGGCCCCTTTCAGCTCTAGGTCCAGGCTCCAACACTCCTGTGACCCCGTTCCATCATATCACAGGTTTGTGGGGATGCCACAGTACTTTGGTTATTGGTTAAGTGAAAGGGGGGGAGAGAGAAATGGATCCTGAGGGTCTTGAACATGGGACTGACTCTTCATAATTAGGTATCAATTAGTCAAGTGAAGAATTTTAAGATGAGATGAGGGTAGAGTAACCTGAATTGCAAGGACTGAAGGGAGAGAGTTGGTTGAGAGGGACAGGAGGAGAGACTAACTGTTAGTATGGTCAGGAAGCCAGACTAGCCATAAAGGAGGAGCTGGGCTCGATACCTAAGGAAGCTTTCCTTCTGGGCTTGGCCTCTATCTTGTTCCCTCCTTTCTACTCCCGTGAGCTATGGGTTTTGGCTTCCTTCCTCTCCCAGTCCCCAAAGGCTTGGGGCCTCCCTTCTCCCACCCCATTCCTACTCACCCCTACAGATGGCACCTGCATCCTCATGGTGTCCACAATTGTGCTGGCCCCAGCCCAAATGGAAGCAGTCTGCCAGGTGGGTCTCCATGCCCGTGCAGTCCACATTGTCCAGGAGGACAGGGCCCTTCCCATAGCCAAAGTAGGCCAGAACAGTGGCCCCCACGGCTCGCCCACAGCCCGCCTCCCTGCATGCTACCTGGGCATCAGCAAAATCCCAGTCGTCATCACACACGGTGCCCCAGCGGCTTTCATGGAGAACCTCCACACGACCCTGGCAGGGGCCATTCCCACTGACCAGGCGGAGGCGGCCACCTAGGGGGTAGGACAGGGCTGGAGGAGACACAGACTCCCATACACCCCAAGTCCTCCCCCTCTAAGACTCGGCTTTCTAGGAATTTCCAAGCCTGGGGCAGGAGAGGATTTGAAAGCTCCTTCATGTGAGAACTGCCCCCTCCCTGGCCTTCATCTAGCCCAGGCTGGCCCACTTACTTTTCTTTCCTGGGGCCATGGTAAGGATGGTGGTTTCCCTAGTGTGCTCCACAGCAGCTTCAGTTACTGAAAAGACCACAGGCCTGAGAAGGTTCTGGAAGCAAGAGGCCCCTTGGCTTCCTGCCAGGGGCTAATGAGGATCATGGGCATAGGATGGGGACTAAGCGGGGGAAGGGTCTGAACGACAGACTTACTGACCAAGAACCCTGAAAACAATCTCTGGTAAAGCCTCAGCCCTTAGCCCTAGAACCTCATCCAACCCCATCCTTTATCTTCTGACCAGACCTTCCCCTTGACCTTCCCCTACCCCAGCTTTACCCAGCTAGTAAGGAAGAAGGCAAACTCCCATGTTCCTGACTCCCCATCCAGGGCTCCATCCACCACACAACTAGCCGCCCTGTGGGTAATTATCATTAGCTAGAGGCAGTCATGGGAGTGGAAAGGGTTCCGACTTTGCAAGTCCTGGGTTCAATTTCATCTACCACCCATGTGACCTGGGGCAAAGCATTTGACCTTATATTTCCTGATCTGTAAAACCAGAGGGCTGGACCAGTCTCTGAAATGCCTTCCCTCTCTAAAGCTATGATCCATTTAAATCCTGCTTAGTTTCCTTGAGTCTGGGATCCCATCCTAAAACGTTGGGGGACGTCTCTCAGTCCTGGCCCCATAGGGACCAAGCCAGGGAGAGATCCCAGGTAAGTTCTCTGAAATTCTACATCCCAAATAAAGGTAGGGACAGCTAGATGCAGTGGAGAGAGCACTGGGCCTAGAGTGAGGAAGACCTGGGTTCAAATCTGGCCTCAGACACTTACTAGCTGCATGACCCTGGACAAGTCACTTAACTTCTCCTTGCCTCAGTTTCCCCATCTATAAAGTGGGAATAATAACAATGCCTGTCTCCCAGGGTTGTTGTGAGGATCCAGTGACATAATCACTGTAAAGCACTTAGCTCGGTGCCTGCCATATAGTAAGTTCTGTATAAATGTTAGCCACCACCACCATCATCGTCATCACATCACATAGAAATGGTCCTGGGACAAGGCACTATCCATTATTTTTTTATACTCAGTGTTCTAGAGACTATTGTGCAGGTGAATAAAATCATTGCTTTTGTGGTTGAAGTGATTATTTTAAACCAATCCTAATCCCACCCTCAAATTTGGCCTCATTCTAATGTCCCCAACCTCACACTCAAATCTAATCCCGCCTCACTGCCCCAAATCAGCCCTCAAACCCCCACTGTGCTCCCAACCTTACTCCATAGCCTGTTCCAAGCCCACATGAAATCCTAATTTTATTTTTTTATTTTTTTTATTTTTTTGCTTTTTGGAGGGGGGAAGGCAGGGCAATTGGGGTTAAGTGACTTGTCCAAGGTCACACAGCTAGTTAAATGTCAAGTATCTGAGGCCAAATTTGAACTCAAGTGCTCCTGACTCCAGGGCTGGTGCGCCACCTAGCCACCCTGAAATCCTAATTTTAGCCCCAGATTCTAATCCCATCCCAAAGTGGGTCCCAATTTAACCAAATGCAAACTCCAGCCTTCGTCCCCTATTCTTGTTTCAATCCTGTTACAGTTATAATTATTATAATTTAGTAAGGCTAGCTCATTTATACAACCCTTTAAGGTTATCCCATTGGGAAGATGGGATAATTATCCTAATAATGGGAAATTATTCCATTCCATCCTCACACTAATCCTATGAAGTAGGTACTTCTAGCCCTTCCCTCTAGGGTTAGGGACCATTTAAAAAACTCTCCTGAGGGACCACTAGGTGGTGCAATGGATAGAGTGCTGGCCCTGGAGTCAGGAGGACAAATTACTTCACCCCAAGCTGTGGAATATTGCCAGGGGTGGGCAGGTATCTACAAAAATCCCAACCCTTATCATACACCAGGGTATTTGAGATCTCCTATAGCCTAGCCCGGCCCTACCTTTCCAGCCTTGTGTCCCAATACTCTCCTCCATGAACCCTCCACTCCAGTCAATTTAGAATTATAGTATACTTGATAGTAGAAGGGACCTCAGAGTCCACCGAATCAGACTCCTTCATTTTACAATTGTTTTCATGATACTTCCCAGTTTTTCCCTCCCTCAGTTTTCCTTCCATCCCCATGAAGATTTCTACCTTCAAGTTCTGGGGCTCTCGATTTTTCTGCCTCCTGGGGTGGTATCCACTCCTTCCTGTCCAGATCCTACCTACCCTGAACTCCTTCACTGACCACGGCAGCCCAAATGATCTTTGATCCTACTACCCCTCCCTCCTTCTCAACTGAACTCTTCCAGGGATGGGGACTTACCAGAACCTATGCTGTGTGACTGGTTCTCTTTCCATGGCTATGCCATTGACTGACCAACTAAATGGTAAGCTCCTTAGGTTAGGGGAGAAGCTAATCATACCCTCCCCCAGATAATCCAGCTTTCTCTTAATTCTGACACCCATTCACCCCCACACTGATGGCTAAACTATGGATGCCCTGCTTAGAGGTTTGGCAGCTTAGGGATCTGCTCACCCAGGAAATGCCCCGGAGCTGTCCAGCACAGAGGGTTCAGGAGGCTGTCTTCTTCCCCCTTACCTGTAACTGGTTCAGTGAGCCTGACCTTGCCATCACGGGTGACCAGGGATGGTGAGGACATAACAGTGGGGACACTACGTCCTACAAAAAGAACAGGAGAAAATGAGGTCTGAGATCCTCCAAGGACCAATAAGCAGTTAAGGGACGTGCACCACCCAGGCCAGTGATTTTATCCATGTAGGAACCTCCCAGGGGGGAAACTCCCTCTCCCGATACATATCCATGCCTTCCCTGCAGTTTACAATCTTAAGGAGTTGCCTAGGGCACTGAAAGTGTAAACAGCTTTAGAGCAGAATAATTCACTGGAAGTAGCTCCAACTCGGTAGTCAGAGGACCTGGGTTCAAATTCTAACTGATATTTTGTAAGTTACTTTGACTCTCTGAGCCTCAGTTTCCTCCTCTGTAAAATGAGGAGGTTGGACTAGGTGACCTCCAGGGTCCCTTCAAGCTCTAGCTCTAGGAGCCTATGACTTGTCCAGGGTCATGCAGTCAGAGATCTTCCTTACTCTGAGATCAGCTTTCTAGCCATTATTCTATCTCTTTCCTGGGTAATCCTGGGACCTTTTGGAGGAAATTAATGTGATTAGTGGCATAAATTATTACTGGGGAACTCTGGGAAGCAATATTTCAGTTACAACTCACCTTTGGAGTCAAACCCAACCCTCCCAGGAGTAGCCCAATAGCCCCTGCTTGCTTTGTATCCCTCCCATCAGCGCTCGTGTGTACACATATCTAGGGGAGCAGAGCATGGACAGAGGAAAGAGAAGAAACTCGATGCCTCCCCTCATTGGCAGAGCCCCTGGAATACACAGTGCCCAGCTGGCTAATAAGGGATGCCAGGGTATGATTAACATTAGAGACAGTAATCAGCAGATCTAGCAGAAATACGGAATGTGCATGGGGAGGGAGGAGGTAGGCCAGTACACATCAGCTCCTGCCCAGAGGCAAAATCCCAGTCATTCAGAGCCACTTCCTTTCCACACAGAGCCAGTGCCCACAGCACCCACAGGGATGCTCTGTGCCTAGTTGACCTGGTCAGTATCTTCCCATCTCTCCATTAGATAGAGAGGAGATGGGGCTAGTCCTTCACTAAGCAGGATGACTGTTTCTTCCACGGACAGGAAGAGTACGGAAGCACTTCTCCCCAACTAAATCCTGCTGAAAGAAATTCTTGCCACCAGTCTGCCCCAGGGCCTACAAATGTCTATTAGTTTTTTACTCCCCTGTAGGAAGGCATTAACTTCTGAAGGCTCAGGTGATAATGAAAACAAGGTCCCTAACAGGAGAGGTTCAGAAACCTGGTGGAGGTGGGGACTATCTCTTTTCTATTGAAATGCCAGCACCAGGCCTAGGGGTATGTAGTTTATGGGGGATATCTGGGTGCCCCCGTAGCATAGCCCCAGGGTGTTAGGGTTGGCACAGCTCAAAGGATGGGTGAATTTGAACTTAGGGGTAGCAGGAAGGAGAGAAGGGAAAGAGGAATGGGAAAATGGGCAGCACCCTGGGAAGAAGTGGGACCTGGCTAGCAATGAAAGTGGGTGAGGACCAGATCACATCTCCAAATGCTGAATGCTCACCTTGAGCCCACTTTGGCAAAAAAAAAGCTTAACGGACTTTCAGTGTGACCTTAGGAAAGTGCCAGGAAAACTCAGTGGGGGACTCAAGGGGCAAAGATGGCACTGGGACTTTAAGATGGAGTGGCCTGCAGTATGAAAATGGATGGCAGAACTGACACTGAGAGTCAGGTCTCTTACTTGCTAGTTCAGGCCTCTTTCCTCTAGGATGCATTGTGGAGGGTTTGGTGCAATAGAATGTTGTCTCCCTGGCACATAGGAAGCACTTAAGAAATGCTTGTTGCTGATTGGCACCCTTCTCCCATTACCTGAGCAGATGACGCCAGCATCTTCGTGGTGCCCACAGTTGTGGATGCCCCACCCCAGGCTGGGACATGCTGCCAGGCGCAGCTCTCGGCCATCACAATGGACATTGTCTAGGAAGATATGACCAGTGCCATAGCCAAAGTAGGCGTTGGTCTTAGAAGCCACAGCACTGCCACAGTCCAGTTGGCGGCAGACCACAGCGGCATCTGGGAGCCCCCAGTCGTCATCACACACAGTGCCCCATGTGCCACCATGCAGGATCTCCACTCGGCCTTGACAGGGGTTGGCGCCTCTCACCAGGCGAATGCTGCCATCACCTGGGAATGGTCAAGGGATAGGAAAGAATTATATCCATAATGCCATGTACCTTATAATCCACAACCATGCTTCATGCATTGTCCTGCCAATCCACAGTATATCACAATGCATATCCAGTGCCAAGTGGTCCCTTCCCATTCGTAACTTCCTGACAGCCTCTCCTGTCCTAGCTAAGTAGGAAGGGCATGACCAAAAGGTCTCTGATCACATCATCTCCAGGCTTATTACTCTTTATTCCCTTTCTAGAGTCCTGTGTTCCAGACAAATTGGTTTTCTTACTGTTCCCATACAAAACATCCCATCTTCCCTCCATGTCTTCATACTGACTGGCCCTCATGCCTCCAATGAACTCCCCCCTCATCTCTCTTAGAATTGTTCCAATCCATGAGCAGGGGGCCAGCTCCGCTTAGATGCCCACCTCCTGCTCAAGGCATCTTCACATTCCTCCACTTGCTGATTCTCTTCCTAAAGTTATTTCATGTTTATTATTTTTTATTATTATGTATTTACTCAAGATCACAAATCTAGAGAGGAAGAGATTCCCCAGGACCATCTGGTCTAGTGCCTTTATTCTGATGGCAAACGGGAGGCCTACACGGGCACAGTGACTTGCCAACATCTTCTTGGTGGAGTTATCATTTCTTCTAGTGGAATGTATGCTTCTTGAGGGCAAGGCTTACTTACTTTTCAGCAAAGTGCCTGGCACTGAATAAATGTTTATTGGATGAATGAATGGATGAAACCAGCTCTGCAGGCTAGGAACCAGGGGAATCTTCCCCAGTCACCTACCTATCCCATTCTTCAGGGGGATGGTGGTGGGGGCTCTGCTCGTTAATACTTTCCTGGCCAACGTTGGTAAGAGTTCTGAGGAGGGAAAACATTGGGGTGAGGAGGGAATAGCTGATCTGCTGTGCTGAGTCCTGGGGGAATCTTGTATTCATCCCTGGGGGTCTTACCTGCCCCAGGGAACTCTGGATGGGAAATATTAGCTTCTCAGAATTGTAATGGGGGAGACAGATGGGGCTGTCCTTGACCGTGGGAAGGGGGAGCTGGGTTCCAAAAACCCCAAAGGACTATCTCATAGATTCTCTAAGGCAGTGTGACCACAAACACAAGGTGAGAGGTGTGTGTGTGTGTGTGTGTGTGTGTGTGTGTGTGTGTGTGTGTGTGTGCCTGAGAGAGAGAGGGAGAGAGGCAGAGAGACAGAGAGAGATAGAGAGAAACAGAGAAAAAGAAAGTTGGAGAGGGTGACAAAGACAAAAGAGAGACAGAGGCAGATCTAAACATAGAGACAGAAATAGGACGAGACCCAGAGAGAGACAGAGAGATAGAGAGACAGAGAGACATACATGCAGAGATGTTTTGGCCCCAGGCAGCCTTGGAAATTTTCTAAGACTAATATCACTCCAGGGAGCTAGCAAATTCTGATGAAATTTTACCCTGCAAACACTCTGAACAGAGGGGAGAATTCTTGAGCAATAGGAAGAACTGGGGAAAAGGCAGTTCATTGCCCGGAGAACATTAACATGCAGGGTGGGAAGGAACCCCTTTATTAACCTTCTATTCACCTTTTCATCCATCCCCCCCAACCTCGGGCAAGACAGCCCTCCAAATTTCCCATGTTGTCTTCAGAGCCCTCAATTGGAAATTAGGAGACATGAGTTCAAATTCTAGTCTTGCCAGTGATTGACTATGGGACTATGGACAGCTCACTTTTTTTTTTCTGAGTCTCACTTTCCTCCATATAAACTGGAGGCAATAATCCTTTCCCCCCTCACACAGTTATTATGAGAACAGACTGCACTGAAAAACAAATGAAAAGTCCTCTTCTAGTGTAAGGAATCATTATTTTTAAAGAACTTTAAAGAAAAATCTGATCAAGAATGGTTTAGATGTGGGACATTAGAGATTGTGAGCTATTTGAGGCCAAGGATTGAATCTTTAGGCACCTTCTTGGTGTCTCCAGCCTCTAGTGAAGTATCTTAAATAGAATAGGTTCTCAGTATGTTCTTGCTGATCGTGGGATCAGGGAAACTGAGGCCTGGGAAGGTCACAGGACTTGCCCAAGGTGATGATGGAACCAGGAGGACAACATGAGTGAGCCTTGGCTCCCAGTTCAAGGATTTTCCCACTATGCCCCACTCTCTTCTCTTCCTCATCTCTCTTCCCAGACCCCAGTCCCCAGTTAAATGAGAAGGGACCACGTGGTTCTGAGGTCCCATTGTGGTTTCTTTTTCATCCCACTCACCATCGCACATGACAGCCACATCCTCATAGTGATAGCAGTTATGGACACCCCAGCCGTGGCTGCCACACTCACTCAGGGCCGCCTCCTGTCCCTTGCAGTCCACGTTGTCCAGTTGGATGGGGCCCCGGCCCTGGCCAAAGGCAAGGGGCAAGGGCACGGGCAAGGCATACCCGCAGGCCAGCTGGCGGCAGACTACATTGGCATCAACCACGTCCCAGTCATCATCGCACACGGTCCCCCAGGAACCATTGTACAGGATCTCCAGCCGGCCCTGGCAGCGGCTGGGTCCCCCCACCAGCCTTACCTCTGAGGGCAGAGGGGGGCCAGGGAAGGGGAGGGAGCTTACTTTAGGGTAGGGCAGAGGGCAGTTCTCAGAGCAGGCCAAGACTGGAGAAGTACCCAGATCCCCAAACTATGGAATTCCCAAACCTCTTTATCTATTCCATTCTCTGGTCCCCCTGACCTGGTCAGGTGCATTTAAAATTCATGTTTCCCATCCCTAGCCACATGTTTGGCCCTTCATCCCATTTAGGCCATAGTCATCAGAAAGCTAACCATAATCTTAGCATAGCCCCACCCATCAGGCTTTCAATGTTTGAGATGTGAAAGGGAAAATGAAGAAGGACAAACTCATTTATACTTAGGTTATCCTTAGAGTCCCACTGGTGGGGCTCTGTCACTAACTCAATCACTGTGGGCCTTTCCCTCTATATGGTCTCAATTTACCTCATCTGTAAAATGGGGGTAGGCATAGCTTTATTATTTAAGATTCTGGGGTGAGGAGCCTGGGTGAAGGACCCTCTAGTTTGGTGTGGAAGGAGGGAGACCCATGGCTTATCTAGGAGGGAACCCCATTACCCCATCCCACCCCACAGAAGGTCCTACCTGGAAATGGTAATGGAGTAGGCTGCAGGGTGCTGCCTGAAATAGAATGGAGAAGATCAGACTGGTCTGTCCCATTAGGGAATGTACCCAAGGGGTGTCACCCATTAGGGAATGTACCCAAGGGGTATCACTGTTCCTTGAATGCATAGTTAGCCTATTGCTTTTCACGTGCATCTCATTTCTGTTCCCACTGCAACCATATAAACTCAAGGCATCAACAAATCATGCCCGGATTATTACGACAACCTCCTAACTGGCTTCTCCACCTCATCTTTCCCCTCTCCAATGCATAGGTCACAAAATCACTAGCAAAATTTTCCTAAATCACAAATTAGATCATGCCATTCTCTCACTCTGAAACTTTCAATGGCTCCCCACTTTCTACTTAATAAGGTTCAACCTCCTTAGCTTGCAAGGTTCTCCAGAATCTGCCTTCAACTTACCTTTCCAGTCTTCCACTATTTTCCCAGTGTTCTAGATAGATGAGGGCACTCAGGACTCCTTAAACACAACATACCCTTTGTTCCAATGGCCTGCTTTCCTTTCTGGCTTCCCCCAAATCATCATCTCCCCAAACCTTCAAAAGTCTTCAAACTTCAAAAGTTTTGAGTAACCTCCTATGCAAAGTTTCCCCTGCTTTTCCCTTTCCCCAGAGAAGCCAGTTCTCCCTCCTCTGAATTCTCCACATCCTTTGGCTCTACCCTTCAAGGCACCGGCCCCATTCTGCCTCAGAGCCTCACTTGTACATATCCCTTGCTAGGCTACATCCTTCTTCAAGTCAGACAGCTTCAGTCATCTTTGTATCTCCTATAGGACCAAAGACAATTGCCCTGCCAGTCAATCAAACATCACACACTCAGTAGGCTGCTACAATGTATTAGGTTCTGAGCTGGGCTCTGGTGATCCAGAGATGGGAGTGACATGGTCCCTGTCCATGAGGAGCTTACCATCCTCCCATAAAGAGGAAGGATCTAGCCACACACAAAAATGAAGTGGTACAGTAGATAGAGGGCAGGGCCTGGAGTCAGGAGGACCTGAGTTCAAATATGGCCTCAGATACTTCCTAGTTGTATGACCCTGGGCAAGTCACTTCACCCTCTTTGCCTCAGTTTCCTCATCTGTCAAATGATCTAGAAAAGGAATTGGCAAACCACTCCAGTATCTTTACCAAGAAAACCCCCAAAAGGGGTCATGGAGAGTCAGACATGACTGAAATAACTGAACAACAATAACCTGAGGGGAAAGGCACCAATAGCTGGGGTACCAAGAAAGGGGTCATGGAAAAAAAGGTCTTTTGAGATCTTGAAGGAAACCAGAGATTCCAAGGGGCAAAGGTGAGGAGGGAGAGCATTCCAGGCATGGGGGAGAGCAAGTACAAATTGCACGGAGGTGGGCAATGGTGTAACCAATTTGTCTGGGATCACAGAACTTTAGAAAAGGATGAAGGTGGGATAAGGCTGGAACAGCAGGATGGGGTGAAGCTGCAAAGAATTTCCAATACCACACTGAGGAGCTTGTATTTGAGGCTGAGGTGAGAGGAAGTCAGCGGAGTTTATTAAGAAGGTGGGGCCCAGCATGACCAGACCTGTACTTTGGCTCCTTGGCAGCTGTAGAAGATAACTTGGGGTGAGAAAGTCAATAAATGATTTGTTGAATGAATGAACTCGATTTCAGAATTGAAAACACCTCCTTCACGGAGACTTCTCTGCTTAGCCTCAGCTGAAAGCATTTCCTCAGCTTTTCCTAGAGTCCTGGGCCTGGATCTCTTTCTTGCCTTCACTTTATATTACAGCTGTTTGTGAAGTTGCCCTGCTCACCAGCTGGAATGTAAGCTCTCTGAGGGCAAGGGCTAGGTCAACACTGTCTTTGTATCTACAGGTCTTAGCATGTTTCTTTGTATACTGTTCATTGCTCTCCCAAAAGACTGTTATGGTAGCACTGAGATTCTACCTAGTTTGTGATTGAATTACATAATTATGCTTATCGAAAATCCACATCTTCAGACTTTCATTCTAGATAGATGAGGGCACTCAGGACTCCTTAAACACATCATAACCTTTGTTCCAATGGTCTGTTTTCCTTTCTGGCTTCCCCTTCATCTCCACCTCCTCCTCTTTGGAAACTTGGACTCTGCCCCAGAACCACCCTGCACTCCTGGGTTTTCTCCTGCCCCATCCAGGCCTGCAGCTCCAGGCCATCTCCATATACCCTCCCATTTCTCCTCTTCCCTTTTTTTTTCTTTTTTTGCTTTTTGGAGGACGGAAGGAAGGGCAATTGGGTTAAGTGACTTGCCCAAGGTCGCAGGACTAGTAAGTGTTAAGTATCTGAGGCTGGATTTGAACTCAGATCCTCCTGACTCCAGGGCCCATGCTCTATTCACTGCACCACCTAGCTGCCTCCACCCTCCCTTTTCTAGAACCCCTTTGTACACTGTCTTCCCCTATCACAATGTAAGCTTCTTGAAGGCAAGGGGTTCAGAGGAGGGAAAGGTCACTTGTGCCCAGGAGAGGGGGAAGGCAGTGGTGAGAATCAGAGCTAGGAGTGACTTTCGAAATCATCTCATCCTGTAACCCCATTTCACAGAAAACCAAGGGCCAAAACAGGCAAAAGACTCACTCAAGGACACTCATTTAAGATGAGAGCTGGGTCTTAGTACCCAAAGCTCATGACCTCCAGGCCAGGGCTTTTTCTGCCACCCTACTTGAATGACTTCCATCTTCTCACATGTAAAGTGAAGGGCATTTGACTCCCTGAGGTTGGAGGGTGAGGAGGAGGGAAGAAGGGAAAGAGGTCAATGCTTTCTGCAAAGGAATCATTCCTGCCTAGAGCTGTAAGGTCCTTAGAGGCCCCCTCCCCTCATCCACTCCTTCTGATGCCCAGAAAGAGGATCATAAGATACAGAGCTAATGCAAAGCTCTCATTTAGAGATGAAGAAATTGAGACCCAGAGAGGGAAAGTTATTTACCAAAGGTCACACAGCTTGTAAGAAACAGAAGAAGAATTCAAACCTAGGCCATAGGATCATAAATTTAGAGCTAAATGGAACCTTCAGTGTTATCTAGTTCAATCCCATTTTGTAGATCAGAAAACTGAGGCTAAGAAATTAAATGACTTTCCCAAGGTCACACTGCTAATAAGGCACAGGCTAGGGATACAAACCTAGGTCTTTTCACTTGAAATCAAATGATCTTTCCACTGCATTCAGGGAGGTGTTTTAAGGTAAAGAAAGTGGGTAGGGTACTTTCCTGGGTCCTATGACATCACCCTTCTGTAGGTGACTTCAAATGCCTCCCATGCATTCACTGAGAACTCAGGAGAAACACTTTGTCACATTTTCAAATATTCACAGGATTATAGATTTAGGACTGGAAAGGACCCCCGAGGCTAGCTAATTTAGCCCTTTTATTTTACAAATGAGGAAACTGAGGCCCAGGGAGAGACTTGCCTAAGGTGACCTAGGTAAAATGGAGGGGTGGGGCTAGGTGGTCTCTAGAGGTCTCTTCTAGCTCTAATTCAATGACATGATTTGAAATCTTCTTGGATCATCCATCTACCTCTCTTCCACCCCAGCCCCACCCCAACAAGATAGTCTGCCTGCTATAGATCCCATAGTGCCAGGGAAGGGGAGAGGAGAGAGGCTCTTTTCTTCCTTGGCCTCTGTCTGATTTCTATGCCTTCTCTTTCATTGCTTAACCCAGCTGGAGGACGCCATCTCTCTCCCTCCCCCCCTCCCTCCCTCCCTTCCTTTCTTCCCTCCCTCCTTCCTTCCTTCCTTTCTTCCTTTCATCCTTCCTTCCTTCCATCCTTCCTTCCTTCCCTCCTTCCTTCCTTCCCTCCTTCCTTCCTTCCTTTCTTCCTTCCATCCTTCCTTTCTCCCTTCCATCCTTTCTTCCTTCCTTCCTTCCTTCCTTCCTTCCTTCCAGAAAGCTGGTTTACTTAACTATAGCATAAAAAAGATATTCAGCAAGGATACTCTAGCACTCAAGTTGGGTAGACTCATCCCCATTCCTCTTTTTTAATTTCAATTTTAATTTTATTTTTCTTCATAGTATTACACCACACCTTCTGAAGGACCCCAGGGCCACTAGCAGCTGGTCACAGCCCAGCCAATCCTTTGTCTCTAAAGCTGCCACAAGACAGCTCTTGGGTGGTTTGTGGAGCCAAAGCTCCCTCTTGTGATAGGGACCTCTGGTTGCAGGTTTCATTCTTGGGGATTCAAAGTGGGAGACTAGGGTTCAGAGTGGGAGATTTTCTGCCAGCCCTGTTAGGAAGTATCACTATGGTGACAGGATGGAAGGAGCAGCAGTGGTCTAAACTCTGCTGGGACAGATTGGTTGTGGGAGACCTCTTCCAGC
The DNA here is from genome assembly GCA_028627135.1 of Pseudochirops cupreus. Classification (NCBI taxonomy): domain Eukaryota; kingdom Metazoa; phylum Chordata; class Mammalia; order Diprotodontia; family Pseudocheiridae; genus Pseudochirops; species Pseudochirops cupreus. Next base: position 380,051,352 of record CM053584.1, read on the forward strand.
CCTCCAGAAGGAGGGCCTCTCCCTAGGACTAAATTTTCCTTTCCCCAAAGAATATGTCCTTCCCTACATCTCCCAGAAAGTGATGGCCTGCGGAGCTGGGGAGAGACCTTATTAAAGACAAGGCTTATGCAAGTCCCCTCCCCACCTCTTTGGAGACATGAGGGACTCAGCATGGAATGTTCCATGCCATGATGGACTTGGTTTATGTGTTGCTGCTTAGCTCTGCTGAAGTGTTTTCCCCCAATATTCCATTTTTTGTGAGTGTTATAAGGAATGGCTCTGAAGAGAGGGAGGAAGGGGTGGATATATTGGGAAGTGTAGGTGATGTTAAAAAACAAACAAACAAACACTGCTTTTGGATGGAGGAGCGAGGCAGGCCTACATTTCACGCTCCCCCTGCCTTTCTCTGGCAGAAAAAGCCCTTCTTCCCAGACATGGGAGGCTCAGTCTTTCACCTCCAAGCTTCACCCCTCTTCAGCTGATGAGAGGGTCTGGAGTGCTGGGGAGAGGAGGGACCTGGGTCTCACAGCTGACACTGATTTCAATAGCTGCCAAATTTCAAAGTTCTCACACCACTCTGCCCCAGAACAAGACAGGGATGTTGGTACCATAACTTTTTTTTTTTTGGGCCGGACAGGTAACTTCATTTTCATTGGCGTGAGGAAATTCACTTGATCAAGGCAAAAGCAGTAAGTGTTCTGCAAATTATAATCTTGGAGAATTGAATGGGCACTGTCAAAGCTTAAGGGACTTGACCAGTCACAGAGGCAGTGGGATTTGCATGCAAGTCCCCCTGGCTCAGAGACCAGCTGGCTATTCACTGTGCAGCAGCTGCCTTGGCATAACTATTATCACTCCCATTTTAGAGATGAGGAGACTGAGGCCTACATCACACAGCTAGCTGCTCAGTGTTAGATCAGTCCAACACATACTAGCCACTCTGACACTCGGCCTCTCCCTCACTTAATCTCCTTAATCTCTCTCAACTTGTTTCCTCCTTTGTAAAATGAAGGGATTGGACCGGATGACTTGTCTTTTTCAGCCCTAAATCTATCCTTCAATTATTCTAAGTCTCCCCTGATCCCTCCTAGCCTCCCCTCTCCTCACTCCAATGATCTTGTATTTACTTAACCATATACCATTTTGAGCCCTTGTCTTCTAGAATTTGAAGGGCTAGCATGTAGGGGCAGCTAGGTGGCGCTACAGTGGATAGACACTGTGCTGGGAGACAGGAAAACTCATCTTCCCTGAGTTCAGATCCTGCCTCAGACACTTACTAGCCATGTGACCCTGGGCAAGTCACCTAACCCTGCAGTTTTCTCATCTGTAAAATAAACTGGAGAAGGAAATGGCAAATCACTTCTGTATCTTTGCCAAGAAAACTCCAAATGGGATCATAAGGAGTCAGACATGACTGAACAAAAAAAGCATATGGGGAGGGATGACTTGTGCTTGATCCCAAACAACTAGGAGCAATGGACAGATGTATGGTCAGGAGACAATATGGCCCAATGGAAAGAGCATTGTCTTCGGAGTCAGAAGATTGAGATGCTTACTACCTGTGTGATGTTGGTTAGATTGCTGGACCTGGAGTCAGGACTAGTTCAAATCCTGCCTCAGACACTTGCCAGCTATGGGACTCCTGGCAAGTCTCTTTGTCTCAGTTTTCTCATCTGTAACATGGGAACAATAACAGCCCCTAGCTCCCAGGGTTGTTGTGAAGATAATAAGATAATATTTTTAAATGCTACGTCAATACTGGCTATCATGAGCAGTCTCAATTTCTTCCTCTATAAAATGAAAGGGTAGAAGTAGACAGTCTCTGAGCTCCCTCCCAGCTCTAGATCTGTGATAGTCATGGGCAAATTTCAGGTCAACATAGGGAAGCCTGTCTGGACAGCCAGAGCTGTGCCAATGACAGAGGAGGCCTTGTGGTCTAGCGCTCTATTCACCAAACTCTATCACCAAAGAAGCCCTGATATAGAGAGATAGAGATATGTGTATACATACACACACACATATGTATGGTATATATCTGTATGTATACATACATACACATGTGCATAGGTGTATATATATATATATACATGTGTATACACATGCGTGTATATGTGTTTATATATTTTGTGTATGTGGGTGTGTGTGTATATACATATATATGTACACACATATATTCACACACCAACCAGCTTAGAGATCTTTGCATTCCACTTGTAAAACAGCTGCGATCCAGTATTTGCCCCAACAGGGTCTCAAACTGACAGGTGGGGGCATGATAGAGTGGCTCACCCAATGGCAGGAAGAGAAAGGCCAGGGCAGGTAGGAGGATGGGGCCGAGGGTATTCCTTTCTTCTGGTCTCCACCCTCTGCTTATCTGAGCTGGGCAGGGACCAATTCTCATTTCTGCTCCTCTCTTTGGATTTGGAGGGTCTTCAGATTTCTCTCCAGGGAGTGGAGAAGTCATAGCTGGAACATCTGGAAGTCGGGGTCAAGGCCTTGGGGGGATCCGAGCTAACCAGGGGAGGGCAGGGAGGGAAGAGTTAAGTCGTTGCCTGGGAGTGATCAATCTTCCCAGGTCCCCAGCCCCCACCCAGTGCCAGTGATGCCCCCACGCCCACCCCTGCTTGCCTTCTCCTTGGACACTTGGATCTACATGAGTATTTTCATGTTGTCTTGCCCATTAGAATGTGAGCTTCTTGAGGGCAGGGCTGTGTTTTTGCCTTCCTTTTATTTTAGCTGGGCATCTGCCCTTCACGTCTGGAATGTTCTCCCTCCTCTTCTCCACCTCCTGGGTTCCCTGGCTTCCTTCAAGTCTCAGCTAAAATCTCACCTCCTGTAAGAAACCTTCCCCAGTTCCTCTTAGTGCTGATGTCATCTCTCAGAAATTACTCCCAGTTTATCCTGTAAATATCTTGTTTATAGGGCATCGAGAGGATCCAGTGGATAGAGTGCCAGGCCTGGAGGCAGGAAGACTCCTCTTCCCAAGTTCAAATCTGACCTCAGACACTTCCTAGCTGTGTGACCCTGGGCAAATCACTTCACCCTGCTTGCCTCGGTTTCCTCATCTCTCAAATGAAGTGGAGAAGGAAATGGCAAATTACTTCAGTATCTTTGCCCCCCCAAAACAAACCCAACTCCAATGGGGTCACAGAGAGTTGGACATGACTGAAAAACAGCAGAACATCTTGCTTGTATATAGTTGTTTGTGTATCTTCTCCTACTATGATACTGTGAGCTCCCTGAGAGTAAACACTATGCTGTACCTTTCTGTGTATTCCCAGCACTAAATGCAGTGCTTGGTGCCTGTGTTGTTCTGTCATTGTTCTTCCAATCTGTCTGACTCTCCATGACCCCGCTTGGGGTTTTCTTGGCAGAGAGACTGGGGTAGTTTGCCAATTCCTTCTCCAGTTCACTTGACAGATGAGGAAACTGAGGCAGACAGCATTTAAGTGACTTGCCCAGGGTCACACAGCTAGGAAATGTCTGAGGCTGGATCTGAACTCGATCTTCCGGACTCCTGGCCCAGCCCTCTATCCACTACACCTTCCTGGCTGCTGTCTTATTCATTCTTCTTGGGCCATCTCCCCCTCCCTACTTCAAGCTTCTCCAGCTTCCACCAGAATGTAAGCTCCTTGAGGGTAGGAACGAGCTTTCTATTTGTATTCCCAGGGTTAGGCAGAGTGCCAGGCACAAAGCAAGCACTTAATAAATGTTTGTGGATTAACAGCCACCGGGCCCTTGGGCAGGTACAGAAAAGGGAGACTTTTTTCTCCTGGAGCTGACTGGATGAGTATCCTGGGGCTCAGGCCCCTGCTGCTCCCTCCTTCCAGGGAAACAGTTCATGGAACAGATTCTTCCTCCCCCAACTCCGATGTTAGAGTCCAGCCCTGCCATCTCCCATGCCCACCCTCCTCCTCCCCTAGGATTATCTAGATAAGAGCTGGTAAATAAAGCCAGGGCAGAATTGTTCAGTTTCTGAGGCCTAAGGCAGGTGGAAAGAAGCTGGATACCACATTGAGGTTCCTTCCAAATGGCCTTCAAGTCCCGGTCCAGATTCTCCCTCCTCCGAGCAGCCCTCCACAACTACACAAGCTCCCTGTAAACCAGAACTTCCCCTGTTCAGATGACTGGTTGTCCAGGTAACTCATTTGGGCAAAACAAATACCCAGTGGGTGACTGATTAAATGCTCTAGACCCTTTCCAGTGTCTGTTGGAATAACCTGCTTTTATTGGCAGGTTTTAAGGAAGCTTCTTTACCCTTCCGTTGACTCATTTTGTGGACCTAGACATATCTCTGGGGGCTATTCCCCTGCCTGATGCCTTCTGAGGTCCTGCCAATTCTAGAGTAATAATTCTGTGAGCTAAGGGGCAGCTAGGTGGTGCAGTGAATAGAGGACTGGCCCTGGAGTCAGGAGGACCTGAGTTCAAATCCGACCTCAGACACTTGACACAAAAACTAGCCGTGTGACCTTGGGCAAGTCACTTAACCCCAATTGCCCTCTAAAAAAGAAGAAGAATTTTGTGAGCTTGCTGCTTTTGCCACCTTGGCAAAGTCATTTAGACTCTCTGGGTCTCAGTTTCTTCATCTGTAAAATGGGAGGGTTGGACCAACTGGCCTTGAGGACTTGTCTAGTTCTAGACCTAGGATGCCGTCCAAAGCACCTCTTTACCATTTGGAGAATGAGAGGGTTGGATTAGACAGCCTCTGAGGTAGGCCTGGGTTCGAGTCCTGCCTTTGACTCATCCTAGCTGTGTGAGCTTGGGCAAGTTACCCAATGTCTTTGTGCCCCTAAAGGCTGCAGAGCAGGTGCCCATTGGTAGGAATTCCTCACCCAGCCCTCCCTATGTTCATACAATTAAAAGTCCATGTGGTTACATTGCTTCTACTCTCCAGTCAAACTGGTCTATTCTTTCCACCCCCTAAATCTGCCTTCTAGACCTTTGCCTGAAATAACCTCACAGGAAAACAGATTAGAGCTGAAACAAGCCTATAAGAAGCCATCTAAGTCAAACGCCCTTCATCCTTTCGTTTTACCAGTGAGGCAACTGAGGGCCAGAGAAATGACTTGTCCAAGGTTGTCTAGGTAGTAGGCAGGAGAGGCAGGATTTGAACTCTAGAGCCATCTCCCCTGCAACATGCTGCCCCCCTCCTTTCCTGTTGAACCCTTTAAACCCCATTAAACACCAGCTTAAATGCCACCTCCTCCAGGAAGTCTTCTCAGATCCTCATTCCTGTGATTTCAGCCCTTCAAACCCCCAGCCTTCACCCGGCATGTTTTTGTACCTCCCAGAAGTACTTTTCACACCACAGAATGCTGAACATTAGATCTATCTGTGTATGAGAAACATCCCCTGGAAGACCACAAGCTCCCTGAGGACAGGGACAGTGGCTGAATTCAAGAAGGGTCCTATGGCATTATTCCTGCTTGGGCTATGGCTGGCTGGCCCCTCTGAAGGCTCCCCAGTGCCCAGCTGCAGCACTCGGCCGAACATCAGACAGGCATCTGATGAAAGAGTGATGGTGGGAAAGGAGTATGAGCATTTATAAAGCCCCCGTTGTGTGCAATCTAACCCTGACAGGGAGGTGCCGTTGTCACCCCCATTTTACAGATGAGGAAACTGAGGTAGACAGAGCTTATAAGGGACTTGCCCAGGATCTCATGGCTAGTAAGTGTCTGAGGTCAGATTTGAGCTCCGGTCTTCCTGACCCGAGGCCTAGTGTTCTGTCTGCACCACCAGCTGTCTGGAATAAAGGGGCCATATGAATACATATGAATGAATGAATGAGCTACAGAGAAAAATATGTGGTCTCAGGGCAAGCCTCTTCTTCTCCAGTCAACCATGTCTTTACTGAACTCCCCTTTGGTCCACCTAGTGCTAGATGCTGTGGGATGCTTACCATGGAGGGGGGCAAAGTCCCACCCCCTTGACAAAGGGCACAAGCCTTTTAGCCTGTGGGCAGACTGAGACGGAGGCCCATCTTCTGAGGACTATGAGGCTGCACTGGTTGAGAGCATAGACATAGACGTGGGAGGGCCCTTGGGACCTCCAACCCCTATCATTTCATAGACAGGCTGGTCCAAAGTCACACAGGCCATAGGCATCAAAAGTGAGACTTGAAAAAATTTCCTTTGGTCCCAGAATGATACTTTCTCCACTGTCCCACAGTGTCTTCAATTGGTCTATACTGTATCACCCTCTGAACACTGGCTTCCCCTCCCAGGATGGGAGTGTTCTATGGGCATCCAAACTGTCCACACAGACAAAAATGGCCAGGAATGGGACGGGCAGAAAGACCAGATCCCTCCTCATTCCAGTTTCTGCCCTTGGGGCCAGTCAAGTAGAAGCCTGAGATGGATAGGGGCTAGGGCAGAATTTTGCATTAGGAGCAAGTTTTTTTGTGTCCTAGACCCCTTCTGTAGGTTCACGAAGCCTATGGATCATGTCTCAGATCAAAATGGATGAAAACGCAAAATATCAGAGGTTAGTGAAAATAAAGGTGTCGTTTTTACCCCCATCCTAGTTCATGGTCCAGGGCAGTTAAGTGGCACATTGGAGAGAATATGGGGGGGGGGTCAGGAAATCTCATCTTCCTGAAATCAAATCCAGCCTCAGATACTTTACTAGCTCTGTGACCTTGGGCAAGTCACTTAACCCTGTTTGCCTCAGTTTCCTCATCTGTCAAATGAGCTGGAAAAATAAATGACAAACTGCTCTAATATCTTTACCAGGAAAACTCCAAATGGGGGCACGAAGAGTCAGACACAATGCCTCCAATTCCTTGAGTTCTCCCACTCCTCTCTACCTTCTGGCTTCCCTGGTTTCCTTCTAATCTCAGCTAAAATCCCACTTTCTATAGGAAGTCTTTTCCAGTCCCTCTTATGATTAACGCCTTCCTTAATTGATTATCCCCAGTTTATCATTTATCTATCTCCTTAATAGTTTGCATGTCATCTCCCCCATTAGATAGTGTGCTACTTGAGGGCAGGCATGGTTTTTTTGCCTTTCTTTGTGTCTCTAATATTTAGCACAATGTCCAGAACATGGTGGTCACTTAAAAAAATGTTTGGTGATTTGAATTAATAACTCATGACCTTGTGCAAATCTCTTCCGTTCCCAGAGCCTCAGTATACTCCTTTATAAAAAGGGGAGAAAACATTTCTTCCTCAGAGTGTTGTAGAGAATGCTGAGAAACAGCACTTTGATGTGGAAAGCATGAAAATGCCTGATAAAGGAGAGAATTTGTCTCCAGTGCTTCACTGGGATTCCTGGTTCAGGATTTTCATTTACATGCCAATCAGAGAGGATCTTGGGAGAGAGGCCGGCTTCCTCACTCAGCCCTATGCTCAGGTCAGCTGATAGCCAGCTGTGTCCTGAGGCAGTAGATGGTTGGCTACTAGGCATTATTTCAGGGCCCTGGAAAGGCTCTGCCCAATCTCTACATCCCTCCCTCCTGCACCCCAAAGCAGGGGAGAGGAAGAAGCCCAACCAACACGCTAGGTGTCATCAAAGAGCGGTCTCTGTTTGACTGAGAAGTTGCCCCTCCCTGCTATGCTGGTAGAGGGACAAGGGTTTCTGAGGCCAAGCTGGGGAGGATCCCACCAGGGCAGTCATCAGCCCTGCGGACCACAAAGAGTTGGGTTACAGGGGAGTCAGAAAGCCAGATCCCAGCCTGGGCATGGTTTTCTCAATACTCCATTCATCTGGCAGAGGGAAAGGCCCTCCCACTGGAATAATTGTCTTTTGTCCTCTGGGGTTGGCCCTCCCTTCTTTTCTGAGGAGCTGAGGAGAGCTGAAAGATGGGAGCTGAGATGTGGAGGAGGGGGTGGGGGCAGCTGATTCTCTTCCTGCCTGAAGCCAGCCTCTCCAGTGCCCAGCTTCAGCAGTGGAGCAGGAATCCTCCAGGCATCACCCCCATCTCTGTGAGCCTGCCCCCCAACACCTTCTCTGGTCGTCTGGGCCCTCCTGGAAGTTGGAAGGATAGGAACAGGGGGCACTGGGGAGAAGATAATCTTTGGGTTGCCTCAGGTCATCTCTGCCTCCCCCTGTACAATGAAAAGAGGAGAGATTGACAGAGTCTTGTAAGGGCAACACTCCTGCCACCTTCCCCACCAAGGTATGAGTGTGGAGTTGGTTGCATGTAGTCTGGCCCTGTTCTCCCTTAGGTCATCCTAACTCCCTTCCCTGATATTTCATAGCACCTGCTTTCAGCTCCAAAGATCTTACCAGTTACTGGCTTGAGAAGGGAAGAAAGCAAGTGGAAGACGGGAAGCAGCGGGAGGCCTTTTGTAAAAAGTCTGTACATAACTTGTCCTTGTCCTTCTTAATTTACTATTTAATATAGAGCATCTAAGTCGGAGAAGAACAAGCTGGTTCATCCTCTCCCTCTGCCTTCCCTCTTCATCACGATAGACTGAGGTCCAGAGAAGGGTAAAGTGACTTGTCTAAGGTGATGCAGACAGCAAGTAGAAGAGCTGAGATTCAAAGCCAGACCTGGAGACTCCAAATTCAACACTCGCTGTCACATCACTTCCCCCATTTTTATCCAAGAGCAGCCTCAATGTCCAGGTCTACCAGGCCCAGCTTCCCGGAGCCAACAAAGCAGGTTCCCATGCAAGGTACATTCCAACCCAATTTTATGAAATGGCTCTAGCAGAAACCACAGCACTAGGCATAAGAAGATTACAAGGGAAGGACAGTTCCCAATAGGAACGACCTGGGCAGTCGGCCCAATGGTGCCATGATGAGACTTTGGAACGTCATGGTCAGATTGAGCAATTATGGATCCAGGTGTTATTGAGAAACATCTTGGTCAAGTACAAGGTTAGGAAGGGAAGACTTTGAGGTCCTGCCATGTCTAAAATCATCACATTGGTGGAAGACTTTTAGACCAGCTCTGCATGACACCTGAGCACTCAAACTCCGGGAAGAGACCTTTAAACATGTTTTCTTTCCAGTTCCCTCAAGTTCAATAAAATCTAGCTCTTTGCAAATGCCCCTTCCGACTTCCCCCTGGCCAAAAGAGAATAAAAGTGCACATACCTGGATGGGATTTCTGCAGCTTTATCTGTCTTCTGCCTCCTTCTTCCCCTTTTCCCTCCTCCTCCTGCCCCTTAGAAACAGCCGGTGATTAAAAAATCAATCAATACAAGTCAGGAGTCACTGCTTCCTCTCCACCTGGGGGAGGCCAGACTGAGGGGGTGGGAGGTGGGGGGAATACAGAAAGCTTTTTTTTCCTGCAAAAATAAATGGAAGGAAAAAACAAAAAGAGGAAGGGAGGAGAAGGAAATCGCTCATCTGTCCTGGCCCGGTGTCACCTCTCCAGTTGGGGGAAGCAGGTCGTGGGGGATCGGAACGGCTGGAAATCCCCACTCACTTCCAGCATGACACCCTGGACCCCACAAGGAAGGGGAAGGAGGAGAGGGAGCTAACAAAAGGCAGGAACACATCCCAAACAGATCGGGAGGGCCGAGGTCGGGAGGCAGCTCAGGTTTCAGAGGCAGACCTGCCCTGGCCCTGGCCCCTGCAGTGCAGGAAGAGGAAGGAAGGATGCCATTCATCACATCGAACCCAAACTCTTCACCTTGGCATTCAAGGCCCTCCTCAAGCTTGCTATGCCTTACCTTTCTAGCCTCCTTTCATGCTTCTCCCCTAAGATGAACCCTCAGCTCCAGTGGGGTCAGGCTCCCCACTGCCCCCTGGGCACACTGTGCTTATTTCTGATTCTGTCTCTTCTCCCTCTTCTTCTGTCCAGATTCTAACCGCCCTTCAAGGCCCAGCTCTAGTCTCCCCTGCTCTGGGAAGCCATTTCCTTCTAGTGTGACCCAGAACAAATCACTTCTCTCTCCTTCATAGGTTTCAATAAAGGTTGTGTCCCACCTTGAAATCCTCTGATCCTTCCTAATCCATTCCAACCCTGTCATCTTTCCTCCCTCTGACCTCATGACCCTCATCATGTCTGATGTAACAGGGCCAAGCCCATGGAATAAGCTGTCAGGGTTCACAGGATGGACACGTGCTGGGGCTTTTGCTAAAGAGCATGCAAGACCAGAGATTCCTTGGTAATTGCTTGGTCCCCATGATGGAGACTGGTGAGGCTAAGTGTGTATGCCTGGGTCACTTCTGAAGACTCACTTTGGCCTCTCACTTTTTAAAAAAAGTTTAATTCTGACCTTAAACATGGAGAGAAAGAGACAGAGAAAACATACTTTTATACAGCAGAACACAAAAAGAGGATTCCATATTTATAAATATATAAAATGGTGAATGTTTATTTCATACTCTTGCTTCTAAAAGAAGTGTAATAAATTCTACACATTTACTTTCAGAACTGTCCTGCTTGTGTCCACTGCCTTCTGAAAATCCTTCTTTTGTACATTTAAAGAAACACTGTAATGGCCTCTTTTTTTTTTTTTAACATCCTTATTGCTAACTCCATTCATCAGTAGGATATAGTCTCCTTGAATGCAGGGCCTATTTTGTTCTGGTCTTTATATGTCCAGAATCTAATGTAGTGCATCACCCTTAGTAGGAATTAAGTAAATGTTTGTCAGATTAAATTGAGTGTTCACATTGGATCCTCACCACAACCTCATGAGGTAGGTACTATAAGTTTTACTGTCCCATTTTACAGATGCAGAAACAGACCCACAGAGGCAAAAATGGCTTGGCCAACACCACACAGCTAGTAAGAGGCAAAGAGAGTTTCAACATCACATTGATGCCCAGGTCTCCTGATTTCAAGTCCAGTAGGAGAGCTAGAATGCCAAGCTGCCTTATCTGCCTCAACATCAAGGAACATTTATTAAGTGCTTGCTGTTTACAGGGCACTAGCTTAGGTGCTTCCAAATAATTCTATAACATGGATAGGGATGAATTAGGGTAGATATGATGGATAGATATGAGAAGTTTGCACATAGAGAGACCTCCAAAATGTCAGTATGAATTGGGAATCAAGAGAGTTGGGTTCTAGATTGAGCTCTTCTACTACCCCTCCACCCTCTGTAAGTTGGAGTACTTTGTTTCTCTTTGCTGGTCTTGCTTTCTGCTGAACAATGAGAAGTTTGAGCTAGATCAGTGATGGTTGGCCTTTTCAAGGATGAAGACTCCTTTTCAATGAAAAAAATGGAACTTCACAAGAGCAATTGTACTCAGTATCTGTTGATTAAGAAAACATACAAAGGCAAAAAGTTCATCTGAATTCAGTAACATTTTAGAAAGACTTATGTTTTATTAACACATGTGTATATACATAGTACTTCCATATATTTCAAAAATGTAAAACATATTTATAAAATATTGTAAACTAAGCCCCTTTGGTTATAGACTCCCTTAAAATTACCGCTAGTTCAAGCCATGCTTTTGGTCAATGTATGCTAAAAAAAATAATAATAATAATCCCCCACCAGTATTTCTTTTACTAGACCAACTAAAAGAGAAAGAGGAAATTCTCTCTTATACACAAGGCTATATTTTTCCACAGGTTAACATGCCAGTTGACATGTATGATGAAACGTACCTGATTCAAAAACATATGTGGGATCAAAGGTGCCTAAAGGGAATACATATGGAAAGGAAACATGACTTTTTTAGGAATTCCCAAGGAGAGAACACATAGACCTGAAACACAGTTGGCCAAGTAGCCACTTGTAGAAGAGGTCACACATACAGGGAATGAACATATGTGGCCAAGCAGTTCGTGCTCCTGGGGCAGCGTTCCCACTGGACTATCCCTCTGTGTTCTTTGCTTCTGTTACTTTTTTGATATCACCTGCCCTATTAGCCATATGGTGAAGTTGGAAACTCTTAGGTACACTTGGTCTAGTCCACCTGCCAGGACTCCTTCAAACACGCTAACTTCCCAGTTCTTCCCCTTTGTTTTCTCATTTCTCATGACCCTTTCCTCCACCCGACCTCAGCTACGCACAGAGATGGACACATCCTTGATCTTCCCATCAGTCATAAGTGTTTCACTTTCATGTTCATAAATTTTGAAGTTCCTTTATCTGATCACAATCTTTTCTCATTCCACCATCCCTCTGTCTTATACCTCCTAACTTTGTTCTTCATCCTCACCCTGATCTCCAACCTCTTCACCCATCAGTTCTTTTCTGGGTCATCACTCCTAGACTGACTTTACTCTCTTGCCTTCCTCATCTTGACCCTTTGTTGAGCCAGTTGAACTCTGTAGTCTCCTCTTCTCTCTTCCTTGTCCTCTTGTCCTATCACTGATCATGTTCTGCTAAGCCTCAGACTTGGATTAATGCCGTCATTTGTTGCCTTTGCTTGTGTTCACATACTGCTGAACAAATCAGGAGAAAATCTGGGAACCATTCTGACTCGATCCACTACTACTAATCCACTATTATATATAATCTTTCCTGGGCCCTCACTGCATCAAGGCAATCCTGTTATACCTTTTTAATCTACTCATGATCCCACTCACAACATCATCTTTTCCAAATGTTTTCATCTTTTCTCAAACTTCCCACAGTTTCTCCTCCTTCCACCCTGTCAGCTCAGAACCTTGTCTCATATTTCATTGAAAAAAGAAATCAAGGCCCTTGGCCAAGGGCTCCTTCTTCTCTCCCCTTCCTCACTTCACCTCGATCAGATGCCTTCAGCCATTTTCTTTACCTCTGCTTCACACAAAGGCACCCCTACGCTTTGTCAAGGAAAACTCTTATTAATGCACAAATGATCCCATTTCATCCTGTCTTCTTCAGATGATTTCAGAAAAACCTGAAAAGACTTCCATGAACTGATGCAAAGTGAAGTGAGCAGAACCAATAGAACACTGTACACAGTAACAGCAATATCGTTATAATGGCTGACTCTGAAAGTCTTATCTGCTCTAATCAATAAAAAGACAATTCTAATAATCTATATGGAGATAATTCCAAAAGGCCCATGATGAAAAATGCTATGCACCTACAGAGAGAGAACTGATGAACTCTGAGTGCAGATTGAAGCATACTTTTATTTTTACTTCATTTTTGGTAACAAAGCTAATATGGAAATATGTTTTGCATGACTTCATGTGTATAATTGATATATTGCTTGCCTTCTCAATGAGTGGGGGAGGGACTGGAGGGAGGCAGAGAATTTGGAACTCAAAAAAATTTTTTAAATGAATGCTTATGAACTGATGCAAAGTGATGTGAACAGAACCAGGAAAACATTGTTCACAGTAACAGCAATATTACACTGTGATGAACTATGAATAACTTAGTTTTTCTCAGCAATATGATGATCCAAGACAATTCCAAAAGACTCATGTTGGAAAATGCTATCCACATCCAGAGAAAGAACTGATGAACTCTAAATGTAGATTGAAGCATACTATTTTCACTTTCTTTATTTTTTGACAGTTTTTTCCTTTTGTTCTGTTTCTTCTTTCACAACATGACTAATATGGAAATACGTTTTACATGATTATGCATATATAACCTGTATCGAATTGCTTTCCATCTTAGGGAGGAGGGAGAGGAGGGGAGGAGGGAGAGGAGGGGAGGAGGGAGAAAATGTGAAACTCAAATTTTTATTTTAAAAAATGAATGTTACAAATTTTCTTTATGTGTAATTGGAAAAATAAAATACCACTTATAAGAAAAATATGTTTCACATGATAGCATGCCTACCTTTTTCAGAAGAAGCAGAGAGAGAAAATTTAGAACTCAAAATCTTATAAAAATGAATACTAAAAAAATTTTCTTTAATATGTAATTGGGGGAAAATACTATTTAAATTTTAAAAAGTAAAAATAAAAATCAGCAATAAATAAGTAAATAATTTAGAAGGAATACTTAAAAACAAATAATGATTATTTTTAAAGAGCTCATCCCCTCTGTCATCTCTACTCTCTGCTGATGCTGCGACCCTTTAATACTCATATGTGGGCATCTCTGCATGTGGGCGGACCCTCCTGGAGACGGATAGAGGAGCGGTGTCTCAGTTCCTAAGACTATCGGAAATATGTGTTTTCAGATGGTCTTAGGCGACCCCTGTGAAAGGGTGATTCGACCTCCAAAGAGGTCGCGACCCACACACAGGTTGAGAACCACTGCCTTAAGGCCTTGTTGTTCCTCACACACCACACTCCATTTCCCAACTCTGGGCATTTTCACTAGCTGTTTCCCATTTCTGGGACTCTCTCCCTCCTTATTTCCTCCTGATTTCCCCAGATTCTTTCAACTCCCAGCTACAATCTCACATTCTACAAGGAGCCTTTCCCAACATCCCTTAACATTAGGACCCTCTCTCCATTGAGTATTTCCAATCTATAGTTCGTATATAGTTGCTTCCACATTATCTCCCACATTAGTCTGTGGACCCCTTGAGAGAAGGGGCTGGGCTTTCTGTTTGTCTTTTCATTTTTCTTTTGCCTTTCTTTGAGTCCCCAACACTTAACACAGCACCAAGAACACAATAAGAACTTAATAAAGGCTTGTAGACCTCTGTGGTCCGGCTTCTGACCTCATCATCTGATTTGATACTGCTCTCTCCAAAGTTATGGTTGATTTCTAAATGGCCAAATCCAATGACCATTTTGTCAACCTGCATCCTTCTTGACCTCTCTGCAGCCTTTCACTCTGTTGAAATTCTCCCCTTCCTTTTGATACTCTCTTCTCTCTAGGTTTTCATAATGTGTTCTCTCCTGGTTCTCCTAACTTTCTCATTAATTCTTTCTCTGTCTAATTCGCCATCTGGGCAGCCCTTACAAACCTTGAGGGTCCCCCAAGTCTTTGTCCCTGTCCCTCTTCTCTTCTCCTTTTCTACTATTTCACTTGGTAATCTCTTCAGCTCCCATGGATTCAGTGATCACATCTATCCAGATGATTCTCTAGCTCTATTCATCCAGCCTTAACCTCTCCCCTGTCCTCCAGTCCATGTCTCCAACTCTTGGATATCTTGAACTGTATTATCTGGTAGACAACATCTCACCATATCTAAATCTGAACTCATCTTTTCCCCCAAACCCTCTTCTTTTCTTAATCTCCTTACTATTAAGGGTACCACCATTCTCCCATTTACCAGATTTGCAACCTGGGTATCATACTCCACACATCACTCTTTTACCCCTCATATTCAATCTTTGTCAAAACCTATGGATATTATTACCTTTGTAACATCTCTGGCACATACCCCCTTCTCTTCTATGATACTGCCACCACCCTAGTGTAGAACCATAATCACCTCATACTTATACTCTCGCTAGTTGGTCTCCTGGCCACAAGTTTTCCTCATTCCAGTACATCCTCCTCTTGGCTGTCAAATGATCTTTTTTTTTAATGGTTCATTAGTGGGTAAGGTCAACATTACCCGTTCCCATTGGATAAACTTCAGTGGCTGTCTATTTACCTCCCAGTTAACATATAAAATCCTTTGTTTGGCATTTGAAACCCTTTATATGCTGCTTTCCTCCATCTTTTCATGCCTTCCTCCCATACTCTGGGATCCAGTGACACTGGCCCCTTGCAGTTCCTCACACCAGGTACTCCATCTCCTGATTCCAGACATTTTCGCTGGTTGACCCCCATGCCTGCAAAGCTTTCCTTCATCTCTGCCACTGACATTCCTTCAAATGCCAGATAAAGCCCCACTTTCTACAAGAAGCCTTTCTTTATCCCTCTTGATTCTGGTGCCTTCCCTCTGTTGATAAACTCCAATTGATCCTGTCTATATCGGGTTTGCATATTGTCTCCCCCATTAGATTGGCACATCCTTGAGTACAGGGACTCTTTTCGTCTGGCTTTGTATGCTTAATGCTTAGCACAGGGCCTGGCACACAGTAGGCACTTAATACACGCATACTGACTTGACTCACAGGATGGTTGATAGCGCCATGGAACTACTCTTTGCAAGTCCTCTGCTGCCACCTGCTGGTCTTCTTCAAAAGTGTAACTGCTGTGCAACTTCTCTATTGAGCAGGGAGTTCTTTTGGGCTGCAGCCTCAGGAAATGTCAAATCAACCAGGCACTAGCAATTATGGGGCAGAGTGGGAAGGGGTGGGGGAAAGGATAGGGAGAGGTTTCAGGTGAAACTTGGAGGAAGTCAGAGAAGCCAGGAAGTAGAGAGCAGGAAGAAGAACGTTCTAAGCATGGCGGACAGCCACAAAAAAAAAGTCAGAGCTGGGAGCTGGGATGTGTCGTTACTGGGTGTATGTGGAAGGGAGTAAAGTATAATAAGAAGGAAAAAGTAGAAAGGGGCCAGGCAGCGAAGGGGTTTTATACTGGATCCTGGAAGTAACAGGGAGCCACTAGATTTTATCCAGAGTAATATGGTCAGACCTGGGTTTTAGGAAGATCACTTTGGCAGTCATGTTGAAAGAGATCAGAGAGAGGAAGACCATCCAGAAGTGCACTGCAATAGCCCAGGCGAGAGGGTCCCAATGAGGAGATGGAGGCTGAGGGAGGCTGGAAAATGTCTGATTAGAACTGAGGAGTCCAGTGTTCTATCTACTGCACCAGCTAATTGCCTGATCACCTTAGGAATTTCACTCCACAAATAAATAAATAAATGAATATATATATATATATATATATATATATATATATATATATATATATATATATATATTTAAAATATCATCCTGCTTGTAATGAAGTTTCTGCTCTCTCTAAAATATTATCTGTTCAGCCTACAGAACACATATGGATTTATTTATGTATTCACAGACCCTCTTTGCCATAAATCCAAGGGCTATGGCCAGGTTGGAAACCACTGACCTACGTAGCCTCTCAGGCCTTTTCAGCACTGGTATTCTATAGGTACTGAAGGGACTAACTCAAGCTAGAGCTGGCACGTAGTGTCACTCTTAGATGAGGCATGGAACCAGATGATTCTTAGAAACTTTCTTCCTTACGTGTCTTTCCCATAACCAATAGTAAATGGTTTTTCCATTCCAGACTAACTCTGTTTCTCTTTTAGAAAGACGAGGAACTCAAAGAAAACAGAGAAGAAGCTTCTCGGAGGATGAGGAAGACTGAGGGTGGGTGGTAGGGTAAAGAGCTGGGGTACTTACATTCCTTTCAGTAACCCACTCAAAGCCCTTCTCTTTCAAGAAACCTGCTCTGACAGAACCAGGAAAACACTGTACACAGTAATAGCAATATTGTTCCATGACCAACTTTGATAGACTTAGATAGATTCTTCTCAGCAATACAATGATCTAAGACAATTCCAAAAGACTCGTGACGAAAAATGCCATCCACATCTGGAGAGGGAACCACAGTGCCTGAATGTAGATGTGTTGTTTTTTCTCTCTCGTGGTTTTCCCCTTTTGTTCTGATTCTTCTTTCACAGCATGACTAATGTGGAAATAGGTTTAATATGATTATACATGTACAGCCTATATCGGATTACATGCCATCTTGGGAGGGGGGAGGGAGAAAAAAAATTGGAATTCAAAATTATAAAAATGAATGTTGAAAGCTATCTTTACATGTAATTGGAAAAAATAAAATGCCATTAAGTAGGGGAAAAGAAAAGAAAAAGATCCTGCTCTGAGCTCTCCAGCCCAAGCTGATCCCCCTCCCCACTCCCTGGGTTCCTATGACACTTGACCATATCTCTTAATACACTGATCCCACTGTATGTTGTATGATGGAGGCATGTGGCTTGTTCTTCCTAAACTAGATGATAAGCTCCTTGAGGGCAAGCTGGGCCCTACCTTCCTTTGTATCTCCCACAGGGTCTAGAGAAGGGCCAGGGGCAGAGCAGACAGTAAATGTGGGGAGAATAAATGGATATGATTCACCCCCCATTGAGACTTTGTTCACCCCTCCAAAAGAACCGCAAGGCCCAAGCAGAGGAGCAGTCCCAGTCTACAGTTCCCAGACTTGGAGAGAAGCTGGGCAGAGAATGGGGTTGGGTTACAGATTGATCTCAAACTCTTTGCCTCTCTCCCACTAGTCTGGAGGCTGCCACAAACCTTGGGAGGCCTGAGCAGTTCGCCTTTCTTTGAACTTGTCCGCTAATTCACTAATCAGATCTAATCACTGATCTATACTTTCTTTGCCCTCTGTATGGTCTCTCCCATCGATGAATTCTGCCCTTCTCATCCTTTGATTGTTCTCCCAAGGTTATAACAACCCTTGCTTGGCTCAGCTGTTTTGTGAGACATCCTTGCTGGCCAGACCCTCTTGCTGCCTCTCTGTTACGTCTCTTCCATGCAGCCAGCCATGTGTATCAATAAGAGAAATATGCCTTGGGTTTGCAGTTAGTAGTGTACTGGAGGTTTTTCCTTTACCCCTAGAAGATAATCACAGGAGTCTCCTCCCCAACGGGTTGCAGGCCCTCTGCCACAAATAATCTGAGCAGGGATGCTGCAATGTCAGCCCTTTCCTGGGGAGGTGGGAGCAGCTAAATCCCAGGCCTGGTCCCCCTGGTTCGCATCCACCTGCCTTTAGGAGAGGTCATGTCAACCTTGGCTTGCTCATTTCTGTTTAGTGCATTTCACTGAAGGGTAACAGAAAATTACTAAGCCCCCTTCTATAGAGGGGGGAAAAACCCTGGCCCTGGCCCTGCCCTCAAGAAGTGACCATCTCAGGGCAGCTAGGTGGTGCAGTGAATAGAGAACCAGCTCAGGAGTCAGGTGGACCTGAGTTCAAATCTGGCCTCAGACACTTAACACTTCCTAGCCGTGTGACCTTGGGCAAGTCAGTTAATCCCAATTGCCCTGCCTTCCCACCTCCAAAAAAAAAAAAGAGAGAGAGAAAGAAGTGACCATCTTGTGAGTCTGGTGACTTTGCACAGCCTTCCCTCACTTAAATCCATTTACTTGCATGTCCTAGCATCACCTCCCTGATGTCATGGTCCCCTTAGAGAATGAAGGACAAATAGCCTATCATTGGAGAAAGAAGTCCAAAGTCCACGAAAACGAAATTAAAATATAATACCAACTGTGCCTCAAAGTGTAGGAAGTGTGTGAACACTGCGTTAGAGGTCAGAGAGAGAGAGAGAAAGAGAGAGACAGGAGTGGGCTGGAAGTCAAGGAAGTCTTCACGGGTGGAGATGGGATTAGAGCTGGGCCTTGAAGGATGGGAAAAAATTTGGAGAGGCAGAAAGGAAGGAGGGAGACAGTCTATCAGGGCAGCTAGGTGGTACAGTCCATAGAGCACCAAACCTGGAGTCAGGAAGACTCATCTTTACAAATTCAAATCTAGCTTCAGACACTTACTACCTGTGTGAATCTGGGCAAGTCACTTAACCGTTTGCCTCAGTTTCCTCATCTGTAAAATGAGCTGGAGAAGGAAATGACCAATCACTCTGGTATCTCTGCCAAGAAAACCCCAAATGGGGTCACAAAGAATTGGAAATGACTGAACAAGAAGACAGGGAGAGGAGATTAAGAAATCGAGGGTCTGTCATTGAGGACATTAATAACTAGAATTTATAGAATACTTTAAGATCATCTGAGTTAATCTTCACCCTAACCTGTGAGGTTTTTATAGCTGAGGAAAGGGAGCCTGAATGCCAAGTCCCAAAGCCTCACAGTGCCTGAGGCAGGATTCAAACTCAGGTCTTCTGGATTACAAGCCCAGGGCTCTACTCTCTTCACTGTACCAGCCAACTGTCTCCAGTAGCATAGATCTATGTGGCCCTAGAGGACAGACCTCAAAGCAGTGGGTGGCCCCAAGGTTCAGCAGATTTCTACGCAAGGAGGAACAGTTAGAACCATCCAGCAATGAAATGGGTGGCCTCTAGGAGAAGCCAGTGACTAGGGGGACTCAAGTAGAGGAAGAATGCCCAACTGGGAGGGATGTGACAGAAGGGATTCTGGCAGCAGAGAGATCTGGACCAGACGACCTCTGAAGGCCCTTCCAAATCTAGGCCTCCATGATTTTGCAAGAGGAGACCCAGGAAGGATAAGGTAGGAAGGAGGACATGGAGAGAATAGGTCCTTTTTAGGGAGAGGGCAGGGGCTGTAGACACCATGGTCATTGGGGCACACCCTCCAAAAACCGTTCTGTAGGAGAAGGGGAAGGTGTGGAATATGGAGAGTTAAGTGGGGCAAGACACAACTTCTACTGACATCACCCCATTTTTACCTAGGCCACACCAGACCTCTCCTCTGCCTCTTGGACACAGGTAGCCTGCACCAAATTTCATTCCCTTCTCCTGATCTCCAACCTGGGGGACAGGATGGTGATTCCTTTCTGCCCAAACAGAATAAACACATTCTTTCTCCCTAGTTAGTGACTCTAGACTTTCTCTCAAAACCTACGTGTACATGAGCAGGTAGCGTCCCCAGAGCTTGGCTGACTACATGTGCCTCTCAGGATTCTGGGGGCATCCCTGGGGGCCATGGGGCTCTTCTAATCCTATCATTCTGAACCTCCATCTAGTGCTCCAGGAGGGGTATTTATTTCAACAGCATCACGAGTGGCCAGTGCTTCAATATCATTTCACTCATGGCTATTTCCTGGATGTCATAACAAAGCAATTCCAACAACTAGTTTTGACAAAGGAATGATTTCATGGAAGATAGAGCAAAAACCAAATTTACAAAAATTTTCCTCCCAAACCAGGGACCCCCACTACCACCACCTGGGCCCCCTGGAGGGAAGTGAGATCAAACTTAAAACAACACAAAGCATTTGCCCCACCCAGGTCACTTCCAGCTGTGGCAAAGTCATTGGACAAGTCACTCCCTGGGCGCAGCTAAGACAGGGCTCCTCAAAGTTGATCTCCTGCTGGACACTATCAAGCCGGTCACTTTCCCGGGCTCTGACCAACATCAAGTAACCAGAAACAGAACCCGGGTATCTGTTTGTTTGGGGACCCAAAGGCCGACCTTCTGTCTAACACATTATTGTTTGTGGGGTGGGTTTAAAGAAAATACCACCTCCCAGTTGAACTGTGGACCACCATGTCAAAGAACTCTTATGAATTTTCCTGAAATGAAAAGTCTCTTTGTAAGAGTTTCGCTATTCATATGCACGAAAGAAGTCATTCAAGAAAGAAGCATGAAAAATGCTGCTTGGCTGCAAATGCATTTCGAGCTCAAGATTTTAATGAATCCAGTTCAAGTGGGGCCAGAATACCTATAAATGAGAAGAATGTGGACTTGACTTCCTTAAAATATCAGTGTGTTCTGTGCCTCACAAAACAGCCTCAGGGAGGCCACCGGATACATTTGTGGAGCCTGGCAAATACTTGAATATGAATTTGGAATTTCATGCCTCTTACAGAATCCACTCTGGTGAGAAACCTACAAATCTATTGAGTATGAGAAATGCTTTGGTGACAGCCAGCATCTACACTGGAGAAAAATCCTGTAAATGTGAAGGCTGGGGGAAAGAAATACTTTGACTGGAAGGTCACTCTACCCTTTACACAGGGGAGCAGGATCAGGCAGTGTGGCAAGAACAGAGCTACATTTGTACTTCGTCTTCTCTGCCACACTCTTGACCCATGTTGACCTTTACCACTAAGACCCTCTGATCTTTTTTTTTAAAATATAAACCTTTTAGGGGGAGGCAATCAGGGTTAAGTGACTCAGCCAAGGTCACACAGATACTAAGTATTTGAGGCTGGATTTGAGCTCAGATCCTCCTGACTCCAGAGCTGGTGCTCTATCCACTGTGCCACCTAGCTGCTCCTAAAAATATAGACTTTTAAAAGATGTTATCTATTAATACCTTCTCCATCCTCCACTGCTGTCCAGTTTTAATTGACATACAGTACTTTTTCATCTCCTTCCTTCCCCAATATTCATTTCTGCTTTGTTATTCTTGGCCATTCCTGTCATGTCCAACTTCATGACTCCATTTTGGAATTTTACTGACAAAGATGCGGAGTAATTTCCCATTTCCTTCTCCAGCTTATTTTACAGATGAAGTAAACAGGGATAGGTGACTTGTCCAGGATCATCCAGTTAGTAAATGTCTGAGGCCAGATTGGAGCTCATGAAGATGAGTCTTCCTGATTCCAAGCTCAGTGTGCTATCCACTGAGCCACCCAGGTATCCTCATTTCCTCTTAGTTATCTCTTATTACAAAGAATTTTTAAGAAGCAGTTCAGCAAAACCATCCAAATGCCACATTATATGCTGCATTCCACACCCACAGTCCCCTACCTCTTCAAAGAAGGGAGTAAGGTGCCTTCTTAGACCTCGTTTTCTAATTACAGCTTCAATTTTATTACTGTTCTTCCCCTTCACGTGGCTGCAATCATTCCTACTGGTGCTGCTGATCTACTGAGTCCAAGTAGGAGACTTTACATTGCTTTCTATTAAATTTTATGCCTTCCA
The DNA here is from genome assembly GCA_028627135.1 of Pseudochirops cupreus. Classification (NCBI taxonomy): domain Eukaryota; kingdom Metazoa; phylum Chordata; class Mammalia; order Diprotodontia; family Pseudocheiridae; genus Pseudochirops; species Pseudochirops cupreus. Next base: position 380,073,607 of record CM053584.1, read on the forward strand.
TAAAAAAAAGCAAAAAAAATTTATGCCACTAGATGAAGCCCATCCTTCTAGAGGGAAGGGAATAAGCATTTACTTAGCACCCATTATGTAGCTAGGTATTTACAACAATCCTGGGGGGCAAGTGCTGTCGTTTTCCCCACTTTGGGGTTGAGGAAACCAAGGCAGACAGAGGTTAAATGATTTGCTCAGGGGTCACATAGCGAGTAAGTATCTGCGGCTGGACTTGAACTTGGGTCTTCCTAACTCCAGGCCCAGTGCTCTAACCATTGCATCACCTAGCCTGCTAAACTCTTTACTTGGCTGCTGACTCAATCATCCATGACACTAACTCTCACTCTCCCAACTTTGTACCATCTGAAAATGTGGTGTGTGCTGTCTGTCTTCATATAAGTTATTGGAGGGAAATGGCAAACAGAATAAGACCAAGGAAAGAGCCCTGTGGAATTCCCCTAGAGATCTCCATGTAGATTAACAACAACTGATTATCATTTGGGTGTGTGTGTGGGGGGTGTCTACTCCATTGTCATTAAAAAAAAATCTGGGGGCAGCTAGGTGGTACAGTGAATAGAGCACTGGCCCTGGAATCAGGAGGACCTGAGTTCAAATCCGGTCTCAGACACTTAACACAAAAACTAGCCATGTGATCTTGGGCAAGTCACTTAACCCCAATTGCCCTACCTTCCTCCCTCCAAAAAGAAAAAAAAATCTAATGTCTTCTATTGCCATAGTCTAAATAAGAGTTCTATCCCATTAAGTCTCCATGCTACCTATAAGATCATAGTTATTCTCTCCCATTAAGATTCTTAGCTGGATCGTGAAAGCATAGATTAAGAACTAATTGGAAACTAAATAATCTAATTCTAAAGAATGAGTGAATCAAAGAAGAAGTCATAGGAACATTCCAAAAAGAATGACAAAATGGAAAATGATCTGTTTGTACAAAAATATAGTAGCTCTTTCTGTGATGGCAAAGAATTGGAAATTGGGGGGATGTTCATCAATTCAGGAATGGCCCAACAAATTGTGGCATATGACTGTGATGGACTACTATTGTGCTATAAGAAATAAGGAGCAAGATGGTTTTAGAAAAAACCTGGGAAGACTCATATGAACTGATGCAGAATGAAGTGAGCAGAACCAGAACATTGTACGTAGTTACAGCAATACTGTAATGATGGTCAACTGTGAAGATTTAACTAATCTGATCAAGACAATGATCCAGGACAATTCCAAAGGACCCAGGATTTATTTCCACCTCTAGAGAGAACTCATTAACTCAGTGCAGATTGAAGCCAATTTTTTATTTAAACTTTCTTACTTTTTCTCGGGGTTTGTGTGTGTGTGTTTTATTTTTCAACATGGCTAATATGGAAATATGCTTTGTAAGGCTTCATATGTATAATTGTTATCATGTTTGTCGTCTCATGGGGTGGAGAAAGGGAGGGAGGGAGGGAAAGCATTTGGAACTCAAATTGTTAAAAAATGATTGTTAAAAATTTTTTTAATGTAATTGGGAAATATTTAATGATATATATGTGCATACATACATACATATAAAACCCTTAATTGGGTTTGCTAATTGTGCAGCTTTTGTGCATTGATAGACTTCATAGATAGCAGGGACTTTTTTTTTTAACTGATCTTTACTCTAGCTCTTGTCTCCAATGAATTCCTGAGCTTGTGGGGGATGAAAAGCATTGAAAGACAGGGCTGCAGTTTTCACAGCCTGGTAGGGTCAGAGGAAAGGAGGGGCTGAGAACATGGAGAATCTTTTTGCCTAGGAGTTGGAGAGATGGAAGATACTAGAGAAGAACACTCATTTGGGTACTTCCTGTGAGCACTGTTCCATAGGTGTGAGTCTTAACCCCATCAACCAGACCACTGGAGCTCCTCGGGGTGAAGGATGCTATTTTCCCAACAGCATAGGCTGGGCACAGCTTCATTGCTCAGTAGATTTGTTAGTGGGGTTGGCTGTTAACTTGATTGAGAGGGGCAGGTGAAAGTGGGATTCCTCAGAATGGGAAGGGCTAGGCTATGAGCTCCCACAGGTGTGAGCAGTCTGTGCTCCCTCCATGGGTATAAACAGGCCCTTTACCAAACGGAGATTCTGGAAGTCGAATAGACTCAGGTTGTGGCTGGTGGTTTGGTCTCTTGCTTTGGGCTATGGCTAAGGGAAGCTGTCCTAGGTCTACTCATGGATCCTCCAGCCTTCTCCCTGTCCCTCTTCTGCTCCTGATGCTTGCTGGGGTTTCTTGGCAGGCTCCCCATTCTCCCCACCCTGTGCAGGTACAGTGCCTGGAGTCCCATCTGGTGGTGAATGTTCAACAAGATCTGTTTGGCACTGGAAAGTTGGTCAAAGCAACAGACCTCAGCCTGGGCCCACGAGGCTGCAGGCCTTCGACTTTGCAAGAAGATGCCCAAGTAGTCACCTTTGAGGTTGGCCTCCATGAGTGTGGCAGTGTTGTGCGGGTAAGATGCCAGCCCCCTTCCTTAGGGAAATGTGTGTTCTCCCAGATACAAAAGCAGTTTAGCCAACTGCAGTGAACTGCCTATCCCATGCTTGGGAGCACCAAAACCAGAGCTAGCCTACTGGGCCTTCCCCAGATCTGGGGAAAGACTTTGTCCCAACTCCCCCTTTCTGGAGTGGTCATGGGATCAGAGACCTTAGGCGTCATCCAAAGACCCCCCCCAACTTTACAGATGAGGAAACTGAGGCCCAGAAAAGTGAAGTGACAGGGTCACTCAGCTAGGAAGTGACTATAGCTAAGTTTTATGTAAGGGGCCGGGTGGTACAGGGGATCGAGCACCAGGCCTGGAGGCAGGAAGGCTCATCTTCTTCGATTGAAATCCAGCCTCAGACACTTCCTAGCTGTGTGACCCTGGGCAAGTCACTTCACCCTGTTTGCCTCAGTTTCCTCATCTGTAAAATGAGTAGGAGAAAGAAATGGTAAAACCACTCCATTGTCTTTGGGTAAAAAAAAAAAACCCTAAATGGGGTCCCAGAGAGTTGGGCATGACTAAACAACAAATGTGGTGAGCACTTCACAATTGTGATCTCATTTGATTCTCACAACAACCCTGAAAGGGAGGTGCTTTTTTTACTCCCATTTTACAGATGAGAAAACTGAGACAGATGGGTTAAGTGACTTGCCCAGGGTCACACAGCCAGTTAATGAGTATAGGAAGGGAAATGGTACAAGAAAACTAGAAACGTAACAGACTTTGAAGCTCCATCAATGTCCAAATAAAAAGTCTATCCTTTATTTGGTAAAATGGGAAGCTACATCTGGTGCTTAAGTAGAAGAGTTACTTATTGATTGCGTGACAAATCATTTCTCTTTGAGCCTTGGTTTTCTCAGCCGAAAAAACTCAGTTTTGGACCAGCTCACTCTAGTCTCTTAGCACTGACATTCTACAAGCCTACAATAGCTTTTCCATTTGGACAGGCAAAGGTGGCTGTCCTGCCTTCAAGGGGATTAGAGTTTGGTTGAGGAGACAAGAAGGAAAGGTACAAAGAAGCTGGATGAATTACTAAACTGTATGGATTATCCCAAGTGAGCTCAGGGAAGGCTTTTTGCACCTGGCACCCCACCTGGAAGGATGAGAAGAATCGGGACAGGTGAAGGAAGGTCCCATTTGGAGAAACCAATGTTGGCCCAGACCTGGAGGAAGGGATGCCTAGGGCAGATTTATGTTCTCTTGCGTGGGGGCAGGGAGACAGTAATTACCAGTCTGGAGTGTGAGCCAATCGAAGGAGTGTAAAAAGACTACTTGGGGAAAAATAGGGCACTTGGGGCAGCTGATGAAACCTCGGATAGAGCTCCAGCCCTGGAGTCAGGAGGACCTGAGCTCCAATCTGGCCTCAGATACTACCTGTGTGACCCTGGGCAAGTCACTTAACCCTCATTGCCTTTAAAAAAAAAAGTAGAATGAAAAATCGGGCAGCAAGCAACGGTAGAGTGCTTCTCATTCATGCCCTCTTTATGTCTCACTGAGTGAGATTATGCCAATAGTATCTCAATTTCCTTGCTTCCAGTTCCTCCCCTTCTCAATTTCTTGTGCACAGCTGTTAAAAATCACCTTTCTAGGCTCTGACTTTCTGCTCCCTTTCTCCAACCTTCTGAGGCTACCCGTTGCCTCTAGAATAAAGCACAAACTTCTCACCCTGCTATCTAAGACCCTCCACAGTCTGACTCCAACCTACCTTTCAAACCAAATGACTGTTAGATCTCCCCTGATGTCTGCATTCTAGCTCCTGTCTCCCTGGAGTCCTACCTCCTTCACCCATTCTCCAGAACCTGTTTCCACCTGGAGCTGACTCTGTAGAAGCCAGGTTTTCTCCAACACTGAGCGCAGGAACTTTCTCTGGTGATGACTTTGTTCCCAGTCATCGGTGTAGGTTCCCTTCTCTCCACCACCTTCTGAAGAATGCAAACCTCTGGAGGGCAGGGACTCTGCTCTCCTTTGGGTCCCCGAAACTGAGCATACAATTGGCACTTAACATCTTTGTAGTGATACCTTTAACACTCTTATTTCAGCTTTATTTCTGGAAATAGGCTTCTACTCAGGCATCACAGAATGTAAAGAAAGTGAGGGTGGGGCAGTGTAGGGGGGAAACCCAGATAGCCACATAGATAATGTCTGAGTATGGGTAATATTTCACATCCACAGTACCCCACCTGTAAAGAGGGGAGGGAGGGGCATTTTTTCAATTCTTCTCTGGGGTCAAATTTGGTCATAGTTGTACAGCATGCAGTTTCAAGTGTCTTTTAGGGATTTTTTAAGTACTTTTTTTTTTTTACTTGCCTTCTCAATGTAGAGTGGGGTAGGGGAGGGAGGGAGAGAAATTGGAATTCAAAATTTGGGAGAAAAGAATGCTAAAATTGTTTTTACATGTAAGTTGGAAAAAATATTAAATAAGGGGAAAAAGACTTTTTTTTTTTTTTTTTAAAGAGGACATGGGAGGAGATTCTATCTCACCCAGGCTGGAAGTTCAAAGGCTGTTCAACAGGCCCAAACCCATTACTTATCAACATGGAAGCTTTGATTCATTTTGTTTCCTACCTGAGCTAGTTTGCTTCTCCTTAGGCATCCTGGTAGCCCCCCACTCCAGGGACTTACCAAGACTTAGTATAGATACCCAATCAGTTTTTCCTTACAGGAGCTCAAAACACCCCCAGCTCAAGACATCCAGTGAGTAGAGTACCAGGCCTGGAGTCAGACCTAAATTTAAATTTGACCTTAGACACTTACTAGCTGTGTGACCCTGGGCAAGTCACTTAACCCTGTTTGCCCCAGTTTCCTCAGCTGTAAGATAAGCTGGAGGAGGAAAAGGCAAACCAGTCCAGTGTCTTTGCCAAGAAAACCACAAATGATGTCTTGAAGAGTCAGTCATGACTGAAAAACAAACAGGGCTTTGTTTCACATGCTTTATCTCACTTTATCATCATAAAATCTCTGTGAAGGAGATGTTAGTATTACCCTCAATTTTACAGGTGAGGAAACTGAGGCTGAGAAAATTAAGTGACTTGTCCAGGGTCACACAGATATCATGTACCTGAGGCAGGATTTGAACTCCAATATTCTTGACTCCAGGCTCAGCCTTTAGCTATATCACCTAACTAGCTGCCTCTATCACTGCAGATCAACACCTGCTCTGCAAGGCTGGGAGGCTGGGAAGGTTGAGGGCCAGACTTCAGATGAAGAAATGGAGATTTAATGATTTGACCCTGGTTACAAAGCTATGAAGGCTCAGAGGATTCGACTCCCAAGCCAGGGTGTAACTCTGGCCCTGCACCATCGCTTCTCCATACTGTACATGGCTTCTCTCTGCTGTCGGGCTACAACAGCCCGTCTGTCTGACTCTGCCCCTATTGTACATGTATCAGGCTCATTTCTCACCTGGTTGCACTGCTTTGGGGCTCTTCTGACTCCATCAAGCTAATTATTGGAGAAACCTCAGCCTTGAGACTCTATCTCATAGCTACCCTTTGCTCCTCTGATCCGATCCCCCATTTAAGGAGGGAGCTTGGTTCAGAGCATTTCCTTATTTTTCCATTTTGCCGTACTACTTTTGGGGTTTCTCTGATTTCTCTGTGGTGTCCCTGGGCACCTTCTGGCCCCACCCCAACTCCCTTCAGCACTCTTTTCTGTGTTGTCTTCTATTAGATTGTAAGTTTCATGAGGGCAGGGACTCTTTTTTCTTTTTGTATTCATTTGCCCAGCTCTTAGCAAAGTGCCTGGCACATTTTAAGAGCTTAATAAATGTTGATTGATTGATGCAATTATAGGAGAATTACAACCTCTTGGATACTGTTTTCTCATTTGTAAAATGAATGAAATGGGTCTTACAGGTTTGGTGTGATGAATGAGTATTGTTAGCCTTGTAGGACTGTCAACCTTTGGCTTATATGTAATGGGGATGAATAATCCATGTAATAAAACTTTTGGCTATGCTACACTCACATGTAGCAATCCTATGAGGGGGTGTCCCACAAAGTGGGAACAATATTTCCCAAGTGTTTCTGGAGGGAAGCATACCAAATCTTCATTGCACAGCCAGCTAGCTACTTGACTGTTACCTTATTAATTCTCCCACCAGGTTCAAAGGCAATCCAGGGCTATGGTATGGGTTAAGGCTTGTCTTTTGGAGGGAGGGGAATTCTTTGGGACTTCATCCATAATAAACACTTGAATTTTAAAATCTGCATTGAATTGACAGTCTAACGTGCTATAATGGAACTAGCTGTGATAAGCATTAATTAAGCCTCTTCACTGTTTCTTCTTCCAGGTAACTTCAGATGGACTGATATACCTCACAAGCTTATTCTACCGTCCACACCCAGTTGGAAATTTTACCATCTTAAGGACTAATGAGGCAGAGGTTCGCATCGAATGTCACTATCCTAGGTCTGTATCAGATGGCAGCCTGTTTTTTCCCCTCCTAAAGATAGAGTACTCACTGGGCAGACTGATTCTTCTTTCTCTATAAATCTCAGCTACTCAAAGCTTGAAATTCCCAAGTGTGCCCCTCAGCAAAAAGGGGTGAAACAAAGACTTGTTATTAAAAACAAACAAAAAGACTTCTCTCAAGTTTCCTCCCTCCTTCCCATCATTTTCCTTTTTTTTCTTTCTTTGTTGTTCCAGGGCTACTTATCATATATTCTAATTCCTTAACATCTTGCTGCAATTTTCTTTCCTCTTTCCACTCTTGATTATTGTCTTTGGGCAGGGGTGGGGAACCTGCAGCCTCAAGGCCACAGGTGGCCCTCTAGACCCTCAAGTGGGGCCTTTAACTGAATCCAAACTTCACAAAATAAATCCCATTGGAGGCCACATGAGGCCTCAAGGTTGCAGGTTCCCCATCCCTGTCCTTGGGTAACTTTATACTTTAACTAGGAGTCCCCCTGGTAAGACACAGGTGTGGTGTTCAAGGTTCTGCCTTTAGATGACAGAGCCAGGACTTGGCTTATGTCTTCTGGTACATTACCAAGAAATAATCCACAACTCGCGTAGAATCAGGAGAAGATTTAGACCTCTCTGGTCCAATCCCCTTCTTTGACAGATAAGGAAACTGAGGTCCAGAGAGGTTGTCCTGGTTTGTCCAAAGTTTCAAAAGTGGTTCCTGAGCATAGGTCTACCTGACTAGTCCCCAAGACGACCTTGCCACCTCCATCCTGACTTTGTAAAGTTAGCTTCACATCAAGCAGATGTGGGATGGTATCATGAAGCTGCCTGTCAAGTGTCAGTCATGGCACTGGTCCCATGGCACATGGGAGTGTTCCCAGAGGTCCTGCTGAGGGCAGAATCCTCTACCAAGACTCGCCCTAGCCTCTGGGAAGAGGGAAGGGAAGTGAAGGTGCCTAATGAATCTAGAATTGTTTACAGACTTCTTTTAAGTGGTTGAAAACACTTTTTAAGACAACCTAACCCAAGAGTGGAAGGTAGGTAGATAGGGGGAAGGACGTGTAAGTACTGATCAACTCAGATAACTTCTTTACAGTGATCTTACCATCATTATGTGAAAAGATAAACACAACAATCCAGGTTTTGTTTTTCAGAAAATAGGCCTTGCCAGGATTGTTTGTGAATCTCCTCTACAGATAGGATTTAGAGCTGGAAGGAAACCTTATCATGAAACTTCAATGTGTATTCATATCTTTTATTTTAAAATTTTCATCCCTTATGAGTTTCCTCATCTGAGAAATGGGAATAACTAAGCAGAGATCCCCAAGGTAATCTGGGAGAGCAGATGAAAAAACTACAGATTTAGAGTTGGGTGTTTGAGTCCTAGCTCCGTCACTCTGTGTGATCAAAGACAAGTCACTTTGCTCTGATGAACCACTTTCCTCATTTAAAAAGTGGTGAATAATCTGCCAAACAAGGTTGTTGCAGGGCTATTTTATAAGGCCTAAAAGACTTTATGTTGTTTCATCATATCCAACTCTTTGTGACCCCATTTTGGGGTTTTCTTGGCAAAGATACTAGAGAAGTTTGCTATTTCCTTCTCCAGCTCACTTGACAGATGAGGAAACTGAGGCAAACAGGGTTAAGTGACTTGCCCAGGGTCACACAGCTAGTAAGCATCTGAAGCCAGATTTGAACTTGGGAAGATGAGTCTTCCTGATTCCAAGATCAGTGCTATATGTACTATGGTGCCACCTAGCTGCCCTAAAGGGCTTTATAGAAATGGTTTACTATTGAGTGGTTTGCTAAAGGTCAGAGGAAGAGACCCAAAGTGAGATTTCTAATTGAGGAGTTCTTAACCTTATTTTGGTCACAGATCCCTTTGGCAGTATCAAGTCTATGGACCCCTTCTCAAAACAATGTTTATATAGAGATAGAGATGTGTATACACACACACACACACACGTGTATACACACATACAAACAATTATAAAGGAAACCAATTACATTGAAATAGTTATCAAACTATTTTTAAAAAACCCAAATTCACAGACACTAGGCTACGGTCATCAGACACAACCTGGATGGAGATCCCAACAGGAACAGTTAGATAAGAAGAGAGTCAGGAGAGAGCAGTGTCACGAGAACCTAGAGAGAGGAGGCTATCCGGAAGAGGGTGATGGACAGTGTTGAAGGATTCGGACTGAGAAAAGGTCACTGGAGCAATTAGAGGGGTGGGGAGACTCGGCATTTATGTAGTGCCTACCTCGTGCTAGGCACTGTGCTAAGTGTTTTACAAATCTCCTTTGAGCCTTGCAATTGAGCCTTGCAATAACTTACAGGTAGCTGGTGGTGTTATCACCATTTTATAGTTGAGGAAACTGAGGCAAACTGAGGTTAAGTGACTTGAGGTCACACAGTCAGCAAGGCTGGGTTTGAACTTGAATCTTTTTGACTGCAGGCACAGAGACACCTAGGTGATAGTAACTTTGGAGAGGGAGAACAGAAGTCAGATTGCAAAGAGTTAAGAGAGTGAGAACAAAGGAAATGGAGTCACCTATTGTAGATGACTTTCTCAAGTTTAGCCAAAAGAGGAGAGAGGTAGGACAATGGTCTGCAAGAGTAGATAGATCCAGTGAAAGGTTTTGGAAGATGGGGGGCAGGTGAGCATGTTTAGTAACCCTCCAGGTAGGCTCTGCCTTGTGGGGCAGGCTAGGCAGATACTGTCTCTCCTCCCAGGTGGGGCAATGTCAGCAGCAGAGCTGTCCAGCCTACGTGGGAGCCCTTCAGGTCTACCATAGCTTGGGAACAGAAGCTTAACTTTTCCCTGCGCCTGATGAATGGTAAACTGAAGGGGGTGGAGGTGGGGGAAAGGGGAGAGGAACGAGCCCTACCCACCCCATATACAATCCTCTCATCCTGTTCTAATTTCTATGTGGAAAAAGTTCCTTGTCGTATGTCCAAGTTCAGAATTTTAAAAAAACAAAAAAAAAAACTTTGCCCCTACTTTTTCTTTCTTTCTTTCTTTCTTTCTTTCTTTTTTGGAGGGGGGAAGGCAAGGTAATTAGGGAGCTTTTTCAAAGTGTGTATATAATATTCATGGTTATCCCACCTTCCAGATGATTGGTCAGCTGAGAGTGCCTCATCTGTGTTCCAGCTGGGCGACACAGCCCACCTTCAGGCTGAAGTCCACACAGGCAGCCATGTGGCCCTGAGGCTCTTTGTTGACCACTGTACAGCCACACTGAGCCCAGACAAGAACTCAGAGCCCCGTTATGATATCATTGATCACCACGGGTAAGTACCCCATTCTGTCAAGCTCAGGCATCCCTCTTGAAGAGTGTATCCCTTCACCATCTTCCTGTCCTTCTAGGTGCCTGGTAGATGGCCTTTCTGATTCTTCTTCAGCCTTCAGAGCCCCCCGGCCCAAGTCAGACACTCTCCAGTTCACAGTGGATGTGTTCCACTTTGCCAATGATTCTCGGGAACTGGTAAATACTTTCCTCTACTGAGAGTAAATGAGGTCACTATATTTTCCTGCTCCTCCCCAGTACCTGACTTCTTTTCTCCTAGATCTATATTACATGCCATCTGAGGGTCACTGCCACCAATCAAGCCCCAGACAAAATAAACAAGGCCTGTTCCTTCAACAAGTCCACCAAGAGGTAAATGGGTCTTGGGAGTAGGAGTAGGGAGGGGACAGGGATGGTTACTCATAGACTAGATCTCTAATCCATTTTCTACAATTGCCACAAGGATATTCCTAAAGCCCAGGACTGACCATGTTACTCCCTCAACCTTCTAATGACTCCCTATTACCTGGGAACAAATCCACATTCCTTTGTCTGGCATTTAAAGCCCCTCACAGCCTGGCCCCAACCTATAACAATGAACATTTTCACAAACAAATTAGAACAGGATGAAAGGCTTATGTGTATGGGGTAGGTAGGGCTCCTTTCCTCTCTCTTCCTCCCCTACCCCCTTATACATTCCTGTCACTTCATACATGCCTCCACTTCATATAGACACTGCAGCCTTACTACCTCCCACTTTTCTGAATTGATAGATTCCTTCAAAACTCTAGATACCGTCTTCATGAGGTCTTATCTGATTGGGATCCTTACCCCCAACTACCTTGTATTTGTATAAAACAATGATCTCTGCCATCCCTCCATCGACCAATAGAATATAAGCTTGTTAGGACAGACAAGAACTATTTTACATTTCTGTATCCCTAGCATGTAGTAAATATGCCATAAATGTTTGGAGTAAAAGCAGCCTTTCTTATCTCATTTCTATCCCCCTTGCCTGTCCCTGTCTCTTTCTCCAGCTGGTTTCCAGTAGAAGGACCTCCTGACATCTGCAAGTGCTGTAACACCAAAGACTGTGGAAACCCAAACAGGTCCAGGAGACTACTTCCTATCTCTGAGGCAAAGCTCTTCCAACAGCGACAAGGTAAAGTACATATGAAGATAGCTAGGGTCCCCCAGATCCTTCATCCTTAGTTCACCTCACTCATGCTAGGAACAACCTAGAAACATAGTTCTCTCAAGTGTGGAGCCAGCATTCTTAAGACTCCATCTCTTGTGAGATGGCTTCCCCTACAATTATTGAGTAGGATGATCTGGGTTCAAATTCTGATTCTGCTGCTGCATACTATCTGACAGATTAATTTCTACTATCCAGGCCTCCATTTACTCATCTGTAAAATGAGGTGGCCGGCTAGATCACCTTCAGGGACCCCTCCAACTCTGGAACTGTGATTCCTAAGACTACTCGGTCTAAATTTAGCAAGGGTTAGTGGGGCACCAAGGCTTAGATATTAAGCCCTACTTTAAACCCAGTCATGAGGTTTCATCTTCTTTCTCTCCACCCCCAGGGAGAGAAGCAGACATCACTGTTGGGCCTGTGTTCTTGGCACTGAATGTCAGCCGCCACACCCCACGGGAGCCCAACCCAGATTTCGTGGAAAAGTATGCAGCCCTTAGCCTGGGCCTGTCTCTGATTGCTGTCTTGGTTTTTACCTTAGTCATCATGGCCCTGGTTCTCCTCTGTAGGAAACACAATGGTGCCTCTTGATTTGTCTGTCAGCCAATAAAAAAAAAAGACTCCTAATGTCTAACTGGTGTAGTAAATTGGTAATAGTGGATCAGCCTAGAGATCACAGGATTTGTTCCCAGTTGGTCACTTAAAATTGCCCTGGGCTGATCCTGAGGAGAGTAGGAGGAACAGCTCCTCAATCGTTATTTTATATACAATCATCTGTTTTGGAGAGGTGGGGTGGAGAGAGGGTAAAAAACATCTCATTTATGTCCTAGTCCCAGGAGCAGGACTCTTCCTTGCTAATCCCCAAATGAGCAAACTCTAATCACATGTTCTCATTTCTGCTTGATCAGTGAGTACCCCATAGAATGCCCAGAGAAGACGTCATCTAACCTGTTTAAAGGCCTCTTGGTAAGGGGAGCTCACTGCTTTATCATAATAGCCATGAGAAAGAGGCTTTATTACTGCCCCTTCAAATAAGGATTCGTCTCATGAGATCATAGACAGAAAAGTAGAAAGAGACTTCAAGTCTCTTCCTGAGAGCTCAACCTGCTTGGTTTTTACTGAAGAAGAAAACTGAGGTTACACAGTGAAAAGTATCTAAGGTGAGATTTGAACCCAGATCCAGCACCCTATCCATTCCTTGATGCCTTACAGACTTTGTTTTAAATTAGACCTTTTGGGATCCTCCTTTGAAGGAAGATGCCTCATTCTTTCTCAAGTCATATCCTACAACTAGCCAGCTATTTGTCTAAGCAATGGCTTAATCTCAAAGATGTGTATCATCAAAGAGCTATAGGGACTGTCTGACACACACAGGTCCATGTATTTGCCATTAGCTTCAGACTAGCTGCCAACAGGATGGGGCAGGGGGTATTGTTTTCTTCCAATCATTGGGAGAATAGAGCTTTGCTCAGATGTGCCCAGACTGAAGTTGTGAAAAGGAAGCATCCTTGGGAATCTAACAACTTCCAGTAGGTAAGACAGAGACTAAACTGAGGGCCACTAAGACCAGATACTCTTCTTGGGGGCTGGGAGTTCTCTCCTGCCTAAATATAGCAGCTTTGTCATCTAGAGCTAAGTACCCGATTTCTGCTAGGACAAAAGATGATTGTGAGACAGCTGGCATAGTATAAAGAACACTGAATAGGGTCCTAGTTGAGCTCCCTTTCCCCCTCCTCCCTCAGATTTTGGGCAAGATGTACAGATCTGAGCCTCTGATTTTTTTTTCCCCCATGTAAAAGAGGGGCTGGGCATCACTATGGCCACCTAAGGCCAGCCATGGGGTATAACAAAATCCCTTGAAGGACCATCCCTTTCAGCTCTAAAACTGATTCTAAGATTTATATAAGTATAAGTAGTTCCCTGATCACCTTGACTGAGCTGGGAGGCTGATGAACCTTGGGGGCTTTGTACCTTACTGCACAGGATATAGGCATGACCTTGGTGGTCTACGGAGTATAGCCTGCAGTAACTGAGGACACAAATTGTTTTCCCGGGAGAGATCTTCCTTTGCTGTTGTTCTATAAAAGGCTGTTTCATAGCAGCCATTTGCCCTTTTCTGAGCACAGGTGAGAGCCCTGAGAGGAAACTGGTCTTGGGGTAGGGGGTGGTCCTTCCCAAGAGGTGGTAGCAGCATCTTGGTCTTCTAGCATTAAAACATTGAGTGTGTCTGGGCCCAGAGTCTTTAGAACCTTCGTTTTATTGGCTGGCACAAAGGAGTGGCTCCTCTTACTATGGTTCTGCCCATCAATCTACCCTCAATTCCGGAGATCAGTCTTCCACGAAGCACCAAAGGACAGGTCCACACCCTCCTTAGAAAGATGCAGTCTTAAGCAGAGCATCCCCATTTTATGTGTTTGTCAGTTTGATTAGGAAACTCTGCTGATTAGGAAACTCTGCTGATCAATTATTTTTCCCACCATATTCCTCTACAAGGGACGGTTGGAATTTGGCCCAAAGAGATAGTCATTTGGTCAGGGCTGGCATTTACATATCTTATACTTATCAACTGATCTATAAATAACTTCAGATCATGGGATCATAGATTTAGAGCCAGAAGGTGACCTTGAAGGACATGGAGTCCAGACTCCTCATTTTAGTGAGGGGGAAACTGAGGCAAGTGGAAGTTAAGTGATTTGCCCAAGGTAGTAAGTAGTGCCAGTGGAGCCCAAACCCATGGGCTCTCTTGCTTCCATGTGATTGGTCTCTAGTGGAAAACGGTGAGAAAACATACCATGAGACATGCACGTCTACTGTGCTGTGTGTTGTGGAAGCTAGGAAGGACACCAAGAAAATTGGGATCAGCCTGTGCCCTCAAGCAAGTTTGCAGTTTAGTTGTAGAGATAATTATATAGCATTGGGCATTATTACTTAAAACCAAGGTAGAAAGGGCACTGGAAGCTGGGGGAATGGGAGGGATATAGGCCTATAATCTCTGCTACTGGGGGAAACTGAAGCTCGTAGATCACTTGTGGTCTGCTGTTCTTAAGTTGCAGTAGGACTAAGATTGATAAAGTAGCAGCAATATGGTGAGCCGTCCAGAGCAGGCTCCCTAATGAGGGGTGAATCTGCCCAGGTTAGAAACAGAAAGTCAGGGACAGCTAGGTGCCCAGTGGCACTGGCCCTGGAGTCAGGACCTGAATTCAAATCTAGCTATGTGACCCTGGGCAAGTCACTTAACCCCAATTGCCCTGCCTTCCCCCCTCCAAAAAGCAAAAAAAAAGGAAAAAGGAAAAAAAAAAAACAGAGAAAGTCAAAGTCTCCAAGCTGATCAATGGGATTGGACACCTGAGTAGCTGTTGTACTTCCAATGTTGGTGAGATGGGGAGACCCAGTCTCGCAAAAAGACAGAAAAAGAAAGAGTTGGTTTCTAGTTCTGACTGTGAAATTTATTACCTATATGGTTTAGGAAAACTAAATCTCAGGTCTATACCCCAAAGAGATCAAAGGAAAGGAAAAGGACCCATAGACAAACATGTATAGCAGCTCTTTTTCGGGAGGAAGGGAAGGTGGTAAAGAATTGGAAATAGAGGGGATGCCCGTTAATTGGGGAAGATGGAGGTGGTTTCAGATAAACCTGGAGAAACTTATTTGAAATGATACAAAGTTAAGTGAGCAGAAGCAGAAGGATGATTCATACTGTAACAACAATATGGTAAAGATAATCCACTTGGAAAGACTTGGTAACTGGTCAACATAATGACCAACCACATTTCCAAAGCCTTGTGATGAAACATGCCACCCATTCCCAGACAGAGGTGATGGATGCAGAGTGAAGACGGAAGCTCTTTTTCTCTCTCTGTCTCTTTCTGTCTCTTTCTGTCTCTCCCTTCTCTCTCTCTCTCTCTCTCTCTCTCTCTCTCTCTCTCTCTCTCTCTCTTTCTCTCTCTCTTTCTCTCTCTCTCTTCTCTCTTTCTCTTTCTCTTTCTCTCTCTCTCTCTTTCTCTCTCTCTCTCTCTCTCTCTCTCCATCTTTCTCTTCTCTTCTCCCTTATTTCTCTTACCACCCCTACCACCATCCCCATATCTCTCAAGGCCCAGAGATTTAAGTGCTTTGTGCAGGTTTAGATACCCAGTTAATACTGAAGGTAGAATGAGGGTGGGGCCCTAATTTTTTTACATTTACCTAATCAATTTTCTTCCAACTGTTCTTGTCACATGCTTTCTATTACCACTCAACCAAGAAAATCAAAAGGGAAATGAAGCAACCCTTTAGGGATTTTTCCCCTTAAAGATCATTCTCTCTTGGACTGGAAAAACTTTCAGCTCAAGCCATAGTGCCAAGTCTGTGCTGGGGCAGCCCCAGGATCTGGCATGATGTGGTTAAAAGATCGTTGGGCTGTGCCAGAAAACCTAGGTTCTAGTTTTGGTTCTTTCATTCACTCTAGATCAGAGGTTCATAACCTAGGGTCCACAAACTCAGAAAAAATATCTTGATCATCATATTTAACTATAATTGGTTTTCTTTGTAATCCAATGTATTTTGTGTAGAACATTTAGAAACATTCTGAGAAGGGGTCCACAGGCTTCACCAGCCTACCAAAGAGATCTTTGACACAGAAAAGGTTTAAGAACCCCTGCCCTCAGGGGCGGCTAGGTGGCACAGTGAATAGAGCACTGGCCCTGGAGTCAGGAGGACCTGAGTTCAAAATCTGGCCTCAGACACTTGACACACTTATTAGCCTTGTGACTTTGGGCAAGTCACTTAACCTCAATTGCCCTCCAAAAAGAAAAAAAAAAGAACCCCTGACCTGGATCATCTCTAATCTTCACCCTAACCCTTAGTTCTAACAAACTGAAATCCTAAGCTTCTCCCTCTTCAGAATGATCGTGATGGTTCATATCATATCCTCTTGGCAAGTCCCTGCATTTGGAAAATCAAACCCTACCTTCCTGGGCTTTTTGGACGGTATTTTTGGCAGTGTATTTTTTTTTCTTTTGCTTCTGACTTCTGAGTTTATGACAGGAAGTGGAGAGTTCTCACAGAAAAGATAAGGGCACCACAAACAGGAAGGTACCCCCAACCCTCAGAACAACAACTTGAGCACAGGCAAGCTCATGAGAGGCTTTGAACAGAGTCACTGAATTTATGACAAACTTTCTCCCCTGTGTTTTCCCCTCTCCTCCCCACCACCACCTTGACAGAGCATCAGGGGAAGATATCTGAGCAAAAATGTATGAAAGACTTTCTAAAATTAAATTTCATTTTCTTAAATGAGTATGTTTGTTCTACGTTTCAAAAATGCTGCCATTAAATTGTTAGCGCACTTATGTACAAAACAGATTAATTGTAATGCCTGCTACAAAGCATTCTTTGTGAAAATACGAAGTGATACCAGAGAAAAGCTAAAAGCAGCAGCCTCATTACATGAGCTTAAAAGACAGTTTTAAAAATGATCAGACATCCCTCTCCCCTTTCCCCTGACCACTGGTCCCTGGTCCCTGTATTTTCCCAATTCCATGCCTTTGCTCAACTAATTTCCCATGCCTGGAATGTTTTCTTTCTACCTCTTTACTCATCAAAACATGTTGACCCATAATATGGGTCAATGTAAAGCATCAAAACATACTCCAAATAATTAATAGAGAAATGCAAATTAAAACAACTTCAAAGGTTTCACCACATACATACAAATAGATAAAGTTGACAACAGAATTAGAAGAGTCCATGTTGGAGGAACTGGAGAACACAGACCACTGAAGGTGGAGGTACTCTAACCATTATGTAGAATAGCCTGAAATTCTGCAAGGTGCTGAACCAGTGGATAGAGAACCAACCCTGGAGTTGGGAGGACCTGAGTTCAAATTTGACCTCAGACACTAGCTGTGTGACCCAGGACAAGTCAATTGCCTCAAAAAAAATGACCACACCCTTTGGCCCAACCATCCCACTACTGAGCATATACCACTACAAAGTCAAAGATAGACTCCCAGTATGTGAAAATATTTATAACACTACTCTGTGGTTGCAAAGAACTGAAAAATATGAATACTCATCAACTAGGAAATGCCTGGGGGGAAAAAACAACTGGGGTGTAAATGTAGGGCAGTATTGTTATACAGTCAGCAATGGAATACGAGGAATTCTGAGTAAAGTAAGCAGAACCAAGAAAACAGAAGACCCAGGGATGACCACAATGTAAACCAACAGATCACTAGAGGAAGTTAAATTCTGAGTGCCTGAAAAACCACTGAACCCAGTCCTGGAGAGCTGTTCATGAAAGATGCCTCCCTCTTCACTCAAGAGAGGCAGAAGATTACAAGGACACACCACTACAGACATTGTCAGAAGTGGTCACTGTATCACTGGGGATGGGGAAAATGTCTTGGATCTTGGATTAAAGAAAAGCATTAATAGAGGCTATTGGGAAACAGGAAACAGCTAGCAGGATAGTTTTCCTGGACTGAAGAATTCGTGAAGGATAGGGATAGAAAATTAAGCCGATAAAATTGTATATCCCCTTAAATGCCAGATGGAGGAATTTGTATTTAATCCCAGAGAGAAGGGGGATCCACTGGTGTTTTCTTAAGAGGAAGAGGAGGATAAAGCCTGTGCCTTAAGGGGACTGTTTTAGCATCTGGTTGAAGGATGAGTAGGGAGAGAAACCAATTTGGGAGCTGTTGCTATAAGCCAATGATAGGATTTCAACTAAGGTGATGTGGAGAGAGAAAGTAATGGATTTGCCAAGTACCTCGGACAGAGATTCTCTAATCCTGGGCAACTGACTGGAAATTGTGCGAGAGGTGGAGGGAAGAGCCGAGGATGGCTCCATGGTTAAGAACCCGTGTGACTGGAATGATGGCCATGCCCTCAACAGAAATAGGGAAGTTGGAGGTTCTTCCTAATACTAGAGCCATGGTCCTAAGAAACTCACAATGTGGAACTACATAAACAACAGCATGTGGTTGTCATTTAAAGGAAAGAGAGGGTGGTTAAAACAAACAGGGAGAAGTAAAGACATACACACAGGAACACTCACATAGATATATCTGGACTAAGCCACATCTTACACTCATCGAGGATGTTGCCACTAAAGGCTTTAAAAGTTGTCTTTTATTGGCCTAACTCCTGGCATAAACAAGGAAATCAGTATGGTATAAAAAACATGAAGAGCTGGATTTTATTCCAGGGCTAGAAGTACCCCAAACCAAACAGATTTTTATTAAATGTTGATTGTCTGCAGAGCACTACACAGGGACCTGGAGAGATGCAAAGCTGAGACAAAAGCCCAGCTCCTGCCATCGTGGAGCACCACAGTTTAAAAGCAGAGTAAGATACAACCCCTAATATCTATAATACATAACACTGAAAACAAAAAATCACTGACATTTAGATATTGAGGTTTCCAACGTGCTTTATATACATTATTTTATTTCATCCTCATAGCAATCCTGGGAGGTAGGTGCATTTATTATCCACATGAGGAAACTGAGGTTAAGTGGCTTGCCTAGGATCACACAGATAAAAAACATCTGAAGAAGGATTAGAACCCAGGTCTTTTTAACCTGGAAGTACAGCTCTATGCCTCTAGCATTTTCAAGATCCCAGATCCAGAGTCTGAAGGGACCTCAAAGGCCATGTTGTCCAACTCCTCCATTTTACAGACAGGTAGCCAGGGGAGGGGAAAGTGTCCCAGGTTGGTAATGAAAGAATTTGGGTTTCAAGTCCAGCATTATCTATTGATGAGATAGAGAATATCTCTGTTCCTCTCCCCACCCCTCACTATGGAATTCTGCTGCTTAAAGTCTATGAATAAATTGCATTTTTTTAAGTGATAAAAACTGTAACAGATTTCTTGTTTAATAGCAAGGCCTTGGAGAAGTAGTGAGTTCCCCACTTTTGGAGGTTGTCACTGGACGAGCACTTATAGCCCATGCATTGTGATTACTAATAGGCAGGTGGAAGATTTGAACCTCTTCCTAAACACTCTGCCAGAGCTCAGCAAATGTTGATGATTAAATGTGATTAAACGTGCATTCCCAGACTGTGTTTTGAAGGCTCCTGGGAGAGTGGAATTGGAAGACAGAAGGAGTAGTCATTCCTCCTATTTCCCTCCATACAAGATGGAGAGCAGGTGGCTTGGAGCACCTTGGCTACCAGCCCAGTCCAGGCCTCATCACCCCTTGTCCAGCCTCCAGTCCCTCTCCAATCCATACACTACATGGCTGCTGAGGTGATGTTCCTCCTGCACAGGGGTCTAACCATGTCACTTCCCTGCTGAAGAAGTTCCATACTGTCTCTAGGATCTAATGCAAATACCTTATTTAAAGTCCTTCACAGTCTGACTCCAACAGACATAGCACATTATTTCTCTTTATGCACTTCACAATCCAGGCAAAGCAGCATTCTTGGTCCCATTTAGATGTGACCTTCCATCTGGCGTTTCTGTGCCTCTGTTCTTGTTGTGCCCCCTGCCTGGAACGCCCTCCCCCCTCATCTCTGCCTCCCTTCAGAGCTCAGCTCCAAGGCCAGTTCATACAGGAGATCCTTCATGTTCCTCCCAGACGCTTACTGCTCCCCTCATTCTGTTTTGTTTAACTTGTATATATAAAGAATATGAGCTCTTTCTAGCAAGTCCGGAGCCAGACCGCGCGAGATGGGGCGAGTGATCCGTGGTCAGAGGAAGGGTGCCGGCTCCGTCTTCCGCGCTCACGTGAAGCACAGGAAAGGGGCTGCCAAGCTCCAGGCTGTCGACTTCGCCGAGAGGCACGGCTACATTAAGGGTACCGTAACGGACATAATCCATGATCCAGGCCGAGGGGCTCCTCTTGCAAAAGTAGCTTTTCGGGATCCTTACCGATTTAAAAAGAGGACAGAGTTGTTCATTGCTGCTGAAGGCATCCATACTGGCCAGTGTGTGTACTGTGGTAAGAAAGCTCAGCTCAACATTGGCAATGTCCTCCCAGTTGGCACTATGCCTGAAGGGACCATAGTGTGTTGTCTTGAAGAGAAACCTGGGGACCGGGGTAAGTTTGCCCGTGCCTCTGGAAACTATGCCACAGTGATTTCCCACAATCCTGAAACCAAGAAAACACGAGTGAAGCTACCTTCAGGCTCTAAGAAAGTGATCTCCTCTGCTAACAGAGCTGTGGTTGGTGTTGTTGCTGGAGGAGGTCCTATTGATAAACCTATACTTAAGGCAAGTCGTGCCTATCACAAATACAAGGCCAAGAGAAACTGCTGGCCTCGTGTCCGGGGTGTGGCCATGAATCCTGTGGAACATCCCTTCGGAGGAGGTAATCACCAGCATATTGGAAAACCATCTACCATTCAAAGAGACGCCCCAGCTGGAAGAAAGGTCGGTCTCATCACTGCCCGGAGTACTGGTCGACTCCAGGGTACCAAGACTGTACAGGAGAAGGAGAACTAAAGTACAGAATCCTGACAATAAAAATTATTTTGGAAATTGTAAAAAAAAAAAAGAATATGAGAAGAAGCAAGAAGCAAATCTTCCCATGTAACATTTTACCAAGAGAATGTTCTTCCTCAGTCATTTTGATGAGGTACAGGCTCTGGGAACCCCCTTGAACTCTGATTGAATCTTCCCACTTCATGAGGCATTTGCCTGAGGCCATAAGCCTTTCATTATAGCTAGGCCCAAATCTCTTACTCTTACTAGCCTAGCCCTCCATTGTCCATCTGCTTCCCACCTTGAGCCTATCAAAATATCCACTCCCAAATCAACTGTTACCTGACCTCACCTGACTCCTCCTGAAGACCCTCCCCAAACTCCTCCCCTACACCATCCCTAGATTCCGCCCACAACCTTTCTGTATATAAGACCTCACCTTGCTCCCATGTGTGGGAGAGCGCCATAGAATTTTCTAGCACAGACTTGCTCTGTGTCCAATACAAGAGAACTTTTAATAAACTTTGCTTTTCTTTGGCTGAGAGAAGACTTGAGTCGAGTTCATGCGGCAGGACCTGGCATATTTTGAGGTATTTTGGGGTCTCGAGCACCCCTAACCCTATACCACATGAATTTCAGTCATGTCTGACACTGCATGACCTCATCTGGGGTGTTGGGCTTGTGTTTTTGTTATTGTTGGGGTTTTTTGGCAAAGATACTGGAGGGGTTTGCCATTTCCTTCTCCAACTCATTTTTACCATTGAGGAAACTGAGGCAAACCAGGTGAAGTGACTTACCCAGTGTCACACAGCTAGGAAGTATCTGAGGTCAAATTTGAACTCAGGTCTTCCCAACTGCAGACCCATTACTCTTTCCATTGAGTCACCTAGTTTCTCCTATCAAGGGACTAGCTGTCCTGCTTTGATAATCTTTTTAACAACTGCAAGAATAGGAAGATACCCTCAGGTAAGAACACATCTCTTTTTCCTGTCTTACCTTGCTCTGGGGCTTATTTCTATTAACTCTACAGGAAAATTTATATTCACTATTAATCTCTTTCTCTTTACAGATGCTCCTATTATGTATCATGGGCTTACTGAGGGGGGCTGCCTCAAGGCACCACTCTTGTGTTTGCAAATTCCCAGGAAGGTCTGCCCACTCCTCCTCTCCTACAACACAGCTTCACTGAAGCTTCACTATCCTTTGCCAGAAGGCCAAACTTTCCCCAGTCTCTACCCTATTAGCATTAATCACACAACAGGAATTAGCAGCTGCCAGTCTGTCTGTCTGTCTGTCTATCTAATCTATCTACTATTGACCTCCAGAAAAGGTTTGATTAAAGGAGACAAACATAGTAATATAAAATTACAACATTTATTCATTACTCCCTTAAGGCTAGTTTTACTACTCGTACATGGAGTGTAGGACTAGAGTCCTGACTGATGAACAAAAGATGAGAGAGCTTAAGGACGTTTTAGGGCCATCCCAATTCAGGATGTCTGAGTCACACAAATTTATGATCCCCGTAAATGTTTGATTATTCTATGAGAAAGGAATTTTCGTAATTGGCTAAATGGTAAATACCATAAAACAAGAGAGTTGACAAAGTGTCAATTGAAATTATGATCCAGAATATCTGTGTTCTCTTTACCATTAACATTCCATAACATAGTATATGTTCAGAAAATATTAAGATAAGAAAAAGTCTCATTACTCAAGTTAATGCCTCTAGTTGAGGGTCTTGTCCTTAAGGGCCATAAAGTAGGCCTCTTCTGCTTTGTTAACATAAGGAGAGGTATTCCCTGACAAAGCTGGGTCAGTTTGGAATTTGTGATCTCTGGATGCGTGTTTTAAATCCTACTTCCAGCCTTATCTGGTCTCTGGAGTGGCTAACATAGAAAGAGAGCCTTTTTTGTAAAGTGAGGCAGAGCAGTCTGTTTGATTAATTCAGACTTTGGCCAAAATATGATAGTAAATGATCATCACTATCCATCCATCCATCCATCTATGTATCTATCTATGTATCTATCTATCTATCTGTCTATCCATCCATCCATCTATCCATCTATCTATCTATCTATCTATCTATCTATCTATCTATCTATCTATCTATCTATGTCTATCCATACATCCATCTATCCATCTATCCATCCATCTATCATTTGCCAATCTATATTTTTCATCTATATCATCTCTATCATCTACCTATCTCTATCATCTTTTTCTCTATCTTCTCTAACATCTTTATCTATCTAGAAGTGAAACAATAACAGAGACTGATGAAAGAAATAATAATTTTGTTCATGCCAATTATCAATTATAAAATTAGTATTGAGGTTTTCCCTTTTTACATCCTCATTCAGAAACCAGAAACCTGTAGGTTGTTCAGTCTCTGAGATTGCCCAAATCTCCACCCAACTAGAGAAATTTAGAAAGAATTCAATCTGTGGTGAATTCCTGTCTATCGTGTTCCACTCAGGCAGGCTCCCTGTAGGAGTGGGGGGTGCAGTAGATCCTTTGTCTAGATTGCTCAAGGCTGGGGGTGATCTGGCTTGAGATAGTCTCTCTTTGTCCATGAATGACATAATCAAAGTCAGGTCTCTCCATCCCTCCTTAGAATAGGTTCACCTCTCATTATAATATTCATTTTTCTCATTAATTGCTAACCAATCAGAGTCTATTGCTGCCAATCAGGAATACCGACTTTTCCAAGGACATATAAGGGTCAAGAAGTCACCATGATCCCTCTTTGGTATTTGACAGTGCCACTGACCCTTTTTATTAACTATCCACTAACATTATTAATAAAATGATTAGTTACCCAGAAACTATGTCTTGAACTTTTTAGATGAGCAATGATAGGAGAATGGTAGGAAGCAGCCAAAGACAGAATCAGCTTCTCTTTATCTCTCCTTTCTCCCAAAGATACAGGAAATCTGAATGGCGACATAAGCATTGAACCAGTTTCTCTCTACTAAGCAAATGGAGGGGATACAGTTCTTCTAGCTACACTATAATCCCATTCTTTGATTCAAGGGGAAAATTGATCTTTATTCTTCTTGGTCCAATGCCTACTATCCATATATCAGAATTGATAGAGGGGTTGAAGAGCTAGCAGCCATAGATTATTTGGCCCACACTTGACCTGCTTTGCCTTCCTCATCACCTCATCATGAGGTAGTTGATAACAAGAATGACTGTTCATCACAGTTTCTGGCTTCTCTCCCCACTCCCCCTCTACACACACACATCACCCCCCCCACACACACACCCCTAAACCATACAGAAAATGCAGTCCCAGAAATCTAAGCTTAAAACACATCTCTAACTGATGAACTCTGGGGATTGTGTCTCTATAGCCACACAGGTGTTATATCTGTATTTTGAATTTATGTATGTAGGATCACAGATTTAGAGCTGGAAGAGACAGTTCAGCCCAATGCCCTTACTTTAGAGATGGAGAAATAGAGGTATAGAAAAGTCAAGGGGCTTGCCCAGGGTCTTATAGCTAATAAGTGTCTGAAATGGGATTCCAATTGGTCTTCCTGAATCCAAACTACTGTATGTAATGATACTGGGATTTGAAGATCTTCCACGCCCCTTGAGCTTGCTGATGTAGCAGGAAGGGGTGGAGCAAGAGAACGC
>CM053584.1:380098551-380120186 GCA_028627135.1 Pseudochirops cupreus
GGGACTCAGTTTTCTGGTATTTAAATGAATGCACTATCTATATTTCTTATGTAGAGAGCCTGTTCCATTTTGTGATTAATAACTATATCAGCATATTTATAGTTACTGTAGGCATTGTGAATACTGCATTGCTGATACATTGTACCAACCACCACTGTCCCCAGAAACTGAGGTGACATAGGAAGAATCAAGCCTCCCAAATATTGTGGGATAAATTTGCGTATTTGTGATTAAATTTTTAAAGTAAATATGTCTTTGTGAAAACTAATCTGTTAACAGGTAAATGGAACTGGGATGGAAGTAGCCACTCTCCCTCTGTCAGGGTTTTCTTTCAGAGTACCCTAACTTACCTGCAGGGGCAACCAGTGACTCACTCTACTCAATGACACTAGCATACCTTTTAGAACAGAAGAGTCACAGCTCTGAGGTCCAAACAGAAAAGGTGTATTAAGGTGTCTCTATGGGGAAGCCTTACAGCCAGATCTTAAGGCAGGCTTCCAAGATACCGCCAAGGCTTAGGTCTTATATATACCCCAGATCCACATACCACATGTGACAGAGCCCAGCTGAACAGAATTGTGAGAGGGGGAGTGCAATCACAAGGGTATGAAGGCCCCAGGGGTGTGGAGACGCCAATCAGGAACATCAGGTAACCCCATTCAAGAGAGTCTTGAGCAATGCAGTATTCCCTGGCCCGGGACAGTGCAGTATGCTCTGACCTCCACATGACCCAACTAATTCTCGGGCCTCAAACACTTCCCTGTGCCTCGACACAACCGTTTACAATCAGCACGTATTTCTAATCCTCACACCCCTCCAATAGTGAAGGGACCACCATTGGTTGGGTTGGAGCCATTTGCAGAGAGCCTCCACACCATCTAAGCTGCTTTAAGAATACCAGAGAACCCTGAGGGCGGGGTGAAATAGAACATATCTGGCCCTCAGGTAATTGGAACCAGGGTAGTCAGTTCTATAACTTCCAATGACCAGCCTACAGCCATTTAGGTGGTACTCTCTTAAAACAAATAGCCAAGGGCTCTGAGCTTCTGGGTAGCCCAGCTTCTCAATTCTAAAGCTTTCCATATATACTTTCCTATGCAGCCTGGGGTGGAAGAAGGCCCCAGAGACAAAGCTAAGCCCAGGAGGCAAGCCTAGTCATATTCCTGCCTTTTGGATACTTCGGAAAGGCAGACTTTGAGCTCATTCTTAGGTCCGCAAAGTGTGTCATTGGGAGAACTTTGCCCCAGGGTTCTGTCCCTCAGCTTCCAGAAAAGCAACTGAACTAAGAAATATTAAAATATTGTCACCCTTCAAAATCAGAATGGAAACATACAAAAGGAAACAAAACAGCAAGAAATTCACATGGGAAAACAGACATCTAAAGAAAAATAGAAGGGATAAAGGAAATTGATGAATCCAAAGAGCCGGAATGCGTTCAAAATAAACATGAGAAATCTTCAGGAAGCGCGAGAAGGTATTTGAAGGGAAAAAGAAGCATTTTAAGATAGCCCAAGACGTGCCCTCAAACACATGAAGAAGACTTTGCAAGAATTTTAACAGTCCATGCTGCACCCTCATTCTTAAAAAACGTAAGTCACGAGGGGAAATGTGATGTGGGAGATGAAAGAGCTCAGAGTCTGAATCTGAGCTCAGAAAAGGTCTTTATTCTTTCTCATGAGAAAGGAACCTGCCCCTTGTCTCCCACCTGGCGGCAGGGAGAGAGCGACAGGTAGAAGCCAGCCCATGGTTATGTAATCTTTCAATGCAGAAACCCAACCCCCCAGCTGGCCTTCACTCTTATTGGTAGGGGGGCTCACCCACAACCTAAGTGCGGGAATCTCTCTGAGACAAAGGACCCAGAAACATGTGGGTGTCCAGTGAAAGCAGTCTTAACCTTACTTGGCATATCTTCTGCTGAGTTGGCTCTGGGGGAGGGTCTCCGTTGCTCTAAGCTCCAGATTGCTTGAAGGTCAGGTGACCTAACCCTAGGCCTAGTAAATACTGAAGCCATTCTAGATTTGATTTTTCAGAATGGGGAAACTTCACTATAAATTATCCCTCACAGTAAGAAGAATTTGGAGAAGTTTAAAAAAATCCCAGGAGGAAATGAAGCTAGAATTTTGCAATGCTAAAACACACACACACACACACACACACACACACACAACCCTCCCCCCTTAAAATCATGAAGAAATAACAAAAAAAAATGTTCATGGGAAAGAGGATAGGAATTTTGAAAACACCAACAGAAAAAAAAATCAATGGCAAACATAACGTTGTTGAAGACAACCACGAACAACAGCCGAGAAAGTAGAAAGATAATTTCCAAAAAGTAAACTCTAAAAACCATAAAAAGAAACCCGAATGGAAAGAGATCTGTAAATCTCATAGTTAGGATTTAGGAATTACAGGACCTCTCACATTCTGCAGAATTTTTTTTTCAAAGCAAAAAGGAAATCAGATAACCCAAAGCAGTTGGCGATGCATTTATAGATAGGCATGACAGCTTCTAGGGCGATTGACATCTCTCTAAGCAGCCACTAGCCCTTCTGGATAGATGTGGCCAATGACCTGGTGGTGAGAGTCCTGATAGGTGGGAAGAAGAGAGGGTGGAGGATGGAGGCCAGAGGCTTTTTTTTTAATGGTGTTCTCAGAAACTAACACCAGAAATGGAACACCAAAATCCCAACCCTTGGACTGAATACTTTCCCAACTTTGTGTACAAATCATCTTAGAGAGTTGCCTGGGGGATCTGAAAGGTTAAGTAATTTTCTTAACGTCCCATTGCCAGCATGTATCTGAAATGGGCCCTGAATTCAGGGTTCCTGGCTCTGAGGTCAGCTTGCTCTCTCTCCTGCCCTACACTGCCTGTTTTCAGCTTTTAGTGATTCCGGAATATACTATCACAGTAAATGGCCCAAATCTCTTTCATCTCTGTAACTCCTCTCCCGCCTTTTGTCTCTCAGTCGATGGCCTTGTCTTCCACTTTGCCAAAAGCTGAGATTGTTTCTTTAGTCCAGGAGCCCTTGGATTTCTAATCCAGGCATAATCCTCAGGTCAAACCTGAGGTCCATGAATTTAAAAAAATATGTTTTGATCACCTTACTTCAGAATGACTGGGTTCCTTTGTAATCATCTGTGTCTTACATAGACCTGCTTCTGAAAAAGGGTCCTTCAGGTTCAAAGGACATCAGCATACAAAGAAGGGTAAGAACCCCTGCTCTCAGCCCATTTCTGTTCTGTAGAGTCTTCCAGAGGTTTTCACAGGCAGAAATAGAACCGTGAAACAAGATAACAGGAACTAAGACTGCCTTAATCCTCTCTGGGACAAAGAGAGGATAGGAAGTAGCTGGATCTGTGTGTGGACGAACTCGCTCAGGGCTTCCCTGATCCTTCTCTTGCCTTAGAGACCACCCTGTTTCTGTGTAAGGGACAGGATGTAGCAGGAAGCCATCATATGTATCCTGAGCCCTTGACACTTGGGACTTTGGGCTTAACATACAGGAGCCCGCCAGTAGAATTGTGGTCTCTGTCTTGCAGGGGAGCAAAACCTGCTTCTGGAATTAGGACTGCCCAACTGTGGCAGCCAAGAGCTGCTTTAGCCCAAAGCTTCGGCATTCTGGACCAGAGAAGTTCTCATTCTCTTTTGGAGGCTCATCCTCTATACCCTGCTGCCTTTGTGTAGATTTACCCAGGGCTTTGTTTTGGCCTCTCTCCTCTCATTGGCTCCTGTGGATTCAATTGTCTCCTCATAAGATCACAGATTCAGAGCTGAAAGGGAACTTAAAAGTCATCCATGCACCCCCTCATTTTACATATGGGGAACTGAGGCCCAGAGTTGGCCAGCATCATAGGTCTAATAAGTAGCTTTAAAGGATATGAACTCAGGTCTTCCTGACTAGAACTCTACTCTCCGCACTAACACATACATCCACATAGCCAGCCCTTATCTCCCTCCTGTGCTGGCAGCCTGCATCTCCAGCCTCTGTTGGATATTTCCACTTGCATCTCCATGGGCATCTCAAATTCAACATATCCAAGATGGAGCTTGTTTTCTTTCCCTCAAACCCATCTCTCCTCCTAACTTCTTCCTTTTTTTTTTTAATTAAAGGCCTTGCCATTTTTCTAGTGAACTGGGTTTGCAACCTAGGAGTTTTCCTCAGTTCTTCATTTTTATTCACTCCTCTTCCCCCCAAAGCTAATTAGTTGGTAAATCTGCCTTCTCAGCATCTTTCATATCATTCCCCTTTCTTTCTGCCTAAGCCAGACTCTCTCCATGTCTCACTTGGACTATTGTAATAGCTTTCTAACTGGCCCCCCTGCCTCAAATGTCTCCCCTCTCCAAATAACCTTCCACATGGCTGCCAAAGTGATCTTCCAGGTGACAGGTGTGACCATGTCACTCTTGTCCACCAAGTCTCAATTACTCCTTTTTGCCTCTAGCATAAAATTAAAATGCTTCTGTTTGATATTCAGAGCACTTCCCAGTCTGGTTCTAGCCTGTCTTTCCAGGCTGATTACATATGTAAAGTGTGTGTGTGTGTGTGTGTGTGTGTGTGTGTGTGTGTATGTGTGCATGCTACCGATCTACCAATGTATGTACACATGGGTTTGTCTAAATGCGGTTTACAGGGAGGAGTGAAAAAATATATTTGGAATCTCATCTGCCTCTCTCCAAGTGGGGGTTTTGATTTCTTCCAGGGAGGGAGCAGAAGAAGGAGGCTATAGAGCTATCTGTTCAAATCTTTGCAGAGAGAGGTATACCAGACTAGAATTGTACCTATCTCACCCCACTCCCACCAGATACTGTGAGTCCAGAGGAAATTATCTTGTCCTCAAGTTCAAGCTGGTTTCCTAGTCATTATCCCTTAAAGGGGAAGGAATACCACAAAATTTTATCTTGAGCTTTTATGCTTTCCTGATACTAATTACAACAACAAACAAAAAACATCACCGAGTGACTAGAGAACGAACCCATTTATGTATATAGATAACAAACAAAAATCAGAAATTATTCAGATTAGGGTATACCAGACAATACATAGAGTGAATGAGAGAGAGAGAGAGAGAGAGACCCTGAGCTGGGAACTGGAAATATGTTGTGATAATGGCTCCTCTCCATTTTTGCCACTTCTCGAAGTCCTCTCTGTCTCTCTGTCTTCCTTTGTCTCTCTCTTCCCCTTCCGCTTTCTCCCTCTCTTTTCTCCCCCCTCTCTCCCTCTCTTTTTCTCTCTTCCCCTTCCCCTTTCACCCTCTTTTCTCCTCCCTCTCTCCTTCTCTTTTTCTCTCTTCCCTTTCCCCTTTCTCCCTCTTTTCTCCCCCCTCTCTCCCTCTCTCTGTCTCTCTTTGTCTTTCTCTCTTCTCTTTCCCCCCCTTCCCTTTTCTCCCCCCTCCAGCCTTCTCCCCAGAACAGGGCCTGACACCATGCATGTCTTCTCTCCAAGCAGGAAGGGGGAGTTATTTGTCTGACAGAAGAGATTCCAGCACTGAGAAGCTCAGTATTCCTTCGGGGTCACACAGCCAGTGTGTATCAGAGGCCAGATTTGAACCTGTTCTCCCTGCCTCTGAATCCCATTGACTCTCTGACGTATTGGTTGTCAGACCCAAAATCTCCTATTGTTTCCTCTCCTCCATGGTCCTCCTTAAGCAGATCTCTTTTTTTATCTTCAGTCTGTCCCTGCTGCCTCTTTCTCTGAACATGAACAGCTTGAGACTGTCCAGTCCAGAGCAAACCTCTTCATCCTCCATTTTTTCCCTCCCCCAAAGCTACACTCCTGTTCCTCTTCTCCCCTTCACTGCCAAATTCCTACAAAGATAGTTTACACTGGCTCTGTCTACTTCCTCCCCACCCACTCTCTTCCCATATCCCTGTCCTACTCTACTGAGAGAACTCTCTGAAGTTGCTGGTGGCCCCTCAATGACCAAATCAATGGACTTTTCTGAGTCTGAAGGAGAATAAAAGCTAAGAAAAGGCCATTAGCCTCAGTAGCAGAGGGGCCACTGGAAAGAGTGCTTGGAGATCTCTTGCCATCTCCGGAGGTAGCTCATTCCACTTTGGGATGGTGCTAATCCATAGGACTAAGCCTGCCTCCCTGACCTCTGCGCTCCCCTCCTAATGCTGCTCTCTGAGGCCAAGCAGAATGTAGCTAATCCCTCTTTTACACTAGAGTTGTGGTGATTCTAGAAGAATCATCTCTGAATCATCTCCAGTCTTTACTCCACCCTCCGCCTACATCCCATTAATGGCCAAGGATTTTTTTTTTTTAAATCTACTTTGGCAATACCCGGCATTTGTCCGTCCTCCTTTCTCTTCTACTGCCACCTGGACTACTGTTTATCCTATCTCCATTTTCTCCTCTCTCTCACCCATCCTTTACACAGCTGCTAAAGTCATCTTTCCAATGCACATGAGTCTCATCACTTCCCTGCCCCCCACAAAAAAAAAAACCTTCAAAGGCTCCCTAGGGTCTATGGGACAAAAAGCAAACTCTCTGAAGTGAAATAATAACAAACACAACCAAACTAGCTGTCCTAGTGCTTTACTATCTCATTTGATCCTCAGAACAGTAAGAGGCAGGGTGCCATTATCATGCACATTTTATAGATGAGGAAACTGAGGCAACAGGTTAAATGACTTGCTTAAGGTCATATAGCTGATAAATGTCTGAGGCCATATTTGAAAGCTGGTCTTCCTGACCTAGCTTTCTAACCCTGTTCCACCTAGGGGAGCCTAAATGAGTAGGCAGTCTCTTATCTTGTCTCCATTAGCACTCTCTCACTTCTGTATTTAGCAGGGGTGGGGAACCTGCAGCCTCTAGGTCCTCAAGTGTGCCCCTTGACTGAATCCAAACTTCAAGTTTGCAACCTCAAGGTCCACAGGTTCCCCCCCATCCCCATCATTCACCCTACCAGGCAGCCGTGACTTCCACATTTCTGCTGCTGAATTACTTCCTCTCTGAAATGTAAGTACATGAGAGATTTTTGTTCACTTTTATGTTCTGCTATGCATATAGAAATGGCCATTTTATCTGGGGTTTATTAAGTTCAGAATTTTTAAAAGTGAAGCAATGTAAGAAAGAAAAAAGAAAAAATTAAATAAAATTAAAATAAATTAAAAATTAAAATAAATTCATGAAGAAAGACACTATCTGCATATCAGAGAAAGAACTGATAAATAGAAGTATGTATAAAATAATTTTACATGTATACTCTTATTTGTGTCTCAGGGTAGCCACCTCTAAGGTGGGGGAGGGGAAGAGGGAAGAGAAAAGGAAAAAAAGAAATTTACATAATTTCTTGTTATGTATTTGGAGGTAATAGCAAATTGTACATGGTAGATTTGCAGTTTCATGTGCAATCATCTTTTTTTCTTTTATTGTACCGTATTATGGAAGTGCTTGTTTTGTTCCATGAATTAAAAATAAAATAAATTTTTAAAAATAAATTCATAAATTTTATTTGGTATTTATGGTTTTATAGAGAGGTGTTGATAATCATTAACTATCACATTTTGGCCAAAGTCTGAATTAATCAAACTTTGCCTCATTTTAAAAAGGCTCTTTTTCTGTGTCAGCAAACCCAGAGACCAGATAAGGCTGGAAGCAGGATTTAAAATAGGCATCCTGAGATCATAAATTCCAAACAGACCTAGCTTTGTCTTTGCTTACAGAGAACACCTCTCCTAACAGCAACAAAGCAGAAGAAGCCTACTTTATGGCCCTTAAGGACAAGACCCTCAACTTGAGGCATTAACTTGAGTAATTGGACTTTTTCTTATCTTAATATTTTCTGAACATATACTATGTTATGGATTGTTAATGGTAAAGAGAACACAGATATTCTGGATCATAATTTCAATTGACACTTTGTCAACTCTCTTGTTTCATTGTATTTGCCATTTATTCAATTAAGAAAATTTCTTTCTCATGCAATAATCAAACATTTATGGAGATCATAAATTTATGTGACTCAACCATCCTGAATTGGGATGGTCCTAAAACGTCCTTAAGCTCTCTCATCTTTTTGTTCGTCAGTCAGGACTCAGCTCCTGCACTCCTTGTATACGTTTCTCTAATTTAAGGGAATAAAATGAAATAAGTATAACGCTATTTGTTTGTCTCCTTTAACCAAACCTTTTTTAGAGGTTGACAGTGTATAAAAGTTGTCATTAGAGAATGTATAAAATAAAATAAAATAAAGATGGGCCAGTTACACACAAGATGGACATAATGAAAAGAACACTGGTCCTGGGTTCAAATCCCACCTCTGACACTTACTGTCAGTGTGTTCTTAAGATCATTGACCGAGGACTGGAAGAGAAGGCAAGTTCCCTGAGGTCAGGGACTATTTTGTCTTTTCTTTGTATCCACATTCCTTAGCGCAGAGCCTGGCACATAGTAGCTCCTTAAAAAAAAGCTTTGTTAATTAATTTATTTTGGCTTCTCAAAGGCTATAGCAAGGGACAATAATCTCTGTCAGGTTCTACTATGCTACAAATATTGACTATGGCTCCAGTAACAGACCCACTCTGCTTTCCCAGGAGCTAATTAGAGAGGCAGTCTCCCCTAGATCAACCACCAAGTGATGATTTTTCTTTCTCCACAGCAACCTATGTAACAAAGAAAAATTGTAAATAGTTCTCAGTCCTATGAGATGACTTCTGTGTTTGCAGTGAAATTCGCTAAGTAATGAGAAAGGAAACATTGCTAAGAAAGATACAGGTTTCAGGCTGTCAATAAGCTTTCATTGACTCCTGGTACTCTAAAACAGAGGTGTCAAACCTGCCCGTGGGCTGCAAGATGCAACCCACCAGATTAATGCGCAATTGGAAAAAATTACCAAAATAAGTAGAGATACAAGGAAACATAGATAATATTAATTTGTGGTTTTGTGAATCAATTTGTGACCTGTAGGGATCCTTATGCTAGGTTTAGTGCCTCCCCGGGTCTCCCCAGCCCCCATTTCTATGTGAGTCTGAACCCACTGCTTTAAAGGTCTGATATTATGTGCAAAGTTTCCCACCTGTAAACCCACCTCTGCAAAGGAGCAGAAGGAAGTATCTTCTCCTATTTCTTCTTTTGGCCAACCTTTAAATGCCAAATAGAACAGCTTATATTTGATCCTTGAGTCAATGGAGAGCGTGGAAGTATATTAAAAACCTCCTTTTCGGTTTTTCTAGGAATATGAAGAAATTCCATTTTCCTCATCCTAATATCTGTTGCAGTCTCTTACTTTTAGGAAACTAAGTAGAACAAAAACTAAGCCTTTCTTAGGGAAATGGATTAAAGGTTCTAATTTGTCTAGGAGTGTGCTGGAGAGCAGAGGGTTAAATTTTCCCCACGAGCATTTCCATCTCAGAAATCAGCAATTGCGACAAATCAGGGCTTGATTTATTGTTCGGCTGATTGGCTAGACTAAAGAGGGTGATGGAGGAAATGTTAATGATGCAGATTATACTTAATAGTAGGTCTATGATTCCTATCCTTTATTCCTAAAAAGCAAAACAGAAGAAAACAAAAAAGCTCCCTGGAGAAAAGATTGAAACGTTGATTGGAAAGAAGAGGGCCTTTTGTTTGTTACAATTGATTCCTTGAGAGGAGTGGTCTAAGAAAGAATGGGATGTCTGATTGCTAGCTGTCTTGGGGAGCGAGAGTGGAGGGAGGGAGTGGAGGAAGGGAGGGAGAAAGGGAGGGAGAGAGAGAAAATTTAAAACTCAAAATCTTATAGAAGTAAATGTAGAAAACTAAAAACAAATACACAAATAAAATTTTAAAAAGGAAGAAATGAGATGGTGCTCTGAACTATGTTTGAATGTTAACCCTAAAATAGTATTTTTACACATTATTTTCTTAGTTAAAAATTCCTAGAAATGTTACCTGAAACTGTATTGCTCTAGTGTTGTGTCAGAGACCATGGCAGAACTATGCCAAATCAGACAGCCTTCTCTAAATGAAAAAAAAAGTCTTGGCTATTGATGTTAAATAAAATAATTTCTGGCAGGCTCAAGCCTAAAATGCTGAGTATGGTACAACATCAATCTTTTTACTTCCACAGGAGCCACAAAAGTTTTTTGCAGAGTCCCTTTGGCAGCTGAGTGGTAGATAGACTGCAGGGTGGAGATCCCTGAGGCGAGCTGTTAGGAGGCTGGGCAATAGTCCTGTCCAGAGGTATTGTGGCTGTGTGACTGGAGAGAAGGGTTTAGAGGAATAGAAAGAAGGGATCAGATGCCAAAGATTGTGCTGGAAATGACAAGATCTAGAAACTCCTTAAATGAAAATAATAGCAAACATTAACATTGTGTTTTAAAATTTGTGAAAATTTTTTACATGTTACGAAGAATGAGGAATCTAGAAAGATGCCAAGGTTGCAAACCTGGATGAGCTGGAGGAAGGCAGTGCCCTCCACAGAAATAGAGAAGTTCAGATAATGTAATGAGATCTTTAATACAGAGGTATAGACTGCAGCCCACCCATTCCCTTCTTCCTATACAACTCATTCTGTCTTCATATAAAATGAAAAATGTTGGGGGTATGGGGCAAATACTTCATAGTCACAGTCATTGCTCCAAAACACAGAATTTACTCTGCAAGTGGTCACATTGGATGCCACAGCCCATAAGGGATCTGGGTGCAGGAGGTGTGTATGCTAGGAGATGGAGTAAGGATTTTCCCAATGGCAACTGCCCAGCTGCTCTTCTGGGCGCCAAGATCAAGGATAAGTTATAACTACCTTGACGGGACAACCCAGAATGAAGGAGGTTAAGAGTTTGCTCAACAGTATGAGAGGATAAAGTAGGGTAGTATTGGGTGTTATTGTGTGAAGGGTAGGTGTGGTTATGTTGGAAACAAGCCCCACAATTAGCTATTACACGAAGCATGGGATGTAATTCATCTTCCCATCCTTTCATCATTACTCACACACTCCTTAGGTCATGCTATGGCTCCTCAGGGGGTAGGGACTCCCACTTTGGAGACTATTGATCTAGCCCCAGTCCATACTTTATAAATGATAAAATAAGCCTAGAGATTTAAATGATTTCCCTACAGTCACATAAACAGTCAGTTTTATAGGAACTCAGCTCTTCTAAACTCCAAATTCAGTGGTCTTTCCATGGCGCCATCATGCCTAATAGTAGTGTTCTTTCTTTCTTCTTGAATTCCCAACCTAGGTTTCTCCATCACTTAAGCCAAGAGGTGTTTATTCCTATCTGGGTCCTATCTCTATCTAGTACAATATTGTGTATGTAGTAAGGCTAACGGAGCCCATGATAGGGGCTCATTGGAGCATGTACAGATAGTCCCTGCTGAGTTCCAAGCAACTGAGTTAACAGGAACTCTGGGGGTGCTTTCAGCCATGTAGTGACCCATTACTGAAAGGACTTGGCATTTTAATAAACCATGATAGATCCTGGATGATTCCTTAGTCACCTCTCAGTCCTCTGACTGCTGTAGGGGACAAGGGCAGCTTTTATTTAAAGAAGAGACAGATTCTGCCTGGTTCTTGCTGTGGGTCTCCAAATGGCAAGATGTTTTCTCAGCCCCGGCTATGGCATGTGGCATCTAGTGTGGGCACATGCCCCCACTAGGGGAATCCTGCCTGTCTCTTTTGTGTCTCATTTTCTTGATGAGGTGACCTTGAAAGGTCTGGAGGTACAATGCCTAGCACATAGTACGTGCTAATAAATGACAATTGACTGTGGTGGTGGCAGCATCCGCCAGAGTGGTTTCAGTTTCAGGAGTAGCAGGAGTTAGAATTATCTTCCTTGGAGATGGAGGTAAGGGTTGGACTGAAGCTTGCTCCAACTGGCCCTGGGAGTCCATTGTTAAATTTTCAATATGAGCATTTACACTTCTGAACTCAGGACTTTATTTATTATTTTGTTGATAGTCTAGATTTCACAAAGTAATGGAGAAAATCTTAATATCACAGATTAAAGATAAAAATATGTCTTGTATATGGGGTTGTTTGTTTTCTTTCTTGGAAAACCAGCACTTACCAGCACACCACCAGAGACAAGGATGGCAAAGAACTGGAAACTGAGGGGACGCCTATCGATTGGGAGGGCCGAACAAGTTGTGATATATGATGGTAATGGAATACTATTGTGCTAAAAGAAGTGAAGAACAACATGCTTTCAGAAAAAGAAGGGAAGATTTATGCGAACTGATGCAAAGTGAAGTGAACAGAACGAAGAGGATATTGACATGGTAACAGCAACATTGTAACAATTATCAACTGTGAAAAACAATGATCCAAGACAATTCCAAAGGACTCAGGATGAATAATGCTATCCACCTTCAGATATAGAGCAAGCTGATGAACAGAGTGCAGATCGAGGCATACTTTTCTTTACTTTATTTTTCTTGTGTGTATGTGTGTTTCTTTTGTAACATGGCTAATATATATATTTTGCGGGACTTCACATATATAATATCATAGCATTTGCCTTCTTGAGGGGTGGGAAGGAGGAAGATAATTTGGAACTCAAAATTTTTAAAAAATGAATGTTAAAATTTTTTAATGTAATTGGGAAATATTTAATGAAATAAATTAAAAATATTTTTTAAAAGACTATTGAGTTTGGCTAACTTAGCAGTCTTTTAAAACACTTCTATCCTGATGAAGTTTATGTCTAGGCCCCTAGAAGGTAATTAGTAGTAGCTATCAATTAAGATACTAAATACTGGTTAAATAGTTAAGTAAAATTCGCTGTGATTCTATATTTAGCTTTTCTGTGTAGTCGTATACTACCTGATCTGTACCTAATTAATATTGGAGGCTGAATAATTCTCTTACTTCCTCTTTGAAGAATTCCTTGAATTTTCGTAGCTGTGACCTTTAGTATAATAAGTTATGTTTCCTAGGGAGGTAGGGGTTGGGGAGTTATGGAACTGATGAGTGTAGGAAAATGGAGCCTAAATCCCCCTACTTAGAAATATAATTCCCCTAGTAGAGGTCTGGCTTCTCTTGAACTGACCTCAGTCCATAAACTACAATGGCCAAGTATCAAACAGGAAGTGCTGTAAAATGGCAGTTTTTGCAAGACCTAGCCCCAGTGAGACTAGATGCCAGATATCAAGAACTCAGTGTTTGCAAGTGGCTGGCTGATTGAGTGAGCAACGGGAAGAGGCTCAGATTTAGAGCTGTAAGGGACCTCAGAAGGCACCCCCTTTCATTTTACAAATGGGAAAACTGAGGCCTAGAGAGGTCACTAACATAGGATCATAGGGCCATCAATCTAGATCTGTAAGGGACCTTAGAAGCCAACCCTCTCATTTTACCGATGGGGAAACTGAGGCCCCGTGACTTGGGAGTTTAAGTGACTTGCCCAAAGTCACTATTTCAGAGCTGGGACTTGAATCCTGGTCCTTTGGCTCAGTAACTAATTCTCTTTCCACCATGACAGATTCTCCTAGGCTGCCCTGCCCTTTGAAAACATCTAAATTAAGCTGTCTCTCTGTCACAATAGTATATTCCTTCCACCCAATGTTAGATTGCAGTGCTAAAA
Source organism: Pseudochirops cupreus (assembly GCA_028627135.1). Lineage (NCBI taxonomy): Eukaryota > Metazoa > Chordata > Mammalia > Diprotodontia > Pseudocheiridae > Pseudochirops > Pseudochirops cupreus. Next base: position 380,112,059 of record CM053584.1, read on the forward strand.
CAGCTTATTAGAAAATTGAGAGAAGCCCCAGAAAAACTCCATCTCACTGTGAAAACCCAATCTCCCACTCCCCAGCCTCCACCGCACCCCAATGTAATACATCTGACAGTCTGTGATGTCAAGTACCAACAGTACAGGGGGTGTGGGGGAGGGTGGGGTTCCTTTGAGCTGTCTGCACCTCCCTTCAGAAAACTCTTAGATTAAAACAGATCCACAGATGGGCTCCATGCTGTGCAGAATAATGCTAGTTTTAGAGAAAAACCCTCTGCGAGATCCACCCCTTATGAAAGCAAATGACTTATCCCCTTAGGAATTTGAGAATTTGCTCTCTTGGCCCTTCCTTCTTTCATCTTGAATTAACTAATTAATTTCTAATCTAGTTTGGAATGACCTCTGGCTTCCTCAGGGTCTCTCCAAATTCTGTACATTTCTTCAAAGTCAAGTTCAACTCCCACCTTCCTGATCAAAGCTTTCCTGACTTTAGGGATCCTTCTTATTGACCTTCTAGGGCACACTGGAACACTAAAGTCAAGCAAGGGCCTGTTTTCTAAGTTGATGTACGTGGGTGGATTCATTCAACTACTGTATTCAAAGCACCTCCTTGTGTCTGGGAAGGCTAGGAAATTTAGATAAGACCAAGCATGTCCTCCTGAAGCTCTCAAGAAGATGGCCCTAATACAGATATCTTCTGAAACCTCAATGCTGGTGGACTTCTCAATTTGACTCTTAATGGCTGACAGCACCTATAGGTGTCCAATTGGTGATGGAATTGTTGTTCAGTCATGTCAGACTCTTCATGACTCTGTTTGGGGGTTTTCTTGACAAAGATACTGGAGTGGTTTGCCATTTCCTTCTCCAGATCATTTTACAGATGAGGAAACTGAGGCAAACAGGGTTAAGTGATTTGCCCAAGGTCACACAGCTAGGAAGGATCTGAGGCCAGAGTTGAGCCCAGGAGGATGTATTGTTGTACTGACCTCATTGTTGAATGCCTGTAAAACCTGAACAGTCTACCTGCACCAAATCAGGAAACTGAATCATTTTCATCTGGATTATTTTAGGAAGATTCTGAAGATCATCTGGCAGGAAAAGATACCAGACACTTGTGTGGGGCATGGGGACCCCAAAAATCCCCTACCCAAGAAAAATCAAAAGTCAGAGGTATCTTGAGGAAGGAATAGGAAATTTTATTCTCTTCCCCCACAGGAAGAGGGTAGTCCTCTCCAGGTGGGGGACAAGGAGAGGAGGTACATTACAAAAGACAGAACAAGAATTTATACCCTAATGCAGTCAAGCCCCCTCCTCCTGGCTGTCCCTTCTCCCATTGGCCAGGAGGTGGGCTCTCAGTCTTGGCGTGAAATCTAACCCAATGGTGTATAACAAAGAAGCCCGTCACTATCTCCTATTGGCAGGAAGGTGGGACAGGAAGCCAAGGTATCATCCATGGCCTTATTTGGTAAACGCCAAAGCAAGGGAGGTGAAAAGGTCACAAGCAAGGGTGGAGGTCAAAAACTCCTGAAATGGGCCTGATGCTTTTAAGAGTGTGGCCTATAAGAGTGGAGGTCTAAAACTCCTGAAAGGGGCCTAATGCTGATGACAGCAAGGGAAGAGGGGAAAGGTCCTAGGTTGTATAAACCCAGGACTCAGATCTGTCCAGTCTTACAGAAGTCTATCTCTGGTTTCCAGATAGTTTCTCTCCCTTGTCATTCTGAGGAGTCTTCCCAAAGGGTGCAGAGAGTATACCCCACTCACACTGAAGTCCTTTCTCGAACCAAACTGCCAAGCATTCAAACTCTACTGCAGACTGAGCAACTCCAGTTGGCTGGCTGTGTTGTTTGAACGCTTACCAAAAAGACTATTTTATGGAGAACTGACACGTGGCAAGCATTCACATATGGTCAGAAGGAGCAGTACAAGGGCATTCCCAAGGTCTCTTTCAAGAACTTTGGAACTGATTGTGTGACGTGGGAGACACTGGAACAGAACCACCCAGTGCCCACATCAGAGAAGTGCCATGCTCTATGAGCAAAGCAGAGTTGAAGTAGCTCACAAAGAGCATGAGATGTGCAGATTTAGAGCATCCGCCCCAAATGTTCACATGGACTATTTGTGCCCAAACGCTGGTAGAACATTCCGAGCTCATACTGGTCTGATCAGCCACAGTTGGACACACTGTAACTTGACTTAAGCATAGTGAAGTCATTTTGGTCCCCTTAGAGAACGAAGGTCGACAACCAGTTTGTGAGGAGATCTTGGGAGATTCCCAAGAAAGATCAGAAGTGCCCAACAATCACAAATAATGCAGTTACTAATCAAAGGCATGCAAGTCCTTTAGTCTTCTAGGAAAGCATGGGCACCAGTGGTGTAGGCATAAGGTGGGCCTTGTACCCCAGTCGAGAGTCCAGAAATCTGGGTCTCTGTCCTTATATCCGATTGCTGTTGTGAGGCAGACTCACAGGGCCCAAATGAAGAAGAGATGTTAGGGACAGTCGATCAGTGAGTAGCCAGGACTACAATGCCCCTTAGCAACTCCAGGGGCATTGGCATTAAGAACATTGGCTAACTCTGAGTAATGTGATTAGACCATATTGTTAAACCGATCACGTTTAAGAGAGTCTAAATGAAGGTGGTTTAAACTAGAGGTGTCAAACTCAAATAGAAATGGATTTATGCCACATTTTGATTTGGAATACCACAGATTAATATCATCTATGTTATACTGTATTTTTGTTTATTTTCTTAAACATTTCCCAATTACATGTTAATCTGGTACCTGTACTCTAGGGTAGATGAGTGTGATACCTCTGGCCTAAAGCAGATACTAAGTATAAAGTAACTTCCCAGAACATGAGCAGGTGAATCAATGGTCAGATATGGCATCAGCTAGAGCTTAGCCACAGACCAATTCTCACAATATTTTGAGAACAATTGATACAAACCTCCTCTCCATCCCCTCCAAAATGTCTGCAGCATACTCCCTTGCAAGTATCCACAGAATCCATGGGAATGTGGGCTCAAGTTTAGAGGACACGCATAGTAAAGGGCTAAAAGGGCTACCTCTGAAAGTCCTTTCACTGGATCCTCAGGATGGTCTCCTTTAGGTGTGGGGTAGTCTTTCTGCAGGGTTCTTGGTAGCACCTTGAATTGGCATCCAGCCTGTCTATGGTTCCTGATGCAGACTCAGCCATCACTTGACCCAAGAATGCTGCTAGCATGCCAGTGTGAAATTGGGAAATTCTCCAGATCTCCAAAATTCACTAGTGTGTGGTATAAAGTAGGGGTAGGTGTGGAGACACTGAGAGAAGCCAAGGCCTGGAGCTCTGCTCCTCTGTAGGACATTCCTCAGGAATGTAGCTGAGGATACTCTTCTCTCTGCTCTCTTGGACCTCCTTATTGGCCCACTCCTGATTCTCTGGAATTTTCTATTTCAACCCCAGCAGCTACTCATCTTGGAGATGCCTCTGCCCTCTTGGCCCCCTTCTCCTATCAGTGAGTTCTTCATTAGAACCACTATTCAAGAAAGTGCTCACTTCTCTTCTAGCTCCTCTCCTCTCCTCTCCTCTCCTCTCCTCTCCTCTCCTCTCCTCTCCTCTCCTCTCCTCTCCTTTCCTTTCCTTTCCTCTCTACTGAGGTATAGGCTCTGGGAACCCCTTTGAACTCTTTTTCACTCTTTCCATTTGAAGAGGCATTTGCCTGAGGCCATAAACCTTTATATTATTTTATAATTTTATAACTTTATTATAGCTCTGCTCAAACCTCTGTTACTAGCCTAGCCCTCCTTTGTCCAGCTAGACCCCATCCTAGATCCTCCCAAAATATCTATACACCCTTAAACTAGCCTAGCCCTTCATTGTCTGTCTTCCCCAGGTAGCCTCCAACTACTTCCCACTCTTAAATCTCTCATTACCGGAGTCTGACTTCATTTGACCCTCCTGAAGACCCTCCCCAAACTCCTCCTCTAGACCACCCCTAGATTCCTCCCACAACCTTTCTGTATATAAGACCTATCTTGCCTCCATGAAGAGGCTGGAGAATTTTCTAGCACAGACTCACTCTGTGATAGATTATCAAGCATCACAGATACCGAGGCTCCTTAAGAGTCTACCCATTATGATAAATCCCTAATAAACTGTTTTTCTTTGGCTGAGAGAAGACTTGAGTCAAATTCATTTGGCTGGACCCAGCATGTTGGTATTTTGGGGTCTTGTACACCCCTATACCTTAAATTGAATCATTTTATGATTCCCTGAAACCTCAACACTCTCCCCTCCCCTCCCCTCTCCAGTATCTGCTACTTAATAAGCTGGATCCTAGATTCTGTTTATCCATAAACAGTAGCCTGCCAGAGCTAGGCTCTCCCCAGGAGATACATCTGTTGCCATTGTCCTATTTTCCTTTGTCAAGGATGGGGGATGATCTGGTTTACAAGAGGGAGAACAAGCTGGGGAGATCCTGATTGGGTTTTGTCTTTTTTTCCTAGCCAAGATTGCTAGAGGCAGCTGATTGGTTCCTGATTGGGTCTCCTAAAGCAGCTAGGATTTTGTAAGTGCCAGAGACAGGCATAATCAGCCACGTCTGAAGGTCAGCCCACTTTCCCCAGCTGCAGACTAATACTATCACCTGAGGATTAGTCTTCTTCCCCCTACCACCCCCATATTTCTCCCCCCCCCCCAAATCCTCTCTATTAGTAAGGAGCTGAAAACTATTAACCTACCTCATTAAAATGTCCACTAAGCAGGATTGCCTTGCCTTTGCCCAGGGAGGTCCAAATGATGTACCCACATGCCAATCAGAAGGAAGATACACCTAGGTTTTAAAAGCCCTGAAGTCCCTGCTTTGGGTCTTTGGCATGATTGGAGGCAGATCAGAGACCCCATTTATTAACAGGGTGTGTACTCTATTAATAAACTGTTATATTGCTCAGAGAATTGCCTCAGTTTACCTTTTCATTAAATTTTACTGGACCAGGTGTGACATTTTATCACTTACTGTAAGTGAGGTGGGATGGTTTGATTGGGTTACTCAGTCATTCCCCATCCTTGAAGCAATCATGGTTGCCTTTGTCTAGAATGTACTTCTCACCTCTGTCTGGTGAAACCCCTAGCTTTCTTCAAAGTCCAATTCCCACCTGGGTTTTTTCTGACCCCATGCTCCTGGAGTTCCTATCTCTTCTCTCTCTCTCCCCATTATTTTGCACATACTTTGTGAACATATATGTGTGCCATGTTGTATCCCATCTGTAGAAGAATTTAAGCTCTTTGAGGGAGGGGGTCGTTCATTTTTCTCTTTGTATCTTCATGGCTTAGCACAGTCCCTGGCACATAAAGGGTTAGGAGATTGGGACCAAACCTATTGATTTCATTGGCACAGGGGACTCCTGTGTCAGGAAACTGTTTCACCAGTGCAGGCTGATGTCTTTTATACAATTAACAGTCTTAGAGAGTCGTTTAGAACACAAAGAGCCACGACGAAGTCTGTATATGCCCAAGGTGGGCAAGGTCCCTGTACACTAGACCACACTGCCTCTCACATAGCTTAATACACTTTTGTTGAAGTGAATATATAAAAGCATCAGAGGGGGACAAAACAAAGTCCTGTGTGACAACTGTTGTTCAGTCATTTTTCAATCATGTCCAACTCTTCATGACCCCATTCGAGCTTTTCTTGGCAAAGATCCTGGAGTGGTTTGCCATTTTCTTCTCCAGTTAATTTTACAGATGAAAAAACTGAGACAAACAGGGTTAAGTGACTTGCCCAGGGTCACACAGCTAGTAAGCATCTGAGGTTACTCCAGGTCCAGTGCTCAATCCCCTTCATCACCTAGCTGCCCAGGGCAAAGGTAGCCTCAGACACAAAGAAAGGCCCCATATCCTCCCAGCATCTTTATAATAGCACTTCTTGTCACAGAAAAAAAAAACAAACCAATGGCTAAATGGTGTACCTTTGGTGAGGTACAGGCTCTGGGAACCCCCTTGAATCCAGATCGAATCTTCCCACAAGAGGAGGCATTTGCCTGAAGCCATAGGCCTTTCATTGTGGCTCAGCCCAGATCAATTTCTCACCCTTGATCCTCCGTTCCACCCTTGAACTGGCCTAGGCCACCATTGTCTGTCCTCTCCCGGTAGCCTCCAGCAACTTCCCACCCTTAATCACTCATTACTGGAGTCTGACCTCTTCTGACTCCTCCTGAAGACCCTCTCCAAACTCCTCCTCTAGACCACCCCTAGAATTCTCCCACAACCTTTCTGTACATAAGACCCCCATCTTACCTCCATGTGGTGTGATAGCCCCATAGAATTGACCTAGCACAAACTTATTCTGTGTCAGATGATTCTGGCCTGCTTGTCCAATGCAAGCATCACAGACACTGAGGCTCCTTAAGAGTGTAACCAATCTGGCAAACTTTTAATAAACTTTACTTTTCTTTGGCTGAGAGAAGACTTGAGTTGAATTCCTTCAGCAGAACCCAGCATGTTGGTATTTTGGGGTCTTGAACATCCCTAACCTCTTCACCTTAATGTAATGGAATATTATTGTGCTGTGAGAAACTATGAATACAGAAAAGTATGAGACTTCTAGGAACTGATGCTGAGTAATATAAACGTAACCAGGAAAAAAAATATATATATATATGTCATGGCCCTAGAAATGTGAATGAAAAGTGTGTAGGATGGGTTTGAAGGAAAAGACATTGTTTGGTTTTGGACCTGTTGGGCTTAAGATATTAAGGGGTCATTCGCTTTGAAGATGTCCAAGAAGCTGTACGGCTGGAGGTCAAGAGAGAGGTTAGGGGAGATAGCAGATTTGAGAATCATCAGCATAGAGATGGTAATTAAAGCTCTGAGTGCTGATGGCATCTCCAAGTGATGTAGTTAGTAGAAAGGGAGAAGAGAAGCTGCCCAGGACAGAATCCTGGGGGAACCTGTGATTAGGGGGTGGGATCTGGAGGCGGATCCAGCAAAGGAGACAGAGAAGGAGCGGTCATGGAGATAAGAGAACCAGAGGGAAGGGGACGTCGAGAAAACCTAGGGGGAAGAGAAAACCAAGAGGGAGAGTTATGGGCAGTGTCCAAGGCTACAGAGGGCTGGGAAGAGACCGCTGGATCGGGGCATTGAGAGATCACTGGTCATTCTGGAGAGGAAAGTCTCGGGGGCACGATGAGGTCAGAAGCCGGGCTGCGGAAAGTTCACAAAGTTAGCAGAAAGAACTGTTGAGCAGAGCCTGGAGAGGTGCCTGCAAACCCACGCTCCTACCTCCAGGTACCACGCGTCCTCGCAGCCGGGTTTCTGGTTTCTGTTTCTTGGCCCCGCCCCCTGGGGCGCACCTTCTGAGTCAGCTCCGCCTTCCCGAACATGAACCTGGACTGCGCACGCGCACTCGGGGCTCCGCCCTGCTCCGGAAGGGTCCGAACAGGTGAAGGTGGCCATCGGTCCCGTCCTCAGGACTACAAGTCCCAGAGGACCGCGCGCCGAGGCATGCGCATTAAGGGGCCTGCGGAGCGGCGACGCCGGAGTTTCTGTGTCTGCTTCCCCTCCCTGTGTGTCGGTCCCGTCTCTCGGCCCTGCCTCGGAGCTGAGCCCAGCCTGGACCGGACGGCCTTTGCTGCCGGCCAGGCTGAAGCCCAGTGGCCCCAAAGCAGCTTCGAGCCCCGGTAAGAAAGCGCCCGGCGCGGAGGAACGGGCCCTGTCCTGGGGGCGGGGGCGGGGTGGGGAGGGGGCAACAAGGAGGAGGACGGGGTGGGGAAGGGGGGACCCAGAGGAGGGGGGCCGGGTGGGGAGGGGGCGTGAGGGAGCGTGCTGGGTGTGGAGGGAGCAGTGACGGGGAGGGGGCGTGAGGAGGAACACGAAGGAGAGGACTGGGGGAGGGGGACAGAGTGGGAAGGGGGCAGCGCAGGGGAGGGTTGAGGAGGGGGTGGGGTGGGCTATGGCGCTGCGCGAGGGAGGGGGCACAGAGCGCGGACCCGAAGAAGAGGACGGGAAAGGGGCGGGGCAGTGGGGGAGGGGGGCGGAGTGGGAGGGGGGAGCCGGGTGGGGAGGGGGCGACGAAGGGGAGGGGGCGTGAGGGAGCATGCTGAGTGAGGAGGGGGCTGCCACGGGGAGGGGGCACGGAGCGGGGACTTGAGGAAGAG
>CM053584.1:380120686-380145350 GCA_028627135.1 Pseudochirops cupreus
GGCACAGAGCGCGGACCCGAAGAAGAGGACGGGAAAGGGGCGGGGCAGTGGGGGAGGGGGGCGGAGTGGGAGGGGGGAGCCGGGTGGGGAGGGGGCGACGAAGGGGAGGGGGCGTGAGGGAGCATGCTGAGTGAGGAGGGGGCTGCCACGGGGAGGGGGCACGGAGCGGGGACTTGAGGAAGAGGACGGGGAAGGGGACGGGGTGCGGAAGGGGGAGACCCGGAGGAGGGGGACCGGGTGGGGAGGGGGCGACGAAGGGGAGGGGGCGTGAGGGAGCCTGCTGGCTGGGGAGGGGGCGGGGTGGGATAAGGCGCTGCGCGGCGGATCGGTCTCGGAGCGGGGACCAGAGGAGGAGGACGAGGAAGGGGCGGGGCAGTGGGGGAGGGGGACGGGGTGAGGGGGCACCGAGAGGATGGGGGAGTGGGGAGGGGCGCGGGGCTCCGCGGACGCTGGGCTGGCACTCCCATCCACCCAGGGGACGAGTGATCCCCGAGGTCGGGCCGCTGACCGGTGGGGAGATTTACGGTCACATCCTTGGGCAGATCGGGGTCAGAGTTCCTGGGTCACTGCCCTGCAGTTCTGGGATGTTGGGGAGGCTTGTGAGTCATCTCGGTTTTCTCTCGCTCCCTGATTTCTTTTTCCTGGGGAGGGATTCTGACTTGAGGTAGAAAAGCTCTGGACCTGCCAAGGCTTCTGAAAATTATGGGTTTTGTTTTAAAAGCTTCCCCTTTTTAACCCTCCTTTTTGGTGGGGCCAGGCCCCTTGCAGAATTGTAGATGCCACTTCCTTAAGCTCTGATAGCAAATTGCCTGCTCTTGGGAAGGCTGATTTTGCACATTTTTTCCAATTCAGCAAATGTTTATTAAACACCTAGGATGTGCTACTGTCCTGGGCACTGGGAATACAAAGAAAAAAAAACTGAAACGGCCGTTTTTCTCCAGGAGCTTGCATTCTAATGAGCAGACAACATGTATAAATATTAACCAGTGAAAAATATATGAGAGAGAGCTGCAGAGTAATTTGGGGGTCTCACCAGGAGCCTGCCTAGCACGCCAGGCTCACACAGACCGTGTTGCCCTTAACAGGGTAAGTCTTCTCTCTTTGGTTCATTGCTGCCTTCATCTTAAAACTTAATTTGGGGAGATTTCCAGAATGAAGTTTAAAGATAGCCTAAGTTTCCCCAAAGGTATCACAAGACCCCCCAGCTCCTGCTTAGGCACTCAGTGTCCTAGTGTAGAGAGTGCTGGGCCTGGAGTCAGCAAGACCCAAGTTCATATCTAGCTTCTGACACTAGCTGTGTGACCCTGGGCAAGTCACTTAACCTCTGCCTTCCTCAACTATAAAAGGGGGAATAATAATAGCACCTACCTCCCAGGATTATTGTGAGAATTAAATGAGATAATATTTGTAAGGCACTCAACACTGTGCCTGCTGCATAGCATGAATAAGTGCTTGTTCCCTTCCTTTCCCTAAAAGCATATTGGGTGTGGGGCATGCAGATGTACAAGCCTAAAAGGACTTATAGAGCCCATAAACAAATACACAAAGCCCTCAGAGTCCATTAGGTTTCCCCCCTTACAGGCATACTTTTGGGGGGATGAACAATCCTTCCTGTCAGACCTGCACTGTCCGATCAGCTCATGCTGGACAGGAAACATTGGCGAGGTCCAGGTCTCCAGGGTGAGTCCATACTAGTGCTGCTGCTTGCCACCCAATTCTAGGATTGCTGGTGGCTTGAAATCAAGGACTGTAGGACCTTTCTTTGCTTTGCTGAATGGCTGTGCTCGTAACTGCCAAAAGGAGATGTGATGTGGGTGCCAGGGAGTGACTTTATGGTGTTCCCTCAGTTAGTTGCTGAGAAGAGGCTGGTGTGTGATCCCTTGGACTTTGGAAACGAATCTGCCCGTGTAACCAGCACCCCAGCTGCAGGGAGGCCATTCAACAGCTGTGCTTTCTGTTTCCATCACTGCTGGTTTTCAATTAAAATCTGATCTCCGTTGTTGGTTGGCAGACAGACACAGATGGGCCTTGGAATTTGTGGGACTGAGTCAGCAAGCCTCTGAGATTGGCCTGGTTTCTGTTGCTCTTGTTTTATATCAAAATGCAGATCAAAGCAAGAGTTTCCCTTCCATATCTCCGGCTTGTGCTGATCGTTCTCTGGAGAGAAAAGGCCGGGACCGAAAGGACACTTTAGCTTTGGATTTTGCCTTCCCAGAATGGCTCTGACAAAGGAGATTGGGGGCGTGTGTGTGGGGGCTGGGTGGGGGCCGGGGATGGGGCAGTATATAAATGAGGGTGGCTTTCTGCCAGCTGCTTGTGTTGCTGAACCAGTCTTCGAGCATTACCTTTACTGCTCTCCCACTTGGAGATTGGTTCCCTCAACGGAGGGTCACTTATTAAAATCTAGAAGGGAAACTTGTTTTTTGATTTTTAAATGAAGGATTCTTCTTTGTCTTCTGTAGCTTTGGTGCATTCTAAAACAAAGTTATCTCTTAATGCTGAGCATTAGAGAGGAAGTGTCCTGAAGCCACCTGGGGAGGCCCAGAGGCTGCGCTGTTGGGTTTCCTTATGTAATCATCCTGGTGACATGTTGTATCACGTTGAGTTGCCTTTAATCTGACTGGGTCCTGCCTTGACTCCTAAGGTGGCACAGCCTGTAAGATCGAGGCTGAAGCTTGGTTGTCCCGATGGTAGGACTTTGAGGGAACATCAGAGGAACCCTGGGCTGTTCATGGGTTAGATGAAAGTTCTTTTTTTCTCCATTAAAATCCTCTCTGATGCCTCCTAATGGCACAGAGGCCACCCTGGGCTCTCAAAGGCTGCCAGCAGAAGACAAGCTGGAAAGACTTTGAGTATCTGCCTAGATTGTACATCTGTTTTCCAGAGACCAACCTAGCTATATTGGGAGATTCTTATTGCCAGATTGACTTTAGGGTTGAATTTTTCTGTTCCAACAACACTTGGAGACCATCTACCAAGTTTCAGAGGGGGGTGGTGTCCAAGCATTGGTACCTGCACCGAAATCACCCATCCCTGAGGTATACTGAGTAAGGGGAAGGTTGGACTCTGGAGCCTTTTGGGGCTGTGTGTCACTCATGGCCCTAGGGCCTGATGCCTAGTGTGCTTTCTAATCCTTAGAGAGAAAACAAGACTCAGGGTCACTTAGGTCAAGAACCAGGGCTTGGGGTTCCAGTTGAACTCTGCTACCAACTAGCTGTATGACCTCAAACAAGTCAGCTCCCTGGACCTTGTTTCCCCTTTTGTGAAGAGATGGTACTAGATGAGCGGTTCTTTCCTGGAATTCATGGACACAGGAGTCTATGGATAGATTTTAGGAGATTAGTGGTCTTGAATGGGAAAATAATCACGTCTTTATTTCAGTATAATTGGTTTCCTTTGTAATCTCAGGTGTTTTTCTTTGATACCTTTAAAAACCTTATTCTGAGAAGAGGTCCGTACGTTTTATTGGCCTGCCAAAAGGATCCATGACACAAAAGAGGTGAAGAACTCCTGCCCTGAATCATCTGGAAGGTTCCTTGAGACTCTGACAGTCTCTTTCTCATTGCCTGGTCTGCTGAGATCCCAGGCACAAATCACATGTCATTCTGACAGCCAAGTGTCCTGAAGATACAGCCCATGCTGGGCTCTGCCCTCTCAGGGGAAAGAGCTGTGGAAAACAGACAAGCCTGTTATTTTCATTCCCCAAGAATGCCCAGGTGGCACTAGTGAGATTCCTTTCTAGATCCCATTCCTTGACACCAACATTAAGCCCTTTCCTCCTGTTTTCCAGCATCATTTGCATGGCATAGGCAGCTGGCCCATCTTCCCAGCAATGTTCAGTTATCTGATTTGTCATTGGCACGACTTTTGGAGCTGCAGTGTGAAAAGGTTCTGAGTAAATTTTGGCAAGTCTGTTTTCCATTGCCATTACTGCTGGGCTAACATACATCCCAGATGGTGATTATTGGCATATCTTTAAAGAGACATTTTCTTCTGGAAACACGTGTTCTTAAACGTTTAAAGTGCCTAACCATAGAATCTTAGAACAGAAATCATTCTAGACCATTCCCTTCATTTTACGGGTGAGGAAACTAAGTCCCAGAGAAGTTTGGTGACGGAAGGCCTAGAGCTCTGGCATCCTGCCTTCCCATCAGCTGGTCTGTGCAAGATGAAAGCTGCTGTACAACCATTCCCTGAGTCATCTAAAGATAGAATATTGGGCTTAACTTGTGTTGCAGCCATGTGTGGAAGGTCAGTGCAATAGTCAAAGTTACTGTAGGTTGGGCTCAGTGGATAGACTCAGGCCTCAGGTCGGGAAGACCTGATTTCAAATCCAGCCTCAGACATTTACTTGCCATGTGACTTTGGGCAAGTCACTTAACCTCTGTTTGCCTTAATCCATTGGAGAAGCATATGGCAAGTCACTCCAGTGTCTTTGCCAAGAAAACCCCAGAGACAATAATATTGACATGGTCACAGAGTCAGACACTGCTGAATCCTTTTGTGGGTCTCCTTTACATTGGTGTCAGATGATAGCTTTGTCAGTCATAACCCCAAATGGTAGATCCTCCTTCTCTAGTGGTTTTGAACTCCAGCATGGTCTGCATGTGTGTTTTCTCTAAGGTGCCCAGATCTGAGGGCTTCTCACTCTGTTTTTGTTTAAGTGGGGAGGGCTTTAAGGTTTCCTTAAGGTTTTAGGACAAGAAGGACTTTGCCACATTTTCTCTTTCTTGAAAATACCTTTCAGGTAGAATGGAGACATTCCTGCACCCTCCTGTGTGCACTGTTGTACTGTCCAGGAGAAGCTTGGAAAACGAATCCACCTCCTGCTCAGGCCCTCCTTCCCTTATTCTCAAAATTGTTTTCTCTTTTTAAAAACAGCAGTCCACATTGGGGCTTTCGAAGTGATATTTAATGATATCTGAAGTTAATGGGATTAATATTGAGAGTATCCCAGGAATGAGAAGGAATACTCCATTGGGATAGGGCTGGAGCAGGGTTCTGATCTTCTGGCACATTAAGAATTCCTGGTGTATTTTGGTGTTTAAGGCCCATTTCACTGCAATAGCTTCATTTCTCTTCTCTCTCCTACCTGCTCCCTCTTCTCCCCCTCCTTCTCCTCTCAGTCTCTGTTGTTCTAACCCTGTCCATTCTCCAGTTTTCTGCTGTTCTGAGTTCGGTTTAGATCTTTCTCTCACCCTGTCTCCCTGCCCACTTCTCTCCCCCCATTCTCTGCATTTCTTCCCCTCCCCCCCCTTCTCAGCTGTTCTTTGGGCCCATCACCCCCCCTCCCCCCACCCCATTCTCAACTCTTTCATCTCCTACCTTGGAGTCTAACCCTAAATTCCTGCTAATCCTGAATGCCTCTTACTCCAAACCTAACTTTGTGCCTCTGACTTGGCTTCCAACTCGAACCTTAACGTTAAATTCATTTCAAACCCTTTCCCTAAATGACTGACCCTACCCCAAAATTTGTGTCTCTGACTCTGCCTCCAACTCTAACCCTAACCCTAACCCTAAATGAGCTCTCCTGTTGTCTCCCACCCATTTCCTGCCCCCTTTCCTCAAGCCCCCTCCTCAGCTTTCAAAAGCCTGGTGATCATTTTGAGAAACTGTGAAGACTATTGAATTTCAGGTTTCCTTCCTTCCCCTTCTAAGTTCTCAGCTTGACCTCAGGGTGTAGGCTGGACCTGTCCCCTGTGAATGCCCTGGAGTGCCCGGCCCATTTTAAGGGCACTAAAAGCTGACTGGGAGAGTTGCTTCCTGGATCTGGTTTGGTTTGGAATTTACTCATGTGAAGAATACAGCTCCCCTCACACTAGGCGGTCCTGTGCTGGTTGGAAGGGGATAGATAACCTTAGAGACTTTGGGGATATTAAAGGAATCTGGAGACTATTCTGCCCTTGTCTACAGGCAGCTTGACCTCCCAGAAGGGAAGTTCCTTGAGGGCAGGCACTGTTTTGTTTCATTTGTGTTTGTAGCCTCCCTGCCCAGGAGGGTGGCTGGCTCATAGTAGGCACTTGGTACATCAGACCGGAGTATCAGCATGCCCACCTGCCATTCTCTCTCTGACTTTAACCCCAAGGGGTGCACGGGGAGAGCATGGTCAGTAATCCCCCGTGATCTTCAGGAGCCAAGAGTGGGAACCCCAATGTCTCTAACTCCCCATTCTTGACTCTTTCTCCTTCAGTCAGTTTCTTAAAAGCTCTCGAGGGCAGGCAAAGATGCATTAGAGCATAATGGGAAGGGCACAGGCCTATGAGACCTTGGCTTGCCACGTTCTGCCTGCATACTAAGGCAGCGGCTGTTTCCTCCTCTGTAAAATGGAGATGTTGCCTGGCCTGCCCACCTGCTTCACAGGGTTGAGGCTCAAATGAAATATGGCTGTAAAATGCTCTCGAGTCTGCTATTCTGGTAAAACGGGAAATTCAGAACGGCTGCGATGATTCAGTTCGCCCAACACTTGTGCTACATCCCCTATCCTCAGAGGGCCCTGCTAGGCCTGGGTTGATAAGGGAAGTTCCTTCTATCTCAGAAGAACAGTCTTGTGAAGCTCACCCTGCTCACAATTAAACTTGATTTATTGGAATCTAAACAAGCCCTAGGATTTGTCCTTGGATAGGGTGAAGGTGCTAATTCCAGACCCTTAAGGGAGCTACCTTCAGGCTGTCTTGCTCCTGGGGCCCAGTGCCCCAGAATGCTTTTGTTGGAGGGATCCAGGAGGCCTGAGGAGAGGCAGGTCTGCTTCAGGCAGGTGCTCAGGCTGGAGCCAATGATGCCCTTTTCCTCGCCTTCTGGGTTGGTTTGGAATGTGCTCAGCCAGCTCTGAGCCCTGGTCTCTCCTCTCTAGGGCGTACCTGTCCTAAAGAACTCTGGACTTCTGCTTTGAAACTGTGAAGACTTGATTGATTCTCTTGAATCTCTACAAGTTTCCTTTCCTTCCCTTTCCAGGTTCTTAGCTCAGACCTGAGCCTCACTTCCCCTGTGAGTTGATGCTCTGTGTGCCAGGCCCATTTTCAGTGCACTTAAAAGTTAATGCCAAGAGCAATTCCCCCCACCCTTTTTTAGGTTGTTTGCTTAGAAAGCACAGAATCTCAGCAGTATGAGTGACATAGACAGCATTATTCTGGAAGTCCAGAGTTGGCCTCTTGGAGGTAGCGGGGTCTTTGGCACTATTTTATACTTAAGGAAACAAAAGCCTAGAGAGACCCAGTGACTTTCCCAGTAGCTTGGAGCTGGGACTCCCATCACACTGCCTGTTCAGTTTGTCTTTGAATCCTGCCTTTGCAGTGGACTCCACCAGTCTTGTCCCTTGTCTCCAAGGTCCCATGGAGCATGTCATTCTCCCTGTTCCCTGTTTCTCCACACAGCATATAAAATTTTTTATCAGTTCCTTTTTTAAAGTTAAATCTTTTGTTTAACAAGTGTTTATTTTCTTAAATCTTGGTCAGTCCGAGGTGACTCTTCTGTTTAACACCCTCCCCTAAAACACAGAACTCCGCCTTACAACAAATCAGTCCATCCACAAGCATTTATTTAGTGGCTGCTACCTCCTAGGCACTGGGCTAATTGATGGCGACTAGAAAACAAAAAGGAAGCTCCCTCCCCTCGAGGGACTTCTAGTCTATCAGAGGAGAGGCCCAGAGCTTTGGGTGCAAAGGAGGATACTGAATGTGTGCAAAGTACATACATCCCAGATGATTTTGAGGGGGAAGGCACTAGAGCACAGTGCTCAAGCTGACTTGGGAAGGAAACCAAAGATTCTCTGGTACAGGAGGTGGGGAGGGAGGGCTTTCCTAGGCTAGAGAAGAGCAGGGGTGAAGGTGTGGAGATGGGAGATGGAGGAGTGTCCTGAATGGGGAACTGCAAGAAGACAGGTTTCACTAACCCACAAAATGCAGGAAGGGAAATAGTGCATAATACGTTGGGATCAGATTATGAAGGGCCTTAAGTGCCCAGCAGAAAGGCAGATTTCTGTTTGATTTTAGGGGGTAATAGTGAGCCCCTGGAGTTTATTGAGTAGGAGAGTGAACAGTCATATCTGTGCTTTAGGAAAATCACTTTGACCACAGCGGGGAGGATGGTTTGTAGAGAGTCTCGAGACAGGGAGGCTGACCCGACAGAGGGAGGCTATGCAGTGGTCCAGGTGAGAGGTGAGAAGGACCTGAGCTAAGGATGGTGGGATCACATCCAAGAGGTGTGCTAATATGGGGGAGCTAAATGGGCAAACCAATGCTTTGGTTCTGTCTGTTAATGTGCCTTTGATTCCTGCTTAAGAGGATATGCTGCTTCCCTGGGAAGAGGGAGGCGTGTTTTCCCTGTACTGTTCCAAAGGCGAGATTGGTCATTAAGTTGGTTGGGCATCAGTGTTTATCTTTGGTCTCCTTAGGATATGTGCCCAGCTGTTGTATCACTAGGTCAGAGGGTATGTACAGGTTAGTGATTGTCTTTGTGTAGTCTTACATATTTTCCTGGAATGACTGGGCTGACTCACAGGCCCCCCAACAGTCCCTAGTAGGTCTGGCCTCCCATAACCCCTCTGACACTTCTGCCTTCACCGTTTGTACTCTCTGGGCATCTGACATCTGGCAGGTGAAAACTGAGTTGTTTCGATTTGCATTCCTCTTATTAGTGACTTGGAGCATTCTTTGAAATGGCTGTTGAGTTGGTAAGTCGTCTTTGGAAAGCTATACATATCCTCTCCATTTATTGTGGCCTGGCTCTTGTTCTTTCTCAGACCTTTATCAGAGATCTTTATTCTCTTTTTTCTCTATGCGTTGATTTTTTTGTTTATATAACAACTTTTTTTATTTTATGTCATCAAAAATGTGTAGTTTTCTTTTTAAAATCAATTCCAGTTGTGAAACATGCCTCCTTCCACTCTTTTTTATAAAAAAAATTATTTATTTTTAGTTTTCAGCATTCATTTCCACAAGATTTTGAGTTACAAATTTTTCTCCCCATCTTTCCCCTCCCCCCCAAATATCAAGCCTACTGAATACCCCTTTCCCCAATCTGTTCTGTCTTATATCCTCCACCATCCCCCTCTCCCAACTTTCTAGTAGGGCAAGATGGACTTCTGTATCCCGGTGCCTGTATATCTTATTTCCCAGTTGCATGTAAAAAAACAAAAAACAATTTTTTAAACACACGTTTGTTTTTAAAACTTTGAGTTCCAGTTTTTTTCCCTTCTTCCTTCCTCACCCACCCCCACTGGGAATATAAGCAATTCAGTATAGGTTGTACGTGTGTAGTTACGCAAAACATTTCCATAGTAGGTATATTGTGAAGGACTAACTATATTTCCCTCCATCCTATCCCACTCCCCACTTACTCTATTTTCTACTTTGACCCTGTCCCTTTTCAAAAGTGTTCGCTTCTAACTACCCTCTCCCCCAGTCTGCCCTCCCTTCTATCATCCCCTCTCTTATCCCCTTCTCTGCTATTTTCTTGTAAGGTAAGATACCCAATGGAGTGTGTATGTTATTCCCTCCTTAGGCCAAATTCAATGAGAGTCAGGTTGACCCATTCCCTTTTACCTTCCTGCTCTTCCCCTCCATTGTGACAGTGTTCTCTTATTTCTTTTATATGAGATAATTTACCCTAATCTATCTCTCTCTTTCTCCTTCTCCCAATAGATTCCTCTCTCACCTCTTAGTTTTATTTTTCAGATGTCATCCCTTCCTATTCAACTTGTCCTGTGCCCTCTGTGTATGTGTACATGTACATACAATGCACACCCTCACATACATATTTATACATACACACACACACACACACACACGCACACATATAATGTCCTCATACTGAGAAAAGTCTTTTGAGTTGCAATGATCGTTTCTCCATGTAGATAGTTCAGCTTTGATAAGCTCCTTATGATTTCTTTTTCCTGTTTACCTTCTCTTGCTTCTTGTATTTGAAAGTCAAATTTTCTGTTCAGCTCTGGTTTTTTCATCAGGAATGCTTGAATCCTCTATTTCACTGAATGACTGTATTTTCCCCTGAAGCGTTATACTCAGTTTTGCTGGGTAGGTGATTCTTGGTTTTAATCCTAGCTCCTTTGACTTCTGGAATATCGTATTCCAGGCCCTCCGATCCCTTAATGTAGAAGCTGCTAGGTCTTGTGTTATCCTGATTGTGTTTCCGCAATACTAAAATTGTTTTCTTCCTGACTGCTTGTAGTATTTTCTCCTTGACCTGGGAACTCTGGAGTTTACTATAATATTCCAAGGAGTTTTCTTTTTGGGATCTTTTTCAAGAGATGATAGGTGAATTCTTTCAATTTCTATTTTGCCCTCTGGTTCTAGAATACCAGGGCAGTTTTGCTTGATGTTCTTGAAAGGTGGTGTCTAGGCTCTTTCTTTGATCATCGCTTTCAGGTGATCCAATAATTTTTAAACTATCTCTCCTGGCTCTGTTTTCCAGGTCAGTAGTTTTTCTAATGAAATATTTCACATTGCTTTCTATTCTTTCATTTGTTTGGATCTGTTTTATAGTATCTTGATTTCTCATAAAGTCATTTGCTTCCAATTGTTCCAATCTAATTTTGAAGGAATTATTCTCTTCAGTGAGTTTTTTAAATTCCTTTTCCATCTGGTAAATTCAACTTTTAAAGGCATTCTCCTCGTTGTCTTTTTGGGCCTCTTTTGCCATTTGAGTTTGTCTATTTTTTAAGGTGTTAGTTTCTTCAGTCAGGCTGTTGACTTATTTTTCTTGATTTTCTTGCATCATTCTCATTTCTCTTCCCAGTTTTTCCTCCACTTCTCTTACTTGGTTTTCAAAATCCTTTTTGAGCTCCTCCATGGCCTGTAACTAGTTCATATTTTTGGGGGGAGCTTTTGCTGCAGGAGTTCTGACTGTGTTGTTTTCCTTCCGTTTCATGCTTTGATCCTTTTTGTCCCCAAAAAAGGAATCTATGGTAGGGTTGTGTTTCCTCTGCTTGCTCATGTTGCCAGTCAATTACTTGACTTTTGAACTCTTTGCCACAGTAGAATTCTGCTTTCAGAATAGAGTTTTGTCCCAAATCACTGGGGTTTTGGCAGCTGCCAGAGCAATTAGGAGGGCACCCTCTCTGTAGCCCCCACAAACTCTGACACACTGGCTACACACTATAGGACCTCCACCTAAGACCGTGATACAGATCCAAGTAGGTCAAAGCAAGAGCCATTGCCCTCTAAATGCTTGCTTGTTCCCCCTACAATCTGCAGGCCAGGAGCTCCTGAGGCAGCTACAGTGCCACTGCTTGGGTGAGGGGCGGGCAGGGCAGTGGCTTGATTGTGCTCTTCAGTCCACTCTTGTTCCAACAGAGTTCCACACTGATCTTTTACTTTGACTTTGGTGTTTATGGGTTGAGAAGTCTGGAAGCTGCCACAGCTGCTCGTGCCTCACTCTCCTGAAGTCTGCTCTGGCTGCTACTGGTCAGGGCTGCCCTGGGGCCAAAACCATATGGCTAACTCGGGGCTGGCCTCAGCTCCCAGCTTGGTGAGATAGCCCCTTCCTGCCAGGCTGCCTTCAGCAGATTTGTTTCCCTCTGTCACTTTGTGGGTTCTGTAGCTCTAAAATTTGTTTAGAGTAATTTTTTACATGTATTGGATCAGGTGGAAGCTGGAGCCCTGGGGAAGTCCTGTTTCTACTCCACCATCTTCACTCTGCCCCCCCTTCCATTCTCTTTTATGCAATGATCTTTTATATTTAGGTTGCTTATCCCTCTGGAGCTCATTGAAGAAATGGTATAAGATGTTTTTACCTGTATTTTATTCTAAATTACTTTCCAGTTTTCCCACAGCTCCCGTAGGGGACAGGGAGCCCTCACTCTAGTTAGATCTGTCTCACTGCCTTTCTGAAGTAACTCTTTTGCTTCTTGAGGTACCAAGCACCAGGAATATAGCTACTACCACCTTTTTTCTGCTAGCTTCTGCCCTACCCTTTGAGGCATCCATCTCATACAAGATGTGGTCATTCAGGTTGATAAGAACTGCTGTGTTATTCCACTTTTCAGGTCTGAAGGAAGTGACGAGCAATGAGCTTCAGAGACGCCCCCCAGCTGGTGTAGCCTGAAGACCTTCTGGGAAGCCAGGCACCTGGGAAGATGGCCACATACCCCAGCCCCATAGTGGTGGCTGTGTGGGAATGGCAGGATGAGGTTGGCACCTGGCACCCCTACAGTGCAGCTGTCTGTAACTATATAGAGCAGCAGTTCATGACTCAGAAGGGCCAGCGCTATGGATCAGGAAGCTTGGCTAGTAGCATTCCCTTGGGCCAAGCTGACCCTGCACTGGCACCCTACATCATCGACCTCCCCAGCTGGACCCAGTTTCGTCAGGACACAGGTGAGACATTTCCTCTTGGATCGATGGACTGCGGAGTTGGAAGGAAGCAAGGAGTCTTGTTTCCTAAAATGCTCAGATTTGCAAGGCTTTGGAATGACAAAAGACACAGCTAACTGTCCAGTGACTTTGCATTGGATACCATAGTGAAAGAGCTTCAGTCTTAATGGTCCAGAAGGCTTAGGATATCTGATAGCACAGGACTGTTGTCACTCATTCCCATAAGAAGTCAGGCACCCAGGCCTGAATGGCCCACAGGGGAAGCCTAGTAAACGCTTGTGTCCTTAGATGGGTCAAGAGGCTGCAGGCCGATTTCTGACTGAAGACCAAGAGATGGAAGTGAACAGCCTTTGGAAAATACATTGTGTGGTACCAGCTGAGCTTCCTGGCTCCCCTGTATCAAACCCTAGTACAGGCCAAGAGCAAGTATAGCCATGGCCATGTTTTCCCCCCTCTATCCTCCACCCAACGTTTAATTTCTCTCCTCTTTCTCCCTCCTTCCCCTCTCCCCCCTCTCTCCTCCCCTCCCTTCTCTCCCTCCCTCCCTTTCTCTCTCTCTCTCTCCCTTTCCCTCTCTCCCTCCCCCTCCCTCTCCCCTTCCCTCTCTCCTTCCCCTCTCTCCCTCCCTCCCTCTACCTCCCCTTTTCCCCCTCCTTTCCCTCCCTCCCTCCATCTCTCCCTCCCTCCTCCTCTCCTCTCCCCACTCTGCCTTCTCCCTTTCTCCCCCCATCGCCCTGTCATTGGTGGCCTCAGAAGATAGTTGGTTTCTCTGAACTGTCTGCCTCCTGGGGCCCCAGCTTGGTGGTCAGTTTTTAGTGGTTCCAAATTTTGTTTTTATTCAAGACTTGGATATTTTTAGGCAGGGAAAACTCTCAGAACCAAATTGCAGGAACTTAGTCTCAAGACTGAAGACTTTGGAGAGCATTTTCAGTCAGTGCCTAGAGCTTGTCGCCAGGACTTAGAATTCATTGGGCCGTCTGGTTCATTGTGCTGGCCAGTGGAGTTAGAGACACTTTGACCCACTGTGTGTGAGCCAAGAATCAGCCATGAGTGGCCTCTAGCGGAGCCTGGAAATTGCATCGGCTTCTGGCAGACACTGGGCTTTTCCTCTGTTTGTCCTTTTCTCCCAGTTCTGTAGTGTTTTCCTTTGCCTCATTGGATGACTGATGCCACATTGTTCATTTAACAGAATTCTTTATTGATCACCTACTGTGTGCATACTATTTTGCTGTGCACAGTAGAGGATACAGGGAAAGCCCCTGTCTTTACTTGGACTTTGTAATCTCTGGGGAGATGAGAGCTAAAGTTAGTCTGGTGCTAAAGGTTAGAGCTCTTGGAGGTGGGTAGTGCTAACATTATCCCCATTTGACAGATGAGGAAGTTGAGCCACAGGCTACATTTCTTAGCCTTCCTGTTGGAACTTCTTTGTGTGGGGCTGGATGATGCCTGTTGCTGCTGAACGGCTGCTGCTGATAAGCCTCCAAGCCCTTCTTGCTGTGATTAGAACATAGGAGAATTCTCCCTTAGCAGCGTCCTGTGTGCTCCCTTTGACTCTCCTTGTTTTCAGAGGGTAGTGCCTACTCTGCCCTCACTCCATTTGGGTCTCTCAAAAGGAAACACCATGAATAACAGGAAGCCCCATCCCAGCAGACCAGTGACAGCTGCTGATGGGGCAGGCGCTCCAAGGCCTTGGCCATCCCAAATGAACCAGAAGTAACTACAGTGGTACCTTCCAGCCCCCAAAATGCACCCCGGTATTTTTTTGTTATGTGTTTTTAAATAAGAAAAAGTATAAATGACAAATATTGTATAAAAATATCATAAAAGACAATGTAAAAAAATTAACTGATTTTTATAAAGTGTATAATTACCTTGGATATGAGATGACTTGAGCCAACAGAAGATACTGGCGAAAGTGGAAGGTGAATGAGATAGATGGAGGAGGTTAGAGGAGTTTTATTTTGCACTCTTTTGGTCACTTTTGTTGACTTCCTCGCTACACTTTATCCCTGAACTTAGTTGCTACAATATCTTTTTTACTTTTGCTTGACTTAATTTTCTTCACTGGCTGGGTAAACACGTGGACTGAACGAGTGAGGTGTGGGATGCTGGGTGGCGTTGTGTTGTGGCTTTTGCGGTGCCAACTAGTGGTGGCTCGTACCTCAAATTTTGGCTCACAATTCAAAGCAAAAAATTGACCGAGTGACAACTCATATCTCGGAAATCTCGTTAAGTTGGTGCACTCGTATGTCAAGGTACCACTGTAACTGGGGCTCTCCTAAGTTACCTATTTATGCCTCCCTTGATTAATTGATAAAGAATCTATGTTTCTGGCCCTTCTGGGGTCCAGCAAGTGTCCTTTTCACCTGATGCCTCCCTCAGCTCACATTTGGGTCAATGATGGATGTGAACAGAGCCTTGAAGCTTCTTGCTGGACTTGTCTGTTCCCATCTTAGTTCCCCACGTTCAGAGTTTCTCCCACAGGTCTCTGATGGATATGGTCTTGCCCCTCTCCTGTCTTAGACCACGACAGCACTGATTCCCTTCCAGGGACTAGATAGATGTTGACTGGCTAGATGATAGACCTGCTGAGCAACCCGGGTATATGACCTACGTTCTAGAGTCTGA
Source organism: Pseudochirops cupreus (assembly GCA_028627135.1). Classification (NCBI taxonomy): domain Eukaryota; kingdom Metazoa; phylum Chordata; class Mammalia; order Diprotodontia; family Pseudocheiridae; genus Pseudochirops; species Pseudochirops cupreus. Next base: position 380,135,641 of record CM053584.1, read on the forward strand.
AATCCTTGTGAGCTGATGCTCAACTCCTCTCTCCTCCCTTCACTTTTATGGGACTCTCTCCCTGTTCTCACGGCCACCCTGGGACTCCAGAAAATACCCCAGGTTATTCCTGAGTCCTTTTTTTTCTCCTTGAGACTCTGTATGGGGCACGTCTTGGCCTTGCCATTCTGGCTTGTGTGAAGGGTCTAATACAGTATTTACTCAGTTGTTTTCACTTTTTCCTTCCTAGAGGAAAGACTGTCTCTGAGCTACACCAAAGGTGGTACCCTTTATTTATGGCAGCAGTTCCCAGTCTGTGGGTTGTGACCCCTTTGGGTTGAATGACCCTGTCACAGGGGTCTCCTAAGACCATTAGAAAACACATATTTCTGATGGTCTTAGGAACTTCCTCTACCTGTCTCCAGGTGGGTCTGCCCACATGCAGACATGCCTACATATGACTATGAAAGGGTTGCAGCATTTGGAAGGTTGAGAACCACTGATCTGTGGATTTAATAGGAGGGATCAGGTGAAAAGGAGAGAGCCAGTATAGACAGGCTGTGCTGCTATATACCCCTTCCCTGACTAGTTCAGATGAAATGAAAAACATTCCTAAAATGAATATTTTGTATTGTACCTAGAATATGACAGAGAGTCCTAAGATTTAGGTCCTAGAAACTGACTGTGGTGGTTCCTTTGGATCGTGCTTTAAATTTGGGGTGTCCCAAGGGATCGTGGGTATTTCTTTTCCTTTGGGGATGGTTACTCAGTTTGGTTCAGTAAATGTACCTGCCTCATTCTCTCACCTAAGGGATTGAGGGCCTGGCCTCTAATGCAGCACTCTTTGATGAGCCTCCAAGATTCCCCTTGATGTTGAATCCCAGCCACCACAGTGGGGAAAGAGTGGGGGAATGGGGGGAAGTTCATTCTGAGGCCCTCCAGCCATGGTTAAGGATGAAAGTGCTCATGGAGGGGTGCCCTCCAGGCCTGTTTTTATCCTGTTGCATCTCTCTCTTGCCAACATCCTCATCTTCTGAAGACCTGGCGTCATTCTGAATGACTGGTGTGGAACTTGGTGTTGGGGGACGTGGAGGCCGTTGCAGGGTAGGTCGAGTGAGGAGAACCCACCTGTAAGGCCTGTGTCTGGTGTGTCCGGCTCCCATTACTGTTTTTAAGTAGTGATGTAAGAAGGGTAGGGGATAGGAGGGGTTTTCTGAGTGACATATGAGCTGACCTTTTGATGTAGCCTTCAGCTGGGTAGAGAAGGAATTTTGTGAAGTCCTTGGATATCCTGGAAGTTGATTTTATAGTGTTAGAACTAAAGGATTGTTAAAGATCATCTCAGCTACTACCTTGTTTCATGAATGAAGGCTTGGGGGTGTATAGAGGGTGTTTAAGGCAGTGTGGGATGGTAGGCGGGGCCTTGGCTTTGGGGTCCCAGGACCTGGGTTTGAAGCCAGGCTCTACCTGGCTCTGCACTTGGGACTGAGGTGACGTCCCCTCTTGGGCCCCACTTGGTATCTTCCTCTGAATCCTTCCAGAGATGTGAAGAACCATTTTCACAGTTTGAGGCGGTGATGGCAGGAAGTAAGGTGCAAGGCCACCAAAATCCAGGGGAAAAATAGCCCCCATCTACCCTTTGCTCCCTCCTCTCTCTAGCCTTCCCTTGGCTCCTCCCCAAGGCATGTGCAGAGCCGTTCCTTCCTGCCTCTCCTCAGAAGGGCTGTGCCTGGGCCAAGCCTATTCCTTAAAGTGTGAGGGAAGAGGGATGCCTGTGTCCAGCCTGGCCCCACACCTCTTGGGTTCCAGGACCTGCAGGCCCTCTGAAGGACACACAGCTGGGAATTGTGTAGTGTCTGAGAACGTCCAGTGATGGATTTCCTTTTCCCACTTCATCTTTAAGTTTGACTATTAAAGAAAGAACAGCGGTCTGTAATATAAGGCAGCTGTTTGCCACCTAGTCCTCCAGCCTCTGCCCTCTGGAAATGTCTGATTCCTGAACTCATCTCACCATTCCCGTGTCCCATTTCTTTTGAAACAGGGACCATGCGTTCGGTGCGGCGCCATCTCTACCCTCAGCAGTCGGCCCCGGGCAGGGGGATCGTCTGGGAGTGGCTGAATGATGACGGTGCCTGGACGGCCTACGAGATGAGCATCTGTGAATTCCTAGAGCAGCAGCTGGCCGGGGGGACCCAGCTCATCGACCTGTCTCCCCTGGGCTACAACTATGAAGTGGACTGCAGCACCTACACTCAGGTCAACAAGACGTCGAGTTTCCGCCGGCGCGTGCAGCGCCGCCAGGGTCCCACTTACCCCGTGACGGCCGTCATCGCCGTGCCTGGCCCCACAGGAATGGCTTGCTCCTGCCACCAGTGCCTCGCAAACAGTGGGTCTGGCCCCGTCAACAACCGCTACAGACACTCAGTGACCCACCTCCCTGCGTATGTGGCGCCCCAGCCCTCCCACCGGACAGCCCCTGCGGGCGTCTACACAGGCTGCGCACCCTACAGCAAGCCTTCCTTGTCTGGGGCCAGGTCCACTCCGAGGCTTAGCGTTTCCCGCCCCTGGAGCGTGGTGACCCCTGTCATGGGAGTGGTCCCCGTCTACTCGCCCAGCCTTCCACAGCTCGTACCCCAGCGCCCACCCCCGGGACCCACCCCAGCGAAAATCAGGTATTTCCTCTGATCACTTCTCATTCTGCACTGCTTATGGGATCTGAGCCTGGGGAAACTTAACCCAGAGCCCTTCGGATAACGGGCACTGCCTTTTCAGCAAAGCTTTCTTTGTAGCCTGAGCAGGTTCTGAGCTGGCATCTGAACCCTGAGAAGCATTTCTGTGCTGCTCTTGGTCCTGTTCCTTGTCTTCTGTTTCCCTTTCTGTAAGATGAGGGGTCCCTGGGCCCTGACTGTTCTGCCTGTATCCAGCCCTGGGAACCCCAGCTGCTGGCTCTGCTGTTCAGCCCCCTGTCCTGAGGGAATGTAAGATATTGGAGGGCAGGGATGATTCTGCTTCTCTGTACTGCCTGGCATGATGCCTGCTCATACAGAGCAGGTGCCTGGTGAGTGCTTGCTTGGTGGGATTCTGACCAGTTATTTGGGATGTCAGAGAGAGGTTAAAGGCAGTCTTTTTCCATAGGTAGCTGCACCTGGGTAGAGAGGAGAGCCTTTTCTGTGCTCAGCCCATGCAGAAGGTTCCCAAGTATGCCTCCCTCCTACCCTTGAGCTAGCTGAGGACATAGAAGGGATGGACATGAGGACGTGAGGCCATGAGACACATTTCCTTGTTGGCCCAAGTGTAAGCTGTGCCCTCAATGAAATCTCTATGTAGATAGTTCTCAAACACATAGGAGTAATGGTGTTCCAGCCAAGGAAAGTGCATGTGTCCTTACCAAGCCGCCATCAGAAAATCGTCATGTTGAGGCCCAGAGAGATCAGAGTATTGCTCTGGGTCCCCTGACCTGGTCAGATCCCTTTTGGAGGGTTTCTGTTCACTGAGTTAGACAAGCTGGATGGAGAAGAGGATGGTCACGATCATGAAAGGTCTCAGGGTCATGCCTGGTGGGGGGGGGGGGGGTCAGTCGAAGAAACTAGGGCCTGAAGAGGAGAAGACTTGGAGGTGTACGTAACAGCTGACTTCATGTGCTTAAAGGGCTTTCATGTGGAAGAGGGTCCAGAAGGTAATGGATTGATTGGCGGTGCAAAGAGGGAGGTTTTGGTAGTGTGGCAGAATGGGTAGTGCACTGAACTAGGAGCGAGGAATTACCAGTGTTTGAATCCTTTCCCGATTCTTGTGAGCTGTGTACCCTGGACACCTAGGTCATTAACCTCTGCCTGCCTCGGTTTCCTCTTCTGTAAGATGGGGATAAGAGCAGCACCTACTTCTCAGGGTTGTTGTGAGGATCAAAGGAGATCTGTAAACCTTAAAGTGTTGGTAAATATTAGCTGTTGTCATCATTGTTGTTATTATTGTCTAAAAGTTCCAACTGTGCAAGGGGGAATAGGTTATCTGCAGTGGTACTCAGTCACTTTAGAGAACTTGCAAAGGCTGAATGACTGTTTCTCAAGAACTTTGTAAAAAGGATTTTCATTTACTTGTTGGACAACATTAGATGAATTCTGACTTCCCATTTTAAGATTCTGTGACATTCACTGGAAAATATTATTGGGCTGCATTCTGGCTTTATTATAGACAAGATTTTTTTCTTGGTGGGGGAGGGTAGAGTCTGCCTTCAGAGTAGGATGACCTGCCAAACCCCATGGGACTGACTCAGTGCACTGAGAGGGGGAGGGAAGAAGGGAGCCCTTAGGGTGAGTGAGAAGTCATGGCACTGGAGGGAGCTGGAAAGGATAAATAGGGTTGAAAGCAGGGCTTCTTTACTGTCTTTGGGGCATGGACCCTTTGGCAGCAGGCTGGTGAAGCCTCTGAACAAAGCCATTCTCAGCATCATGTTTGTAGAATGTGGAGGATTATAGAGGAAGCCAATTCTTTTGAAATTTAGTGATCAAAATAGTTTTAACAATCACAGAGCCCAGGTTAAGAACTCCTGATTTAGAAGAATGAAGAGGAGAGAGGGCCCTCATTCTGCTTAATGAAAATAGCTAGAACAAAGGCCAACTAGGTAGGAATAATGTGGCACCAGGAGCCAATGAGGCGCCTTGTCCAGCTGGTAGAAATGGTTGGTATTAGGGTATAGGGGCAGATAAGGTTGATGAGGTAGCATGGAGCCAGACTTTTGTTTACAGATTTTTCCCAATTTCCCTCTTACCCCCTTCTTTTGTCAGGAAGAAAAATAAGCCAGCCAGCTGGTAACAGCGATGCTTGTAGTTTTCCATCTCTCTGGAGAACAGGGAAGGGTTTTTTATTCTCTGGAGCCAGTACTGACCATTGCCTTTCATCTAAGTTTGGCTCTCTTCTGATGCCTTTCTTTACAGGACTGTAGCCATTGCTCTGTTCTCTTGGCCCTGCTTTCTCTGCTCTGCATCAGTTCATAGGAGTCTTCCTGTGTTTCTCTGAATTCCTCATTTGCAGTAATCCTTGTCTATTACCTTCCTACACCATGGTTTGTTTCCAAGTCATTGGTCACCTACTTTCTTGCCAATTTTTTTGCTACCACTAGAAGTTCTTCTGGAAGTGCTTGGGTGTGTATAGGCCTTTTCTGTTCTTGACTGACTTGGGTTACTCATCCAGTAGTGGGGTCGCTGGGTCAGAGCATGACTAACTGAATGAATGAAAAGCATTCTCTAAGTGCTCACTCTGGGCCAAGCACTTTGTGTGGCACTGAAGGTCCAGATAGAAAAAGCTGGATTGTTCCTGCTTTCAAGGAGCTCTCACTTTAAGCCACAGAAGAGTTCACTTGCCAAGAAGATGGAAAGAGTTGGAGCTGCTGAGGGTGCAGGGTGGGGGAGGTGGCAAGGCTTTGAGGCCCACAGAGCAGGGCTCACCTTCAAACGTTGCCTTCATGGTTCCGGAATGATCGAACCAATCCTTGGCCCCACCAACAGCACATTTGTGGGTCGTCTTCCACAGAGCCAGCTCACAGAGGACCCTGAAAGACGAGCAGAGGAAGGTGGGCTTGTCATCCAAGCCAAGGTGGGCTCTGCAGGGAAGTCGTCTGATGGCTGTTTGGGGACACATTCTCTGGCTCCCGTGCAGAATAGATTGACGGCAGATGAGATGGAAGTAGGGCAGACCACCAGGTAGGACCTCACAATCGTAATCCAGGGGTGACGTGATGGTGTCCACTGGCAGTATAGTGCAAAGGAAAGAACAGTGTTTAACACAGCTGGACCCCTGGGTCCCTGTCCTGCCTTGCCACATAATTCTGGGTAATCATTTAGCACTGGGTCTGTTTCCATGGGAGCGAGCCAGTGATAATGCTTGTCCTTCCCACCTCACAGTGGCCAGGAGACCAAATGAGATAGTGAATAATCATTCTAGAAGACACTCTCCAAAGCACGGCTGCTCTGAGGGTCAGCCAGGCCTTGGGAGGATGCTGGATGGAAAGGGAGAAGGTGTTTAGGGTGACACGGAGTGAAGGGGGAAGGGAGTGTCAGAGGGGGCCAACAGCAGCATTCATTCAGAGCCCTCAGAGTTCCGTCATATTTGATCCTCCCAACCACCCTGGCACCGAGGCCCTGTTAGTGTGCCTCGTTTTTCAGATGAGGAAACGGAGTCTGAGAAAACGTTGATGACTTTCCCAGAGTCACATAACTAGGAAATGTTTGAGGAAGGATTTGAACTCAGGTCTTCCTGACTACAAGTCTAGTATCCACTGTGCCACTCAGCAGCCTTTCTGGTTGCTGTGAAGGGTTGTTGAGCAAGTATGTGAATGTGCTCCCCCCACTGACATAAGAAAGAAGGTTGGGTGTCTGTTGGGATGCTGAAGCCCTGGGGCCTGAGCAGAGGGAGGCTAGACCAGTCTTGAAGGGTGGTTGGGCTTCCCCCCAGCATGCTGGTGAGGGGCTGGAGCTTATATTTTTAAATGGTGGCCTTGGATGCTTGGACAACTTTTGAGTGAACAAGTTCAATCCCTGGGAAATTGTAATTCTCTGCTGAGACCTGAATACCCTAATACAGGGCTGGGAGTGTATCTTAAACTATCTCCCTTGGGTATTCCTGGCTGTAAATGGCAGAGCAGAGGCCGGAGAACAGTGGCCTACAGGAAAGAAGTGACATTGGGCAGCTGTCACGTCTGCATGTGTCTGCCTCTGAAGAGGAGGAGCTTCTGGCTCAAGGTCTGATAAAAAAGATCTGAGAGTTCTTAGTGGCTCTCAGTTCTCACTTGAGCCCTTTAAAGTAACCACAAGAGACTTCATGTCTCTGGTGCCCCCGTCCAAACTACATGTTTTTTCTAGGCCACAAGAGGCTCTGAACACTTCCTTCAGCACACCTTGAGAAGACTGGCCACTGGCAGGCTGAGGGGATGGGGTCGCCTTGCTGGCAGGTGAAGCTCTATACAGATCTTTTGCCCAAGGCTCATATCCCTGTCAAAGGGCTAATCTAGTATTTGTTTTACATTGCCCTTGCCTCAGAGGACCCACTAATCTCTTCGTGGGGAACCGAGACAGATCCCATTAGGGTGGTTTGCTTTGTCTGATGTGTGTGGTGGAGGGGGGATCGAGGGCAGTGTGGAGCAGGACCATTCCCAAGGCAGTGGAGGAAGACAAGGCCAGAAGGTTGGGGTCAGGCACAGGCAGGCCTGGCCTTGTAAGACCTCGGAGAACACAAGTGTGTTTTCCTCTTTGGAACCAAATTGGAATTCTGCCCATTTTCTATCTAAATAAAATAGCTAGACAGTATAGTTGACCAAGAAGGAGTTTGCATGGTCTAGTAGGGTCAGAGTTAGTTAGGGCTATTGTATCTAACTAAGCCTTTCATGTCCTTAAGTACCTCAGCCTTTACTAATAACTCAGCTTTAGCAGGCTAATTTCATTGACAGCAAAGCTTGTAAGACTCGCCCTGATCTCCCCCTGATCTCCGCCTTGGTAGGCTTGTGCAGCTTGATGCCTAAGTGTTGCACAAAGGTGGGGCCTCACCTGAGAAATGATGCTTGTGGTTGGTGCCTCGGACCTTCTCTTTAATGTTCCTGCTGACTCTCGGCTAGTTTCTCCTTGCTGGGATCAGAGTTGGACCAGAGTACTCCAGGTTGGCTTCCCTGGCCCTCCCATACAGAAGAGTCCCATGGACGAAACCTCTGCACCCAGCTCTGACAGCTGCGCTTTTGACTGTGTCCTCAGAGGCCCTCGAGGTCAGTGCCAATAGATATCCCTGCAATGGTGGCAGCAGGAGGAGGCCCACTGTGGCCAGGCACGTGGGGGTGGGACTGCTCACCTGACAGCCGATAGGTCCATATCCCTGATGGATCCTCACAGTGGACTGTGACTGACTGCCATGTGTGTGGTTAGGAGCTGGGTGGATTACAATTCCCTTGTGTGGGTGGCAAGTTGGTTAGAGCTGTTTTTCAGGGTGGAGTGTTTCTGTGATTCATTTGCAATAAAACTTTCAGCTTCTGCCCCTACAGCAGTTACAGCCAATTAGCTAGGGGGCTTGCTTAATTTCAGCCTGTAAGCATTTACTAAACACTTGCTGTGTGCAGGCTTCAGTTACAGCCAATTAGCTAGGGGGCTTGCTTAATTTCAGCCTGTAAGCATTTACTAAACACTTGCTGTGTGCAGGCTCTGTGCTAGCGGCTGAGGAGACAAAAACAAAAAATAGGATCAGTTCCTCCCCACAAAGAGGAGAGCGGGGAAGAGAGCCAGCATATATATTATATATAGTATGTCTTCACATACACACACACACACACACATACATACAGATAATAATACAGATAGATAAAGCTGCTAATTACAGATAATTTGAGGACAAGCTGCTATCCCAGGAGTGGGGAACCTGTGGTCTTGAGACCACATGTGACCCTCTTAGGTCCTTGGGTACAACCTTCTGACTGAGTCCAGGCTCTACCCAAATTCTTTTATTAAGGGGATTTGTTCTGTGAAGTTTGGATTCAGTCAAAGGGGGCACTCGAGGACCTAGAGGGCCATGTGTGGCCCAAGGCCACAGGTTCCCCACCCCTATGAAGCCTTTTTTCATCTGAAATGTTAGCCTAGCATTTGAGATAAAAAAAAAAAAAGGCTTCACAGAAGGTATTGCTGGAGCTGGGTCTTGAAAGAAGAAGAACATTCTCAGAAGCAGAGTTGAGAGAAGGCATTCCTGGTGTGGAGCACAACTAGTACAAAGGCCCTGAGGTGGGAGATGGCTGCTCAGGTGTGTGGCTTCTAGAGCTCTAGGGCCTAACCTTGGTCATTGAGGAAGAAGAGGGCATGGATGGCATTGTCGAGGAGGCCAGTGGGGCTTGGGCCATGCTGGGGGGGGTGCCCAAGCTGCCCACCCACACTGTCCCTCCTGGCCCCAGCTGTGGGACACACCTCTGGAACAGGTTACCCTGCACATGTTACTATTGCCAATGTGATTATTTCTGGGAAAACCCGAGGCTTAGCAGTTAAAGTGCCTCTTTAAAGAAATGGACAGACTCAGTGAGCTTCGGGAAGACCTGAGTTCACATCCGGCCTCAGACACTTAGTGACTGTGACTCTCTGCCTGTTTCCTCATCTGTAGGATGGGAAGAGTCACAGCCCCTGTCTGACGAGGTTATTGTGGAGACCAAGCGAGGCGGCTGTTGGAAAGCTGTCTGTGCAGGCCCGGCCCGTGGTGGCCACTGTATAAATGCTGTTAACATGTGGGCCCCCAAGGGAGCAATGTGAGAAGACCTCCCCCCCCCCTCGCCCGCTTCTCTGTGTGCTGAGATTTACTGGACGTGTTGATCAGTTTTACAGAATGTTCTTTTTACCTTTTCTTCCTCTTTTTCTTTTGAGAAAAACTGTCCTTTGTTATAAGGAATGGCTCCCAGGGAGGAGAAGGGGTGTAGGGGAAAGCAGTGTCAGAACAAGAGTGATCAATACAAATCTATTGGTTAAAAAAAAGACTGTCATGAGTCGTCCTGTTGAGAGAAGTGACGAAGGCCCGAGGTTGTCTTGGACGCCAAATATCACCTGTATGGGCCTCTTTTTCCTCATCTGCAAAATGAGTGTCAGCCTCAGTGATCTCTCGGATCCTGTTTAGTGAGCTCTGCATCTGCGCTCTTGTGATCTATCTGGTACAGAGACACAGAGAAATAAAGTTGGGGGGGAGGGAAAGAGAGACGGGGGGGGGAGAGACGGAGAGAGAAGGGG
>CM053584.1:380155733-380212142 GCA_028627135.1 Pseudochirops cupreus
AAATTTCTTATTGCCCCTTTTCTGGGATTGATGAGGTTTTTAGGGGCCACCTAACCCCTCCTTCTTCCCATACACATTAACAGCCAGCAATCTTGGTCTTTAGAAGTACTAAGGGGCAAGTTTCCCAACCTGCTCTCTATTATCTTATGTCCCTCATCTTATAACAAAAGATCTTGTAAAACATTTCTTAATAAGAATATTTCCCACACACACACAATTTCTGAATTCTCTGATCATAAAAATCTTTCCCACATAATTGACAAAACTTTGGAGCTTTCACTGGTGTTTTCTTCACATAATTACCAATAATTACTTCTCACACATATATTTCCTAGCTGAAACTTCCTTTTTAATATAGAAAAACTTGAAAGTTTATTATTTCTTAAGTTATAATACTTTGAAATATTATAACACAACTGTTTATCAGTAACACAATTACTATGTTCTTACATTTAAACTTTTGAATTTAAAACCCAGTTAATTACCAATCCAGTGACTTTAATTCAGCTGGATGTATTTTTCAAATTGTTGAACACAAACTTAAACTTGATTTAATGCCATGCAGCCAATCAACTTATCACTAGATATCCTTTATAATCCGGAACTCTTCAAATTAACACAAAAACATACAGTATATGAGAATTTTTACAATTTAGACATCATAACATTAACTCTATTTCCAAATCATCACACTCCAGGGTTTACTCAGTACTTAGACCCTTCTCCCTTCCCGCTCTTTTTTTTTTCCCCCCCTTGGGTAGGAGAGGGTAACAAATTCTCTTCCCTTCTGTGAACTTTCTTTATGCAGTTCCAGGGTGGCCAGCCCTAGGATTATAAAGAGCAAATCAATTGCCAATCTGTTTCCCCAGAAATGTCTTTACACATGTACATGTGATCTCTATTTAACTGAAATCCTCCCTTGCTCCATTTCTGCCTCTGCAGTCCCAAAGTGAGGGAAAGAGAAAGAGAGATTTTCAATTGCCTCAACTCTTCTGGAGGGGGCATGCAAGTCCTACCCCCCCTCCCATTTCAGAGGATGAGGTGCCCCTCCCCCTCTCCCTCAGCATTTCCTGAGGAATTCCTTTTGTCTCCCATACCTCCAGCTAACTCTCCCAGGGGACTATCTAATGGTATGCTCAATTTTTGCTCTTTAGTCGTTGGTTTAGACTGTCCTGTCCCCATATCTATCTAACTTCCCCTCCCTGTTGGAGTCTCCCCGAATCTAAGATTCAAATGGGTTGGGTTAAATTTCCCCCCCTTCTGGAAACTGGCTAACCGAGTCTCCCGGAATCTAAGATTCAAATGGGTTGGGTTAAACCACCCCCCCCTTCTGGAAACTTGCTGATCGAGTCTCCCTGAATCTAAGATTCAAATGGGTTGGGTTAAACTACCCCCCCTTCTGAGAGCTGTCGCCCAACTCCCCAAGTCTGAGACTCAATAGAGGAGGAAAAAACCTTCCTTCCTTCAGTCACCCTAGGAGCTTATCAGATGGCATCCTTACCCCAGGACCCATGAGATTTGCTTACCTTTAGGGCTATATGCATATAGTTTTCATGACTGTCTTCATCACCCCAGCCAGCTGGACTTTTGCCTCACTTTAACTCCTGCCTTCCCTCCTGTGCCTGTTCTTATCTAAGGAATGCATCTCTCTTTGGGATCTTCCCACCCCAGAAGCCATGGCTCCCCACCAAGTCCAGAGACCACCGGAGAAAGCTCCGGGGGCGCCTGCCTCAAGACTGGCGTGGGGAATGGCTGCTTTCAGGGGAGGGCACACCTGGACACGAGCCCCAATTTGTCTGGGATGAAAAATATCCTTCATCCTTAATTTAATGAAAAGAAATAAACACAGAGATCTCTTAGGATAAGAACAGGACTTTATTCTCTTCCCCGGGACAAGAGGGCGGTCTTCCCCATGACTCATCATGGAGAAGAGGCAAGTTACAAAAGATAGTGCTGGAAATTATAACCTAACTTAGTCAAGACCCCTCCCCAACTGTTTCCCCTCTTATTGGTGGAGAGGCACACTTCACCAAATACTTCCCCAACTGGGACAGCAAGGAAAGATAAGGGGAGGGTCCTACCAAGGTGGGAAAACAGACAAAGGAAGATAAAAGTGATTGACAGAAGCAATTTGAAAAGTTAACCACCCCAAATTGAGAAGTTTTCACTCATCCCATACAGAGTTAATCTCAAGTCTTGGACTGGTCTTATTGTGGCCAAAAGGGCTTTCATACTGGGAGTTGGGGTCCTGTCCCCTTCACGTCTGGCCTCCTGCGCTGCTACCACAGGATAAAGTGGGATAACTCCCTGCATCTTCATGTGACTTAGATCTGGTCTGTGTGGTAAGAGCTTTGAAAAAAACAGCAGTGGTGAGATGACGTTGAGTGATGTTGCTGTAACACCATGCAGAAGGTGAAGTCTGGATGGGGCCGTGTTCTCCATGAAGCATTTACCTTCTTTCCATCATGAGGACTTGCTGATAAATTGGCTATAATATGTCAGTGCAACCCAGCAGGCATCATGGAGCCCAGCTAGGGACTTGTAATTGGGAGGCAGCATGTTCTCTCCTGACTCTGTGGGGGCGTCCTGAGGGCCCCACAGCACATCTTGGCAGGTATTGGAGAGCCTGGGGGAACTTCTGAGGCTCCTCGTTTCTTTTCCAGGGTGCCACTTTCTGGTCATCTGATGTTCCCAGCTGAGGTCTATCAGGAGGAGGCTGAGGGAAGCGCCTGATCTAAGCTCCCTTCAGCCTCTGTCCTCAGCCCTGAAGAACCCGCTGTTCTTTGTCATTGGAGCTGTTTTGTGATTCACAAACCTGGGCTCATTTTAGAAGCTACAGTTAAAAAGAAAAGTTTTCACTGTGATTAATTGCTAGGGTAGGGAATCCCCATAGCATGGTTTTCCTTCCGCCCCCCATTAGTCTGTCTTTGTAGCCTCTGTTTTTTTCTGTACACCTTTGCAAAATACCTACTGTGTGTAGGAAGGCTCTGTGTGGGTGGGATTGAGAGGTCTGTGACAGCCTCTGCCCTGGTGGAGGGAGATGTGACAGACAAATGAGCTGCAGTATATCTCCTCCAAACCCCTCGTGCTGGCCAGGTGAGGCTTCTTGTGGAGGTGAGATTTGAGCTGGCCCTGGAAGGATGAACAAGTGGGGGAGGGGAGTGTATCCTGTGCAGTGGAACACTGTAATTTGAGGAGCACATGGCTTAAGGGCAGCCCCAGGCATAAGCATGAGGAAGACGATAAAGAAAACAAGCCTGGCCTTGGATTGCTGGGAGCATGCTATGGAGGTGGAAGTCCTGTATTAGTTAAAGAACTAACAATTAAGGGGCTTAGCCAGGGGCAGCAGGGGGGGGGCTCAGAATCTAAACTCCCTGACTCTGGTTCCTTTTTAAGGAAAATAATTGACAAAGTTAAGGGGGCAAATGGGAGGTGGGGTGGTATTGTACTAAGAGCTGGGTTCAAGTTAAATTTCCCTCCTAGCTTGTGATTCCGGACAAGTCCTGTGAGCATCCGCTGTACTCCAGATGCCTTTCTCTGAGGCTCTAGTGCAGCGGTTCTCAACCTGTGGGTTATGTTCAGTTTGTAACAATGAAAATACATCCTGCATATCAGATATTTACATTATGATTCATAACAGTAGCAAAATTACAGGTATGAAGTAGCAACGAAAATAATTTTATGGTTTGGGGTCACCACAACATGAGAAACTGTATTAAAGGGTCACGGCATTAGGAAGGTTGAGAACCACTGCGTCTAATGCCTTCCTGCATTGGTAGAGGGAGTTGTCTTTCAGGCAGTTCCATCACCGGTGAAATCACAGATCTCCTCTAAAAAGACACTCATTGAATTCCCTTTCAGCACACATGATTTGGTAACGAAAGTATGAGACATGACCTTGGGCAGAGATTCTTAACTGTCCACAGCTGGTGACCCAGCCTTCCAAGACCTCCTTGCATAGTGTCTTGTCTGGCTGGAGAGCTTCTGATGCATTCCAGCTGTGTAAGCTTCCTCTAAGTGGAAGAGTGGAGACCCTTTCCCATTCCCAGATCCCTTGCAGATCTACACCATAATAACCTGGTGCACCAGGCTTCATAAAGAGGCCTTCTAAGGCGCGACAGTAAGCAGTGACACCCCGTGCAGCACCCCAGGATTGAGTGACCAGGCTGTCAAAGAGATGGTTCAGAAAGGGGACCCAGGCCCAGCGTCCCTGTGATAGCCCTTGCTCAGCCTTAGTTCCAGTACTACCATACCATAAGTCCCACACCATCTTTGGAGCCTTCCTTCTCACTTCCTCCATAAATATTTGGTAGTTCCTGGTACTGTGGAATGTGTGAGCTAGCTGAAAGGCATTTTAGATCCTTGAGCCCCATATTGTCATCTTTGGGTCATGTCCTAAAAATCATACTGTTGCCTTAGGGTTCTGTGGTCCTGGGCCTGCCCTCATTCCCCAAGGCTTTCCTGAGCATTTATTTGCTTTGTACCCTTCGCTAGGCTCTGCTGTGTCAGTTATAGACCACAGTCCCTGCCTGCCGGGCATTTAGACCTCCCCAGCCATCATTCTGTGCCTTGTGGATCAGTTGATAGTGGGTGCTTAGTAGGTTGGGCCAAGGAGCCAAGACAGGTGAGGCGGTCAGCATAGGACCAAATGGTACTTAGATCAGAGGAGAGGTCACTGGGGGCAGGGGCGCCCCTCTAAGAGTAGGAGCCCACATGCACTAGCCTTCTCAAGGTTTACAGGCAGGCAGGGCCTGCATTCCTGGAATTGGACAGGTAAAGAGTCAGGAGGAGCGTGGCTCAGGATCTCTCATTGTCCTGGTCATTCATTTGTTTTTCAATCATGTCCAATTCTCTGTGACCCCATGTGGGATTTTCTTGGCAAAGATACTGGAGCGGTTTCCCATTTCCTTCTTCAGCTCATTTGACAGAACAAACAGGCAAAGTGACTTGCGCAGGGTCACACAGCTGGTGAGTGTCTGAGGCCTGATTTGAACTCAGGAAGATGAGTCATCCTGGCTCTAGGCCTGGTGCTCTGTGCGCTATGGTGCCACCTAGCTGCCCTTTGTCCTCACTTTCTGGTAAACTTTGAATTTGGGGGAGACCTTGTGAAGAAAGTCTGTGTCTGAGTTGTGTCTTTTAAGAAAAAACAGAAGCTTGTGACCAGTTTTGCCACATGAGGAACTATTGAGAATTTCACTGCAAAGATTTGTTTGTGCAGGGGATGGCACAGTCTGACTGACCATAGGAAGATTTTTTTGGCAGATGTGGGAGTGGGTGAGACTGGAAGCTGAGTAACCACTTGGGCGCTTTGGATTTTTCCATAATCCAAGGTGGCTGGGGCTCTGTGAGTGGAGAGAAGGGGGCTGGCTGTACAAAGGTTGGTGAAGTAGATTCGAGGGGAGATGACTCAGGATTTCAGACCTGTGCGGGAGGATGGTAGAAACAGGGAAGCTTGGACAAAGGGCTGAGGGAAAGAGGGGGGTGGGGATGTCCGGTTATTTAGTGGTCCTCAAGTTGGGTTCCTCTGGTTCTGGGTACTTGAGAACTGTTGATCTTTTATTCCCTGTACTGTGGCCTAATTTTAGGCTTCTGGCCGAAGCCAGTGCCCCTGACTGCTGAATTGTCTTTCCTATACTATTCAAGTCTGCCTCAATGAGAGCTTTCTTTATTCATTAGTTATAATTAAATTAAAGCAAAGAAGCCCTGATTGAATCAGTGGATGTCTAGAGGCCCATGCCTTTGGTCCCTTGGTTGGTCCTACCAACCCATGGCTGCATCCATTTTCCTGTTGAAAGAGGGAAAAGATGGATGGCATAGGTGCCAAATTCCATTTCTACACATTTAACCCAGGATCAACAGAAAGTTGGGCCTAGAAGACTTGGTGCTTTAATATGAACTTAATAATAGTTCAGTTCATCTTTGGAAGTGTTGGCAGCATCTGGTGACCCTGGAGTGATAGTAAGGCCAGAATATCCGTGAATCCACAGTATGGGATTTTGGGCAGTAATTTCAGGGCTCCCCCCTGCGTTCCCCCTTCACAAATGCAGTCATTTAGAGTGATTAGAAGGTGTAAAGTACTTGGGGGGATAGGAGGGGAAGGCAGGCACAGCTAGTCTGCACAGACTTCCATAAGCCCCCTAACGTTGTGACCCTCATGTTTGTGTCAGGTTCCTGCAGCCTTGATCTCCTTAGAGAAAGGCACTGTTTGCACTAGCAGGGCCAGGGCTGCATGGGGAAGAGCAGAATGCAGTTGGGGGGTGTTGAGAAGCCTCACCTAGGACAGTCCTGACTCCTCCAGGTAGCCCTGTCCTCCCCAGCCAGGGATGCTGTAGCTTTTGTGCTTCTAACACGTCTCCTTTCTGCTGTCTCTCTGACTGTCCCGTGTTCAGTGAAGCCTGCCACACATCAACTGCAGAAGCTTCTCTGAGGACACGTCTCCCAGGCCCAGCTGGGCAGGGCCAGGGTCATTCTGCCTCTGGGCTGTGGCCTCCCCTGCACACCGTGAGCACTGCATGACGATGCTCTGGCAGCTGTTACACGGGGTCCCTGGAGATGTGCCCACGTGCCCCAGCCTAAGCCCTGTTCCCCTGGAATGCTCGTGGGCTCCACTGGGCATCTTGGCTCCAGATCTAGTGGGTAGTTTGGGTTTGGGTTCCTAGGTGTCACTGGCTTTGACTTGGATTTGATTTGGGGTTTTGGGGGCTTGTTTTACTTTTTTACTTGCTTAATTGATGCCTTTTCTTGTTTCTCCCCCATTGTTCCTCCCTGTCTGCATGTTTGCCTTCACCCCCCACCCCCATCCACCCTGCATAGGCATGACGAGTATTCTGATGTCAGCCATCGGACTCCCTGTGTGTCTCACCCGTGCACCACAGCCTGCCAGCCCTCCTGCCTCCTGTATACCCACTAAAAATCACAGCTCAGTCAAGAGACTGAGGAAAATGTCCATGAAAGGTAGTTGCTGTTCACCAACACTCTCCGGTCTCCTCCTGTCTTTGCTTACGCAGCACTCTCCTCTCATTTCCACACAGCTCTCAGGCCCTCCTTTCTCGACTTCCTTGGGTAGTGAGTCCCTGCTGTTTTCACGGGCTGTAGTGACCATTTAGGCCATGGAACAGACCCCTTGAGCAGGGCGATCTTGCCCTGTTCAAAACCAGGTATGCTCCTCTTGCCTTATGTGATGTGTCTCTGATGAAGGTGGAACATGAAGAGGGGCACCCAAGCTAAAATTCCTTTCCTCTTCCCCCCTGCAGTGAGTAAATCTTGTGTACGGCCGGGGAGCTGGCAGCAGGCCCGCGCACACCTGTCCTGCATTGTTCACATGAATAGTAATCACCCACACTTAAATATAGCGCTTTAGGGAAGTGCCCGCAGAATGAGACCTTCCGCCAGACTTCCCTGGAGACATCGGTAAATACCTTATGGCTCAGTGGAAAGCAACGAGCTGGTGGACGGCTGTCTCCTAAGCCCAGCCCAGCCCTGCCGTCCTGCACCTCTGTGAACTTCCTCAGGCTTCAGGGGCTGCTGCTGTAGCGTGCAGGGGCCAGCCTAGCCCAGAGACCGTCAGTGTGTCTGCCACTGTTAATTTGGGGGGAAAAAAACCTCAGAAGGTAAAATTGATATTGGTGATGATCATGAGAATAATAGCAGGCACTGAGACTCTGCAGAGTTTTTAGGGGCTTATTCATAAAGAGATTTTCTTACGAGTCTCATAACCACTCTGTGAAGTCAATACCACTGTGCCTGCTTTAGAGATGAAACTCAGAGGTGGAGTGACTTGCCCAAGATCACACGGCCAGGAACTATCAGGCAGGATTTGAATCCAGGTCTTTCTGAACCCAAGTCTAATATCCTAGCCATAGCACCAGGCTATAAAATCTTAGACTAACCCTAAATGTGTGCTGTCATTTTTCAATAGAAAAAACCAAAGCATTGTCAAGCAGTCAGCTATAAGCGTGCCTTTCTGACCTGGCTCTGCCATTGGATAGGACCCCTGTGGTACAGCATGCCCGTGGTTTCCCTTCAGGTTTGGGTTTGCCACAGAAGAGTTGTGCCCTAGGTGACAGGCAGCCGACTGACCTTTGTGGAACCCTCAGCCAAAAGACAGCTGAGAAGCTTGTCACTCTCTTGGCTGGTGAAGCTCACCTATCTCCCAGGAGGGCTTGTTTTGTCCTGCAACCCAGTGGGCTTTGAGCAGTCTGGGTGGTTCTGAGATATAGACTGGGGAGACACATGTTCAGAGCATTGGGCCAGCTGACCTCTGGGCACAGGCTCGCCCTGGCATAAACCCTCCAGTACTCTGGGGCGTCCTGCTGGTCTTTCAGAATTGATCCAGGTCCCCTCTGCCCTCTCCCCCACTGTGAGTGCCAGCCTCTCAGTTATCTTCTGTTTACATACAGTTATGTGTCTCAGGGGTACGGGTTTTGCATATTGTCTCCCCTGTTAGAATGTGAGCTTCTTGAGGGCATAGAGGGTATATTTGCCCCTTGTGTCCCTAGAGCTCAGCACAGTGCCTTAATAAATGCTTCTAACTAACTAAATCCTCTAAGTCTGGTTCACACAGACTGAGGTTCAGTCTTGGCGGTGGCCCTAAAATAAATATCCGTATGTCTGCTACTACCCAGAAGGTATTCAAGGAAAGTAGTGAATCATTTGTGTTTAGGTTACCGTTAACGTAGGAAGTAACAGGGTTTCCAGCCCTTCCTATACAAACACACAAGGTAGATAGTACATGTGGACCGTATAGGACAGCCTTTGTTTTACCCCACTGAGAATGTAGAAGGTAGAAAGAACTCATAAACAGATGCAGAAAATGTATAACATACTCACTGTAACTTGGAAGCAGTTGAGGCAATTATCCCTCTTCTCCATGTGAGAAAAACTGCAGTTCAGAGCTTTGAATGGGAAGCATGCTGTCTGCTAGAGGCACAACCTGGCTGTTGGAATCACTGTTAGCTGGAAGGAGCCTCAGAAACCACGTAATATGCTCATGGACCCTCCCCTCCAGTTTCCCAGTTTCATTCATTAAAATCCTGGGTTCAGAATATTCCTGTCGCCCCAACAACATGTCTTTGAGCTGCTCACCTCGCCGGGCTTTATGGCTGAGAATGGAGAATCCAGTCCCCACAGGGAGCATCTGTCCAACCTTGGACTTTCCACCATTCTGCAGACCTCACTGGGAGGTTTGGTCTGGCCCAGAGTGGAGTGGATTTTACAAAGGCCCCTCGAGCTGGAAAATGCAGCCCAATGTTGTGTCCCAGCCCGCCACCTCTTCCCTTCAGTCATCCTGAGAAGAGTAGCTGGGGAAAGGAGAGTAGTGTTGGCATTCTCAACTCCAGCCTCCTGAACGCAGGATTACCCCTCTTAGAAATGCCATGGACAGTTCTGAGGCAGCTCAGAATTCAGGAGACTCAGAGGTCATGCGGAAGAGTGGCTGCCCCCAGGCTGCACAGGGGGCGGTTGAGCTTCATTCTCCTGGCTCGCTTTGGTGTGTGCCCTGAGATTAAGGCTAGAGGGATAAGCATCATCAATTTGTAATTGCTAGATTATAGTAAAGAACTAGATGAGGGACAGTGGGCAGAGTGCTAGCTTTGTAGTCAGAGGACCCAGATTTCAGTCTGAGCTCTGCTGATTTTTATCTGAGACACCTTAGACGGATCACATAGCATTTCTAGGTCTGTGTCCCAGCTTTAGAATGAGGAGGCTGGGCAAAACTTATCAAACGAATGGAATTAAACTCTCTCCAAGGCAGCAAAGTCATTATTGGCTTTTTCCTATGGCACGGAGCAGGGCGAGTCTGCTTTGGCATCTATCCTCACCTAATAAGATGAAGGCCCAGGGATTCCCTGTTAGTCTAGGAAGGGATCTCCCTGACTCCAGCATCCACCAAATATTTTAAAAATTTATATTTTTATAGATCTTTCATCTTTCCATCATCTTCATTTCCCCATATATCCTCTCCCTGTCATAGAGAATTATCTCTTATAATAAGCAGAGAATAAGGGGGAAAAAACTTCAGCAGAAGTAACCAACACTATTAATAAACTCCAGAGTCGGCAGTTTTCCTCCCATGATTACCTCTCTGCTCAGGAGGGAGGGAGGTACATTCTCAGAGCTCCTTTGAGGGCCAAACATGGTCACAATTTCATAAAATTCAGTTTTGTTACTGTCCCAATAGTTATTTCTTAAGGGTCTGCTCTAGGCACTAGGGATATAGAGACCAGTATTAAACGACCCTGCCTTCAAGGAGCTTACATTCCACTGGTACTCCTTGAAATATTGTTCCCTCCCGCCTAGGATGAAAAACAAGAATCTCATAATAGGGACTAGAAATAATGGTGAATTTTTGAGGAACTCATTGTTAATGGGGCAGAGCCAGTATTACTGCCTTGTAATTGATTCCAGCAAGGTCTCTTTCTTCCCTGTTTGCTCAATCTAGGAAGGGTGTTGAGTGGTTGATCCATATTAGAAGTCTTATTCCAATTCCCTTTAGGGATCAAAGAACCTGGAAGACTTTGTTTTGCAAAACATCTTCCCTAGGGCAGGAAATCTACCTTCTCCAGGATAGAGAGAAGAGTATGTTAGGAAGATTGCTTTTTGTCTGTGAGGGAGACTCAGCATTTGTGTTCTTGACTCTTCCCACCCACCTTCCCCAGTGGCTTCTCCACAGAAGCTGCCCCATGTTGGGGAAGGGATTCTCAGCCGCCAGGGTCAGTGTAAACAGCTAGCTGGGGAGCTATGAGCTCTGATTCAAAATGAGGGGAATTACTCACTTCTCAGGGCTGTACTTTCCTCATCTGGTAAATGAGGGGGTTGGATTAGAGGGCCCCCAAGTCCCCTCCAGCTCTGAATCTGTGGACCGGGTATTCATTCCCTCTTTTAAAACTTAGCTTTGCATCCATTTTATGAACACCTGTGCACGGTCCCTTTCTTAGATTTTTATTGCAGTTAAGTTCCACAAGCCTCTTAGAGTTTCGTTTGGCTTTTGGTCCTTGTTTCCCAGCTCTGGGATTATCTCCTGGTGGGGGCTCATTCCGACCCTTTGCTCTGTATTCAGGCCAAAGGCTCTCCTGCTTCCCACTAGGGCCTCAGCTGCTGTACAGGGGGGCCATCGGACCTTACTCTGTTGTGATGGCCCACTTTCCAGTTAACTTGTTTATTCTCTGGTCAGTTTCTTTGAGCTTTTTAAAATTTAATTTTCAGTTAACACACATTTATTTTCTCACTCCCCAGTTGAAGAAAATAAAAATCCCTTGTAACAGATGTGCAGAGTTTGCCAAACCAATTCCCAAACTGACCATGACCAAAAATAGACGTCTTGTTCTGCACCCCGAGTCCAGCATTGCATGGTTCCTGACTTGTGTGATGAAATTGTGGTTGATCATTTCATTGATCAGCATTCTTAAGTCTTCACAGTCTCTTGTTCCTCCTAGTAGTAAAGGCCCTTGATTTATACCTCATTTTACATGTCCATCTTTCACTCACACGGCATCAGGACCCTAAGAGAAAGGGTTGGCCATAACCCCATTTGGGGAGTTCTGAAATGAGGGCTAGAATTAGCTCAGTCCAAGCCCCCTACTCAGTTGCTTTCCCATTTAGTCCTTGTTCACAGTCACCTGCCCCTGCTCTATTCTAGACACTGCATTTTAGGAAAGGCCATGGACTAACTGTTGCATATCTTCAGCAGTTATAACTAGGATGGGGAAAAGACTCAGTCTCACTTTGGAAGAATACCTTGAAGGGACTGCTTAGCCCACAGTAGAGGCTGGCAGAGGGAGGGAGAAGAAGCTCAGTATCTGTGCCTTTGAAAGACTGCCCTCTGAAAGAGGGATTAGGTTTGTTCTGCTTGTCCCCAGGAGACCGGAATAGGAAGAATGGATAGAAGTTACTCAGCTTCAAAATAAAATGTAGATTGTACACAGGTCCTCAAGTCCATATGGAAGCATGGGCACTGGCCTTGTTTAAGAGACAGCGTCAGTGATGGGAGTGGCGGCTGGGGCAGAGCCAGCCACTATGGCATCCTGGTCCAGGAAGTCTCCCTGGGGCCCTCACTTTGGAGTCTCTGGGCGCAGTGGATGGAAGCAGGGGCTGCATACGCAAGCCCTAACATCAGCCTCTCCTCGTTCTGGAGTCTGGATGATCGTAGCCTCCGATGATTCCCTGGGAGATGCCAGCTATAGTCTGCCGCAGGTGCCACGGCTTGGGGCTGCTCTCAGCTCTTGCTGCCCTCTCTTCTTGCCACCTGAGGGTCTGACCGAGAAGCAGTCATGGCTCTTGTCTTGTGCATGGAAAGAACAGCTCTCCGGCCTCTTGGAATGCGTCTCTCCTATTTGTTGTCCGTTAACCTTCTCCAATCTTAACCTTTTAACTGATTTTTCCCCTGGCAGCTTGGACCTCTCACTTGCTCTTCTCCTTCTGGCCTCAGTCTGTCCCCCTGTCTCTGTACCATAGGGAACATTGTGCTCTTCTTCTCTCGGGCCTTTTTTTTCAGATGCAGCATCCCAGGATCCTGAGCAGGTGCTTAAAAGCTACTCTGAAGAGCTGAAGACACCCCCTGACGAGGTGAGCTCATGTCATCAGGGTTAGGAGGGGGTCTGTGTTAGTGGCAGTCATGCCCTTCTGGTCTGAGCATGCACACCTCCACATGGGGCCATCCCACGGAGGCAGACGCGGGTCCCACTGACACACGGCTGGAATGCTTTCTTCCCACCTGCTATCACTGCTTTCCCTTGCCTAGCCGGCAGCCGAGCTCCACACACCATGCCTCGGAACGGGAGGAGAAATGTGCTGGTTGCCCAGTGTAGCCCATGCTGGTGCACAGGAACCCATGGGACACCCCAGTTAGCAAGGCAGGTCAGCAGGCATTTATTGACCACTTAACTGTGTCCTAGGTGCTCTGCCAGGCCTGGGGGTAGAGATCCAAGCAGAAAGAAAAGCAGCCCCCAGTGCCTGCAGGAGCAGGGGCTTCTGGGCTACCTTGTGCCACCCCTCGCTGGAAGCCTTCCTGGGAGGCAGTGTGAAGTAAGCACCAGCTTCGTGTAAAGTTGGCTGCAGCTCAAAGTTCATTGTGAGCAATTGATCAGACATTTATTAAGGACC
Organism: Pseudochirops cupreus; assembly: GCA_028627135.1. Taxonomy (NCBI): domain Eukaryota; kingdom Metazoa; phylum Chordata; class Mammalia; order Diprotodontia; family Pseudocheiridae; genus Pseudochirops; species Pseudochirops cupreus. Next base: position 380,168,832 of record CM053584.1, read on the forward strand.
GACTGTATGACAGGCAGGTGTATCAGCAGCCAGGGGGTGCCACAGTGCAGAGTGCTGGGCCTGGAGGCAGCAAGATTCAGCTTCCTGGGGTCAAATTTGGCCTCTGACACAACAGTTGTATGACCTTGGGCAAGTCACTTCACCCTATTTGCCTTAGTTTCCTCATCTGTAAAATGAGCTGGAGAAGGAAATGGCCAACTACTCCAGTGTCTCTGCCTAGAAAACCCCAGATGGGGTCACGGAGAGTCAGACAAGACTGAAAAATGACCAGACAGGACAGCGCGTGCCAGTACCGTGCTGAGCGCTGCTTATCCGCAGACAGCTTGGGAGTTTTGAGTTTTACCGCTCTAACAGTGCCCACTGGTTTCCTTTTTCTGGGTACCCGCTTCTTTCCCCAAAAGTTAAATGCTCAGAGATGTTCTTCTTAATCAGGATTTTACTGGCTGGCACATCAGCCTTCTCCTGAGCCAAACACTTGATGTTCCCCTTTGGGTGCACCTCATTGCCTTTCCTCTCCCGCTCTCTTCTTGGCTTGTCTGTAGGACTGCATCATTTGTATGGAGAAGTTATCCACCTCCTCTGGCTACAGCGACGTGATAGAGAGCAAGAAAATTGGTCCTGATGTCGTGGGGCGGCTTGTCAAATGCAGCCACGCCTTTCACCTGTTGTGTGTGCTGGCCATGTACCGGACTGGGAACAAGGTGGGCATGGGCAGATCAGCTTAGCCTGCTGTCAGTGTTCTGGAGGGGGACCAAGATGCAGAGCCCGAGTCTTCTCGGGGGCTTTGTGGCCTTTTGCCCTGGCTCTTGGAATTTGAAAACTGTGTTCATGGTATAAGACTTAGCCTCGGGGACCCCCCACCAAAAAAAGGTCAAGGGGTTGCTGGAAGCCTCTCTCATTTGTACTAGAAAGATCCTAGGATTGGCAGTTGAGACAACTGACTTCATTACCATATACTCCTGGGCCTGGCTCTCAGAGACCCAAGGTGACCACAAAGACCTGGGTTCAAATCCCTCCTTGACACTTCCTCACTGGGTGAGGTCACAAGGAGCCTCTGTCTTCTTCCCTGTGAAGTAAGGCTGATTGTTCCCATACCTCCAAGGTTTGTGGTGCAGGTCAGATTAGCAGTCTTCACCTCTGTGATTCGATGAGTGACGCCAGCCCTGTCTGACTGATTTACCGTAGGATGGAAGCCTTCAGTGCCCTTCCTGCAAAACTATCTATGGGGAAAAGACTGGAACTCAGCCTAAAGGGAAGATGGAATTTGCAGTGTTCAAGGCCTCCCTTCCTGGCCACGAAGACTGCGGGACAATAGAGATCATTTACAACATCCCTCGAGGAATTCAGGTAGCGTGGCTAGGGCCCGTTGCATCCTTGGGGTCCTTACGCTGTGCTGCTACCGCCCCTCCTGACTGGTGTGTCGGCTAGGCTGGGCCGGGCCTTCACTGCTTGCTCAGAAGTGAGGCCTCAGGAGAGCAGTGGGCAGCCAGGACAGGGTGGAGTGCCCTGCTCCGGTGGTTTTTGTTGAAATGTCCTGACCCTTCAGGTGCCCCTTGGGCCTCTGGGCACCTGGGCTAGGGCCAGAGTGCGTGTCCCATCTTGTGTGCCTCCAGCTCCATTTTGTTTTGATGTGCTCAGACTCATGCCACTCTGACATACTGCTCTAAACCAGAGAGAAGGTCCTTCCTTCAGGTGCTGAAGGGGAAACCAGAAGATGGGGAGTCATTGCCTGAGAGAAGTACTTAGTTATGGGGTAGGCTCAGACCCCTAGAGAAGGCAGGTTGAGAACAAACCTGTCTGGGGTAAAGAGTCTGGCGTCTCCTTTTAAGAAGTAGAGGCGCTGTGGCCTCAGAGACTACAAGTGCCCATGGTGGGAGGAGGGACTGTGTCTTAGCACAATCACAAATGATCTCCTCGAGGAGGAAGAGGTCAGGAAGGGTGTGTGGGAGTGGGGGGCAGGGCAGGGCACGGCTCTCTGATACCGTGATGGCAGGTGAAAGGCAAGGTGGTGGAGAGAGTCAGGCAGCCCAGCCTGGAAAGTACTCCCTCAGTGCCCTGGGCCTAGGCGTGTGGCATGGCAAGGGACAGCTTGGGCCAGGCCCATCAGTCCTCGGATATGGGATTGAAATATAACTGCGCCTGCTTCATTTGCCTTGAAATCTAAGGGGTGCAGACTTTGAGTGTGTGTTTTCCTGTTGCAGGGTCCTGAGCATCCAAACCCAGGAAAGCCGTTCACCGCCAGGGGTTTTCCCCGTCACTGCTATCTCCCTGACAATGCCCAGGGCAGAAAGGTAAAGAAAGGCTTTCTCTTCTTGACTTACGTTGTCATTTTTAATTATAACTCCTGAAGATGTGGAATGGTTGGATGCAAATAACCCCGCCCCAGGGATCAAGCAACTCTATTTCAGACCCTGGCTTTGCTGCTAACCTGCTGTTACACATTGGCTTAGCTGGGCCTTGGGCTCCCAGTCACTAAAATGAGGAGCTTGAACTAGCTGATGTCTCTGGTCCCTTTCGGGGTCCTTGACTGCGATTCAGGTGGAGTAAAGACTGTCCACATCATCTGCCTGGTGCGAGAAGGAGGCTGGTATCATGCTGCCTCCTTCTCCTTCCAGCGTGGGGACTCCCCTCAGTCAGAGAATCAAGAGCTGCCCTTGGGCCACCTGCAAGTGGTGCCTTAGTCAGTGAATCCTTCCTGCAGTGGATTTCGTTTTTTATTCTTTTCTCTCAAAAGGTTTAAGATAGATTTTTGGCTTCCCAGGTTTTAATCATCTGCAGCTTAGATGGGTGTTTATTCAGGTGATTAGCATGCATCAGTCTATATTGGACCATAGGTTTCCTGTGCCAATCCATCCAGAGGGAGGGGGTCAGAGACTGTAAGTGGGCTTTGCCCCTCCAGCCCTCCCCCCCCCCCAGAAGACCCAGCTCCACACTTACAACCTCGTGTCACTTCAGAGCCATTTTGGAGGTGATATTTTAATGTTGGTCACTGAACCAGGCCTGTGATTTTTGAACCCTAACAGTGATAAGCAGCATATAAGGTTTTAGGGAAACACTTCACATAATTAGCAGATTCAATCACATTTAAAAAGAGACAGTGATTCCTCCTGTGTTTCTTTAAACAAAACTTGTGCACAGGAGAATTAGTGACAGAAGGAGAAGAGACTGCAGAAAGAATTCAGAACTGCTCACTCAGCAGATATGTACAAAGTGCCAGCTGGGTGTAGAGCCAGGCGTTGGGGGAGAGACAGGCTTTAGAAAAGCATGCACCGGCCTGTGGAGCTCATAGCGCCATGAGGCTCGCCGTGGCTGGCCCTGTGGAGCTCACAGTGCCGTGAGGCCCACCGGGGCTGGCCCTGTGTACTACGTGGCTTCCCCCTAGGTGACTGGAGTCAGCCTCCCTGAGCGTCTTGCCTGGAGTGCCCTGCCACTTCCCCACCAGAGTCCAAGCCCTGCCCTCCTTCTTTCTCTTAATTGGGAATTTTACCAGCTCTTTGTCTGTGAGCTTGGAGCTTTCCCGTGCAGGTGTAGCTGTGGGTACTGAAGCTCACTCTGCTTCTGCTACAGATGCTAGCTCTGTGACTGTGGGCAAATCACTTAATGTTTCTGAGCCTCAGTTTCCTTCTCTGTCAAATGGGAATGACAATAGCACCCACCTTAGTCTCATTGTGAGGCTCACACAGTTTGCTGGGGTGGTGAAACACCCCATTAGAGCTTAACATTTTTCGGGGCTTCAGGCTCTACTCCAGGAGTTTTGGTATCTTTTCCATTAAACTCTGAAGGCAGTCACCTCTTCTGCCTGTAAAGAGCCTTCAGCTTCCTCCATGGGTGATTCACTCTCTGCCAGTTGGTTCATCTTTCCCTCCTTCCTGCCTAGGTTTTGGAACTTCTAAAGGTGGCCTGGAAGAGGCGCCTGATCTTCACTGTTGGAACCTCAAGCACCACGGGTGAGACAGACACGGTGGTGTGGAACGAGATCCACCACAAAACAGAGATGGGCCACAACGTGACTGGCCACGGCTACCCCGACCCCAACTACCTGGACAACGTGATGGCCGAGCTGGCCGCACAGGGAGTGACTGAAGACTGTCTCAACCAGTGATGCCCTGGAGCCCCGAGGACTGAGACGCCGGCCAACTGGGGCCTTGTGGTCATCCCTTGGAGCTCTGCCCCAGAGAATCCACTGATGCTCTACAGCTCGTACAGCCTTACGTCCCCATCTCGTCCCTCATCCTGTTTGGAGCAATAATGCATTTGGGGCTTGGTCACTGACCAAGCAGTCCACAGGTCATTTTTATCTAAGGTCTCAATATTTTTCCACGACGTCAATGCCGTACACCCGGGGGTATCTTGCTACACTGGATGCCTGGAATTTTTTCTAGTTTGCACATCTTGACCTACTCTACTCGATCTGTCCACAGAAAAGGCCATAAGCCTCGGTAGTCGTCTGGCGGGTCCAAAAGATGCAGCTACCTCGATGACTCCAGACCCGTTCTGTCTCCTGGCTGGGGTTGGCTCCAGATTGGTGGCGCCTGCAGATCCAAGATGGTGTCCTCTGAGGGGGCGACCTCTCGCCCGCCTCTTTTAACGGGCTCTGGGCCAGCTTTTCCTTCATACCTCACTGCTGGTTTTAGGAATTTCTATACTTTTTCCTTGCAATAAACTCAAAATACCTATAACCATGTGTCTCTGTTACTTCCTTTCATGCACACACACTTCAGGGGTGTTCTCTAAGCAGAAATGCCAAGGGTAGGGGTGGGGCTAGCCCTCCCAGAACCCCAGATCTTTAGTGAATGGGGGGCAGAGAGCTGGGCGTAGTGTTGGCTTCCTTACAGACTTGAGCTACCCCTCTGATTGCAACAGCTGCTTTTCCCACTCCCCATAAAGCCAACTTCCTCTATTTGACTGTGCTTGTGATGCTTAAACCTACAAAGAATTTTCCTAAAGACCAAGACTTTCCCTTGCCCTGCACACATTCTCCTGTCGGTTTGCTCCAAGAGCCAAGTGTAGGCTTGGACCACCTCCCTCTGTGTGCTCTTAAGTCTCTTAGTGTTTTTCCTCTGTAGAAAGGAGTGGAGGAAGCTGGAACAGGAGCATTGTAAGCCCAGGGGCAAAGATCAGAAAGCTGGGAGGGCTCCCATGTGCTTGTACCACATTACCATACTCCTGCTCCGTTTGGGTAGAAACTTGTGACCAGATACAGCCGTGACTGGCCAGGCTGAGGTCTAATAGGGTAAGGGAGGGAGGCCAGGTTGGAGCCTAGTCTGGAAAGGGCTTAGAATCTGAGGATCCATGAGTATTTTTAAATGGTACTTGTCCTTTTACTGATCTCCTTAAGGACCCATACTGCTGGCTAGCCCATGAGGAGATCTAGGAATCAGGAACACACTAAAGGTGTGGCTCAAAATGCCTTGTCTGATCTAGTGTGATTTTTTTTTTTTGCTCTTTTTGGAGGGCAGGGCAGTTGGGGTTAAGTGACTTGCCCAAGGTCATGTGGGTAGCGTTAAGTGTCTGATATCGGATTTGAACTCAGGTCCTCCTGACTCCAGGGCCAGTGCTCTATTCACTGCGCCACCTAGTCGTGCCCACCAGTGTGATTTCTAAGGAATGAAATTAGCCAGGCACCCAGAACTAAGCCTGAGCCCAAGCCACAGATGCGGGGAGAGATCAGAGCAGAGGGGGACCATCTCAAGAGGAGGTGGGGGGACCTCAGACATAACCTTGAAAGACAAGGGGTTCAGATGAGGGATAGGGAGAGGGAAAGGCAGGAAGTGGAGCCATAGAAGTCCTCTGACCACCGTGGGAAATGGTGTCCCACTATCAGAAGGGTCTCCTTAGACATCTGGGGAACCTAATGATCCACGGGCTGTCTCACTCTGCCATATAAACCAGTTTGGGCCCTTGTACCCTGAGAGAAATCACACAAAGGATCTGTGCCAGAGACAGCCAAGGATCTGTTCCAGAGACAGCTCTGGCTAGAGCTGGGTCTTGGGCTGATGTGCAGGGTAAGCAAGCAAGCCAAAAGACTCCAGTCCCAGCCCTCACCCCTCACCCCTCTCACCAGGATCACACATGCAGAATTTGTCCCACAAAGCACTTCAGCACACGTGCCAAACTGTTGGACCCTGTCGTGGTACACTTTACAAAGCTACTGATTAGAGTTTGGAGAGATCATACTGATAACATGCTGAGGGGTGGGAAGAATTGACTTGGGAGTCTGGCTCTAACTCTGAGGTCAAGTTCCTCATCTGGATAGTGAGTGCACATTTAGGGTTGTGACCCGAGAGCTTTGCAAACCCTGGGGCACTCTGAGTCCCTTATCTGCTGGCCGTTGATCTTATAGTGAGAGCCAGTCCCAGGTACAGACACCCATCAAGAGTCCGAGCTAAAGGCTGATACTGAAGTAGGAAGGGCTGAGCACTCAGTGGACACCCATGCAGCCCTTTCTGTGTGCGGAGCCAGGGCCAGAAAGACAAGTTTAGAAAGCCTCTGTCCTGAAGGAACTCACATTCATTTGGGGAAAGCAACATATACACCAGCAGGTAGAGAGTAAATGTAATACAAGTGGTAGTTGAGGGGGAGGGAGGGAGGACACTGATGTTGCATCCTTTCAAAGAAGTGTCACGAGAGGGGCCTTAAACATCTGATCTGCTTCCCTCATCGTTACAAAGCAGAATCCACAGGCCTCGGCAACAGCTTGGATGTGGGAGGTGAGAGTGAGGATGTCAGAGAGGCCGGAAGAACATTGCAGTCTGGCTGGACAGAAAGGAAATGATGAAAAGTTCGAGCTAGATCGCAAATCTCAGTCAGAGGCATAGTTACTATAGGGGAAAGGGGGGGGCGGGTCTTTAACTACCAAAAGTAAGGCAGCCAGTAATTTATTGGCTTGCCTTAATGATTTAAGAGTTAAAAAAGGATACACCCAACAAAATGCATCGGTGCTGGAGCAGCTGTGGAAGGTCAGGCGTGGGAATGCTCTCTTGGAGGAGTTGACTCGGTCCAATCATTCTGGAGAGTAATTTGGAGCCGTGCTAAGAAAGTGACTGAAATTTTCATTGAAAATTAGAAGGGAATCATTTCACTGGAGTGTGTGTGTGTGCGTGTGTGCGTGTGTGTGTGCGTGTGAAATCTTTGCAGAAAGTTTCTGATAAAGGTCTTCTATGCAAGACAAGAACTGATTCAAATTTATAAGAACAGAAGCCATTCCTCAATATGGTCAAAAATAGGAACAGGCAGTTTTCAAGGGAAGAAATCCAGGCCACTAACCATATGCAAAAATGCTCCAAGTCACTAATAATTAGAGAAATGCAAATTAGAGCAATTCTGAGCAACCTGGAATCTGTGAGATCAGCTAAGATTACAAACGGGGAAATGACAAACATTGGAGGAGCTTTAGGAAAGCAAATACATTAATGCATTGTGGGCAGAGCTGAGCAAATTGGGTAGAATTCTGGAGAGCAATTTAGAACTGCACCCCAAGAGTCACTAAACTGTCTATGCCCTTTGACCCAGTGATACCCTCACCAGGCCTGTATCCCAAAGACTTCCAGGAAGGAAGGAAAAAGACCATTATGTATAAGAATATTTATTGCAGCTCTTTTTTGTGGGGGCAAAGAAATGGAAACCAAAGGGTTGCCTATCTCTTGGAGAACAATGGCACGTGGTTGTAATGGAATACTATTGTGCTATAAGAAACAACAAAAGGTGGTTTTGTAGAAACACGAGAAGACTTGTTTGAACTGATGCAGAGTGACGTAATCAGAACCAGAAGAACAATGTATGCAGTAACAATATTATTACTAAGAGAAACAGCTTCAAAAGACCGGAGAACTCTGACCAAGCATGATCCCAGGAGGTTGCGCCCCGCCTTCTGACGGAGGGAAGATGGACGCATGTTGCAGAGTGAGGCACACATTCTCAGACGCAGCCCTGCGCGGGAGTTTGCTTTGCTTGACTCTCTACTTGTTGCAAAGTATCTATTTTTATTTGTAGATATTTTGGAGAGGAGAACAGTTTGGGAGCAAGGAGGGTTAGCACTAAGGTAGCGAAAAAGAAAGAAAAAAGGGTTGTTGGAGCATGTTTAAAAAACACACAGAAGAGAAAATGACCAAAGGTGGGAAAGCTAGGAAGACTCACAAAGAGGCCAACTTTGGAAAGTTATATGTTGAATTTATTATACTTTAAAAGAAAAACAAGCTCTAAATAATAGAAATTCACAGTTGTATGTACAAGCCTCTTTGTCTCTTCTTACATGTATAGGGGAATGTCCAATTTTGAGGGGTTAAATTCAAGATTAAAAAATAATTTTTAAAGAAATGAGGGGGGCGGCTAGGTGGTGCAGTGAATAGAGCACCGGCCCTGGAGTCAGGAGGACCTGAGTTCAAAGCCAGTCTCAGGCACTTAACACTTACTAGCCATGTGACCTTGGGCAAATCACTTAACCCCAATTGCCCTGCTTTCCCTCCTCTAAAAAGCAAAAAACAAACAAAAAAACAAAAAAAAAGAAATGAGGGAAAAAAAAGAAAAAAGAGAGAAACAAGGAGACTGGAATAGAAGGCTCCAAGATTCCTTCTGATACTAAATCAGTGCTAGGAAACATGGAACCCAAAATGGGCCGGCCTTGCTGAGGGAAGATACAACAAGGGAGGGTGAAAACAGGTCAGGTCCTCTGGGTCCCACTGGAAAGGGGCGCCAAACCACTCTAGCCTGGTGGGTTTTTTATCTGGGTCAGGCACTGAAGGAGGGGAGCTAGGAGCCAGGACCTGGGGAGTGAGGCTGATTCATGCCTGGGGAATCTGGCAGCTGGCTGATAGACTCCTTGATGGTGGGAAAAGGGGCTTTTTTTTCTTTTCTTGCTGGTCCTAGTTTTATGAGGTTACTTCGGGGATTTTTCCCAGCATCCCTTCCCACCACTTATGGGGTCCCTGTCTTAAAGGCAGTTGACAGGTCAGCTGGATGTGTTCCTGGTGAGAGGCCCTGGCCAGTCTAACCAGGACTGGTGGTGAGGGGTCAAAGTGCCTGCATGGCATTCTCCCCCTCACCAAACTTAATATTAGAGTGATATGAGCATAGCGGCCTCAGAACCTTAGGAACATAAGATTTCAGGTTCATCAGAGGACATCTAGTCCCCATTTGACAGATGAGGAAACAGGCTCAGCATGCTGGAGGGTCTCTCACTTGTGAGAGTGGGACCCAGGGAGGATAAGCCCTCAGACCACCCTTGGAGCTCCCCGCAGGTGTTTGCATGTGGTTTCACCCATCAGGACCAGAGCTCCCTGAGGATAACTGGGAGGGCCTGGGGTTTTGTCTTTCCTTGTATTGCCCAGAGCTTAGCACCCGGCCCAGCACACAGTAGGTGCTTAATGAATGTTCAGGGAGCACTCCTGCTTCAGAGAAACTGAGGGGCAGCTTCTCGCTCAAGGAGTGGGTCAGAAGCCACAGAGGGCCCCAGGGTGGGGCCAACAAGGGGAAAAGATCAATCATTGGAGGTGGGAGGGAGAGCTGTCCAAGCCCTGGGGTGCCTGCAGCCAGGAATTTCAGTAATGCCCGGTTCCAGTTGAACCTGGGGTTGGTTAGGCCCAGTGGAGATGGGTGGGTGGGGGAGGAGAGCTCTGTCCTTCACTGCCTCCCCCCCCTCGCCTCCTGCAGGGAAGGGGAGCTCTAGCGCCCCTCCCTCGGGAGAGGTGGCTGGCATCTCAGCTGAGCACCACCTGGTACTGGTCTCACCCAAGTGCCCTTTCGCAGATCCCTCCTGTGGCTGGAGAGGGGAGGGAGTTAAACGTACAGGTTTTTCTAGCCTCGGACTGTCCAGACAACCTGCCCAACCAGCTTGTTCATCAATCTCCATTCCTCCCAGACCAGGGGTGTGTGTCTGTCTGTTGAGGAGGGGGCTGTGAGCTCCTTAGGAAGGAAGGGAGCCAGATGAGGCCCCTTAGAGCAGACTGAGCTCTTTCCCATGGGCCTCCTGCCCCTCCTACCCAGACCGAGACCCAGCCAGGAGCACAGACATCACCGCCCCTCCCCAAGCCACCATCAGAAGCTGTGTCCACCAAGGCTATGGGGCGAACCCAGGACGCTCATCTCTTCTTGCTGCTGCTGCTCGTCAGTAACCACACGGGGACCAGCCTGGGTAAGTGTGCTGAGGACCTGGGGATCTGGAGAGGGAGGCCCTGATACTGCTGCCAGGGGTCCGTGAGAAAGAGAGCAACCCCATGCATGCCCAACCCGAGTCTGACCTCCATATCCTGGGAGACAGAGAGACCCAAGTTCAAATCCCAACTCCGACACTTACTCAGTGTGAGACTTTAGACTAGGAACTCAGTATCTTATCTGTGAAATGGGGATAATGTTTGTTCTACCTGATCCAAAGGATTGTTTTCCACAAAGTCTTCCGAAACTTTGAAGTGCCACAAAAAGCCCTTGAAAGTCACTTATTATTTTGATTATCGTGAAGAAAATACTCACTGAGTCAGTAGGCCTTCCAGGGAAGGATCTTTATTAAGAAACAAATTATTTTTCATTCTTTTCTTTCCATAAAGGGCGTCCATTAACAGAACTCCCCCAAAGAGACCAAGCCTTGGTTAAGCTCTGTATAGGAACCTTCAGGCAGGCCACGAACGGAGCCAGGTGGTAGACACAGAGGTTATATAGTCCAAACCCTTGATTTTACATTTGAGGAAACTGAGTCTCAGAGGATGGAAGGCATCCCAGAGGTCCTCTGGTCTAACCCTCTCATTTTACAGAAAGGGAAACTGAGGCCTCAGGACAGCAGGGGATTTGCTCAAGGGCAGAACTGGGATTCAAAGCCAGGTCCTGGGGCCCCAGGATTAGTGCTCTTCTGGGAGGTCCCCTACAGGACAAATTCCTTCTCCCATCAATAAGACAAGTGCTAGAATGCTTTCCACCCACATGATCCCAACCTCATGCAGCAGAAAGACACTGGATTTTAAGGTGAAAGAACTGGGTTCACATCCTGCCTTTGCTGTGTGACCATGGGCTAGTTACTTCTTTCTGGGTTTCAGTTTCCTGCACTGTAAAATGAGGGGTTGGCCTACATGGCTTCTGAGTGTCCTTCCAGTTCTGAGTTTTCTGAGGTTCACATTCCCATCACACAATGTGAGAACCAGAGGCAACATAGACATTCTCTGGTCCCGTTTCTTCATTGGACATAGCAGGGACCTTGAGGCCCACAAGGGCTTGCCCAATCAAGGTCACAGAGATAAAGGCAGAGCACAGATGAGAACTGAGGGTCCCCTGGAGAGGAATTGAGAAAATGTATCTGCTTCCCTCTTTTGCAGAGGTAGGGGGCTATGGCTGTGGAATATGGCATATATTGTCAAATTTGGTTGGTTTGCTGAACTGCTTTTTTGTTGCAAGGAGATGGCTTGGTACGTAGACTTAGGAAGGATATATTCAGGAGTATGTAGACAGAAAAAACATATCCAAAATATGCTTTTTTTTTTTGAGGTTTTGGGGTTAACTGACTTGCCAGGATCACACAGCTAGTAAGTGTCTGAAGCTAGATCTGAACTCAGGTCTTCCTGACTCTAGGGGCACTTCCCAACCTAGCTTAATTGGCATTATTAATTTTCTCCACCACTTTCTGAAGTCTTAGACAATTAACAAAACAATCACTCAAGCCTGGATTTACACTGAACGTTTCATAATCAGCTAGCCTGAACCAGTTTGAGCCGGGTCTAGCACACTCGGGGTGATGTTCGAAGTGAGGGTGACAGAGAAACAAAAGATAAAAATGGTAAATGCAAAACCCACACCTCTCCCAGGGGGCCCTGTTCTTCTGGGGTTTTGCTACACCAAGTGGTCCCTCGACACCATCCCCATCACACGGCCTGCCCAGGCTAACTCGGGCCTGGGGGGCCCTGGGCTACATCCTACCCCCAGGGGGCTTGAGAGTTCTGATGTAATTATTGATTAGGGCCGGGAGACCCTGGGACCCCGTGGGGAGATGGGTCACTGAGCTCTGGGACAAGGCCCACGCCTGGGTCTGGCTTCTCACCCCATTCACACACACCCCCATGACTCATCTTCAGGACTGAGAAGTAGATGGACAGCCTATGACAGAAGGAATGGAAAGGACTCCCACCCAGCTGTGCAGGAAAGTTCTCTGGGCTTCCAAAGCCACTCGGCCCCATCCTTGTTCCATCTGGAGCTTCTGGACTCTCGGGAATGGCATCCCTGGGCTAGACTCTTGAGGTCTGTGCCTGGTTTCCTCCCCCCTTCCCAGAGAGATCTTTAACCAAGCTCTGAGGCCTGGGGAGTATAAGTGACCTGTCCCCTCCCATAATCCTCAATCTCAGCAAAGATGGCAGCCAGGCTCATTTCTTCAGCTCCTCTGGGACAAGCTTGGTCCTTTGAAGGATGGAGCATTCTATTTCATGGGGTTTTTAAAAACAAATATCCATGAATCACCTGCTAGGTGCAAGGTACTTGGTGCTGAGATGATCCAGACAAAAATGAAATGGACCCCACCAGAGGAAACTGAGGCCCAGATAAGTTAGTGACTCACCCAAGGTCACCAGGCAGTGACTGGCCCCATTGTCCCTCCTGCCTCCCTCAAGGGACCAGTCCCAGCTTATTTTGGCCGCACCATCATCTCTCTCCTCCTCTCTCTTCTCTCAGTTGGATGTGCCTTACTGGGAAAAGAATTTACAAACCAGTCATACTGAGGAGTTAATAGCAGATGGTGACCCACTGTTACTGGCACACGAGGGAGAATGCTGTGCATTTTAACAGGGGGCAGTGCCTTTACTCAGAGGAATGAAACTAGTGGTCAGATTTGAGGCTTCGTGGAGAATCATTCCGGGGGCAGATGCGTTCCTCCCAGGGAGAGCTTAAGGCCTTGAGACGTGGCCAGGTGGACTGAACCTCGAGTGAGGAGAGTCTGTGCTTCCAGCCCTCCCTTTGACACTTATTAGCTATGTGACTCTGGGCAATTCACTGAACCTCTCAGCCTCAGTCTCTTTACCTGTAAAATGGGGATTATAGTACTGCTCCTACCTGCTTCACAGGGCTGGAGGGGAGGAGAGCACCTTGTCCACCGGATGGGATCATCTTGCCTCAGTCATTGACTACCAGAGTGACCTTGGGCAACCACCTGACTTCCTTGGCCTCAGTTTCCCTATCTGTAAAATGAGGGGGTTGGACCAGATGGCTGTCTGAGATTCTTCCAGCTCTAGAATCTTATCTTTTCCTGTCCCCTCACTTCTGTGGGGAAAGGAAGCAGGCTGAGGGTCATGGGATCAGGAAAATCTGGTCGTTGGAGCTGGTTAATATTTGATTCCCGGGCATGTTCCAGATCTCTTCAGGAGGTTTATAGGAGGCATGGGACGGACACGCTGCCCAGCTATCCTCAGCAGAATTAGGAGGTGCCTTCTCTTTCCTGCTCCTCCTCCCTCCATCAGTCACTGGGCCCCAACAGCAGGGAGAGAGGGTAGTGAGAGACTGCTTCCGCATCTGTGAATGGAGGGAGATTTGGTGGGGGGGCCTCTGAGGCCCCTCCCAGCTCCAAATTAGGGTCCTGTGATATTAGGACTAAGGCATCCCCTTAACCATAATAATTAAAGGAAGGGCAGGCATGGAGTCAAGAAGACCTGATTTCAAATCTAGCCTCAGACACTTACTCCTGTTGCCTCAGTTTCCTCATGTGTAAAGTGGGAAGAATGATCCTAGCTGCCCCTCCCCCGAGGGTAGTTGTGAGGATACAATGAGAGGATAATTGTAAAGTGCATAGCAGTGCTACATAAATCTTAGCTATTGTTAAAGGAGATAATGTGCAGAAAGCATTTTGTGAACCTCAAGAACACTAGAGCAAGGCTAGCGCTGCCAGGGTGGTGACAGTGACTGCCGGTGGTCTTTCCAGAGCGCCAGCGAGATCAGAGAAGCAGAGAGGAGACCGTTCAGTTGGGGCTCCCAATCCCATTGGGTAGATGAGACCCCCCCCCAAGTCTTACACTCTGGGCAGGGCCCCGAGGAATCCAAATCAGGGGCGTCCCTGTTGTATGGCTGCTGAGGAATGGGCTTCCTAAGACAGAGCTTGGACTAGAAGAGTGTAATGCACTGTCCAGGCACATCCAGGAAGAGTGTGGCAGGCCCCAGCAGATGGGAGCTGGGAGGTAGAGCTCTCTCCTTTTGAGAAAGATTGAAGCAGGAGTCAGATGTACAAACCCGGAGGGGAGAGAGAGGAGACACAAACATGCACCATCATAGTTTTGGGTTCAAAGGACCCATAGACAGAACTGGAAAGGTCCTTTGAGGTCACGAAGCACAACCTCCTCTTTTTACAGTTGAGGAATTGGTGCCGAGGGAGGTTAAGGTCACACAGGAATAAGCAGCAATGGTAGGATTGAAACCCTGATCCTCAATCCAGGGCTTTTTCATGGCATTACGCTGCCTGGGGGAACACAGGAGCCCACCCCCATGAGGCCTGATAGTGTATGGAGTAGGGAAGAGCCAAGTTCAAATCCCGTCTCTGGCTTATAGGGCACCTTGCAGAGGAGGACCCCATCTACCTTGGGGGCATTCCCTAGACTGAGAAGATCCCAAGTCTAGTCCTCCCCAGAACGTACAAGTACTGTGCATTGCCTTGCAAAGAGAAGCATGAAGTCAGCCCTGTCCACGGGGAGCTTACATTCTACCTCCTGTAGCTAGTGTGTCCCTACCTCAGCACTCCCAATCCCTAGTCTTCTCACCTCCAAGATAACCATCGTGACTTCCTTCAACTGATCTTTGCAAGGTATGAATAATTCCAAAGCCCTTCACCATCCTGATTTCCTTCCTTGGTATACTCTCCAACTTATCAATGCTCTTCCTAAAATACGGTGCCCAGAACTGACCACATGACTCCAGGTATGGCTTGACCAAGGCAGAGGATTCAGCGGGGATGGACTGTCCTCTCCTTTGCTGTACCTTTCAACGCAGCCTCAGATCACACTAGCTTTTTTTGCTGTCACATTTCACTATTATAGAGCCACATGGAGCTTGTGGTCCACTAAAACCCTAAGATATTTTTCAAACAAATTGCCATAGAGCCCTGCCTCCCTTATCCTATATTTGGGAAGCTGGTTTTTTTAGAACCCAAGTATAACTTTTTTTTTGGGTACTCCTTCCATATTCCACTTGGCCCATCCTTCCAGCTTGTCAAGATTGAGGGTGGGTGGGTGGGAATTCCAACCTTGTCATTCAACAAAGATGTTTCCCCTCTAAGTTTTGTGTCACTGGGAAATTTGACAAGTATGCCAAGTCATTCTTAAAAATGTTGACCAGCACAGGACCAAGCACAGATCACTGGAGACCTCCCTCCATGTTGTATTTGTAACTGACAGGCAGCAGGGTATGGTGGAGAGAATCCTAGACTTGGAGTCAAGAAGACTTTGGTTCAAGTCCTGCCCCAACACCTTATGGCTTTGTGATTGCTAGCCAATGACTTCTGCCTCAGTTTCCTCATGTATAAAAGGAAGACCTGTGAGGTCCCTTTCAGCTCCAAACTCGGGATCCTTGGACTACTCTTGGCTGCATTCAGTCAATCCCAAATCCACCTAACTACAATAAACTGACCTTTCACTCCCCTTTCCCACAACAACAGCATAACAGATTTTGTCACATGCCCTGAAGAAACCCCAGCATCCTGTGTTTATGGCCTCTCCTTCACCTGCCAACCTAGTGCCTTCAGTGTGACCCATTCTTGATAATGCCCCAGGGCCTCATTGTGTTCGTTGCTTTCTTTTTTGAGAGTTTACAGGATCAGAGATTTAGGGCTGGAAGGAACATCATTTAGTCCAACCCCCTTCATTTTACAGATGGGGAAACTGAGGCCCAGATAAGTTACATGACTTCCCTAAGGTCACACAGCTAGTAAGTAAGAGACCTGGGATTTGAACCCAGATCCTCTGACTCAAAATCCATCTCTTTCCATTATGGCACACTCTCTTTCATTAACCTTCTTTTGAATCATCTGCCCATGTCTCTTCGAGGAGGGAAGCCAAGAGCATTGAACACCCAATCTCCCTGCCCTACCCCCTCCCAAGTGCTCATGCTTGTCTCTGGTTTTCTGCAGATTATATCCCGTACACTCCCCAGATCTCCTCCCAAGACCTGGAGGGGAAGGTCACTTCATCCACTTTCTCCTTGGACCAGCCAAGATGCATCTTCACAGACCATGCCAACTCAACAGATGCCATCTGGCTGGTGGTAGCTTTCAGCAATGGTTCGTCTGGTGGGCCAGGGGCGGGTAGGGGGAGAGGAGGCATATTCTCCCAGCCCTGGGTGAGCCATATGGGAAGCTGACATAGACAGATGCCACCGGGGTGAAATCTTCAGGCCCAAAGCATCTCCTCCACCAACATGTTTTTTTTTCCTTGTTTTGTTTCGTTTTGAAGGGGGAAAGGCAAGGCAGTTGGGGTTAAGTGACTTGTCCAAGGTCACATATAGCTAGTAAGTGTGTCAAGAGTCTGAGGCCGGATTTGAACTCAGGTCCTCTTGACTCTAGGGCCAGCGCATCACCTAGCTGCCCCCCTGTCAGGGCTGTCTTTTAGAGTACCTTAACTTACCAGCAGAGGCAACCCGTTACACACCCAACTAATTGATACTAGCATACCTTTTAGAACAGAAGAGTTCATGGCTCTGAGGTCCAAGCAGAAAAGTTTATTAAGGTCTCTCTATGGGGAAGCCTTAAAGCCATATACTAAGGCAGGCTTCCAAGACACCTCCAAGGCGTAGGTCTTAAATAGACTCCAGATCCACATACCACACGTGATAGGGCCCAACTGAACAGAATTGTGAGAGGGGGAGTGCAATTACAAGGGTATGAAGGCCCCAGGGTGTGGAGACACCAATCAGGAACAGCAGATAATCCCACGCAAGAGAGTCTTAAGCAATGCAGTATCCCCTGGCCTGGGACAGTGCAATATGCTCTGACCTCCACTAATTCCTGGGACTCAAACACTTCCCTATGGCATGATACAACCACTTGCAATCTGAACCTCACACCTCCCAACATGTTTTTTTTTTTAGTCTGAAATTATACTGTTAGGGATTCATTCCTTTGAGAATTTAAGATGTTTTGGTTTCTCTCCTAATTGAATAACACAAAATAAGTCCCATGTGGGAGGGTATCTTAAAGCCAGATCAGCCAATAGAATGGGGTTGGAAATGAGAGGATTATCACAGTGGCTAAGCCTGCCTGATCTAGCAACAGGACATCTAGAAAGGGTTATTGATAAAGCTTTAAGTAAGAAGGGATGAGAGTCTACCATAACTGGATTGCAGATGAGGGCTCAAACCCTGAGTCGAGCCTACACCCATTCCTGGGACTTGCTAAGGTCTCCCTTTGTCTCCTACTTCTAGCCACCAAGGATTTCCTGAACCCTATGACTGTAGCAGAGATCCCCTCCTACAACAAACTGCTAACGAGCTTTTACTACATGACCCTAAAGCTATCTCCTGACCACTACCCATGTGAGAAAGAAGACATTGCTATTCTCCGTGTGGGCAGTGACACCAGCTGCCTCCAAAACCTAAGCCAGGAGTATTGCAATGCTCCCCTCCCGGTCCCTGGCCCTTACAGGTGAGCCCCACTGAGCTGGTCTCCTGGGAAAGCCAGCCCTGACTCTCTCTGTGACCCTGGCCCTCTGTGGCCAGCCCCTCCGTGTCTTGATTAGACTCTGCAAAATATGGTTAAAAAAAAAAGCCCTAGCTTGAGGGAGTCAGGACACCTGGACTCTGGTCCCAATTGTGCCATTGGCTAAACATGTGGTCCTGAGTTTCCTCCTCTGCAAAAACAAGAGCAGCAAATTGGCAGATAAAGTAAGAATAAAGTCAGAGCTGGAGGAGCTATAGGGAAGATAGGCAAACTAATACATTGTTGGTGGAGTTGTGAACTGGCCCAACCATTCTGGAAATGTTGGAGAAAATCACTAACCTACTCACACCCTTTGAATCGATAATCCCCATCTACACCAAGGTTATGAGATGGAATGAAAGGTCCCATATGCAATACAATTTCCATACACAGAGTGTGTAGAAACTAGAAACAAGGAGGGTGCCTATTGACTGGAGCATGGCTGAATAAACTGTGATGTATTTTACAGATGCCTCATAGGCTCGTAGACACAGAGCTAGAAGGGTCTTAGAGACCATAAGTCCAACCCTCTCATTTTGCAGATAAGGAAATGGAGGCCTAGAGATGGGATGTCACACTGGCAGGTGAAGTCAGTGTTAGAACTTGAACTCACAGCCTCAGACTCCCAGTTCAGCAGCTCCCACAGCACCACGTTGGCCATGTTCTTGGATCGTTGTACTGCTGAGAATAGCTAAGTCATTCGCAGTTGATCATGATCCAATATTGCTGTTACTGTGTACAATGTTCTCCTGGTTCTGCTCACTTCACTCTGGATCAGTTTATGTAAATCTTCCCAGGTTTTTCTGAAATCATCCTGCTTGTCATTTCTTACAGCACAATAATACTCTATCACAATCATATATCACAACTTGTTCGGCCATTCCCCAATTGATGGGCATTCCCTCAAATTCCAGTTCTTACTCACTCAAGTTTCCGGCCGTGAGTTTGTACTCCACTTCCTTTGTGTGTTGAGCTTTGTGCTCAAACCAGTGGGTATATATGGGAGAGTTGGGGGCAGGGGCCAGTGGACAGAAGGGAAGAAAAGCAAGAGAAGAGAACATGGCCAACGTGGTGCTGTGGGAGCTGCTGAACTGGGAGTCTAAGGCCGTGAGTTCAAGTTCTAACACTGATATCACCTGCCAGTGTGACATTCCACCTCTAGGCCTCCATTTCCTTATCTGCAAAATGAGAGGGTTGGACTCATGGTCTCTAAGACCCTTCTAGCTCTGTGTCTACGAGCCTATGACCAAACCCCACTGTAAATATATATATATATGTGTGTGTGTGTGTGTGTGTGTGTGTGTGTATGTATATATGTATATATACATACATATATATATATATATATATATATATATATACATATGTATGAAATCATTTGACTGATGAGCTTCAGTTTCCTTATCTGTAAAATGACAGAATTGTACTAGATGGTGAGATTTCTCCAGCCCCAAATCTAGTATCCTCTGGCATTGCTCCTGCCCTCAGGAAGTTTATAGTTGAACAATTAGAATATAAGCCCAGGCAGACTGAGCTATCTGTAACAGACAACAGGTACCTTACACGTTCTGAGATCAGTGTGATCTGAGGCAATCAAGGAAGGCCTCCTGAAGGAGAAGAGACTAAGGCTCTCCTTGTTGGAGAGAGAAGCCATGCATACTCCAGGAAGTTAAATTATCTTTCCAATGATCAAAGATGGAATCTGTTCAACTGCTTGATGACTGGGCTTCCAGTGAGTCTGCCCTCTGAGGGCCTCAGTAGGCTCAGAATCTCTGGTTCTCTTTCACTGACTGTCTCAATTCCTCCCCAGCGTGAAGTTTCTTGTGATGGACAACAACAGTCAACCCAAGGCTGAGACTCAGTGGTCCTACCCAATCACTCTCAATCAAGGTAGGATCCAGACAATATCTGGGACAATATCTTCCCCCTGAGAGAAGAAAAGGCCCCTTCTTCACTCAGTTTGCTTGGTCACACAAACATCAGCTGGGCAATCAGTCACCTGTCTGTGACTTGGGAGCTCAGGGTCCCCTTCCCTGCAACATTAATGAGTGTCTGGAGAATGCTCTTTTTTGGTCTGTTCCTCCACCTGCAATGTCCTCTCCCCACTGTACCAGGTGCACTGACTCTCCTTCAAAGCCCAACTTATAATTCTAGAGCTGGAAGGGACCTCCAGGGATATCTAGTCCAACCTTTTCATTTTACATATGAGGAAACAGGCTCATAGAGATTGGATGACTTGCCCATGACCACATAGGTCATAAGCATCAGAAATGGAATTAGAACCCCAATCCTGGCTTCCTGCTCTGGTCACTCCTCTGTCCCCCTACTGTTACAGAGCTTCAGCCTCTCCATGCCCCTCTACCTCCACTCATTCATTCAGCAAATGCTCATTAAACACTGATGATGCAGAGTCCTCTGTTAGACTCTGAAGGACATGCCACATTTAGATAACACACTGTGCCTCTCTGTAACTGGGGGAATTTGCCCAGCTAAGCTGGTAGAGAGAAAGCTACGCTTTGGCCCTCTTAATGCCTGGCTCACAGGTGCCTGAATCCAGAATCCCTGCAAGATGTACTACCCCCAGGCTCATCCAAGAGAAGTTTCCCTGTTTCTTTCTCCTCCTCATCCACGTCACTTTTTCTGGAGCACTCACCAGATTCTCACAACATGTATGGGAGAGAAGAGGAAACGAGGCCCAGACGAGTGAAATCTATGTGTTCATTTGACCAATATTTACTCTGTGCGGCCTAGGCCACATCCACAGAACAGAATCCATTGGGACTCCTGACTTTATGCTGGAGTATAAGCTCCTTGAAGGCAGGGCCTGCTTCATTTTTATCCTTGTACCCCCAGCTTTTAGCTCAGTACCTGGAACATTGTAGGGGCTTGATAAATACTAGTTAAGTTGAGTGGAAATGAATGAAGCTGAGCTGAGCTGTGGCAAGTTAAATTGAAGGGAGCCGAATACCCTGTCGGAGGTCACACAAAGGATTCATGATAGAGTGAGGGCTCCAGTCTGGCTTCAGCTCTGGCCAAGCCTCCCTCCACCCAGCTAGGGCTCAGAATTGCCTCAGGGCTGGTGGGTGGGAAGAGAAGGGCATTTCCTCCAGAAGGTGGCTTTTCCTTGGCCCTGACTTGGCCCCTGACCCATCCCAGGGTCCCCGGCCCCCCAATTCTCCTACCCTCGTCACCCCTGTCTCCCTTTCCCTCGCCCTGGCTGGGCTGCCTGTCAGTGGGGCACTCAGTACTTCTGTCACTCCAGGGAAGGACCCCCAAAGCATTGACACGTGGCCTGGCAGGAGAAGCGGCAGCATGATCGTCATCACCTCCATCCTGTCCACCTTTGCTGGCCTCCTGGTGCTTGCTTTCTTCATGGTCTCCACTGTCCAGTTGTGAGTCCTGAAGCCCTGGACCAGGGCTGGTCTTATCCTCTAGTTGTGGGCTGACAACCAGAGATTTAGAGCTTGAAAGGGCCTCAGAGACCTTCCCTCATTTTACAGATGAGGAAACTGAGGCCCAGAGAGATGATGTGATTTGCCCAAGGTCACACCGGAGTTAGCATTAGAGGCAGAATTTGAACTCAGAGCCTTATCAGCGTAGGAGCAGTATTTGGACCACTCCTCTGGATTCAGTATTATCTTCTCCAGGTTCCTAAAATGCCCCCGGCTTTTGTAGGTCCCACGTTCCATCCTGTACTCCTAAGGGAAAAGGAGGGAGGACACCCGAGGAGGCTGTTGGGGTGGAGATAGGGGTCGTGGGGGCTCGGAGGGCACAGAAAGGGAAGCAGATTTCCCATTAATTCCAGCAGCTTCTTGGTTTGTTCTTCAACAATCCATCTTGGCACATTCAGATATGCTGGAGGGGGACCAAGTGAGGAGCCCACTCTGAGACGGAGAGTAGTCATGGAAGGGTCAGGCATCCTGGGACCCTGGGGCAGGATTCTACCTACAGACAGTCTGCAGAGCTTAGGACCGGCCACCAGGGGGCAATGCCAACCTTCATTTTTCTCTTGTGAATGGTCCAACAAGGGAAGCTTCAGGGGGCATCAGTTCATAGAAAAAAGGCAAAAGGCGTGTTTGCTAGAGAGTTGGCCTTGAATAGAGGAGTAAACTGTCCTCGAGTGCCCCCTTGGACACACTTTGGAAGGATGACCATTAACCTTTCAGTACCCCACCCAACTCTAAAATTCTAAGGCGAAATTTGCCCTGGTGGAAGGACTCTCCTTTCTGGGAGTTCCTATTCAAGTGAAACCACAAGTCTGGTCCTCCCCCATCACGTGGTGGGCATTATGCTGGAGAGGGCCAACTCTACCTCCCAATTCTGCTTCATGTTTTAATTTTTTGCCATTTTTAATTTTTGTGGGGATAATTGTTTTATTTTTATTTTACATTTTAAAATTAACGTCCTTCTCCCTACCCTCCCTCATGGACATTTCCTGATTGTGAGGAGGGATGTTTCACTCTGTGTTTGTGTCCTAGCCCAGTGTCTGGTATAAAGTGCCTAGAAGGCATTGCATACATACTTGGTAATTGAGTCACTGATATACTTTCCCACACATTCATTCCACGTTCTCCCACTTCCAGGTCTTTGCCCACGCAGTTCCTTATGGCCAAACATCATCCCTCCCTTTCTTTGCTTATTGAATTCCTACCCATTCTTTACAGCCTAATTTAAATCCGACCTTGTTTTGGAAGCTTCCCCGAGTCCCACAGACCTCATAATGACACTTTTACTGAGGAAGACCCAGAGGGTGCTCCGTCCCTACCCAGAAGAGACCCCCAAGGCCATCTGATTCAACCCCTTCATTTTATAGGGGAGGAAACTGAGGCCCAGAGAGGTCAAAGTGACTTTGTATCATAGCCTTGAGCTGGGTAGGACCTTCAAGGCCACTGAGTCCCAGGGTTGAAAGTGAGATCACTGGAGGTGAAGTGACAGAGAGTCATGGATCTTGATCTGGAAGGAGCCTTCAAGGCCCAGAGGTGGAGTCCTCAGATTTCAAATCCAGACAGTTCTCAACTTTTGGGACTTATCTCCCCACCAGACTAGAAGCTCCGTGAGGGCAGGGGCTGGTCTTGTTCGCTGACCACAGCAGAATACGGTCAGCAGGAGCAGGCGTTTATCAGATGTCATCTGCTTTCCCCCCAGCTCCAGCCTCTGGTGGCCCGAGGAACCAGCCCCACCTGAGCAGCTGCACGTTGGCTCCTTCATTGGGAAACGCTACATGACCCACCACATCCCCCCCAGCGAGGTGGACACGCTGCCTGTGGGCAGGGGCCCCCACCTGCTGCCCAGCCCGTGCCCAGGACCCATTGTCTAAATCTCACCTCTGTGCTAAGGGTCACCCTCCGGGTGACCCTCCCCCATGCATTTTGGCATGAATTAAAGAAGGACCCAGAGGGGTCAGAGTTGCTTCTTCCCGTCTCCAGGCTGTCCCTTCCCAGTCTCGGCCCGCATCCTCCCACCCTCTTACCACCACAGCCACTGACATGCATTCTGCTTCTCATTATCTGCCTGAAACTGAGGAGCTGGACCAGGGGGGATCTCCTAGAGAGTAGGTGGGAGAGGCCTCGTGGGGTGATTCTGAAGGGTGGGGGAAGGAAGAGCCCGGCTCCCTCCCGGAGTATCTCCTCCCACTTCTCTCTTAGATCTCCTTTGGAGAATTTGCTGTCCTTCCCAGCCTAGCCTCTTAAAACGTCATCACTTATTGGGAAAAGTCTTAATATGAAAAGGATTCTCTAGAGGGGCGAGACGGGGAGAGGACGCGCGAGGAGTCATCGGTGGGGCAAACTTTCTGGTCGGTGGAAGTTTGGTTCAGTCCTGCCCAGAGTATGAAGGGAGCATCAGCCACACACGGTAACTAGATGCCAGGAGCTCTGTCAGGGCCAGCCCATGTTTAAGGAAGGATTTCAGGCTCTGACACCCTCCCTTCCCCGCCCTTTGGCAGGTGCCTTTCCCCTTGAGCTGTTCAGGTTCCGAAAGAGGAGCTGCTGAAGTGTAGAATTCGCCCCCTCTGGGAAGGAGGCCTGGCCTGCTGCCCTTCCACAGCCTGACTCATTCCCCCTACGAACCTGGGAAGGAGAGGGGCGGAGAGGAAGAGAGAAGAGAGGGGACAGGAGGGGGTCAAGGGGAGGTAGGGAGCATCAGAGGGTCCTAGATTTGGAGCTCTTTGGGACCTCAGAAGACTTCTGGGCCAGCCCTTCATTTTACAGATAGGGCAACTGAGACCCGGAGAGCTTGCCCAAGGTTGCATAGGTAGTAAGCATCAAAGAGGAGATTTGAACCCAGGTCCTCGGACTCAAATGCCTCAAGATTCTTTTTATGGTATCAAGAGATCATGGGTTTTATTGTTTCATGTGATCAAACAATTACTCACCAAGCGTCCGTTAAACACCTACCTTGGGTCAGGCATTGTTCAAGACCCAGGTGAGAGAGGAAACTGAATTCAGACGAGTTAAATGAATTGCCTAAGGTCACACAGTTGTAAGGGGCTGGTGAAGGGTTTGAACCTCACCTAGGTAAGGAAGCCTCATAACTTCAGTCTTCCTGCAGAGGGAAGGGAGAGATTTGTCCCTGAGGCTACATGTTACCTAAAAGAAAAATCAGAACACTTCCGTGGGACGTGGGAGTTAGTACCTGGTCATTCACTTCATTCAACATCCCCCCACTCTTCCCCACCCCCCACCTCCCGGCCACCCACTCCCCCCATTCTCAGAGATAAGGGGGAGGTTTTTGTGGCTCCCTTCAGCTGCCCCTCACGGTTGGGCTGTGCTGACCTCCCCTAAAGCTGCCCCATCTTCCTCCTGAGATGGGGCGAGCAGGTGGGTCCGGAGCAGGCACCTTCTTGTCCCAAGGACAATGAACTCTCTCCTCTGCCCCCTTACATTCTCTGTCTTTGGCCTGGAACATCGCTACCTCACCCCACCCCTCACACGGGCTGCGCCTGGGAGAGATCCCCGGTTGTCCCACCCTGGTTATATTCCTGGTTATATTCCCATAGGAGTTCCCCAGGACTTGGGCCCTCAGGCCTCAGAACACTGACTTCTCCCCACCCCCGAGCCCCATCTCCTGGCTGGGCCCTCTTGGACTCAATATCCCGAGAACATCAAAAACTCCTCTCCTTCCCAGACCAGACGGTATCCAGGGAGCCTGCCTGGGCGAGAGGAGGCCGTGCCTAACGATGTCACAGGACTCATGGGTCGGCCACCGAGAGCTGGAGGGGACCTTCTGGTCAGCGCTTTAAATTTATTGTTGAGGAAACTAAGACCCAAAGAGCTTCTGAGCTGCCCAAGGTCACACAGGTAGTAAAAAGCAGAACCAAGATTTGAATCCAGATCCTCCAACTCCAAATGCAGTCATCTTGCCACTGCTCCCCACTGGCCTGACCTCCAGGGAGCCAGGCTCTCCCCACCCAGCTCTCCTGCCTGGCAGCGTGAGAGGGCTCATGTACAGCGCTAGGTTCACTCATTCATTCATGTATTTGTTCATTCATTCTTTAACGAGGTCCTTCCCCCTCACCTGAGGTTTCTCTCATTTTTGTTATGTTTCTATGTGTTCTATAAAGTAGGCACTTAATAAATGTGTATTTCCTCCTTTTCCACCTTCCTTTCTCCCTCCCTCCCTTCCTCCCTCCCTTCTTTTCTCCCTCCCTCCCTTCCTTCCTCACTCTCTCCTTCCCTTCCTTCCTTCCTTCCTTCCTCCCTCTCTCCCTCCCTTCTTCCCTCCCTTCCTTTCTCCCTCCCTCCCTTCCTTTCTCACTCTTTCCTTCCCTTCCTTCCTTCCTCACTCTCTCCTTCCTTTCCTTCCTTCCTTACTCCCTCCCTCCCTTCCTTCCTTCCCTTCTTCCCAGACTCTTCATCTAGCTCCCCTTCCTGTCCAAGTGTACTCTGATAACAATATTCCTTTTGTTTCTGCCTTCATTAGCTTTCTCTCAGATGTCCTCGGTCACACTATAATGCCCTAGTCAATATCCTAAGACTAAAAATCATGGAACAGTTGTTGATACACTGTGGGAGGGAGTTTCCCTAATGGGAGTGCCCGATGTCAGTGGTAAAAACAGATCAATAACCACTTTTTTTTTTTGGTCTGGGGGAAGAGGTAACATTTGCTGCTGGACTCCTCCAAATCACAGTAACTTCACCCTGCCCTCCTTAGGTTTTGCTCAGATGAAAAAAGAACAGAGAAGGGGAGTTCCTTAGGCTTATCAGCTGGAACCAGAAGACCAGAAAGGGAATCTTTCTTGTGAGGGCTGTGCCCAGGAGCCAGGCCCTGAGGCTGAGGATCAGCTCTTCCTATGCCCACCCCCACCCCACCAACCCCAGCCCCCTGAACCAACCTGGTTTATGACGGAGGGCCAAAGCAGATGCTGAGGGTGTCAAGTCCCCCACACCTGCTGATTCATCTGTGTACCCCACCCTCGATAAAGCCTCTCCCTGGCCCAAGAGCCCCCTCCCATTGGGAGCCTTGGCCAGCCTTCTCTTACCCCATGGACCCTGAGGCGCTACACATGTTGACTTTGCTCCCTGAGGAAATGCTTTGGATAATGCTCATTTCTGCTGCTTCCACCCAGGGTCCAAACAGGGGGCCTCTCTTTCCCCTGCAGCAGCAGGACCCACAGCCTTCACCCAGTCTCCACCTTGCGCTCTCCTTGGGAGTGAATCAGCAGCAGAGAACCCAGCCCCACCTAGGAACTGGACCAGAAATGTGATAGTCTCAAACCACGGGCATCTCCCCTCCAAACCTCTCCTTCCAACTTCCTTGCATCTGTAGAGGATGCAGTCACCCAGCTGAGGATCCCCTTGGCCAGTCCTGCTAGCCAATTTCTGTTGATTCTACCTCTAACACTCTAACACTCCACTCCCAGACAGACAGATGGAAGGGATATTAGAGTGGACAGAGCACTCTACTTGGAGTCAGGAAGACCTGAATTAAGGGCTTGACTCAAATGCTTACTGGCTGTGTTAATGAACCATTTTGGACCTCAGTTTCCTCACCTCTAAAATGGGACCAACAATACTAACCCTTGGGAGTAAGGAGGGAATAATTACTGCTACCTCACAAGGTTGTTGTGTCCCATGTAAACCTTAGGTATCATTACCCTCTAGCTCAGCCCCTCCATTTAACAGATGAGGAAACTGAGTCTCAGAGAAGGGATGTGACTTTCCCACGGTCCTATAGGTAGAGAAGAACCGACACTGGATTTAGCTGTGGGACCTCTCAGACTCTACTAGCGGCTGTCACAGGGCCGCTCCCACAGCCACTGCCAACATTCAGGGCCTCATCATCTCTTAGGGGGCTACCCTTCAGTCTCTGAGGGGCTGTCAGGCAGAACACTAGACACTTTCTCTCTAGAGCAAGGAACAATGAGTGGAAGAGGCAAAGAGGCTATTCGAGGCCTGAAATAAAAAAAATTCCCGGCAATGAGAACGGTCCAAAATTGGGAGGAGCTGCCTGGACGTGGTGGCTGGACCCATTACCTGGTATTCCTTTCATGTGTGGGCTGGACTATCTGGTCACTGAGGTCCCTTCCGATGCGCAGATTCTGTGATTCTCATGTGGATTACTGAATTAACTGCCTGATGGGTCTCTGCCTCATCGTCCCCCTTCCTAGAAGCTGGGAGTCTAACCCTCCATTTTACAACTGAGGAAACTGAGTCTGCATTACACGATTTAATGATCTTCAAAATGGAAGTCATCTGACTTGAGAGTCTGTACTCTTTCCATCGGGCCACCCTGCCTCCCACTAGTTTATCCTCATACTACTGCCAAAGTAAACTACCTAACAAGAAGGTCTGCTTGGGTTTCTACCCCACCTTCTGTGATTCCCCATTGACTAGGATAAAACCTTTTTGTTTGGGGGGAGAAGGGAGGGCGTTCAAAGGCTTCTCCTTCTCCCCTTCACCTCTGCCTCTTAGCTTTTGAATTCTTTCAAGATTCAAGTCCTTCTTTCTTCAAGAGGCCTTTCCCAATCCCCTTAGTTGCCGGTATCTTCTCTTCTAAGACTGCCTCTCATCTACTCTGCACGTGTTATGCGTGTACCTAGCTACTTATATGTTCTGTCCCCCATCAGAACATAAGCTCCTTGTCGGCAGGGACTATTCTGGGCTTTCTTTGTATTCCAAATCCTTAGCACAAGGTCTGGTCCATAGTAAGTGCTTGCCAATTGACTGATGTCAATCTACCTACTAAGACTTATGTCACAATGATTCCCTTGTGTTCTCACCAAACCGAGCCACTAGCTGTTCTGAGATCTTATCCTGTTTTTTGTCCTTCTATATTTGGGATATGCACTCTTCATTCCTGGAATGCACTGCCTCCCATCCAAAGCAGTTCCAAAGTGGAATGGGCTGCTTGAGGAGATGGCCCACCATGGTGGACTCCATCCTGCTCAAGGTCAAGTCGATGACCTCAGAGCTCCCTTTGAACTCTAAGATTTTATGCCTTTGACCATGTAGTAGAAATACCCTTTTTCTGGGGGGCAGGAAACCTACATTTTGTGCCATTTTTTCCCTCACTAACTTGCTCTGACCTCAGTCATTTCTCCTACCTGGCTCTTGGTTTTCTCATGTCCAAAATAAGGAAGTTTTTAGATGAAGTGCTCTCAAGCCTCATCCACCTCAAATATCCTCTGAATCATCCTCTCCTTCTGCCTACTGGGGATGGACACCTTATCATTCACGCACTTTTCTACTCTGTTCATTTCCCTGCCTCTCCTCCCAGAAGTCCTTTGCCCTTGATCTTGAATATGGGCATATATATACCCTGACATGGGATGGTCATGAGATGACTCCTTGTCTAAAGCATTTCAGGGTATAGTACAGATGGCACCCTAAAACAGGGAGGGGGGATGGTTCGGCGCAATTGTCATTAGAAATACTCTATAGGTGCTCTGCCCCGATATTAATGGTTAGGACAAAGTCCCAGACACTTCACCCTAGTTACACATCTGCCCTGGTGAGCATTTCTCTTGTGTTATGGTTGAGTGACCACACATTTTACCATTATCGTTTCTTTCCTCCTCTTTCTTCTTCTTCTTCTTCTTCTTCTTCTTCTTCTTCTTCTTCTTCTTCTTCTTCTTCTTCTTCTTCTTCTTCTTCTTCTCTTCTTCTTTTCTTCTCCTCCCCTTCCTCCTCCCCTTTCTTCCTCTTTCTCTTCTTCCTCCTCCTGCTTTTCCTCTTCCTCCTCCTCTTTTTCTTTCTCTTCCTTCCTCTCCTCCTTCCTCTCTTCTTCCTTTTGCCTCCTCCTCTTTCTCCTCTTCATCCTCCTCCTCCCCCTCTTCCTCCTCTTCCTTCTCCTCCTCCCTATTCCTCCTCCTCCTCTTCCTCCTCCTCC
Organism: Pseudochirops cupreus; assembly: GCA_028627135.1. NCBI lineage: Eukaryota > Metazoa > Chordata > Mammalia > Diprotodontia > Pseudocheiridae > Pseudochirops > Pseudochirops cupreus. Next base: position 380,197,795 of record CM053584.1, read on the forward strand.
TTCTTGTCTAATGCCCCCTAACTGAGATGACCCAGATAACCACGGTTTTGTTGAATCCTTAACCAACAGATAAATGGTCAAAGTAATATAAACAGCAATTTTCAAAAGAAAAAAGGCAAGTGATCAACGAAAACATGAAAGCATGCTCCAAACTATCCTATCTAAAAGAAATGCAAATTAAAACAACTCACACACAGACTGGCCAACAGGCAAAAAGATGAAGTTGGTAAATGCTGGAGGGAAGATGCTGTGGAAAGACAGGGACACCAGTGGTCAGTGGTAAAACTATGAATTGGTTCAACTATTTTGGAAAACAATTTGGAATTACATGAAGAAAGTCACTAAAAGGTAATAAGTTTTCAACTCAGTGATGCCTCTAATAAGTATATACCCCAGGAAAATCAAAGACAGAGGGAAAGGTGTTAAACATTTACATATACATATGTATATATATATATATATATATGCATATGCAGATCTCTACATATATACATACATTTACATATGTACAAACACACATATTTACAGCAACATTCTTTTTTTGTAGCAAAGAAAGTAGATTCCCATCTATTGGGGAGATGACTGAACAAACTGTGTCCTACAAATGTAATGGGACATTATTGCTCTCTAAGAAATGATGAATAGAAAAAATTCAGAGAAACTTGGGAAGATTTGTATGAACTGATAGAGATCAAAGCAAAACCAGAACAATGTACACAACAAGGTCCCTAAATGGCCTGGTGGGCAAAGCTCTGGACTTGGAGTCAGGAAGTCCTGAGTTCAAATCTAGACTCAGACATTTTCTATGACCCTGGGCAGGTCCTTTAACCTCTCCAATTCTTGATTCCTTCAACCGCAAAATGGGGGATAATAATAGCACCCATTTCCCACAGTTGTTGTGAAGATCAAATGCTATATAAATTCTGTTCTTATTTAGTACAATGATCCAAATAATGCCAAGGAAGATGATGTTGAAAGACATGAAAACTCTGATCCATTCGGTGACCAATTATGACTTCAGAGGATTGATGGCGAAGAATGCCTCACCCCTCTTGGGAAAGATGTGGTTGCCTGGAGGTATGGGACCAGTCACACATTTTGAAAGGCGTGGGTCATGTGTTCATTCACTCTCCTGACTGAATTTATTTGTGGCCAGGGAGGGTAGGGGTAGGGATTAATCAGGAAGTAACAAGGAGGGGAAAAAAAAGAACATCAATAGAGCGAAAACAAAAATCAAATGGAGCTTATTCTCACCCAACCCCATGATCTTTCTGACTCATCGTGAGGATGGGGTGGAGGGTGGGCACTGTCATGAAAACCTAAAGAGGAGAGAGGTTCAAGAAGAGAGGAATCTCGACAAGGTGGCAAAGAGGTCAAGAAGGATGAGGACTGAGAAAAAATTTGGTGATTAAGAGGCCACTGGCAACTTTGGAGGGAGAAGTTTCCAATGGCTTTCAAAGGCATCTAAGTCAATTGAGGATTTCCTCACTTGGTCTAAAGTCAAGATCTATACTTGATCTATTAATTGATTCAATGGAAATGTCCAAGCCTTGTTCACATTAAGTGAACGATTTTAATGTATTCTCACCTGGTGTTGTATTAGGACTAGCAATTTGTCACTTATTTTAAGTGGGGATGGGGTAACTAGATCAACTTACTCAACCAATCCAGTTACCCGAGCATTATATTTATTTTATAGATAAAGAAACCCAGACCTAGGTGAAGTGACCCATCTTCAATCACAGGGACAACATGTGGCAGAGCCACTTGGTCCCAGATATCTTAGGGGGGTCCAACATATTTTTAACTACGCTACGTTGAGTCTCAACAGGCAATGTAATGCCCTCATGCCCAATAATAGGGGAGCAGCTAAGCAGACTCTGGGGAATTAACATGATGGGATCCTCCAAGGTTCTGAAAAATGTCCAGCTTTTGAACGACATCAGTACTTGGAAAGGCCTAGATGAAATTACGCTAAAGAAAGAATGTAAAATACTAAGTACTCTCTGATAGCCTCTTATCTTTCTACAAATTGTTGTAGCTCTAAGTCCATGAACACGTAAGTCTACGGCACAGGAGGTAGGGTGTTGGTGGAGCTGAGTTTGAGCACAGCTTCAGACACTTACTAGCCGTTTGACCCAAGGCAAGTTCCCTACCTTCTTTCAGCCTCAGTTTCTTAATCTGTAAAAAGGGGACAATAATAATATCAGTGGGCAACTAGGTGGCATGATGGATATGGCACAAGGCCTGGAGTCAGGAAGACTCATCTTCCTGAGTTCAAATCTGACCTCAGACACTTACCGCCTGTGTGACCCTGAGCAAGTCACTTCACCCTGTTTGCTGCAGTTCCTTATCTGTCAAATGAGCTGGAGAAGGAGATGGCGAACCGCTTGGGTATCTCTGCCCAGAAAACCCTAAATGGGGGCACAGAGAGCTGGATCTGATTGAAATGACTCTACAAAAACAAACAGCACCAACCTCCCAGAGTCATTCTGAAGATGAAATGAAACAACATAAATAAAGCGTTTTGTAAATCCTAAAGCACGGGCGATACTCTCACCGTGAACCTTGACAAGTATTGGGATGCCTAGAGAAATCCTCATCTATCTGAGAGTTTACTAGTCAAGGAATTTGCTCTTTCTGTCTAGTCATTAAAGTTAACTCTGAATTTGGACATGAATTTGAATCCCTATGCCGTCATCTACCAGCTGTGTGACCTTGGGTAAGTCATTAAACCTCTTGTTTCCTTCTCTTTGAAGTGAGGGTATTAAACTAGCTGGCCTCTGATTCTAAATTCTGCAATACCATAAAATAAAACAGGCAAAAACACCATCTCTCCCTCCTCCTCTTGCAGTTTATATAATGTTAAGATTCAATGAGGATTATTCAGCAGAGAAAATTTCCCAAAGAAACTGTCTACACCTAGAAGAAGGCTGAGCAGGGAGAATGATGGAATCTCAGAGCAAACTGGGAGGGACATCAGGGGTCATTTCATTGACATTGGACCTGAACAATACAACATATTGCAAGGGAATCATCTAATCCTTTCTCTCTCTCTTTTTTTCCTCTGGCTGAACCATTTACTATGTTATTAAATTTTTAAAAATCTGTTTTCTTTTTCTCCTCCCTCAAACCCCTTCATTGCAAAAAAAAGAAACAGAAAGAGAAAAGAAAAAAAAAACCTTTGTAATGAATGTGCATAGTTAAGAAAAACAAATCCCTTTGTTGGCTCGTCCAAAAGTTGACGTCTTAACTTGCCCTGAGTCTGTCCCCTCTCTGTTAGGTGGTATATAGCTTTATTGTGAGTCTTCTGGAATCATTACACTCTTCAGAATTCTTAAGTCTTTCAAAGATGGTTTGTCTTTACAAAATTGTTGTTATTGCATAAATTGTTCTCCTGGCTTGCTTGCTTCACTCTGCATCAATCCATCTAAGTCTTCCAGTTCTTTCCTTTTTTTTTCCTTTTCAGTTTATTAATTTATTTATTTTTACTTTTCAGCGTTCACTTCTGATAGGGGAAAGGTATGTGTAGTTCTGCCCAGGAACATGAGCGCCAGAATATGCTGAGAATGTAGAAGGACAGAAACACACAAACACAGAGTCATGATGGCAGAGTTATGCCACTGGGTCAGTGCGTCCTGTTTTATTTTGCATTTCACAACCCAGATGTTCTGTTGATATGCTCTGTACCGGGGACATGGGCTCCTTCCTTCCTTTATGTGTTTACCCGACCCTTGTGGTGTCAGAGGTGATTACAGGGGAGGTGGGCTATTTGTCTAAGGGGGCTCAGAAAAGGAAATAAAAGAGGAGAAGCCCCGGGGATGAAAAATGGAGAAAAATAAAGCTGTCTGCTGATCACTCACTCTTATGGTTCCTGACTCTGCTTTGTTGAATGTGCGGGTCACATCAGGGTGTGCACTGAAGACCTGGGAAGGGTAAGACCAGCTGCCCACTAACGTTAGGTCAGGACACACTTCCATAAGTTTTAAATTTCCTCTCTCTACCCAAGATGACCTGCAATCTGATATGGATCTACACATACATTTCTATTAGGCACATTTTCATATTAGTCATGTTGCATAGAAGAATTATAATGAATGAGAGAAACCAAGAGAAAGAAAAAACAAAACAAAACAATACAAAAAAGAAATAGTCTGCTTCCCTCTGCATTCTGACTCCATAGTTCTTTTTCTGGATGTGGGCGGCATTTTTCATCGTGAGTCCTTTGGAATTGTTTTAGGTCCTTGCATTGCTAAGAAGGGTTAAGTCTATCAAAAATCAGTCCTCGTGCACTGTGGCTGTTACTGTATACAGTGTTCTCTTGGTTCTGCTCACTTCACTCAGCATCAGTTCATATAAATCATTCCAGGTTTTTCTGAACTCTGCCTGTTCATCTTTTCTTATAACACAATAGTATTCCATTGCATTCATATACCACAACTTGTTCAATCATTCCCCAATTGATGGGCATTCCCTCAGTTTCCAGTTCTTGGCCACCATAAAAAGAGCTGCTATAAATATTTTTGTACATGTGGATCCTTTCCCCATTTTTATGATCTCTTTGGGATACAGCCCTAGAAGCTATATTTCTGGGTCCAAGGGTATGCACATTTTTATAGCCCTTTGGGCATAGTTCCAAATTGCTCTCAAGAATGGTTGGATCAGCTCACAGCTCCACCAACAATGACTTAGTATTCCAACTTTCTTCCTCATCTTCTCCAACATTTATCATTTTCCTGTTTTGTCATGTTAGTCAATCTGATAAGTGTGACTTGGTGCCTCACAGTTGTTTTGATTTGCATTTCTCTAATCAATAGTGATTTAGAACATTTTTTCATATGACTATAGACAGCTTTAATTTCTTCCTCTGAAAACTTCCGGTTCATATCCTTTGACCATTTACCAATTGGGGAATGACTTGTATTCTTGTAAATTTGACTAAGTTCTCCATATATTTTAGAAATGAGGCCTTTATCAGAGACACTGGTTATGAAACTTCTTTCCCAGTTTTCTGCTTCCCTCCTAATTTTGGTTGCATTGGCTTTGTTTGTGCAAAAACTTTGCAATTTAATGTAATGATAATTATCCATTTTGCATTTCATAATGTTCTGTATCTCTTGTTTTGTCATAAATTCCTCTATTCTCCATAAATCTGACAGATAAACTATTCTTTGCTCTCCTAATTTGTATCAGCTTTTGTATCTAAATCATGTACCCATTTGGACTTTATTTTGGTATATGGTGTCAGATGCTGGTCTATGTCCAGTTTCTGCAATACTGTTTTCCAGTTTTCCCAGCAGTTTTTATCAACTAGTGAGTTCTTATCCCAGCAGTTGGGGTATTTGGGTTTATCAAACAGTAGATTACTATAGTCTTTGACTTGTGTCTTGTGTACCTAACCTAATCCACTGATCTATCCCTCTATTTCTTAGCCAATACCAAGTAGTTTTGATGATTGTTGCTTTATAATACAATTTAAAATCTGGTATGGGCAGGCCACTTTCCTTAGCATTTCTTTTCATTAATTTGCTTGATATTCTGGACTTTCTGTTCTTCCAGATGAATTTTGATTTTTTTTCTCTGTAAAATAACTTTTTGGTAGTTTGATTGGTATGGCACCAGTCCTTTCTAAAGCCTTCCCTTCATCATTTCTTATAGCTCAATGGTATTCCATCTATCCTCTTCTTCACGACCACCAGTGAGGGGAAACACTGTCCCCTGAGGTTGCCCAATCTACTTCTGGATAGCTCTAATTGTTAGAAAGTCATTAATTTCCACCCTTAATTAATTTAAATGTCTTCTGTGGGCAGAACTCTGTATGACTGACTGGAGAAAAAAAATGAGCCCTCTAGTGTGACCCTGGACAAGTCACTGTTGCCTCAGTTTCCTCATCTGTAAATCGAACTGGAGAAGGAAATGGCCAGCCAATCTAGTATGTTTACTAAGGAAACCCCAAATGGGATCACGAAGAGCCAGACACACTGAACAGTAAGAAAACAAAAAGAAAGGTGAGTTACTGTGCCAGAGTAGTAAGATCCAAGTTCAATCAGTCAAATGCTCATGTGTAGCTGTTATATGCACCATGCAACACCAGAGGGTGCTCTAGGGTAACCACCAAGCTCCCTCTGGTTTTCAGACAGCAGTCAGCCTCTTGACCCCTAGCTCTTCTTTTGCTGGTGGCAATACTTACTTTCTTATTCTTCAAGTTTAGAGTGAATTTAATTAACCAGGTTCTTGACCCATTCCCTATCTACTTAGGAAAACTTCCTCAGGCTTCCTCCTTGGTTTTTGTCCAGTAATGGCACAATCCTCTGAAGGGTCAGTGCCCAGCCAGTGGAGACAACTCAGGAAGCCTGGGTACCTATCTCTTCCTCAGTGGAACTCAGGCAGATTGCATTAGGCATTGATCTCTCTTCTGGACAACCATCTCTCTTCCGTCCTTGACTTAACTTCTCACGAATTCATTTCATTTTGTCCCTGTTCGTTTTTACACCCAGAAGTGTGAGAAGTAGGAATTACTTTTTACAGACCAAAAGTAGCCTGGTTCTTTGTCTTGTTCAAGTGTTCAGAGGAGGGGAAGAAGGCCCAGGCCCTGCCCAGTGGCCACTGTCTTAGGTTCCCTCCTTGAGGTCAATCAGCTTCTCTTTTAAAACACTCCTCCCTTAGTTTTTTCCATCATCCTTCTTCTCTGAAGCTTGTATGAACCTGACATGGGCATGGGCATGGGCTGACTCCCTAACCAAGTGGTTTTTTAAAACAGATTCTTCTTCTCATGAGTAGATACCTTTAACACTGAAAGATACAAGACAAGTGTTCACAAGAGATGCACATGAGTACCAAGCAAGTATGGAGAAGGAAGTGACTGAGTTTTTTCTCTTTAATAAATGATTTTTTTTCTTCTTCTTTTTTTTGCTTTCTGGAGAGCAATTGGGGTTAAGTGACTTGCCCAAGGTCACATGGCTAGTTTTTGTTTTAAGTGTCTGAGGCCAGATTTGAACTCAGGTCCTCCTGACTCCAGGGCCGGTGCTCTATTCACTGTGCCACCTAGCCACCCTTTAATAAATGTTTTTTTTAAATTGATATTTATTTTTAACATTCTTTTCTTTCTAAATTTTGAGTCCCAAATTCTCTCCCTCCCTTCCACTCCCTCCCCTGCCTACTGAGAAGTCAATCAATGATATCAATTACACATGTGAAATTATGTGAAACATATTTCCACATTAGCCATGATTTTTTTTAAAGCAAGAAAAAATAAAGTGAGAAAGTTATGCTTCAGTTTGCACTCCAAGTTCATCAATTCTCTCTCTGGATATAGAAAGCATTTTTTCATCACAAGTCCCTTGGAATTATCTTGGATCATGGTATCGATCAGGGAAGCCAAGTCTTTCCCGGTTGCGCATCATTATAACGTTGCTGTTACTGTGCACAGGGACTGCCTGGTTCTTTTCCCTTCATTTTGCATGATTTCATAAAGGTCTTGCCATGTTGTTCTGAAACCACCCCTTCATCATTTCTTATAGCACAATAGTACTTCATGACAATCACATGCTACCACTTCTTCATTCAGGGTGTGACTGTTCTTGCCTGGGGGTGACCAGAGCATCACTGCTAGTCTTAGTAAGACGTGAGAGACTATAGAATGGCTGTATGATGGAGATATTAGGGAGGAGCCCTCGAGTTCACGTAGCCGAAGCCTCTCATTTTAGCAACTATGGAATCCCTCTTCACCCCTTTCTCTCCTTCACATTCCATATCTGAATCTATCAGCACATTAGGGAAGATTTTTTTTTTTGTCTCTCAGGAAATTCCTCAAACCTCACCTCTGGAATGAATTAATGAATGAATGAAGAAGTGTTATTAAGTACTATGTGTTCAACTTTATTAGCTTCTGGGGCTATAAATGTAAAACTGAGGTGTCCTAGTCCCTAAGGAATTCATATCCTAATAGAGAAAGAAAGTACCTAGAGGGGAGCACAGAGCCCAGGAAAGTGGGTTTGGTCTGGGGAATTTTGAATAACCAAATAATGAGTACTTCGATCAGTTCTGGAAAGGAGACAGCAGTCACTATCCCTGTGTAGAGGCTTTTCCAGCTCATGAAGATGAGACAAGCCAAATTCACCAGCCAGCCCTGGGAAGCTCATGGCTGACGGATGCACCAAAGATCACTTGGCAAACCCAGGGGAACAAGGTTGCCTGCTGAAGACTGGGGATATTCCCAGAAGCTGGGAATTCCTCTTCGTAGCCTGTCATTGGTTCCACAGCCACACATTTATCTAAACTCTTCTGAAACTCCTTTATAACCTCTCATGGGAACAAGAGGGAGAGATAAGATGAACACAAATAGCTGTGACAGAGAGCAGCTGGTAATGTCTGGGGAGCACATGGGGAGGTGGGGGGGAGAGGAATCCTGGCGCGACCCTTCTTGGCTCTGTGACCTTGGGCAAGTCGCTTCCCTCTCTGGGCATCATTTTTCTCTTCTGTCAAATGAAGTAATAGGATTGCCATCCCAGCTCTGGTTCTAGCATTCTAAACTCCATATATTTCCTGTCTCCTATGTAAAAAACAGTCAGTTGTCTCCCTGTTAAACTTTTAACTTCTACGTTTTCCAGTATTCTGCAATTAGACACACAAGTCTGTGTTTTCCCTGATTATGTTCTGGTTTTTCCAACCATAGAAGACCAACTTTACTCCCATCTTCATTAGGGAAAGGAGAGAAAAATAGAGATTCCAGAGGAGAGGGAACAGTATGGGCATGGAGAACCAGTCAGTCAGTCAATGAATAAACATCAATTAAGCAATTACTCTGCGCCAGGCACTGTGACATTTAGGTCTGGATCCCTTTACTCTTTTTGCATCCCTGGCACTTACCACAGATGTAAGTGGAAGAGCTGAGCTTTGAACTCAGGCCTTCATGACTCCATCTCCAAAGTTCTCTCTACAAGAATTCCTCTTCCATGAAACAATCTTTCAAGTATCAGGAAACAATTTTTATGTCTCTCTCCTCCCCCCCAAATTTTCTTTTTCCAAGCTAAACCTCCCCAATTCCTTCAAACTGATCCTTGTCTTGGCAGCCAGGGGGTGCCATGGTACATAGAGCCCTGGCCTGGATTCAGAAGACTCAACTTCATGAGTTCAAATCCTGCTTCAGACAATTTACTAGCTGTGTGACCATGGGCAAGTCACTTAACCCTGCTTGCCTCAGTTTCCTCATCTGTAAAATGAAGAAGGAAATGGCAATGGAGAAGGAAATGGTAAACCACTCCAATATCTTTGCCAAGAAAATCCCAAATGGGGTCAAGAAGAGTCAGACATGACTTAAAAAAACAACTACACAACTGATCCTTGTCTGACCTGGTCTCCAGTCCTGTCATGGTCCTGGTAGCTCTGCCGTGATTGATTTCCATATTATCCATGCCCTACCTAGACCGAGGTAAATATCCTTCAGAGGCAGTATGGTAGAATGGATGCGATTCTAAACTAGGAGTCAGAAGACCTGAATTCAAATCCTGCCTTATTAGCTGTGTGAGTCTGGACAAGTCACTTAACCTCTTTTGCCTCAGTTTCCTCATATGTAAAATGCAGTGGTTGGACTAGCTGGCCTCTGAGGCCCCCTCCAGCTCTGGATCTGGGATCCACTGACCAGGGCTGAGTAGGGGAGCTCTCTGTAAATATGAATAAGATTACATTAATTTTTTTCAGCTCATGGGAACTTCCCTGTCTTGTGGCTGGGCAAACATTGTGCACACCCACCTGATAAACAATTAAAGAACCCAAGACATTGTGTGGCTGGGGAGAGGGGTGGGGGGCAGCCAGGGCAGGACCATGGCAGAGAAGAGAGAATGTGAGAGTATGACTAAGAGCACCAGCCCCCCCTCCTCTTCCTTATTTCAGTCCCTTTCACCTTCATCAATTCATTCACCTAACAGTAATTAGTGCCCTTGCTAGGAGAGGGGAGAAGAGGGAAGACTCAAGGGGTGAATAAGGGTATATACACCCACCCCTACCCCAGATACAAGGCACAGGGTTGGGCTCCAAAATATTTGCAGAGCTCTCCCAAAAGAACATCTCCCCTGCCTGGAGGAAGACAAGGAGACCCTTAAGAGAGACGTTTTTCCTTAGGGAGGGAGCAGCAGGCTTGAGTTTGTCAGTGCATTGAAAGGAGTATATATAGTACTGGCTCTGGAGTCAGAGAAACTCTGGGAAAGTCACTGATCCCCCTGGGCCTCAGTTTCCTCATCTGTAAAATGAAGAGGTTGGACTGGATAGCCTATGCAGACCCTTCTATTTCTATATCTAACCTACTGGGGACAATCTCTCCAGCATTCATAGAAAGGCCAAAAGCCACCCCAGAAAATATCTGACACATCTTTTATCATCTTCCCTTCCACACCCCTCTCCCCACTAAATCTTGTATCTTCCAAAATCCAGGGGATCTCTCTCTCCCTCTCTCCCTCTTTCTCTCTCTCTCTCTCTTTCTCTCTGTCTCTGTCTCTGTCCCTCTCTCTCTCCTCTCTCCCTCTCTTTCTTTCTGTCTCTGTGTCTCTCTGTCTCTGTGTCTGTCTCTGTGTCTGTGTCTCTGTATCTCTGTGTCTCTGTGTCTCTGTCTCTCTCTCTCTCTCTCTCTCTCTCTCTCTCACACACACACACACACACACACACACACACACACACACACACACTGCTGTCTATTACTCCATTCCCCTCCATTGGCCAACCTTCTCTTCCTTTTCCTTCAGAACCCACTGTAATGCCTTCCTGCCTAAGTGTGGTTCTTCCTTCTTCTATTTCCCACATTCCTAAAACATCTCTCCCTAGGAGAATGAGCCACAAACCTGGCCCAGGGCTTCCAAAGGAGTGTTTGCCAAAATTCTGCTCCCCAAGGGCATGGATTCCCATGTCTCCTCCCTGCCAGGACCCTCCTAATAAAGATAGAGCTGGAACTGTATGGTTAAATACATCGATTGGCCAAGGGGACAGGTGCATTTTTACAAACTTTCAAAGTGCCTCAGGTAAATGGCACCATGAATTAGAATATTAGATTTAAAGACAGGAAGACTCAAGTTCAAATCCTGCCTCAGACACCAGCTATGTGATCCTCGGCAAATCATATACCCCCAGACCCAAACCACCATGCCTATGCCTCTAGACAGAGCGTCATCACACTCTACATTAATGAATGTTTTTAGTCATCAAATGGTTGAATTAACAAAGCGCCTTGTCTGTCCAGAAGGCTTGCATCTGCTCATTCAGCTCTGTGTGCCTACTCACTGAACTGCACTGTCTCTATCTAGATGTCGAGGACTTATCTTTAGAAAGACTGTCCAGACCTAGGGACAAAGAAGGTTTTGTGGGGGCCCCTGGAACCTGCCCCAATATGGCTTAGTTGGTCAAGGTGGAGAGGACCAGGGGAAGAGAGCAGAAGGGAGTCCGGATATGTTTGTAGTGGAACACAATGATTATTCTCCTCAATCACTATGGTCCTTCCCTAGCACCACAAAATACTCCAAAGTTTAGCTTCTCCTTAAAAACCTGCCCTACCAGTTTGTTTGGAGTTCTCTTCCCCAGGCCCAGGGTGTGTGCATTTGTTGGGGTGGAGGCGATGGGGGGAAAGCACAGCATGATGGGAGAGGAGGCAGTGGGGGGAGGATCTTCTGGGTGGACCACAGAATCTCCCTCCCTGGCATATCTCTCATTTTCCAGAGCTTGTCCTGGCTCAGACACTGTCATCCAGACATTCCACAGAAGGGACCTTCCAACATTCCATCCATCTGGACCATGGGGCTCCCACAAGGATGGCTCTCAATGCCACTATTGCTCCTACTGACCAGTATCTCAACTAAAGCCAGCCTGGGTGAGTTTGCCAGGAATGGAGGGATGGGAGGTGGGGGCGTCTTTCCTTCTGGAAAGGGGGAATATTGGAGGAGAAAAGGGTCAGCTGGCCTGGATTTTTTGGGCTAAGGGTCAGAGAAAGACCATCTCAGTTGCTGGGCTATACCTGCTAGAATATACCTCCCAACACATTCCCAGCAGACTAGGGAGTCCCAGTCAAGAGAACGTGGGACTGAGTCAATTCTTGGGGTACTGGAGAGGCTGACTCACTCAGACCCACCCTCTTCCCTAACACCTGACACTGACCTGAATGAACATCTAGAAAGGACCCCTGAAGCAAGATCTCAGGGTGAGGAAGTCGGTCCCCAGGTACCTTCCCTCCTTGGTCTTCATCTGTGCTTCTTTTCCCTGTTGCGGTCTCAATGCTCCAATCAAAATGAGGTTTGCTTAACTTAATCCCAGATGCATTTTTAAAAAATTATTCATACCTTTTGCTTTTTGGAAATTGGATATAGCATTTCTCTCTACCTAAAACTTGATTTTTCAAAAACAGAGCTCACAGGATTTATACTTTACAGGAACTTAGAGGCCTGCTAGTTTAATCTCGTTTTACAGATATGGAAACTGAGTCCCAGAGGTATCTCAGTGACTTAAGATCATGGATCTAGAGATGGAGGAGCCCTCAGATGCCCTCAGCACATACCCTTGAGACACATGGCGCACAGGGAGATTTAGCCACTGAGAATCAAACCCAGGTCCTTAACTCTAAACTGGGGACCCTTCCACTGGACCACAGTGCCTCTCTGGGTACTCTCTTCCTTAAGCCACACTAACAATTTTACAGTTGAAAAAGCTGATCATTATATAAGTTCAGAGACTCATCATACATTATATTTGGGTTTAAAGGTTAAAGGAACTTCAGGGGCCATCTCATCTAAGACCCTCATTTTACAGACGAGGAACTGAAGACCTGAGAAGAGGAAGGATTTGTCCAAGGTCCTATAGATGAAAAAGGCAGTATTTGAATTCAGATCCTCTGATTCCAAGCCATCTTCCCACAACACCACTCTGCCTTGGTGGATGATTACTGATGATGGCTCTAATGACCTATAAAGCCCCAAACACAAGAGGATCCCTCATCAAGAGAGGATGTGGGGGAATCCCTCTCCTGATAGTAAAGAATCAACCACCTGCCCCCTAAGAGCTAAGAAAGACCTTACAGATCTTCCAGCCCAACCTCTCAAGAAGTTCAGGGTCCCACACTAGGGTCTCCATTTGAGGCTTATCTGTGCTGAAGCCTTCAGTGACTTCTAATGCCCAAATGCATTCTTCCACTGCAGTGGCGTGGCAGACTCTGTGTCACATCCATAAGAAGCATTCCAAGCCTCAGTTTCCCCACCTGTCAAATGAGCACAGGATGTTCTTCCTAGATTCCTAGGGCTGGCTTGGCTGTAAAGGGAATAAATAAAGCAGAGGATCTGAGGAGAAAATTCTCTCTGCTATGCCATCAGTGGTGGGGTGTGGGAGAGGGCACAATAAAGGAATGAGGAAGTAAAGGGCATGTGTCCTCCCAGTCTGGACCCAGATGGGAAATCAAGACCAGTCAAAGGGACTCTCAAGAACCCTATTCAAAGCAGCACCTAGCTTGTTAATTGGAGGGTCCAAAGGGCCACCATACTTTCTTCTGCTCCCTATTCCCACCATTGCTATCCTCTCCAATCAGACCAGATACAGTTCTCATAGAAGCATGGATTTCCAAACTTGAAGGCAACCTTAGAAATCATCTCATTTATTTTCCTTCCTTCTCCCATTTTACAGAAGAGGACATCAAGGCCCAGAGAAATAAAATCCCTTGTCCAAGGTCTCTGAGTCACTCAGTGGCACTGCTAGGACCAGAATCCAGGTCTCCCAGCTCCCAGCTTATGCTCTATATTCTTGCCCTGTGCTCAGTCTAGCTTCCCCCAGACCCCACCTGGACAATGTCCTCATTCTCAGTTCCTCACTTTTGGCCAAAAGGCAAAGACCTGGGGTAGGTCAAATGGTGGAGGAGGAGAGAGAAAGGTAATGGCACCTGTGCTTCATTTGCTCCCCAGATGTTCAAAGGGCAGCCGTCAGTCAATGGGCTGGGCTCTGGAGGGTGGAGACTAAGCTTAAGCAGACGTCTTGGGCTAAGGGTCAGAGTTCTCTCTCTGGCTGCCCCCTGTCCCCAGCTCTCTCCTGTCCTCCCCCTCCCGATCTCACTGCCAAACCCACCTCCTACAGGGGGCCTCCTCCAGCCCCCCAACCCCAGCGCTTTCCCTCTGCTAACTGTTTCCTATTTCTCCTGGCTATAGCTCACTTCATATGCACTGGTTTGCATGTCACCTTCCCCATTCGATTGTAAGCTCCTTGAGGGCAAGGACTGTCTTATGCCTCTTTTTGTGTCCTTGGCACGTAACACAGTGCTTGACATATGGCAGTCACCTGATAAATGTTTATTGGTTGTTTGACCTCCTGGGTCCATGAGCTGTCTTTATTGT
>CM053584.1:380212642-380277663 GCA_028627135.1 Pseudochirops cupreus
TCCTTCCTTCCTTCCTCCTTCTCTCCCTACTTTCCTTCCTCCCTCCCTCGTCTCCTTCAATGAAATGGAAATCCCTTGAAGGTAGGAATTGTATCACATCTGTCGCTGTATTCTCAGTGCCTAGCATGTAGTAAGAGCTTAATAAGTGCTTATTGATAGATTGACTGACCCTGTGTAATTTATTTAACATCCTGAGCCTCAGTTTTCTTATCTATAAAATGGGGATAATGTCATCCATCTCACTGGGCTGTTGTCAGGATCAAACAAGGTACAAAATGTGTGACAATAGCTGTTATGATTACCAGCTCTTATCAGCCCATCCCCCCACCTCACCAGGACCCAAGAGGGCATTCACAGCTTGCTCAGGGAGCTGGTGCGGGAGAGTGAGGGCCTCCAACTCACCTGGCCTCGAACACTGTGCAGCGAAGCTTCTGGGGCCCCTGGCCTCGAACAATCTCTATCTGCAGATGAATCTCTCCCTGTACCTCCTCATCTGGGTCAATCTCCTTTAGGTGGAGCCATCCACTGTAACCTGGGGAGGTAAGAGGGACAGGCCCTTAATAGCACCCACGGGGGCCAGGTTGAGACTGGGCATCCCTGGGCAGGTAGAAGAAGAGGAGGGAACACCAAAGGCCCTGGAAGAAGCCCATCTTCTATCTTGTAAGACCCAACTTGTCCCACCTGCCTTCCCCCACCTGGTCCCAGCCCTGCTTCATCATCTGTGGTGGAGGGCAGGAAAGAGCTTGCTGCTTGGGTACCAGTCTAGGTAGTGTGGAGCTTTAGGGAGCAGCCGGGGCTGGGAGCCAGAGGACCCAGGCTTGAATTCATAAATTGGAAATTTATGACCTGCTTGATTTGCCCAGATTCATCTCTTTGGACTTCCTCCTCCTTGTCCTCCCATCTGTAAAATGAGGGGGTCAGGCTAGACATAGATTTCTCTAAATAGTATAGTGGAAAGAGGGCTGAACCTAAGTTATTGTATCTGAGTTCCAATTTACTACATGTGTAAGCTTGGGAAGGTTGCTTCCCCGCCTTAGACCTCAGTTTCCCCATCTGTAAAATGAGCTGGTTAGCTTATGGACTCTGGAGTCCCTCCTAGCCCTAAAGCTATGATCCTCTGATTCCAGCTACTTGTATGGGCTTGGGCAAACAGAAGTATAATGAGCAGAAGACCCATACCCAGGGTAGGAAGGAGTTCAGAGTTACTGGATTGGATCTGGAGTTGGAAGGGACCCTTTGGCCATCTAGCTCAGCTCCTTTATTTTACAAATGAGGAAAGTAGGGCACCCAGAGGGGAAGTGACTTGCCCAAGGTCTCACAGGGAACAAGCACCAGAGGCAGAGTTTGAACCTAGGTCCCCTGACTCAAAAGCCCATGCTAGCCAATGATTTCCATGACCCAATGAATGATCACTTGCCAGGAATGTTATAGGGGGACTTCTTTGCTTGTATGGATGAGACTAACTGCTGCTAAAGTTCTTTCCAGTTCTCCAATTTAGTGATTCTGTGAGTCTAGGAAGCAAGACAAGACAGGCTCTCGGAAACATAAGCCTCAGGGCCCAAGAATGGAGCTTAGTCATTTTTATTTCAGTCGTCAGGGATTCAGGGCCTAGGCCCAGAGAGGAGCAGACAGAAATGTCTCCAGTCCTGGGTGGTATTGGGTGAGTTAGAGGTTCTGAGCAGCCATGAAATCCCCCCAAGGGGTTGACGGTCCATTATAACCAGCAGCAGGTGGGGAGGAAGTAAGCAGGACTCCAGGGGGAGAAGGTCCTACCCCAGCAACCCTTTAGGGTGTGGAGGAAAGCAGAGGATTCAGAGTCCACGACCGTGTATGGTTTGATCCAGGCTTAGTCCATTGGATTGGAGGATTGAAGTGGGGAGACCACAAAGAGCATTCTCAGCCTGAAGATGAATATCATGGATTCCCTCTGCTCAGGTCTCTCTCATTGGGTTATCTATGACCGGGGGACATCCCTATAGAGCCTGGCTTCCTAACTGCTTTTGTAGCATGGGCCCCTCTGGCAGTCTGGTAAACCTATGGACCCTCTTCTCAAAATCATGTTCTTAAATAATTGAAGGAAATTCTACCTTTCAATTAGAGGTTCAGGAAGATAAAGATGTGACTTTTTCCCATTCAAATTCACCCATCTATACATAGACATCAGTTTAAGAACCTGGGCTATAGAGAGAAATGCTTTTAGTGCCAAGTTTCAGAAAAGAAACTCTGTAAGAGTAGGCTGATGGGATTAGGGACAGGAGCAGGGATCACTGACTGTACCCCAAGGTAAAGTTTGGCTATTTGAGGTCCTCCCTGCTCCCCAAACAACCTCTGCCCCCCAATATCTCCTATTCTGTCTCCATTAGCAGTTTCCCAATTTGGGCTCCTCCTGGCTCCCCTTTCCAAATGCAGCTGGCCCCAGGATGGGGCACACATTCAAGTCTCTCACAGCTGATTGGAGTGAGTATATTGGACTCCATCCTCCCCAAAGACGGACCAGGGTAGCAATCTTTCACTGAGGGCTGATCCTACAATGGAAGGAGGGAAAACACTGTGGAGAAGTGAGGGCAGGGACAACCTCCCTCCCCCAGGGATCTCTATGAGTGACAGTGACCTCATCCTTTCAATTCAACTTGATTGAACAGACTTCCTACTTCCCCAACCTGGTGGAGTTCATCTCCTGGGCCTGGACTGCACTCACTCTGGACCCTTCCTTTAGGGAAGTGGTTCTCAACCTGTGGGTTGCAACTCCTTTGGAGGTCGAACGACCCTTTCACAGGGGTCACCTAAGACCGTCGGAAAACACATATTTCTGATGGTCTTAGGAACCAAGACACTGCTCCTCTATCCGCCTCCAGGTGGGTCCGCCCACATGCAGATATGCCCACATAGAGTATTAAAGGGTCTCAGCATTAGGAAGGTTGAGAACCACTACTTTAGGGCTTGGCTCAAATGTCACCTCCTACAAACGGCTTTTCTCGACCTGGCCAGCTAGGAGTGTCCTCCCCCTGCTTAAATCACTTTATCTTTGCTTTTTCTGTTTTGTGTTGAGCTGTCTGGATACTTACTTCCTAAGAGTAGGATGTTAGCCCTTTCATTCCAGGCATGGTTTCATTTTTGTCTGTTACTCTCAACATCTGGCCCAGTTCATGTCACATGTAACAGGTAATTTGTTCAAGACCCTGAACAAGCCCTCACCTCTCAGTGCCCTAACCTTGCCCTCCCACTCTAAGGCAGGGGAAGTGTCAACCTTCATCTATAGGGCAGCTTCCACCTCCCTTTACCAGTGAAATGACAGGATCAGTGCCTATCCTAGGAGACCTTGTGTCAGGAGCTGTCCTGGGTGCTGAGGAGAAATACAAATAGGACATGTTTCTGACCTCAAGATCAGTCTCCTGGGACGGTTTTAAGGGCAGAATGGGCCGCTAAGATGCTGGGGACAGAGTGAGATGACTTGGAAAGCAGACTGTATTTGGAGTCAAAAGATTTGGGTGTGAATCTCAGCTCTGCCACTTATTATCTGGGTGACCTTGGGCAAGTAATTTAACAACCAGATTCTGCATTTGTAAAATGAAGGGTGGGGATAGGGGGTGGAGTAGATAGGCCCCTTCTAGCTCTGAGGCTAACTTCCTTTCAGGCCCAGGCATCTTTCAGCTTCCAATAGTCATTAACTTCCCATCTCCTGTCCCTTCTCTAAGGGTTAGGTGTGAGGGTCAGACACAAGGGTATGAGGCCCTGCCAGGTTTGCTGAAGCATGGCTACAAGGGAAACTCCAAGGTTCTGGCCTGGTAAATAATCATGATCCCTCCCTTCCTCCCTTTAACCATACCCTCCCCCCATTTGGCCAGGAGTCGGTGTCTCAGAGCCAGGGCCTCTGCCTGAAAGGACCAAGCTATAGAGAAGGCAGGATCAGGGAACACTGGATACAGTGAATACAGGAGGGGGGGGTGGGGCTGTGATACAGGGGCATGGCACAGGAGACTGAAAGATGGTCTTACCCTTGGGATGCTCAGCTAAAACGTCTCTGGTGAGGCAGACCTTCCCAATGACATCATCTCGGCTGTGGAGGGGGAGAGGGGGAGAGAACATCAAGGTTAAGGGCAATAGGAAAAGCAGTGAGTCTAGATCCAAGGACCTGGCTTCTAATTCCACCTCTGATTCTTACTACTTGTGTGACCTTGGGCAAGTCCCTTCAATTTTTTCTCTGGGCCTTGGTTATCTTATCTGTAAAATGAGAAGGTTGTACTAGAGGGCCTTCTGAGGGCCTTCCTGGCTGGTCAGCTCTGCTACGGACAGGAAATCTTGGACTATTTTACTATGCCATGGAATCTCCCTGAGTCTTGAGTGCTGGGCTGAGGCACAAAGACCTGAGTCCAAATCCAGCCTCAGACACTCACTACCTGTGTGACTCTGAGCAAGTCAATTAACCCTGCTGGTCTCAGTTTTCTCATCTATATAATGGGGATAATAAGAGCACCACCCTCCCAGGATTGTTGTGAAGATCAATGAGATAATACTTACAAAGTGCTTACACAGGTGCTTTATTAAAGTTAGCTATTATGATGATGATTATCCTATGACCCAATTCCAGACTCTAGCTCTGTGCCTGACTCCCCTTGCAATCTTGGACATATCACATTCCTTCCCCAGCCCTCCTCATCCTTAAGATGAGGGCACCAGACTAGATGCCCTTTGAGCTTCCTACAAAGCTCCCCTATGAGTGGGAATGCTGTCTGCTTCTCAGAGCTCTGAGGCACAGAAGCTCAGGGCCAGACTTAGGTTAAACTGTGAGGACAAAGATCAGGGGCCCAGTCTCATTCACCACTCTATCTACCACTGCAAGCTAGCTCATCTTCTGGGATGGGGAGCATGAGGCAGCCCCCTAGACCCATGCTTTCTCTCTGGTTTTGGGAAACTATCTACTCAAAGGAAATAGAACTTTAACTTCCTGCTTGTGCAAAATGCTTCCATACTCAGACATACACACTCACATGTGCACTCACACACCCACAATCACACAATAATTTGTGCACGCCCTTCCTACAGTGGGAGGAGAAACAAGGAGGTAGAGACAGCTGGAGTGATGGGTGAATGTCCTTCAGTACATCTTCTGACTCCAAAGGGTCTCTGCTTCATCTCAATTCAAAATCCACTCAGGATCAGTGACTTACTCATGATGGCTATATTCAAAGGTACCTGAAGTCTGCTTGCCCTATATGGGGCATTTATTTTGTTGTCGTTGAATCATTTTTCAGTCCTGTATGACCCTCTGTTATGCCATTTGGGGTTTTCTTGGCAGAGATACTGAAGCAGTTTGCCGTTTCCTTCTCTGGCTCATTTTACAAATGAGGAAACTGAGGCAAACTGGGTTAAGTGACTTGCCCCGAGTCACAGAGGTAGTAAATGTCTGAGGCCAGATTTGAAGTCAGGAAAATGAGTCTTCCTGACTCCAGGCTTAGCACAATATCCACTGCACAACCTTGCTGCCTGGATGCATTCATAGTAAACCTCATTTCCCTATTTTTTATTCTTGTTATTGTTCAGTCTATTTTCTAACTTAATATAAAACTCCCAATCCACAATATCTGTAGGCCACCCAGAATCTATCTATTGCATGGATAGAGCTGGTTGTAATGCATGCATTTGATCTCATTTTCCTAAACCAGTCCAAAGTAGGGACCTGAGATGGCAGGGAGATAGGTACACACACATCTCAGAACCTTCTTTAAGGAATGAGTATGGCCACTAAATTGTTTTGTATACTATTAATAAATCATGCAATTAGATCGGATGATATGGTTTGATGGAAACGAAATAAAGAAAGATACGTCATCATCTGCTTTGTGAATGTGTCCTAAGGACCACTGGGTCTTTCCATCTGCCCTGCAAATGCACCCTTCTATATGGGATGTCCTCTCCTTTGGAATGTGAACTCCCTGAGAGCAGAGATTATCTTACTTTCCTCTTTGTATTCTCAAAGTTCAGCACTGAGCTCAGCACAGGGTAAACCCTTAAGAAATGCTTTTTTCTCCCTATTCATTCACTCACTCACTCACTCACTCATTTGTTCATCAGTCGAATGTTACTCTTTATCTCTATTCTTTCAATTTGATTCAATTCAACAAACACTTATTAAGCTCCTACCACGGGCCCCGCCACTGTGCTAAATCCTAGAGAGGGGGATAGGAAGTAAACCTGTGATCTCATTGGTGGGATTCCAAGGGAGGAGCTTCCTCCACAAACATAGGCTTAAGGCTTTGAATGGTTAAGTGACTTGAATTGGGACACATAGCACTGGGGTCACAAAGACAAAAATGAAACAGTTCCTGCCATCAAAGAGTTCACATTTTATTGGGACTATAAAACATGTACTTTTCAAGTGACGAAAAACAAGATAAATATAAAGGAATTTTAACTGGGAGAGAATGCTGATATCTGGGTAGGGGGTAGGGGTGGTAGAGATCAGGGAAGGCCTCAAGTAGGAGGGGAGTTTCTGTGCTTTGAAGAAAGATGGGGATTTGGGGAGAAGGAAGGCAGAAGAAGGGTACAATCAAGGCATGAGGTAGAGACTGCAAAGACATGGAGGGGAGAGAGAGGATGTCCCAGATAATGAACAGCTAGTGGGCCAATCTGACATCTTAGACCAAGCACATCCTGTGATAGGGTAGTATATGTGAGCATGTACACACACACACACACACACACACACACACACACACACATACACACTCACCTTTCTTAGTTTCTCTAGCCATGATTTACACCCAGTTGGCCCCAGAGCCACCCTACAGGAGCTGGGTCCCCAACTCATCCCTGTTCTCCTCTAAAGTCTTCCCAGTTGAGAAATCACATTCACAAATGATTCAGCATACTTCCAAGATCTTCATCTGGCAGTGTATCCTTTGTCATAATGCTGCCCCATGTGACCTTGGGTGAGTTCCTTCCCCCATTAAATTCCTCCTCTATCACATTAGGGAGTAGGACTAAACAGTTCCCAAGATCTCAACATCTTAGACTGCTAATAATGAAAGTGGGCATGTGGACCTGTTTCTAACCCTGCTTGCTCATGTAAGGGTTTCAATATCTCCATCTCCCATTGCCTCCCTTCCACCACACACAAGCCCACCACCACAACTATAGCCATCCATTCCAGGTCCATCTCCCGGGTTTGCCCTCTGGTTCTCTGGAGTCCCAATCCAGAACTGAGGGCATCATACCTGAGGGCATCTTCATCCATGACATAGAAGGACACAGAGTGGAAGGTGGGAGGAAGGTGGACCTTGTACTCCTCACCCCAGAATGGGGACAAGGTCTTCCAAACCGTGGCTGTCCTATTGGAGAAAGATGGGTGGAGAGATGGTGAGTTCTTCAGGGTCAGCCCTTAGGGACAGAGCCCAGTCATCATCCACCCTTCTCCCACCCCCAAATCCTAGGCAACAGGGTGGGGAACCTTTGGCCTCAAGGCCACATGTGGCCTCAAGGTCACAGGTTCCCCAACCCTGGCTAAGAGTCCTTTTTATTCCATTTGATCATTAAAAAAAATGTTATTTTAACCCTTTAAGAATTCCTAACCTACCTCTACTGCCTAGGTGGGCAAATGGCTTCCTTTCTTTGTGCTTACTATTTTTCCCACCTTCATTTATTCATTCATTTGTGCATTCAGTCAATATTTGTTAAGGACCTACCACATGCAGGGATAAATGAGACACAGCCCCTGCCCTCAAGGTGCTTGCTCTTCAATAATCTTGTAGTTTTTAGAGATAACAAGGTTTTCACATTCATTATCCACATCCATTTCATTCTTGGAGTAGCCTTATGAGATAGGCAGGACAGAGGTATGATGCAGTGAGGAAACTGAGGCAGAGAAGGGGCAAATGACTCTCCTAGCATTATGTGGCAAGTCTTCTGATTCTCTCCCCTAAAGGGGCAGATGATCCTAATCTTTCTCCCAGGGGCTGCTCTGCCAAGGATGGGGGATCTCTGTGCTTTCACTGGCCTCACTAGAGGCAATGGGATGGACACAACAAAGGAGATGGTCCAGAATGAGCAGAGAGGGGAGAGAGAGGACCTGTGATAGGCAAGAATGTTGGCCTTGGACTCAGAAGGCCCAAGTTCCAGTTCTGGCTTGGCACCGTTCTAACTGTGTGACTGATTAGCTTCCTGACTGGATCTATTAGAATCATTTTTGTGGGTGCCTAGTGTCTGCCAAAAAGGAGGCACTCACAAATGCACCTGGGCTGATCCACCTTTGATAGTTTTCTCATCTATAAAATGGGAACAATTAAATTCAATGATTATTTCTTAAGCACTAATAAGGCAGCTAATTGACCCAGTGGATAGAGGACTGGCCCCGGAGTCAGGAGGACCTGAGTTCAAATTTGGTCTCAGACACTTACTAGCTGTGTGACCTTGAGCAAATCACTTCACCCTGTCTGTCTCAGTTTCCTCATCTGTAAAACGAGCAGATAAAGAAATGGCAGAACACTCCAATATCTCTGCCAAGAAAACCCCAAATGGGATCACAGAGAGTTAGACACAACTGAGATGATTCAACAATAACAAAACACCAACCAGGTGCAAAAAAGCCTGGCTACTTTGCAGGGCTGTTGTGAAGACTGTACTTTGTAGATCCTAAAATTCTATCAGTTAGAAAGTAATCTCCTTGAGGGCAGGCTTTGTTTGTTTTTAAACATTTTTCTTTTGTATCCCCAGTAGCTAGTACAGTGGCTGCCATGTAGAGGGGACTTGATAAATGTTTGTTGAAAAGCTAAAAATGAATAAATAAAATTGAAAAATATGAATGAATTAAGATATACAGGCACTGGGGTAGGGAGAGCCATCCTGCCCTACAGAAAGTCAGAGGGGTGATGGGGGAGGATGTAGGAGAGAGCAGATTGGGGGAGGGGCTATACAGTGGGATCACTGTTTTGGGGTGGTGGGTAGGGGAAAGATGGGGAGAAAATTGATAACTCAAAAATCTCATGGAAATGAGTGATGTAAACAAGAAAATAAATAAATTAATCTAAAACTTCTAAAAAATAAATAAATAATTAAAAGTTTGAGAAATTAAAAAAAAAGAAAAATATGAATGTTTGTTGATTAAATGTATGTGTGGGTTACTGTTATTCTCTGTTCCCGTATCCCTGTATTATGATCTCTGCTACAGGAGTCCTCCCAGGCTCTATGGGAGGTGAAGACCTGAGGTGGAAGGAGTGCAACCCCAAAGGTGTTAGCCCTGCTTCTCAGTTACCTGATGATGGGCTCATTATCGATCTTCACGATGCAATAGGGATCGCTGCTGCCAGTGCTGAAAGAAAAGACAAGAGGCCCCCATCAGTGATGTCTGTCTATGAAGAGGGTCAAACAAAGGTAGGGAGGTGCAAGCCTGAGCCAAGAGCTAGCCTTGGTGGGGAGAAAGGAGAAGAGAGAAAACAGGCAGAGATATAGGTTCTGCCTTGGGCTGGGAATGGAGGAAATGCTTCTGTTCCTTAGAGAAAGAGATCAGGACAAGATAGGCTAGGGGAGAGGAGGATATAGAATGAAATGCAGGAAGAGTTGGAAGGGCCCCTCACCACTTGGGACCTTTCCATCCTGGGGCTTCAGGGAAATTGAACTGAAATTCCATCTACCCCTTGACTCTATCATAAACCATGTCTGACATCAACCAATCAATCAGCAAGTATTTATGAATCCCTTCCTATGGGCCAGGCACTAAGCTAGGTGGCCAGGGAAGCAAACATAGAAGTGAAAAAGGCCCTTGCCCTCACGGACCTTATATTCTACAACTCTTGGTGGGACCTTTGGTGGTGGAGAAAAACATGCTTACAGACAGGTAAATACAGGATGAGAAAGGCAGTGTGGTAGAATGGATAGAAAGCTAGGAAGTCTTGGCTCCAATACACATTTGGCTGTATGATCCTAGGCAAGTCACCTTACCTCACAGTGCTCTGGGAAACTTCCAGGGGAAGAATTTCCTCTACTAATATGGCCCTAGCATGGACCCTGTAGTTTACCATCTTAAGTATGTGATTGGGGACATTGAAAGGTTAAGTAATTTGCTCAAGGCCACAAAGTCATCTTGAACCATTCCTGATTCTGACACAGGTTTTGTACTATGCCACACTCCTGCTCAGAAGAAAGATTAGGGCTGGATATACAGATTTGGGAGTCATCTGCATAGAGATAATAATGAAATGCCTGAGAACTGACAAGATTACCCCTCATTCAAAGCTATTTTCTAGGCATATACTATGTGACAGGCAGTGGATTACAAAAACAAAGGATGAAACAATCTCTACTCCCAAGGAGCTTATATGGAGAAAGAAGAGAAGAGGGTCTGGGATGAAGCCTTGGGAAATGTCCACATTTAGTGGTCAGGAGATGGAAAATGCGGCCAAGGAGCCTGAGGAGTGGTCCATCAAGGTGAAAACCAACAGTCATGCCATGGAAGACAAAGGAGAGAATGTCCAGGAGTAAGGGGTGGACAGCAGTGCCAAAAGCTGCCATCGGAATGAGGACTCAGGAAGGCCATTGGATTTAGCCCTTAGGATCTTGGTAACTTGGAGAAAGTCAGTTTGGTCAAGGGGTGGTGCTAGAAAGCAGATGATAAGGAGCTGAGAAGTGAGTGGGAGGTAGGGAAGTGAAGGCAATGAATGGAGATGATCCTTTGTAGGAGTTAAGCAATGAGATCTAGGATAATAGCATGAGATATTGCCCGGGCAAAGTGAAGGGCTTTTTAAGGAGAAGTGAGTGCATCTGCCTTGAGGAAGGAGCCCCAAATATTTGTAGCAGTACTTGTTTTGTGATAGCAGCACACTGGAAACAAAATGAGGCTCATCAACTGGGAAATGGACTGTGATACGTGAATGTAATAAAATATTATTACACCATAAGAAATGAGGAATATGAAGAATTTTGAGACTAGGGAAGACACATATGAACATGGCAACAGGAACAATACAACAACATGGAATGACCACAACAATGCAAATGAACGCAACGAGTGAACTCAGACTAAGGGGCAGCTCCTGCCCTCATGCTTCCAGGTATAACAAAGTGACCACACAGCCAAATGTGGCTACTATGTGGGTTGGCTTTCCTTTTCTTTGTTCAAAGGTTGGGGAGAGGAACAGGGGGTGTTGGAAAATAATTATGGCATCAATGAAACATAACAGAATCCTGAAACACAAGAATTAGGGTGATGAAGAAGGAATTATGTAGTGGTAGCCCAAGGTCAGATACAGGGGAATCCCAGCTCATGTTCCACTGCCCTCTCAGTCAAATGGCAATGTCCCCACAGAGGAAGTGACTGACGGGAAAACAGCTGGACAGCAGCCCAGTCTCCTACCAAAACAGGAAGCCAACTGATGAGGATATCTCCATCCTCTTGTGACTTCTTAGATTGGCTGTGTAACCTGAATTGTGGCCAGTGATCCTTCTTACGAGGCAATTAACCACTCTTACTCACCAGCTGTGTGTTTGGGAGTTATATAGGGTGTTGTAAGATGTGACTTCCCAGAACTTTGGAGATGGTTAGCCTGGAGAAGAGAAATCCTGGCAGCCACATTAAAGATGGGATCATCCTGAGCTTAGGAAATCTTGAGAAAATCAGAGTGGGGAAAGGCCTGTTTTTTCTTTCTTCTTAAAGGTTTTATTGTTGCCTTTTGTATCTGTCCATAGTTCTTTCTTCCTAGACTCTACCCACCCCCCCCCCAACTTATCCCTGTAACAAGGAAAAACATTTAAGCAAAAGCAACCCAGTAATCCCATGTTACAATGTATACTGCATTTCCCATTCACAGGTCTCCCCAGCCCATCTCTCTACTGAAACAGCAGGTATGTGTTTCCTTATCAGTCCTTCAGGATTCAGATTGTTCCTTATAACTCTTTAGGGATTGGCTGCTTTTTACTGGCTATCATCTACAATCTTGTAGGCATTATGTATGTTGTCCTAGCTTCTGTTCTTTGTCTGGCATCAGTTCATACAAATCTTCTCATGTTTCCTTGTTCAGCATTTTATAGCTTAATAATATTCTCTTCTTACTTTCATACACCATCTTTCTTCCAGGCATTTTTCAGTCAGCGGGCACCCATTTTGCTTCCAGATCTTTGCTACCACAACAATGTTGATGTATGATGGACATAGTGGTCTGGTTAGAATGGAAGGTGCCTATTGGGGACCAATAGGAGATATTGTTTGGAGAGGTAGATTAGGGCCAGACTGTAGAAGGTCTCAAGAAATCTCCACACCTCCTCCCTACAAATGTCTTTAGGGTCTTTAAAAACTTTAAAGTGCGGGGTGGCTAGGTGGTGCAGTGAATAGGGCATCTGCCCTGGAGTCAGGAGGACCTGAGTTCAAATCCAACCTCAGACATTTAACACTTACTAGCCGTGTGACCTTGTGCAAGTTGCTTAACCCCAATTGCCCTTGCCAAAAAAACCTTTAAAGTGCTATAGAAGTACAGTCTTCTAAAAATAATAATAATAGTATTGTCAGTCATGGTTAGAGAACACAACTCTGATGGACTGGCCATATTGTTCGAATGCCAAATGTACATTTGCCTAAAAGACTATTTTGTGGAGAACTCACACAAGGCAAGTGCACACATGGAGATCAGAAGAAGTGATACAAGAACACTCTCAAGGCCTTTCTGAAGAACTCTGGAATCAATTGTGAGACATGGGAGACACAGGCACAGGAGCACTCAGCATGGCATGCCCTCTTCAAAGAAGGTGCTGTGTTCCACAGGCAAAACCGGATTGCAAGTAGTTCAGAAGAAATATGAGCTGCACAAATTTAGAGACATCTCCATCCCAACTGCTCATATGAACTATTTGTGCCCAACCTGTGGTACAGCCCTCCGAGCTCATATTGGTCTGATCAGCCAGTTGGACACATGGGACCTTGACCCAACATACTGATGTCATTTTGGTCCATTTTGAGAATGAAGGACAGCAACCAGCCAACCATCAGTCACAGTGTATCACTAGTCAGGAGCCTTTCTGGAGCAAATTCATGGGATCATAGGTCTAGAAACTTTGGAGGCCATTAAGTCTAGACCCCTCATTTTACAGATGAGAAAACTGAGGATCAGACAGAGGAAGCCACAGTTGTAGCCTCACAGATCTGGAGCTAGAAGACTTTAGAGGCCAAAGAGTCCAACTACTTCATTTTACAGATGAGGAAATGAAAGCCTGAAGGTTAAGTGATTTGCTCTGGGTCATCTTTCAGTTGTTTTCCAGTCATGTCTGACTCACTGTGATCCCATTCAGGGTTTTCTTGGCAAAGATACCAGAGTGGTTTATCCTTTCCTTCTCCAGCTCATTTTACAGATGAGGAAACTGAGGCAAACAAGGTGAAGTGACTTGCTCAAGGTCATACAGCTAGTGAGTGTCTGGGGGTAACAGCTAGTAACTGCTCTATGTCATACATTTAGGAAATTTCTAAGATGGGCTTTTGATTCAAGTCTTCCTGAATTGCAGTCCAAAGACCTACCATACTGACTTCCTATATGGGGGACTAGAGCCCTGAGGAAGGTTTAAATTTTGAAGATAGGAAGAGACTAGCAAATGGCATTATAGGCAGGAAGACTTGAGCAGAGGTCTGGAAGGAGAAATGAACACGGAATAAGCATGGGATAGGGAGCAATTAGGATGGCCTGGCCATAGTGCAGCCATTTCTTGAAGTCAGCACTCCAGGGCAAGTCTCCCCCTCCCTGCCCCTCTCCAGTGACCAGCAGATCACCAGCTTCAGGCACTTAGGGCTCTGCCTTAAAACAGTCATTTCCTTTTCTTGAGAAAAGTGGGAGGAGTAGGTGCATTTCTGCTGTACACTAGGCCAGGCTGCTATATTTAGGCCCTTGGCAGTTTCGTCCAAGAGAAACAGAGAGCAAAGAGAAGGAGAAGGGAGGGCAAGCACCAAAATAGCCCCTGAAATGGCAGTTGGTTTTTGCCCAGATTTTTGGGGGCTGGGATTTCTCCACTGACTTAAATTAATATCCCAAGAGGGAGAAGAAAGGAAAAAATGAGAGACAAAGGGAGAAAATGAGAGGGGGGAGGGAGATGGAGAAGGGAGGAGGGAGATGGAGAGAGAGATTAGAGGAAGGGAAGGAAGGGAAGGGGAGGGGAGAGGAGAAAAGAGAAGAGAAAAAAGAGGGGAGGAGGAGAGAGAGAGAGGGGGGAGAGGGATGAAAGACAGAGAAGAGAGAATAAAAGTGTAGGTGGGAAAATGAGAGGTACTAAAATTAGTAAAGGAGAAGTCTCCAGATCTAGAGAGAAAATAAAACAAGAGAGGAGATGGAGAGAAGAGGGGAAGAGAAAGAAAAAGGGAAAGAGCAGTTTTTGTCCTGTCCTCAGAAGGTTTCCAGTCAGAACTTGTCAGAGCAGCTTTCCTAAGTTCCTCAGTGAGATCATCTCCACCAGAAGCACCACTGACCACCAGTGGTTCAGACTGAAGCAAGGGGGCCTTAAGGGGGATGATAAAAGGCAACCTCTGACTAGGCTGGCAAAAGGCACAGGAACATGACACATATGGAAGATGCACACAATCTCTTGCTGGTGCAAAACAAGGCAGTAGAAGAGACAGCCACTCACTGTGGAATGTGGAGTCTGCGCCAGGGGCAGGAGCCTGGCCTCGACCATATGCTGATGCCCTGTATGAGCCCTCCAACCCCCAAACCAAATGAGGCAGCTGGTGG
The DNA here is from genome assembly GCA_028627135.1 of Pseudochirops cupreus. Taxonomy (NCBI): domain Eukaryota; kingdom Metazoa; phylum Chordata; class Mammalia; order Diprotodontia; family Pseudocheiridae; genus Pseudochirops; species Pseudochirops cupreus. Next base: position 380,227,336 of record CM053584.1, read on the forward strand.
TGCAGTGAATAGAGCAGGTGAGTTTGAATCCAGCCTCAGACACTTCCTAGCTGTGTGATCTTAAGCAATTCACTTAACCTCTGTCTGCCTAATTTCCTCACCTATAAAATGGGAATAATTATAGCACGTACGTTCCAGGGTTGTTTTGAGGATCAAATGAGATTACAATATTTGTAAAGAGCTTGGCATAATGCTACTGCACAGTACAGTGCATACTGACACAGGGTCGGCACTACATCCTTGTTCCTTTCCCCTTGAATGACCACTCGGAGTTGGTTCTGAGGACAAAAGGGGATGTGCTCTGTATCCCCTCCCAGGCAGAGGTCAGCCTCATCTCCAGGTTCAGTCAGCCCTCAGGCCTCCTGCCAGGCATCTCCTGACCACTGCTCCCCATCTGCCAGGTACATTATTTTATCTGTGACTCACAGTACCCTTGGAGGTGTTGTCCTGCTGAACTCCATCCTTCAGAGGAGGAAAGTGGAGCCTATTGAGAGGAAGTCCCCTTAGAGAATGAGTAGCCCAGCCTTGCTGAGACCACACCTCAGATCTCCTGCCATGCACTTTCATAGGCACTCTGGAGAGCTGGAAGGGATCTCAATGATCATTGAGTCCAATCTGTCCATTTCACAGATGGGAAAACTAAGTGACAGTTTGTTTAAATAGCTTAGATTTATAAGATCTTACATCTAGAGCCAGAAAGGATCTCAGTCATCTTGGCCAACCTCATCAGTTTACAAATGAGGAAACTGAGGCCCAAGATCACATAAATAGTATGCTTCACAAGTAGGATATGAGCCCAGGTCCCCTAACTCTGGAGCCTGACCTTTTCTCAGAGCCCATACTATCTCCATTGTATCTTAAAAGATACAGAAATCATATCTCTAGTCCTTGCTGGAGAGGTTTTTGGAGCTGGAAATTCACCAGTGATCCCTCTTATCATCACAGAGCTAGTTCAGGTCAGCAGTGGAACTATGTAGGTTTTGGGGAGTATCCTTCAGGAAAAAACAGGAGACAGACAAGGCAAGAAATGAGATGTGGGGAGGGAAGCTATGGGAGATGCTGCCAGAGACCAAGGAGTGGTGACATGGTATGATGGGATCAATGATAGATCAGGAGGCAAAGGGGTCCCTTTGGCAAGTCCCTTCTCCTTTCCAAGTCTCGGTTTTCTCCTCTATAAAAATAAGGGGCTCTCCAAGATCTCTGGCTAGCTCTAAGCCTGTGATCCTTTAACTTCAGCTGGCACTGAGATTCACATGTTGTCAGCAGATACAAGGGTGAGAGAGGAGTCACCAGGCAGGACCAGCCAGGAAGGAGGCAGCAGAAGGTCTGGAGGAGAGGCTGGAAGGGTGGTCCAGGGACCTGACTATGGAGGGCTTTGAATGTCAGGCTAAGCATGTGGTACAATGGAAAGAGTCCTAGCTTTGGCATCAGGGACCCCAGATTCCGATCCAACCTCTCCTCTTCCCTGTGTGATCTAAGGTAAGTCATCTTACATCCTTGGGGGCCTGTTTCCCCATTTGTAAAATCAGAATGTTGGGCTTAATGGTTTCGCAGCTCTTGATTTGTGATCTTCAGAACACCATCATCCCTGCCCCCAGCAGCTCTGGGTCCTGTTAGCAGAGGAACTGTCTTTGGCAGTGACATCTAAAGGAAACACACTTAGCGGCTGGCGCCTTGGCAGGTCCTTGTGCCTCTGAATGGACAGTGGGAAGGCCGTCCTGCAGAGTGGATTTAGGAGGAAGATTAAAAGGAGTTATACATATACAGAGCTCAAGTGAGAAATGGGAAATGACTGAAGGCACCAGATACCCAGAGGATGAGACTCATGAGTGAGGGGAAGGCAAGGGAATAGCGCAAGGTCAGGGCAGATCCTATCCCATAACCCCAGAGTAAGAGCCCGTCCTCTGTGAAAAATCAGTGTATCAGCAACCAATCAGTCAACGTTCATGCACTGCCATAGCTGGAAGGGACCTCAGGCCATCGAATCCCATCCCCTCATTCTACTGATGACAGGACTGTAAGCTCCTTGCAGGCAGGGACTGGTTTTTGCCTCTTTCTGTATCCCTAGCCTTTAGCACAGGGCCTGACACATAAGAGGTGCTTAATAAATGTTTATTGAAGTGACTTAGAATCATAGGATAAAGATCTCCAACTGCAAGGACCCCCCTGAGGCTCTCTGAGTAACTCCCCCCCCTCTTCTCAGGGATCCACTTTACCAGCTGAGTGACTTTGGGCAAGTCACTGCATTTCCTTGGCCTCAGTTTCTTGATCTGTAAAATTAGACTTAATGACCTCTTAGGTCCCTTCCTTCGTTAGTGATCCTAAGTATAAGGCACTGTGTTGTATGCTGGGGATACACGAACAGAAATGACACAGTCCCCGGCCTTAAGAAACTGACATTCTACTGCAACAGGGTTAGTTAACATCTCTATATCACACATGGATATGTGTGTGTGTATATATGTATATGAGTCTCAAATGAGATACTGTCCCTAAAATGCTGTGTGACCTTGTGCAAGTCATGTAACTGCCCTTTGCGTCAGCATCAGTAAAGCAGGAATAGTAACAGCACCTACCTCTCAAGTTTGTTGTGAGGATAAAACAAGATCTTTGTAAAGTATTTTATGAATTATAAAATGCTATAAAAGTTCTATGTTCTTGCTTCTATTATTGTCGATACTATACAGAAACCTTTATGATTACTGCCCATTCCTGCCCCACCACCCACCTCTTCCTCATCCAGCTGCAGTTTGGTTGGTCTGTGCCCCCACACCCTCTCATGTGGACCCAGGGAGAGGGGGAGGGCTGGCAAGATGCCCTGGGGGTGGGGGAAACCCCTTGGGTCCAGCTGCGTCTTGAGGCGTAGTGGAAACAAGCCGGGACTGGAAGGCTGGAGATCTGGCTCCAGTCCCAGCTCTGGCCCCAATAACTGAGTGACTGGAAGAAGGATTGCCCTTTCTCCAGCCGACAGAATGGGAGGGGTGAGCTCTTTACTTCCCTCGCTGGAGGGGCTCACATAAAGCATTGGTTGTTTGCGGGGGGGGGGGGTGGTGGTGAGATCAGACGATCAGAGCTCTGGAGCTGGTAGGGACCTCACTGGCCATCTAGTCTGTCCTTCTCATTCTACAGATGAGGAAACTGAGGTCCAGAAAGATGAGATCCTAGCTCTAGAACTGGAAAAGACCTCACAGGCCTGCTAGTCTAAATCTTTCATTTTACAGATCAGGAAAGTGAGGTTCAAGGAAGTTAAGTGACTTATCCAAGGTCATATAGACAGTGGGTTTCAAAACTCAGTCCTTTGACTGCAGAGACAGGGCTCCCTGGCTGGGGGGGAGGGGGAGTGGGGTGGCAGGCAGCCTATGGAGCAAGACATAATGGGGAGCATCTTCCAGGCTCCCTTAACCTCTAGGTGGGAGCTGGGCATCTCAAAGCAAGAAGGGGTCTCAGCGACCATTTAATCCATGGGTCCTTCCCCTTTTTGGTCTCTTGGACCACTTTGTTGAAGCTTATGGACCTTTTCTAAGAGTCATGGCTTTAAATACATAAAATAAATGCACAGAAATTACAGCAGCAAACAATTCTATTGGAATGAATGAAATGAAATTAAGGTGTCATTCTCCCCCCATCCATTGCAAGAAATCTACCCATGGATGCCACGGTTATTTATGGGCTCCAGGAGAAGGACTCCTGATTATCCAGCTTCCACATTGGATAGATGGAGAAACTGAAGTCCAGAGAGGGATCACAAGCTCAAAGATTTCTAGCCAGAAAGGACCCTAGAGGCCTTTGAGTTTGGACCCATTCATTTGACAAATGACCAAACTGAGGCTCAGATTAAGTGACTTGGTCAAAGTCACTCAGGTAGTCAGCAGGAGAACAAGGATTCAAAGCCAGGCATTGACTTCCCCTCCGTTGGCCTTTCCCCAAACCCCCTGCTGGGAAGGGACTTAGCCAAAAAGAATGGGGGATGGGACTTGAAGCTGAGTCTCCTGGTTCCCAGACTCTTCATGAGGTCCAAGGGCACTTCATGGAGAGGAGACAAGGTATGGGCTCTTCTATGCCCTGTGTAGAGGTATAGGAAGGGAGGGTCTGGTCTGGGCAGGGTATGAGGAGGTGAGAACATGATAGACTCTATCATCCCTGCACACAATCTGCTCTCCTCCATCCCTACTCTTTCTCTGCCTGTCCCTCCAATAGCTGCCTCGAGCGCTTCTGAGAGTAGATCTCTGCACACGCTTATGTGACCCTGGGAAGGGCTGTGTGAATGCCCTTCTATACTTAGTACGGGAATCACATGCAACAAATATAAGTCAAGTGGGGATCCCACTAATAAACTGAATAATTTCATTAATATATGCATGCATCAGTATCTTCATCAGTACTCAGGGCCCAGGGAGAAATGGAAGCCTGAGGGAAAATGATTGTCACCCAAACCAAGCATTTCTTTCTTTTTTTTTTTTAAGCACTAAATGGAGCAGGCAGATGTTATTTTGGGAAGCTGGCTTTGCCGGAATGATTTGACCTATGGAGTGATGGACTGGAAACTGGAAGTATCTGAGTTCAAATCCTGCCTCAAACACTTCCTGGCTGTATTATTTCACCTTTCTGAGCCTCAGTTTCCTTATCTGAAAAAATGAGAGGGTTGGACTTGACAGTCTCTATGGCTTCTTCCTACTTTAAATCTGTGGACCATAATGATGTAAATACCTTTAAGGAAGTGGCCATCAGAAGTGTGACCCAGGTCAGAAGGCGGGAGGAGGATTACCTACCTCTCACTGCCACCTCTCCCCATCCTAAACTACAACATTAGGTGTTGGCACAAGGAAACAAACTAGAAAACCCTGCCCACAGGGAAGTCCATGCCATCCATGTCTGACAGACCTTTTGTTCTGGGAGCAGAGGGAGACTGAGGCGTGGGTTTGAATCTCGTCTCTGCCCATCACCTATCAAATCACTGCTGGACTCATTTGTAAAATGAAATCATGTATCTTGAAGGTCCAAACCCAGGGCCTTGGGTCTAGGCAGTTGCCACTGATTTCTGGCTCTGCAAGACCTAGCCAGGTCCACTGGGTTTGACTCAGATTTATTTGGCAAAATCTTGTCTTATTCTGTTCATGTGGGAGTCCTGTGTGCCTGTGTAATACGAGCTCCTGGAAAGCTGGCCCCTGTCATCTTCTACTTGCCACAGGGCTTTCCAACACATAAGAGATGCCCATGACTCTTGGCAGATTGGCGTTTCAGGGCCAACACCTAGACATGACTCAAGAAAACTGCTTGGACACTCAGAATCCACCCTCAGGATAAGAGTCTACTTTTAAAACTCAGCCAGCCGCCTCAGTCATTTTTTTTCTTCTTTTTGTAGCCTCAATGCTTAGCACAGTGCCCGGCTCATAGTTGATGCTTAATCCGTTTGTTGATTGAATAGTGAGGGTGGTTTTCCCGGCTGTTGGGTTAGTGTATGGCAAATGATGAAGATGTTATAGAATCCACCTCCTCCTCAACCTTGTACTTCCATTCTGCCCTTAGTCACAAGTGGGCAGTGAGTAACAGTGGAGGTGGCTCCCCCCCATGGCCACTCCTGGTGAAGGTTAGTACACTAACCTCTAGTCTGGGGGGGAGGAAGGCATTTATTGCAGGGACAAGGGAGAGATCTCAACTATTTTAAACCCACCCAAAGGACAGTCTAAGAAAGCTGGGGGAAAACCAAATGGTTTCATAGAAATATGAAGTGCTGAGGAATATGGCAGAAAGGGCCAGGGGTGGGAGGGAGCGGTTCTGGGCTAGGAGTTGGGAGAGGGAGAGCAGCTGGGGACAGCGCAAAGGGTTGCTTTTCGAAGCCCAGGACCAGAGTCTGAGTCCCAGCTCTGGGAGGACCTTATTGATTCAGTATCATTCCACTAATGTTCCTATCGATCTGGTATCAACCTATATAGGAGGAGGTATTGTGGTCCAGTGGAGTCAGGAGAGGGCTCTGATGGCAGGATCTGCATGAACTCTGGCAAATCACTTCCCCCTGCTTGCTACCATTTTTCTCATCTTTAAGATGAGGGGAGTAGACCAAATGGGCTCTGGTGTCCCTTCCAACTTTGGGTCTAGGGGTCTATACTTAGCCTCTCTCCCTCAGTAGAATGGAAACTCCCTAAGGGCAGGGGCTATTTATTTTTGCCTTTATGTCCTCAGTACCTAGCACACAGTAGGCACTTCATGAATCCTCATTACTGATTGGTGTCTCTTTAATAGAGCAAGGTCTATGTCCCCTCTGGGCTTCTTTACTAATCTTTAAGAAGGATGGGGGTGGGGTGGGTTCAGACCCTCGACAGTCTGATTCTAAAGGCTATCATCTCTGGCTTCTGGCCCAAGTCTATGGAAATTCAAAGCCTTAAATTATTCCTAAAACAGGATTGACTAAAACCCAGCTCTGAAGGGTACAGCTGGAAGTGGACATGGCAGGAGGTAGGTGGGAGAATTAGGGATGGAAAGGAAAGGTATGATGCAGAGGAGAGGCAGGTGGCAGATGAACACTTGAGAGAGAGGTGGCAGACATCATCCTAATGGGGGGGGTGTTCTCATCCTGGGTCCCCCACCCCCACCTGGACACAACCTGTGACTCACATGGTGACTGGCTGTGTGACCTAGCAGGGTTTTAAGCTGTGCAAGGGGGCCAAGCTGAGCTCCCTACCAGCTAGGGGTGTGTGTGTATGTGTATGTGTGTGTGTGTGTGTGTGTGTGTGTGTGTGTGTGTGTGTGTGTGTGTGTGTGTGTGCACACGAGCGCAAGTGTGAGAGACAGAGACAGAGACAGAGAGAGGATAGAAGAAAGAAACAGGGAGAGAGAGAGAGAGAGAGAAGAAAGAGGATAGAGGATAAGAGAGAGTGGGGAAGAGAGGGAGAAGGAGATCCCCCTACTAGCCTGAAAGCAGCTTTGGGCCTCTCTCCCCCTTCACTGAACTTACCTATTCACATCCACCCAGGCTGTGGATGACTAATCTACATGAAATGGCGTCCCTCTGCAGCTGGCCCAGCAGCAGCAAACCCAGGGAGGCGCCCCTTCCCCTTCCTCCCTGTTCACCTCTTGCTCCCTGTCTCCCCCTGCCCACAGTTCATCTGAGGAGCCCCAATCCACCGTGGTCTGCTTTTTCTGCTGTCCAGCCCAGAAAATCCAAGCTGAGACCAGACCATCCCCTCTCTACCCCCCCTCCATCACCATGGTAACCACTGACTGAGGTCTTTCCTCTGCAGGGCACAGGGAACCTTGAACTATCCACTGAAATATGCTGGGGAAGAAAGAGATGGAGAGGCATGCTGGATGGCAGGAAAAGGGTGGGAGAAGAGGGGTCTGTGGGTGTGGGATGTGACCCATGCTCTTGCCCCTCCCCCCTTTGCTGGGATCCAGGGAGGGGCAGTCTAGAAATGAAGAGCAAAGGGAAGTACTGAGAGGTCAGAGTGCAGCTGGAAATCCTGGGATGCCCCATGAGCTTCACTCTGGTAGAACCTTGGATAGATCACTTGTCACTCCTCTGCCTCAGTTTCCTTAACAAATCACAAGCTCCTTGAGGGCAACATTTGAATCTTTTTTTATTCTTCCATCCCCCACATCTAGCATAGTGTGCCCTACGCTCAGTAGGTGCTTAAATAATTGCTCCTTTGAAATCACACACACGCTCAAATCTGCTTAATGTCCCATTTGTCTTGTGTTTTATGTTTTCTCAAACATTTCCTTTGTCCTTTTTGCTCCTCAAAACAGCACTGTGGGGTAGGAAAGGCAGGGGCACTATAGATGAGGAAACTGAGGCCTGGAAGAGGAAAAATCTATACCCTAGGTTAGTGACAGAGACAGAACTAGGACTTGTCTTGGGATTCCTATCAATAAAATCCATAAGCATTTATTAAGTGACTACTGTATGCCTGACACCATATGAAATCCTGGGAAAACAAAGTCCCTCCCTTAAAGCAGCTTATATTCTGAGGGGAGACAATGTATATTTATAGACCTCTACAAAGAAAGATGCCAATGACTTCAGGTGGGAGGAGAAGGGCATTAGAACTTGGTATGGGGGAGCAATCAGGGAAGGCCTCCTATAGAGGCATTTGAGCTGAACCCTGAAGGAAACTCAGAATTCTAACTAGTAGAGGGAATGAGGGAATGCATTCCAGGCATGAGGCACAGCCTGGATAAAGGCATGGAGATGGAAGTGGAGTATCATGGATAAGGAACATTAAGAAGGCTAGTCCGATTGGATCATGGAGGGAGTGAAGGGCAGAAATATGTAATAAGACAGGAAAGGTTGGGGAAAGGGTTTCTATCCAATCTTATCCCATGTGCCTTTAAGGTAAGAGAATAAAAAGATGCTCATAAAGAAAAGAGCCTTGGGAAATGTTTCTTTCTCTCCTTTTTCTCTTCTCTTCTCTCTTTCTTTCTGTCTCTCACACACATTCACTCTCATTCTCTCTCTCTCTCTCTCTCTCTCTCTCTCTCTCTCTCTCTCTCTCTCTCTCTCTCTCCTTGTCTCTGTGTGTCTCTTTCTCTCTTTTTTCTTTGTTTTCACCTATAAACTTGTATTCTCATAGCTATTCTAACTAGGGCTCCAGGTTAAGAAAGAGTTCCCAAGAAAGCCCTATATTTCAGATCCTGCTTTTTTCTAAATTGGAGTTCAAATAGAGATTGATCTGGGTAAGGGCTGGTCTATAATCAGACCCTCTCTTCATTACTTTAGGACCCAGGACCAGTCTCTCACAACTGAGACCCAAACAATGTAGCAATAAGTACCAGCTCAACAGAACCAGCTCTCCCTGGAGATATGATCCCTTCTCCCATCCTCTTGCTACCCCACAGCTGATTTCCCTGCCTGGGCTGCCAGCCTATGCCATCCCCTGGTCTGGCCAGTGGGGACTGCTGCAGAGTGGGCTAACTCCTTCCTGACAGCTTTCCCTCCTGAGATCCTGGTTTCATTCTATTTCTACCTGGGGCGGGGGGGGGGAAGAAGCACCCTATGGTTCCTCTCACCAGAAGGGGCACCAGAAGGGATCAGTAGCCATTTCCCCTCCTCCTCTCACTGAATTCCTCCTCCTAGGTCTTGAGGCAGCTGGTTTCACCTCAGCCCCACAGATCAGTGATATCCTCCCTTCCCACTGCCCTCCCCAAAGGCAGCTCTCTTCTCTCCTAAGGGTTATGAAAACCCAGTACTTCCTCTCAAATCAGAAACCAGATTAGTGGGAGCTCAGAACAACTGCCCAACTTCTGTTCCACCCCCCACTGGCAGGTGGTACCCAGGGTTCATGGTACTTTTACCAGCAAAGGCCGCGAGGTTTCTAGAAGAGACCCTAATCTTGGGGGCTGTCCAGCATTCCTGAGCAACAAAACAGTCTCCCAATCCTAGGACTGAGACCAGCATGGTCAGCTCCATTCTACGATGAATGGGCTTTCTGCATTTTTTCCCACTGCCTTCCAAAAAGCTCGGGAGGCATCCCTATACGTTGTCAGTGTACCAAGCTCTCCGGTCCAGGTCTATCTAGCCTGGCTATTATTCCTCCCCTTCTGTCCACACCTCCTGTGGCCACAAAGGCCACACACACTCTAGGCACTGCCCTCCTTCCGAGGGACCCGGAATGCTGTACAATGAGATGGTGGCACTATAGATTCTGTAAGGTCACAGTCTCTCCAATTTGAAAGGGACCTTAGAGGGCAGCCAGCCCAACCCATCTCTGAGCTGGGATTCCCTCCAACACCCCCACAGGTGCTCAAGAAGCTTCCGCTAGGGGAGATCCCGTCAGGAATGGAGAATTCCCTTCCCACCTACGCAAAGCAGATCCTTTCCAGCTCGGCCTTTTCGATTTCTGGATCTGGGTTTCAAGGGCTCTGGAAAGTAGGGAGCAGAGGGCAGGTAGAGGGCCCTCGAACCCCTCCTGACCTCACATCACAGTGACGATCCAGTGCCCCAAAGATGTGGCCTGGGGGGGGAATCGGGGCAGGGTGACTTGGGCAGGGATCTGAATACTCCCCCCAACACCCTGAGCAATGAAAGTTGTGACCGTCCCCCGGGGGCCCCCACTCACATGTCCTTGGCCGGCAGGTTTTTGCCTTCTACGATGCGGATGGAGAGCGAGCTCCGCTTGGCCATCCCTGCTCTTTCAGGACTGGCCCCAAGCAGCGGCGGTGGTGGGGGGAAGCTTTAATCTCAGTCTGGCCCGGCTGTCCTGGCGTTATAACCGGCCCGGGAGCCCTGCGGGTGTGCAGGCACAAAAGGCTGGGCGGCCCGGACACCTGGGTCCTGCGCAGGGGCTGGCGCCGAGAAAGGGAGCCGGGGAGAGCGTGGGGGTGGGGAGAGGAGAAGCGGGGCGGGGCGGATCCTGGGAGCCCCCATTCCCTCCCCCCATCACCGCCCCCCACGTGCTGCGCCCTTCTCCACTGGTCCAGCCAACCGGGCCGCAGAGATCGCGGAGGGGCGTGTCTGGAGCCCTAGGCCTGGCCCCCCATTGGCCACAACCCCCCCCTCCCGTTTTCCCCCTCCCTAGACCCGACCCGTCAGGCTGGAGCCCCTGCTGGTGCTGGAGAAGTGGAGCCCGCAGGACGGCCCAAGGTCCCGCCTGAGCAGGTTGATGGCCGAAGTGCACACCGATCGGTCTGGGGCCTGTCTGGGACCAGACACACCCTCACACGCTCATTGCCACACATACAGAGATGTATGTGCCTATGGATGTGTGTATGGAGCTGTGTACATGTATGCCTGAATGTCCGTGTATCTGCGTGTCTCGCTGTATGTGTCCATACATGAAGGCAGGCACCAACCATGCTCCTTCCCCCCTTCCTCTCTTTTTTTTTTCTTCTTCAGAGCTTTGCATATAGTAGGCACCTGAAAAATGATTGTTGAATGGATGGATGGACGTAAGGATGGATGAATAAATTAACGTCTTTCATTGCAAATGCATGGTGGGGTCTTACATGCATGTGCGTGCATATGTATATCAGTGTGTGTCTTATGTGTTCAGGTATATAAAGGTGTGAGGATGTACATAAATTTGTGAGTATATGTGGAGCTGCCCACCTACCTATGTATGTGCGAGACTGAATATGTGCTAGGGACTGTGTTCCTGGGATTAAAGGTGTATCAGTGCATTTTCCTGAGGCCACATGTACCCATAATGAAGTTATCAAGGATGCTTCTGTAATATTCAGACCTCTGCTGAATGCCCACCCTGAGGGCCTGCTGGACCCTGGGCCATTGGGCCATTGGAATCCAGAATCCATAATCTCCAAAGACCCTTTTATTTCTCAGATTCCATGACGCTAAAATTCTTAGAAATATCCAATTCTAGGGTTCTCCTTTACGATGAAAAATATGGGTGATTACAAGGCAGAGTACAAGGGGGTGCAATTGTGAGAGTCAGATAAAGCCCTGGGCTGAGTTCTAATCCTGTCTCAGATAACTGCTTACTCTGCGATATTGGACAAGTCGCCTCAGATTGTTTCCCCATCTGAGGAAGTGGGATAATAAAGCGCCTATCTCACAGCATTATTGTGAGGATTACATGAGATAATGCATGGAAAGAATAAATGTCACATTCATGTTCATTATTCTCACTGCTATTGCTGTTCCTGTTAATACCATGCGCTGGGCAGGCACTAGGGATACAAAAACTGGCAAAATCGTGGTCCTTGCCCTCAAGGAGTGCACATTCTAATGGACACAACGGCAAGATAGCTATGTAAACATAAGATGTAATTGGAAGGAGAAGCATTAAGGTGGCGCCATACTGGTTAGAGTGTCAGGCCTAGAGTCAGGAAGACCCACTTTCCTGAGTTCAAATCCAACCTCAGACACTCACTAGCTGTGGGACCCTGGGCAAGTCACTTCACCCTTCTTGCCTCAGTTTCCTCATCTGTAAAATGAGCTGGAGAAGGAAGTGACAAACCAGTATCTTTACCAAGAAAACTCCAAATGGGGTCATGAAGAGTTGGACATGACTGAACAGTTGAACAAATGGAAAGAAATCTCTGAGGGGATCCACGTGGGGAGGAGAAAGAGGGGATTGAGGCAGAAGTGAGGAGAGGGAACAGTCCAGGCAAGGGAGATAGAGAAAATGCCCAGAGTCAAGAAATGGATGGTAGGAAGACATGCAATAGGCCAGTGTGGCTAGATTACAGAGTCCATAGAGAGGAGCCAAGTGTAAGAGGATTGGAAAGTTAGGAAGGAGCCAGATGGTAAAGGACTTTAACTGCCAAACGGGATTTTCTGTTCGATTGTAATAGGAAATTATTGAGCTGGGGGGATGATGTGGTCAGACTGGCTTTGGGAAAATCACTTTGGCAGCTGAGTGGAGGATGGATTGGAGGCAGGGAGACCAAAGAGGAATCTAATTCTAGGGGGTGGCTTAAGAATACCAAAAAGGAAGGAAGAAATGACAAGATTTAGCAACAGATTTGATATGAGGGGTGAGTGTGAGTAGAGGGGTGGTGAAGTATTATATCAAGCTTGTGAACACAGGTGACTGGGAGGATGGTGATGCCCTCAAGCACAATGGGAAAAGTACTGGCCCTGGGAGTTAGGAGTTAGGAGGACCTGAGTCCAAATCCAGCCTCAGACACTTGACATGCTTACTGTGTGACTGTGGACAAGTCACCTAACCCCAATTGCCTTGCCTTCCCCCCTCCAAAAAAGAATAATGGGAAAGTTGGAAAGAGGAGAGGGTTTGGGGTAAAGAAAATTAGTTTTGTTTTGACCATGTTGGGAATGATGTGCCTATGGGCCTTCCAATTCGAGATGTCAAAAGGCAGGTGGTGATTTGAGATTAGAATCCAGACTGGTTTTATATATATATATATATATATATATATATATATATATATATATATATATATATATATATATATGTATGTGTATATAGATAGATAGATAGATAGATAGATAACATATATTACGTATATATATCCAGGAGTCATCTCCATAGAAATGATTGGACCCATGGGAGCTGATGCAATCCCCAAGCAAGATGGTATAGAGCAAGGAAAAGAGTGGGTCCAGGGCAGAGCCCTGGGGGACACCCATAGTTAGTGGGCAGGAGACTGAGAAGGAGTCAGATGGGCAAGAGGAGAACAGTGTCCCCCAAGCCTAGAGAGAAGTGAGTAACTGGGAGAAGATAGTGATCAAGCATTCTGAAGAGGTGACCCCTTGGAGTGAAGAGAGAGCTGGTCCCAGAGCCAGGAAGTCCTGGGTTTGAGGCCCATCTGAGACCCACACTGGCTGTGGGATCCTGACCAAGTCACTCGAGCTCTCTTAAAGAGTTTAGACAGGTCTCTAAGACTTTCCCACGTGCTTGCCTTTGTTATTAGAGAGAGCCTCCCAGCCTGGAGGTTCCCTCTATCAATGAAATCCCAGGTCCAGTCACCCTTCTCTTATTATTTTGCTAAATCAGCTCTATAATTAATAGGAACAAGTGAGGTAACAAGTGAGATTTGCTTTTCAAACTTTAAAATAAAATATCAAAGTTAGCTATTATTATTCAATTTATCAAATTTGAATTTATTATTATTAGTCACAGGCAAGGGACAGTCAGAGGGAGCATGTGAATCCACACCTCCCAGGCTGGCCCCTTTATCTATTCAGTGGAGCCGCTTCTCATTCTATTTATTACTCAAATATCCAAATAAATCTGTGATCTTACAGGTGGAGATATTCCTTCCAATAATGCTGATTACAATCCATCCAATAATGCCAATTGCAACCCATCCATGCCGGTCTTTCCCAAGGGGCTCTTGCCCATGTCTTCTCTTTGCCACAGGGGATGGACTAGGGGCTGTTCTCAATTTCTCTTGCTTTCTGGAAAACACTGGGAAACATATGACCTGTCCACCAGTGATTCCTCACCTTTGCTGGGTGACCAAAATGATGCTAGGGAATGGGTGACCTAGAATCTCCTCCCTTCTCTCCCACCCCACCTGCTGTCCTCCCTCCCAGTGTCACTTTTTCAGCCATCCATCCAACTCAATGAAGGGAAAGGCAACAAGAGTCAGAAGACAAGAAAGAATGAAAGAAATGCTGGGACTGGGGAGACAGAGATCGTATGTTCAGAGCCAGGACAACTTTACTTAAGTGCTCAGAAACACACCCATTTGTTCCCCTCACCTGAATAAACATCCAGGGAGAGAGAGAGAGAGAGAGAGAGAGAGAGAGAGAGAGAGAGAGAGAGAGAGAGAGAGAGAGAGCGCTCTCCTGGCCTGGTCTTGGAGTACACCTGAGGTCTGATCCTAAGGGCCAATTTTGGAGTTGAGAAGAGGGAGATGCTGGTGGAGATGGAAGTGAGCCATGGGGTTGATATTCCTCAAACTCAAATTTGCCAGAGATTGTTCCCTCCCTCACCCTGAAATTATCAGTGGCTCCCGATTGCCTCTGGAACGAAATACAAATCCCTCAGCTTGGCATTGAAAACCCTCTGTAATCTGACTGCCACTTACCTTTCTAATTTTATTTCACATCACTCCCCATCACACACTCTCAGTTCTAGTCCTTATAGCTTACTGGTTGTTTCCTGTGCAAAACCTTTCCTCTCCCACCTCTGTGACTGCACTGGTGGTCCCCCTGTTCACAATGCACTTCTTTCTCAACTCTGCCTCTTAGGAACATCCAGTTCCCTTTAAAGCACAGCTCAGGTACTCATGAGGCTTTTCCTGATTACTTCCCCACCATAACCCCTAATTATAGATATTTTCTCTTAATTGAAATTTAATTGTATTAGTTTATTTATACATTGTGTTTATTAACATCCATAGCGATTCTGTTAGCAGTGTGTGTCTATGCATTTGAGTCACTGCAATGTAAGCCCCTTAAGGGGGCTCTCTCTAATTCCACTTATCAATTAATGTCCAAATCTCATAGATTCCACCTCCATAACATTTCCCAGATCTGTCTGCTTCTGTCTACCCACGCAGTCACTGCCCTGGTTCAGGCCCTCGTCATGTCTTCTCGTGCACGATTGCAATAGCCTCCCATCTGGCCTTCCTGCCTCCCTCTCTCCTGTCTCCAATCCTTCCTCCACAAAGATGCCAAAGGGATTTTCCTAAAGTGTGTCTGATCAAGCTCTTATCCTGCTCATGATGTTCTAGTGACTCTGGAGTTAAGTACAAACCACCCCATTTGGTTTCCAGAAACCCTCAGGACCCAGCTGCCACTTGCATTTCCAGCCTTATTCTACATTTGTCCCCTGGGTGCAGCCTCTGGTTTAGCCAGACAGAGCTCCCTGCTGTCCTTTATGCATCAAATCCCACCTTCCATCTCCCTTTGTCCCCCTCCTTTCTCACTTCCACCTCTGAGAATCCCTAGCATCCTTCAAATCATTCAGAGCCAAAGAATCCAAGTTCAAATCCTGCCTCTGCCTTTTACTGCATGTCCTTGGATAGCTTGCTTTACTTGGCCTTAATTTCCTCATCTGTGAAATGAGAAGATCATTTCAGAGCTGAAAATCTATGATTCTATGAGCACAGTTAGCTCAAGCCCCATTTCCTCTGCCTTCCTGATTTCCCCAAAGTTCTAGAGTCTCCTTCCCTCAAATTATCTTATGTAGGGCATCTAGATGGGGTGATGGTCAGAAGGCTGGGCCTGGAGTTAAGAAAACTTGAGTTCAAATCTGGCCTCAGACACTTATTAGCTGTGTGACCCTGGGCAAGTCATTTGATGTCTGTGCCTCAGTTTTCTCATCTGTAAATGGGGATAATAATAGCACCCACCTTCCAGGATTGCTGTGAGGATGAAATGGGATAGTAATTGTAAAGTGCTTTGCATAGTCAGTGCCTGGCCATAATAAGTGCCCCACAATGTTGTTGTTCAGCCATGCCTGACTCTTCCTGACCCCGTGGACCACCCTGTCCATGGGATGGCTTGCCATTTCCTTCCCCAGCAGATCAAGGCAAACAGGTTAAGTGACTTGCCCAGGGTCACACAAGTAGGAAGTGTCTGAGGCTGGATTTGAACTCAGGTCTTCTTGACTCCATGCCCAGTGTTCTCCCCACCGAACCACCTGGCTGCCTCCTATATAAAAGTGAGCTATTATTATAATACCTTTGAGACACTGGGCATATCACTTAACTTCTTTGGGGCTCATTTTCATCAGCCAAAAGAAATGACTGGACTAGATTGGACTGTGGGGTCCCTCCAGCTCTAGAGCTTAAGTCACTTTCCCTTTCTGGGCCTCAGTTTCCTATTCTGTGAAGTGGGAAGGGCTAGATCAGATGACCTCCTAGCTCCCTCTACTTAATACCTTTACCTTATTTAAAATTTTTCTTTTTACAGTTGAGGAAATTATAGCATTAGTGTGAATGCAGCTAAAGAGACTTGCCCTGGGTTTCCCAAGCAGTGAAGAGTGGAACAGGATTTGAATCCAGATCCCTCAGGCTCAAAGCCCAAGGCAATTCTAGCTTCACAATCCGGAAGCTTTCAGTTATTCATGGAACACGTAGTTGCTCAGTGCTCCCTGAGGGCCCTGCCTATGAGGCCTTTTGCAGGGCTGGAGCAGAAATGTGGAGAGGAATGAATTGGGCTCTGGGCTTCCCTGGGGGTCCTAATCAGTAACCAAGATGAGGCGAACACAGTGGTGATCTAAAATAGAAGGGGAGAATGGGCATGAGAGGCCAGTGACCCTCCTTTGGATGGGGACAGGGACCCAAGGAGGGAGAGGATACATCTGGTTCTAGGGCTCTGGCATGGCAGCTTCATGGCATGACTTCACTCTGCTGAATGTTAACGATTGAGTCGATTTTGATGGAGGGAGAGGGGGAAGGGCTTCCAGGCCACAGGAACCAAGGTCAGCAAGGGCATGGATGCAGGAAGGTGGGGGTGTGACTTGGGGCCAGGGTTGGCTGAAGCAGAGCATCTGCCTGGGGGGAGCCATATGAAGTGTGTCTGGAAAGGTAAGAGAATAGTGACTGGGCTCTGGGAGGCTGCCCAACTGGACCTTAAACCCCATTCAGGAATACCCTGCCAGGCGGTCGTTCAGTTTGAATGTTCTCAGTGGTAGAGAGCTCACTACCTAAAGAAGCTACCCACTCTATCTCCCTAGATGAGGGGCTCAACCTTTCTTGGTATACTGGACCCCTTGGGCAGTCTAGGGAAGCCTATGGGCCCCTTCTCAGAGCCCCAAGGCAGCCAAATGGTACAGAGGAAAGTACATTGGGCCCAGAGTCAGGAAGAACTGAGTCCAAACCCAGCCTCAGACTAGCTGTATGACCTTGGGCAAGTCACTTCACCCTGCTTGCCTTAGTTTCCTCATCTGTAAAATGAGCTGGAGAAGGAAATGGCAAACTGCTCCAGAGTGTCAAACATGACTGAATAATAAGCCAGGCCAAGTATACGACCAGAGCAAGTCAAATGGGGAACAAAGGGAGAGGCAATGGGGGAGCTCAGTGGGCTTCACTGTAGATTTGGGAGGAGTGAGTGAGTTTGTGTGTGTGTGTGTGTGTGTGTGTGTGTGTGTGTGAGAGAGAGAGAGAGAGAGAGAGAGAGAGAGAGAGAGAGAGAGAGAGAGAGAGAGAGAGAGAAAAGTTGGGACTCTTTCTCTGACTGTTCATTCTCCTGCTAAGAAGCTGCGCAGCATTTCTGGGAGTCAGTGAGGAAGGAAGGAGGAAGGCATTCACAATCATTCTGCTTCTTTCTTTCCCTCCACTCTGACCCCTTCAGTATCTCTCTAGGGCAGAGTTCCTTAATCTAGGGATAGATTTCAGGGAGTCCATTAACTTGGATGGGAAAGAAAACCACATCTTTATTTTCACTAACCTCTAAGTAAAATTTAGCATTGCCTTCAATATTTCAAAGCATTCTTCTGAAAAGGGATCCCTAGGCTTCCCCAGACTTACTGCCAAAGGGACATCTATCTCCCCAAAATGGTAAAAACTCTACCCAAAGGTCCTTTTTCACCACTTCAGCTCCTCTTCTCAGGCTTCCACAAATGAATGACTCTTTACTGAGTTTCTCCAGCACAGAGTAGGAACTAGGATGTAGCCTAGAAAGGGGGAATTACTCTGGGAAGGAAAGAAAACCAAAAGTCTAGATAGAAAGCTATAAATACAGGTGAAGAGAGGAACTCCAGCTAGAAAATCTGAAGCATAGTCAGCATCTTGGGAACTCCTGGTCGGGACAGGGAAACATGAAATAACTGGAGAAATGAATCAGTTCTAAGCTTTGTGGGAGAAACTCTGCGGATTATGGGTCCAAGAAGAGGGGAGATCAATGTGGGATGAGGTGTCCTCTTGGAGGAAGATAGGACTTCTGGAAAACATTTTGAGATGAGTTCTAAAAATGCTTTGAGATTCATTCTGCAGAGGTACTTGAAAATCAGCTCTGGAAGCTGCTTTGTGATAATTTCTGTGCCAGCCCTTGAGCTCCCAGGGAGAGCTGTGTTGGACTCAGTTGAGGTAACCCATTTACAAGTTGCTGAGGCAGAGATGGGTTTCCTCATTTCAATGGGTTCTATGTAAGAAGCAGGGAGCTAGGAAGAGCAGAAGTGGATGGGAGAGGAGGGGCCCTGGCCTCCTGGAGGTAGGGCAGTGGGAGGGCCAGTAAGGCACAGAGGGACCTCTGCCTAAAGATGAATGGTTAACGTCTGGGGCCCAGTCTAACCCTGCTAGCTTGAAAGTTTACAAGCTTGTAAACTTTGGTCTCCTGCTAGCGTCCAGCTCTCTTGGCAGGACATAATCCCTGCTGACACTAACCAGAACCCTTTGGGAGTTAGAGGACCCAACTGGTCCTTGGGGATATCCTCTTATGGTTCTCAGGAAAGCAGTGGGCATCACCAAAGCCAGCCTCTGGCCCAACCGTTCCTAGACCTGGCTAGAGACCGTGGCATTCCCTCTGGATCTCTGGGAGAATGAACATTGGAACCCTGAGGGGAAGGTGTTGAGCTGAAATCTGGTGCTCCTTCTCACCATTGCCCAGTCTCTTCCCAGGCTTGGAAGATGACAGCTCCCAGGATCCCTAGCTAGTCTCTAGCCCCACCCCCACCCCCAGAAGACTCAGCCAAAAGCCCTGACACAAAGGACAAAAGCAACGCAGACTCTACCTTCAAAGAGCCTACATTCTAACTGAGGGAGACACATATACAGCACATGCAAGGTAACCTTGTCAGAGACATGCTAGCTACTGTGGGACCAGCAAAGGCCTCCTACAGAAGGGAGCCCTTGAGCAGAGTGACAACCAGAGGTCTTAGGAAGCAAATGGGAGGAAGAAACGCCTTCTAGGCCTGGGAACACAGGGGCTGGGGCCAGGGCTTCCAAACGCTTGAATGAATCTTCCCAATAACTGGCAGGACCATTCCTCATGCTTTCTGCTTCCTCCCAAGCATCTACTCCTGAAGGGCCTGATGGGACATTACTCAGCATCCTTGACATTTTTATCTGGAACTTTTTACCAGGATGGTGAGAGCTCCGCAGAACCTGCCAGATGCAGGCTGTTGAAGGAACTAAAGACATTCAGCATGGTAAAGAAACCACAGTGGTCCCCAGAGTTGTCTGGGGTTGGGAGAGCTGTCTGCTCTTCCAGGGGCTCCAGGGTCATCTGCCCAGGGAGTCCTTAGATTTGGGCAGCTTGGCCCCAGAGGAGAGAATGGGGAAAAGGGAACAAAAGCTGCAAAGACACCAGTTTGGACTCAATGTAAGGAAAAGCTTCCTAACAACTACAGCATCCAAAAGTCAAGCTGGTTGTAGTAGGCTTCCCCTCTCTGCTGGCAGGTCTTCCAGCAAAAGCCGGATCACCAGTTGTTGGTTATTGTTGAGGGGATTCTTCTTTAGGGGTAGATCAGACTAGATCACCTCTGAGGTTCCTTCCAACTCTAGGGGTCTGTGATTCTCTCTCTCTTTCTCTCTCTCTCTCTCTCTCTCTCTCTCTCTCTCTTTCTCTCTCCTCTCTCCCTCCTCTCTCTCTTTCTGTCTCTCTCCCCCCCCCGTCTCTCTCCATCTCTCTCTTCCTTCCCTCCCTTCCTCCCTTTTTCTCTCTCTCTCTGTCTCTCTCCTCCCCACCCCACTCCACTCATATCCAATTGGCCGCTAATTCCTGCAGATTCTTCCTCCAAAATGGCTCTTGCATTTATTCTCTTCCTTTCACTCTCAATGTCACCACTCTATCACCTCTCACTTGGACAATTTCATCATCTCCTAATTTGTCTCTGTGACTTTAGTCTTTCCTTTCTCCAATCCATCCTGTATACTCCCACCAATCTTCCTGATTAATAGATCTGTTTATAACACTCTCTTGCTCAAAAGTCTACATTAACTCATTTTCTCTTAGATCAAATACCTTTCTTTATCCTGACATTCAAAACTCTTTACAGTCTAGTTCCAGCTTACCTCTCCATCCTTCTTTCACATAATTCTCCTTCACACATGGACCTTGCATTTCCTTCTCTCACTTGTGGGAACTAGCATTAGCATATCATCAAGCCTGAAACAGACTCCTTTCATATCTCTCCTTCCTGTTGAAATCCTTTTCCCTCAATACTCAACTTAACCCCTCCAAAAAAGGAAAGAAATTTACGAATGTTCTCCTCCAAGAAAGACCCAATTTAAGACATCACTTTCTCCACAAAGCCTCGCCCCTTCTCCTAAACTAGAAATAATCCCTTCTCACTCCCCAATCTTTCATAATAACAGTAATTCACACATGTTATGTTCATGTAATATATAAAATCGTATATGATAAATTAAATATAATCTACATATAATCTGTATCTATATGCAATATATGCATGTATATACATGTTTATGTATATATATGTGTGTGTATTTATATATATGTATATATATACATATATATATATATTAAGGTTTACAAAATCCTTCTGTGTTAATAGCTTTGTATCATAGGTAATACAAGTATTGTTATCCATTTACAGGTGAAGAAATTGAGTCACAGAATAGTGAAAATGATATGCCCAAGATCACATAGTAAATGTCAGAACCTGGGTCTTGTGATTCCATGCCAGGTTCTTTTTCCACTCTACTATAATGCCATTTATCCCTTTTTGACTTCTCATCCTCATTTGTCATATTCCGAATTGTATCATAGTTATTTGTGTAATATAGATTGCAGGACCTTCCTCACTCCGGGCGGTTAGTTAGCAACCCCAGGTCCTGAGTATTTTGTGGGTCAGAATCCTCTTCAAGGTACAGTTCATGAGCCATTCAATAATTTATCTTATTTCCAGTTTACCTTTTATTTATATTATTATATATAATATATATCACATATAATATATATTATATTGTGCTGTATTACATTACATTACATTACATTATATTACATTTCATTATATTATGTTACAATGCATCACATTGCATCACAATGTATCACATTGTGTTACAATATATTGCATTGTACCCCTAAAGTATCACATTGTATTATACTGTGTCACATTGTAGCACAGTGCATCACAGCATTGCCGAGTGTGTGTTGTGTTATAATATATCACACTGTATTAGAAGGTATCATGGTTTATCTCAATGTGCCATATTGTATCACAATGGATCACATTGTGTTACAATGTATCATGTCATGCCACACTGCATTGCAATGTGTTGATGCACCACAAGGTATAACATTGTGTTACAATGTTCTGCATTGCATTACATTGTATCACATTGTGTTGCATTGTATCACCTTATGTTATATTGTATTGTATTGTATTATATTATATTATATTATATATCATATCATATCAATCCTTTTCCAACAAGCCAGATGATGACAACGTGCTCATAATAAGGGTTACATAATTAAATAGCACGACATAACCATAGAGCATTCACCTACATAAATCTTAATCTTATTCTCCCTGCCTCATAGGAAAAGTAGGCCTCTATGGAATTATATATAGAACATTCTTTCACTGAACTCGTAGGCATCTACATGTGAGTGGGTATATGCATAGGGTCTCACACAAAGAGAGGCAACTTATATCTCTGATACCACAAAACAGTGAGTCTTGTGCTCATCTCTTCTGGAACTGCTCTCTGATGGACATTGCTCTCTGCTCTAACTTCTTGTCAATTCTGTTTCCAGGCTCACCTACTACCCTGTACCATATCCACTAGAGATGCTGTGGTTGCAGCTCTTTCATCAGCTCTTTTAGCTACTTCCACCATTCACTGGAGGTGCTGTGGTTAATAAGCCTCTCTCCTGCAGAGGAAAGGTTACACTTTTTCAGTTTCTTCCTTCAATCTACTCTTTCAGCCTCCTTCTGTGCCTCAGCTATATCATCTTCAGATAAGGTGCTGTCTTCAGAAAAACCTGGTTTAGTCCTCCATCAGCTGGTGGTTCTACGATTGGTAATTTCCTTTCAATGGAAAAGACCATAGCTCTGCTCAGTTACAAGCAAATCACAAGTCTTCTTAATCTTCACTCAGGATATTTTTCTTCCTTGCTGTACCCCTTCCCTCTTTTCACCTGTTTCTGTAACTGCAATCAAATAACTACTGTTATTAACATACCTGTAAAGAGAGTACTGATGGACTGCTCTGTTTTTCCACTTGACATCTTTATGATTTACCAGTCCATAAATTTGCTTCCCTGGCCATCCCCTCCACACCCCATATATGTTGTATTTCTTATCAAAATGCAAGATACTTGAGGAAAGGGACTATTTTTACTTTTATGATTGGATTCTCAGCTCTTAGTACAGTGCTTGGAACAAATGCTTTTTCATTCATTCCTTCAAAGTACTTAATAAATTATTTCATTCATTCATTCAAAGTACTTAATAAATTATTTTCATTCATTCAACTCTCTCAGTCAGGATTCTTAGCTAATTGCTCTGCCTGCTACTAAATGCATGGCAGAATATGAGAAAAATCCTGTCCCCCCTGGGGCTCTCAGTTTAACTGTCACCTAACTTATGGTCTGAAACCCATTTTTGTTCTTTGGTGTTTATCACACCGGGTGGCTGGTGTAAATCTACCCAGGGATTTACTTCCTCAAACAGAAAAGGGATTTGAAAGATGCTGGTAAAGAGACTATTTTAACCTCATCCTGTTTTATACATAACAGTGACTGCTGTTTTCTGAGAGAATTCTGAGACACAATAATCTTAGTCCTTTTAGCAGCACATCACAACCAGGTCTCTAATTGACCTTCCCAATTATAAATTCCCTGAGGGCAGGAACTATATTGTTAGTTACATATAGATGTTTGGTGGATGAAGAGAGAAGGAACCTTCTCGTCACTTTTAGTGACATACTTAGTAACTTTCTGCAAAGGCTAACAGACCTCAGCCCTGCATCTGAGGCTTCATTGACTCTTTATCAGTTTCTGAAACACTAGTTCCTCTGGGAGTCAGTACAGAGGATCTTCCTTCAGTGCCCTGCCCCTTTACTTTTCAACCTCTACCTAGATTTTTTCTGGTCTTTGAACCTCAATTTAAGAGTCTTGGAGCATTTTGGTCCCTGAACCCAATTGGTTGCTTGTGTTCAGGAATGTATCACACCTGAGCCTTAATCACCTTAATCACTTCTCACCATAGTGTCCATGCTTTCTGGTCTAATACTCATTTCTCTCTTTTTCCTTAGGATGGATTATAGGATTATGTAATGGAAAGGACCTTCGAGGTCATTTTACCCAACCTTCTTATTTTAGAGATGAAAAGTCTAAAGAACAGAAACGAAATGACTTGCCCATATCAAGGTGGGATTTGAACTCAGGTCCTCTGACTTCAAAGTCATTTTTAAAATTCCCTTATACTTCACAGTAGCAGGACCTTGCCTCCACAGGCACCTTTACAAACTCCAGACCACTAGACTTCTAAAGTTTGTTAACAAAGAAAAAAGAGAATACACAAATTCAGAAGTGGTGTGAAGTATTTCCTTCTCTGGTGCCTCAAGATAGCATTCAGGTACCCCAGGTTCTCTAGGGCTAAGACAAGCTGTCCAATGGCTCATCATTTTGGAAATCTGCCTCTGGATAAACTTAATGGTTGTGTGACCCTGGATAGGTCCCTTCTCAATGTTTGAAGTGGTGTGAAATTCAAATAGAGAGCCACACATAAGGATCTCTGCTCCTGAATTTTGACTCAGAAAACCACACTTTAGCATTAGCTGTCTTCTATTGTAGTCTTATTTTGTTAACTGATTTCCCAGTTACACTTTAACAGGGTCAGGACCACACTGGGAAGTATTGTGGCAGCCACGTGCTTGTCACTTCTGCTCTCCAAGGCTCTAAGTTGTAGTGAAAGTGCCGACCTACATTGGTAGAAGAATTCAGGAAGCTAAAGGTGTATCTCCATCAGATCCTCCAGGTTCTATTTATTAAGTAAGTCGTGTCTTTTTCCAGAGGACCAGTCTGCCTCAGTACAGAGAGGTTCATCACCAGTAGACTGGCTACTTGGGGATGAATCCTGTAGCCACAGAGGCCCCCAAAGCAAATAAAATGGCAAAAGGCATTAACTTCTACATGGTCCTTTCCCTCTTACGTATGATGGGGTTAGAGAAATGGCAAAGGGGGCAGACAGAGGAAAGAATTATATAAAGTGTAAGCCATCTATGAACATCGATGGCCATTGGTGCACTAAATGTGAGACCTTTGTCCAGTGGCCAACAATTGGATGTAATATCGAAGGAAATAGAATCAAGTCAGTCTGGACGCTCTGACTCTAAATGAAGAAAACAAGGAAGTTGCAGCTCAGTGGGAACAGGGCTTACTTGTTCTCCTTGGAAAGGCAAAGAAAGAAGACGCCGGGCCTGGCTTTATCATGCATCTAAAAGCAAAAAGAGATATCATTTCATAGGATATTTGGTCAACTCATATTCTAGTGTTCAGCGTAATAATAATAACATATAATAAATATGGGGTAACTGGGTGGCACAGTGAATAATGTTGGGTCTAGAGTCAAGAAGACCTGAGTTAGACAATCTTAGTGAAATGGATGAATATTTACAAAAATATAAGTTGCCTAGATTAATTGAAGAGGAAGTAAATTACTTTAATAACCCTATCTCAGAAAAATAAATTGAACAAGCCATCAGCGAGCTCCCTGGGAAAAAATGTCCAGGGCCAGATGGATTTACTAGTGAATTCTATCAAACATTTAAAGATCAATTGATCCCAATACTCTACAAACTATTTGGGGAAATTGGTGAAGAAGGAGTCCTACCAAATTCTTTTTATGACACAAATATGGCACTGATACCTAAATTAGGAAGAGACAAAACAGAGAAAGAAAATTATAGACTTATCTCCCTCATGAATATAGATACAAAAATTTAAAATAAAAGAAAATATTAGCAAGAAGGCCTGAGTTCAAATGTGACCTCAGACACTTAATAGCTGTATGACTCTGGGCAAATTACTTAACTCTGTGTGTTTCCTCATATATAAAATGAGCCAGAGAAGGAAATGGCAAACCGTTCCAGCATCTTTGCCAAGAAAGCCCTAAATGGGGCCATGAAGAGCTGGACACAACGGAAA
Organism: Pseudochirops cupreus; assembly: GCA_028627135.1. Lineage (NCBI taxonomy): Eukaryota > Metazoa > Chordata > Mammalia > Diprotodontia > Pseudocheiridae > Pseudochirops > Pseudochirops cupreus. The sequence continues at coordinate 380,252,765 of CM053584.1, forward strand.
TGAATGAACAACAACGAACAATGTATTATAAAAACACAATATGATAATAAAATATAATTTTAAAAATTTGTGTTTACAAAAAGACCAACGTGAAAGTAATCGCGGCTTATAGCCTAATACCAGATGCAGGATGAAGACAAAGCCCACAGAAAATTTGCAAAGTACCTCTTTGCAGAAACTTCCCTAAGGGGGCCCATAGTTCCCCAAAGTCTAAGGGCTTAGTCTTCCTGATTCCCCCTCCCAGAGGAGCCCTTCTGCGAGACTAGAAGGGTTTCTTCCCTTCAGAATAACCCAAGTTAAATGAAGGGGGGGGGGAAGGGGGCCTTTTTGGTCCAGGCTCATTGGTCCATTCTTCCAGTCTCAAACTTCACTATCAGCCAAGTAGAAAGCCTCCTGATAGTGTGCGGCTTACAGCTACTTCCCACACACAGCACCTCAATGCAGGCCTTATCTCGTGGTTAACCAGATAACCTTATTTCTCATTTCCAAATCAAAATAATTCACCAGAAGCAGCCTCCCCTCTCCCAAGCCAAGGGTGGGGCTGGTGGGGGATGGCCTGGTTCTCTGGCTTCTGCCTTCTTTCTAGAGCAGTAGTTCTCAACCTGTGGGTCACGACCCCTTTGGGGGTCAAACGACCGTTTCACAGGGGTCGCCTAAGACCATCGGAAAACACATATTTCCAATAGTCTTAGGAACCAAGACACTGCTCCTCTATCTGTTTCCAGCGGGTCCACCCACATGCAGATACACCCACATGTGAGTATTAAAGGGTCATGGCATTAGGAAGGTTGAGAACCACTGTTCTAGAGCCTCTCCCCTCATCTGCAAAGGAGTGAAAGAGAGAGGAACCAGACTTCTGAGTTCCTTGGTTTAGAGAAATTTGTGAGAAAACTCCCTCTGACCTGAAACTATAAGGCCACTTCTAGCTCTAGAGAGTTAACTTGAGCCCTGAGAACTTAAATGATTTTTTCAGGGTCACAGTGACAGTATGGGTCAGGGGTGGCACTTGAACCCAGGTCTTCCTGGCTCCAAGACCATTACTCTGTCTGCTACTTTATGACTGAAAGGCTTGGAGTCGGGGAGGGAGGAGAGAGGCAGTGTCCACAGCCAGGGTTCCTGGAAGTTTTTTTAAGACCATCCTCTATCCAAGACACAGGAACTACATGAGCACACTGCAAAACATTCTTTACACAAATAAAGACAAATCTAAGTAATAGGACAAATATTAATTGTTCTTGAGTAGGCTGAGTCTATATAATAAAAATGATACTACCTAAATTAATTTGTTTATTCAGTGCTATACCAATCAAAATACCAAAGAATTACTTTATAAGCTTCTTCCTTTTTCCCTTCCTCTTTTCCTTCCTCCCACTTTCCTTCCTTCCTTTTTTCCTTCCTCCTTTCCTTCCTCCCACTTTCCTTCCTTCCTTCCTTTTTTCCTTCCTTCCATATGTTCCTTGTGTGTATGCTCTTCCATTGCATGTGCAGTGGCTATAAATGGTCCCCTTGTGAACTGTTCCATGCCTAATTACTTAGGAGTGTCACCTTTTTTCACTGATCAAGAGAATGTATTTGTGGGCAAGGGTACCCTGGGTTAATGGGAGGCAATGCTTTGTGCTACTTTTCTTGCCATGCTATTTTATTCAATGCTATGACTTTGAAGAAATTGTGTCCTTTGACTACAAAAAAGTCAATAGATTCATGGAAGCTTCTGGCAGGTGACCCATAGAGTGTCTTGAAAATGGGGAAGACCACAAACTGATGCTAAGTGAGAAGAGCAGAACCAGGAAAAATTTGTACACAATCAGACACATCGTATGTGTGACGACCAACTTTGATAAACTGGACTCTTCTCAGCAACGCACAGCTATGAGACAACTCTACAAGTCTCAGGATGGAAGGAGATACCTACATTCAGAGAAAGATCTAGAAAGACCAGAGTTTAAATGGAGACTGAAGCAATCTACATGCTATTGTTCTTTTTCATGTTTGGTTTTGTTTCCTCTTTCCCATTGTTCACTTCATTGGTTACAACCCTTCTATACAACCAGATTAATGTCCAATGTGAAAGTATTTGCAGATCCTGTACCTGATTGCATGCCTCCATGGGGTGGGGGTGGAGGGAAGAGGGAGGGAAAAAATTTGAAACTCAAGGGATTGTGGAACTGAATGTTGGAAACTAAAAGTTAGTTAGTTAATTAATTAATTAATTTAAAAAAAAAGAAATGGGGAAGACCCACTGTGTAAATTATGGGGGAGAGAAGGGGCAGAGCAGGCATAACAGAGACAGTAATAACAGCTACAAATTCATGTAAAATACACAGAAAATGCATTTTTAAAATGTCAAAATATACTGTTGTTTGGGAGTAAAAATTTAGGTGGTATAAGGAGGGAGAAAGATTATGCCTCCTGCTCCTGGGGGAGTAAATTTGCATATTTGTGATTATACATTTTAAAGTAAATCTTCCTTTGTAAAAGCTAAACCACAAACAAAACCAGCTTATGGACACAGCTAAACGCTGAGAATGGCTTCTCACTTAATTTCATTTGTTCCTTTTTCTTTTTCTCTGATAGAGTGTGCATGTGAATGCTTGTTCTCATCACACACGAATTTTTGGAAACACCCAAGTTCATCAAGTTCTGCCTAACCGTATCAATCTCTTTCTGACACCTCTTTGTCTTCCTTTTCATAATTAACCCAGATCCTTCATCAGGATGTCACCCCTTCGTGCCTCCTCAGGATAGTGGAAGGCATGCTGGAACTGGAGTCAGAGCTAGGACTTGAAAACCAGCTTTGCTATTCATTGCATATATGACCTCGGGCAAGTCACTTAATGTCTTGGAACCTCAGTTTCCTCATCTGTCAAATGAGAGATCAGACTTGATAGTCTCTAAAGTCCAGTCCAGCTCTAAATTGATGATTCTTTTGGGGGCAATTCCTCTTTGAAGTTTTAAACCATATGGTCCTACCCATCTTAACTTTGAACTCTGTAATTGGTTTTCTGTAAAGTTAGAACAGTTCTGTAAACTTTCCCAGACAGTTCCTTTTTATTGGTCATACGGTCATAATCAGATCCAGAATAGCTATGTTACACTTCACTTATTTCATCTTCTGAAAGATGAAATGAGCTACATGGGAAGTCAAGAATTTATTAGCTACTCTTCTTTTAGCAGAGAAAGACCCATCTATATTTCAAAGACATGAAGTCCTCTATCACAACTCTACCCGCTTCAATGCCAGCTCTGTGATGTATCACAAACTCATCATCCATTTCCTCCAGCTGTCCTGGTGATCTGTGTATACTCTCACCACAATATCATCTCATCCAAATACTCTTCACCATACTCTCATCCTCAGATTTTTAGATTTCCAGTAAGGTTAATAAATTCTATAGGAGTGATGTTCTAAGCTGCTCCTCTTAAGCAAGATTAACCCTTTTATCTACATATTTCAGTCCTGATTCTTTTCCTGTCTAGTGTTAAGCCAATTCAACTCAACTTGACTCAACAAACTCTTGACAATCATGTTTGCCTTCTTCATTTAGGATCTCTAATTCATCTTATTATACCTTGGAGGCAGGAGCTCCCACCCTCCTCAACCCTATGGGCTATTCTAAGAAGGCTAGATGTCAGTCCTGGATTCCATCTTTCCCCAAAGGACCCGCAGTATCCTTCCAGAGTCCCTTGTTTCCCTCTTAGCATTAAAAGAGGCTGCTGAGGGTTTGTGCTTAATCCACCCTAGGCTGAACCACTTCTGTGAGCATCAGCTCCCACGGACCCCATAGAAGGTTTCTAGGAGTAGTTCCTAGAAATGATTAACCAGTTTCTTATCTCCACCTACACAACCAGATGCTTCCTTCTCTGGTAAATATTTACTGAGAACACCATCCCTCCTCCACCACCCCATCCCCCTACTCCTTCCCCTCCAGGTTTTTTCACTTTCCCCTCTGAATTCCCTGACACCTTGCTCTCTTTTGCTTTCCTCCTATATGTCCTGGGGGCCTCTGCCTTCTGGCTTTTAGGGTTATCTCCTTTGACTTACTTAGTAATCCCCAGCCAGAGACTACCAGGACAATAGAATACATACTGAAAATCTTCATTGTATCTTTTCACTGAGATGAAGGGAAAACAGAGCACCTGACCACTGCCCAAGGAAGTGACTTGGTCTCCTGAGGAGAGTTCAGCAGCTTGGGGAGGCAGTACTGGGGGAGTAGCCTCCATAGAGCAAAGTCTAGGAGGGGCTTCCTTGAAAATGATAGCGTGCTTATCCATTGTGGATGATAGGAAATTGAGAGCTCTAGTTTATACACTGGGTAACAAAAACAAGATTTAAAAATCATAATAGCTTCCACATTACCAGCTCTTTCTAGTGCTCTTTGTCTACAATAACTCTGTGAGGTAGGCGAGTCAAATATTGACACCTCTTTTACAAATGAGGAAACTGAGTCTGAGAGAGGGGAAATGTCTTATCCAAAATCACAGAGCTAGGCAGTTTTGGATACAAAGCTGTGATGCAAACTCCTGACTCAGCCCCAAACCATTCCCACCATATCTCACTGCTTCCATAATAATATCCTGCTAGGCTTAAATGATGGGCTGAAACCAACAAGATGAAATCTAATAGAAATCAATGGAAAGTCCTGACTTTGGTTCAAAAAAAAAATGAATGAATCATTAAGAATGGGAGAGACCTGTCTCAATAGAGGTTCATGGAGGAAAAGCTCTTAATATGAGACAACAACACCGAGACTGCTATGAGAGATGTGTAGATCAAGGGATTGCCTGGATCACATCACATGGAGAAAATTGCATTTGGTTCTGGACAATATATTTTAAGAGAGATGTCCTGAAGTATGTCCACAGAAAGATGCCTGAGGTGGCTAACAAAAACCTTGTCCAAAAAAAAAAAGATCAGTTGAAGGAACTGGAGGCAGAGGTGGAGTGGAGGGTTGGGGGGAAGGATGTTTAGCCTAGAGAAGACTTGGGGAAGGGCATGGCAGCTGTCTTCCAGTGTTTGGAGAGGAACCACAAGGAAGAGGAATGAGAGAAGACATTCTAGCTGGCTCCAGAGGACGGAATTAGGAGAGAGTCACAGAAAGGCTGATTTTGGCTCAATTTAAGAAACTTGTTTCTTCTTTGGAAAAATATTTTTATTGATAGTTTTGGTCCTTACATTGCCTAGATTCCCCCTATACTCTTCCCTCTGTCCCTCACAGAGAGCCAGCCCTTGTCATCGTAATCATAATCACGACGATAATGATGCTAATAGCCAGCACTTAATAAGCCCTTTACAAATGTCAACTCATTCGATCCTCACAACAACTCTGGGAGGTAGGTGCTGTTATTATCCCCATTTTACAGCTGAGAAAACTGAGGCCCAAAGGGAGTAGATAATTAAGTATTACAGGATCATACATCTAGAACCAGAAGAAACCTCAGAGGCAGTGAATTGAGAGCTAGACCTGGAATCAGGAAGACCTGAGTTCAAATCCAGCCTCAGACACTCACTAAGTGACCCTGGGCAAGTCACTTAACCAATGTCTGCCTCAGTTTCCTCAGCTGCAAAATAGGGGCAATAATAGCACCTACACTTGCCAAGGTGGTTTTGAGGATCAGAGGAGATACTATTGATAAAACACTTAGCCCAGCACCTGAAACATAGTAGATCATCAATGCTTGTTCCTTTCTTTTCTCCACTCCCTAGAAGAGCAGAAAGATATATGAATGTGTGTACATATGGTCTGATTCCCTCCTTCTACAGATGAGGAAACTGAGGCTCAGAGAGATTAAGTTATTTCAGATCATAGACCTAGAACTGAAAGGGGCCTTGAAGGCCATCTCTTCCAACTCTGAATTTTACAGATGAGGAAACCAAGGCTCAAGGAGGTCTCAGTGACTTTCTTTTCCTTTTTTGCTTTTTGGAGGGGCAACTGGGGTTAAGTGACTTGCCTAAGGTCACACAGCTAGTAAATGTTGAGTGTCTGAGGTCAGATTTGAACTCAGGACCTCCTGACTCCAGGGCTGGTATGCCACCTTAGCCGCCGCATCTCAGTGACTTTCCTGAGGGCCCACAGATAGTAAATGTCAAAGGTAGCATTGGAACTCAGGTCATCCAATTCCAGGGCCCTTGTTCTTTACCCTACACTATGGTGCTTTAGTTAGAGAATCATTTCCTAGGGGATACCTTTCTTCTCTCCCAGCTTCTTTTAAAAAATGTCATGTTCCCCTTCTCACCTGGTGGGGTTCACATAGTAAGTCCCGGACACCTTGGTGGGAATCAGACCAGTAAATGCTTATCTCCCTCTAAGGCAGTGGTTCTCAACCTTCCTAAAGTTGTGACCCTTTAATACTCCTATGTGGGTGTATCTATCTGCATGTGGGCAGACCCACCTGGAGATGGATAGAAGAGCGGTGTCTTAGTTCCTAAGACCATTGGAAATATGTGTTTTCCGATGGTCTTAGGCAACCCCTGTGACCCCTGTGAAAGGGTCGTTTGACCCCCAAAGGGCTTGTGATCCACAGGTTGAGAACTGCTGCTCTAGGATAAGAAGGACGTATAAGGAAAAGTAAGATAGAGAAGAGAGAAAGAACCAGAATGGTCATTGAGTCTAGGAGGCTTGGTTGTTGCTCAGTCATGTCTGACTCTTTGTGGATGGTAACAGACCAATTTTGTCCATGGGGTTTTCCTGGCAGAGATATTAAGAGTGGTTTGCCATTTCCTTCTCCAGATCATTTTACAGATGAGGAAATTGAGGCAGACAGAGTTGTAGCGACTTGCCCATGGTCACACAGCTAGGACGTGTTTGGTGCCAGATTTAACTCAGGTCTTCCTGACTCCAGGCCCAGTGCTCTATCCACTGAGCCACCTAGCTGCTGTTTAGGAGGCTAGGGAAGTTCAAAGTCTAGTTCAGGGCTCCCTCCCCAGAGCCCTGAGCCAATCAATCTGATTCCTAGGAAATCAAGCCCCAACAAATAGTAGGCATGTAATAAATGCTTGTTAAATTGGGTAGAAGTTTAGATAGGGCAGTGTGGTTTAGTAGAAAGAATGCTGGATCTGGAGTCAGAGGGTCTGGTTTCAAATCTTTCCCTCTTCTTACTTTACTTGTGTGACCTTGACCTCATTCCTGGACACAGGAGAAAAAGTGGGGAATGGGAGGAAGGTGTTGAGGTGAGGCTATGAGGTGGATTTCCCTAGCCTCCTAACCCTTCTTCAGCCACGTAGATCACTTCTCTCCCTTCCTGGGCCTCAGTTTCCTTAACTGTAACATTAGAGAAGTGGTCTAGATGGTCAGAGAGGTTCCTTCCCTCTCAGTTTATGATCCTCTAAAATCCCTGGACCCTCAGAGTTCTGATTCTCTTGCTCCACCTACTTGAGGGCTCCCAGAGAAAGCCTCCTCTTAGTCCCTCCTTCCTCTTCCACCCATGAATGAGACCAAGGCCTTCTTCCACTTAGGGTCTCTAGAATGAAGGACACAGCCCTGCCCTGGGGCTCTGACGTGACAGCAGACCTCAGCCTTGACTCTGCGCCCCAAACCAGAGTCTTCCATTTCTGTGAAATTAATCATCCTCTAAATAGAGTTAAGTGTTTTGTCCTTTCTCTTCCTTCCAACTTTCCAGGGAGTTGTGGGGAGGAATATGCCCTCCTCTCCCCTTGGGAGCCCCTAAGAGCTCCTCACGTGTCTTCCTCATCCTCTTTCATTGACAGGCCATCCTACTTCCCATGGGCATGAGAACCATTAAAGCAGGGGTGGGGAGCATTTGGCCCCCAGGCTGATTTCTTCTGGCATTTGGCATATGTTTTTCTGGTCATCCAGGGACTTCTGGGCATCTTGAAAGGGAAGCTTCCAAAGGGTGGAAGATGAGTTGGTGGAGAAATCTGGATTCCATTCAATAAATATTTATTAAGCCAAGGCTGCATTTCTCTCCATCCTCCCTATGGCACCAGCCATGATGTAGAGCTGAAATACTAAGTAAAGACCTGTTGTTTATTGTACTTTGTTTATCTTTACTGAATAAAGTTTCATGTTCTCCATTCTTAAACAACAGCTCAGAGGAGAATTTTATTGGGGCAGTTAAATGGTGTTGTGGATGGAGCAGAGCGGGGCCTCAGTCCAGCTGACGCTGGCAAGCTCTGTGGGCCTCAGTCTCTTCATCTGTAAAATGAGGGTACTGGACTAGTTGTTACTTACCTATGAGCTCTGTTCCAACATAGATTGATACCCATGACTGACTTTTTCCTGTGGGTCAGTGAGTCAGAAGTTGGTTTTTAGACCTGGATGGAAAAGGAGAATCATAATAAAAACCCCACTCTACCAAAGTCAGACAGAGAGAGAGACAGAGGCAGAGAGAGAGAAAGGCAGACAGAGACAGAGAAAGAATCAGAGAGACAGAGAGAAGAGAGGAAAGGAAGACAGAGACAGAGAGAAACAGAGACAAAGAGACACAGAGAGACAGAGAGAGAGAATCAGAGAGACAAGAGAGAAGAGAGGAAAAAGAGAGGAGGAGAAAGAGAGAGAGAGAGACAGTCAGAGAGAATCAGACAGACAGAGAGAGAAGAGAGGAAAGAGAGAGGAGAGAAAGAGACAGAGAGACAGAAACAGAGAAACAGACAAAGAGACACAGAGAGACACAGAGAGAGAGAAAAGATGAAAGAGAGAGAGAAGGATAAAGAGAGAGGTGTCTAAACTGGCATAGTCCCCATGACTTCTGACATTACTCTCTCCCCAAGATGATTTTGGATAACATTTATGGGAATCTTGAACAGGGAAAAGATGTCTTAAAATCCAATCTGGGTTCACGATCCCATTCCTTTCAGACCACTCTGGTGACTCCAGGAGTTGAAGCCAGGGGCCTCCACCCTTCTTGGATATCTTAATCCTTTCTCAGAGGAGAAAGGTGAGTCCTAGCTCCAGCCAGTAGCTTCATGGTGGATGAGGAGGCAATGTGAAGAAGAGTTAAATTTGGTATTGCCCATCTTTCCAAGGGGCTTTTCCCAAGAGTCTGGAAAAGAATTTAAAGAAAAAATATTCTTTCTTTAATATTTTCAGTTTTACTATAAGTGAAGTTTGAAATATGCTTCCACCTTTTTCCTGTCCTGACAATGAGAGCTAACCCCCAATAGGGAGAGCTACCGCAAGAGGCAAGGGCTGGAGGACCACGAGTTGGGTGGGTTATAAAAATGTCCCTTTTCCAAGTTTGAGTTACACAGGATGGGTTGTTTCTAGTTCAGAAATTCAGTCATTCTTTGACCAAGTTACTCTTTTTAAAGTAATATTTTTTCCCAATTATATGTAAAGACAATTCTTAGGATTCATTTTTACAAGACTTTTAGTTTAAATTTTTCTCCCTCCTTCTCCTCCCCTCTTCCTAAAATGGTAATCAATTGACCAAGTTACTATTTTTTGTTTTTTTTAAAATTAATTTATTTTTAGTTTTCAACATTCATTTCCATAAGATTTTGAGTTCTAAATTTTCTTTCCCCTCCCTCCCCTCCTGCCTCTTCAAGACAGCATGCTATCTGATATAAGCTCTTCACCTGCATCAGTGGTTCTCAACCTGTGGGTTACATTCAATTTGTAACAATGAAAATACATCCTGCATATCAGATATTTGCATTACAATTCATAACAGTAGCAAAATTACAGTTATGAAGTAGCAACGGAAATAATGTTATGGTTGGGGGTCACCACAACATAAGGAACTGTATTAAAGGGTTGCAGCATTAGGAAGGTTGAGAACCACTGGCTACATTCATATTAAACATATTTTCACATTAATCATGTTGTAAAGAAGAATTAGAACCAATGGGAAGAACCATGAAAAAGAAGAAACTAAACAAAAAAGAAAAAAGAGAGCAAATAGTCTGCCTTGATCTGCATTCAGACTCCATAGTTCTTTTTCTAGTTGTGGACAGCATTTTCCATCATGAGTCTTTTGGAGTTGTCTTAGATCCTGACCAAGTTACTTTTAGACTGTGACTTTTTTTTATGTTTTTATTTTTGGGGGGGGGGCGGGGGAGAAGGCAGGGTAATTAAGTTGAAATGACTTGCCTAAGGTCACACAGCTAGTAAGCATCAAGTGTCTGAGGCTACATTTGAATTCAGGTCCTCTTGACTCCAGGTCCAGTGCTCTATCCACTGCACCACCTACACCCCGACCAAGTTACTCTTAAAGAACATTTAACTCAAAGGGCCACCAGGAGATTCATGGAGGAAGGGAAGCAGGATCATCAATGGAGGGAGTAGGCAGGGGCCCAGGGTTCTCCTGTGGCCTCCCTTTGGGAAAGCCATTCCTCATTGGTCCCTCTCATCCTATATACTCAGGGAAAGCCTTACAAGGTAGCCTCCCCTGCCTTACTCAAGAACCATCCTTTGCTCCTTACTACTGAAATCCACAAATCTCAGCTTGCTATTCAAGGCCCTCCATAATCCGACTTGGATCCACCTTCCCAGACTAATCTCCTCTGTTTTGGTCTGCTGGTTTTCCCAATGCCATTGGTGTCCCTGCTTCTGAATCTTTGCCTAGACTGTCTGTGGTTGTTCAGCTGGGGTTTTTTTTTTTGGTTATATTCAATTCTTCCTGAGCTCATTTGGGATTTTCTTGGCCTATGCTGTTATCCTGGACCTTGTAATGCCTCCCTTCTCCTCTCTGCTTAGTTAAAACCTCCCCATCCCTAAAGGTCCAGCAACCATCTGTGTTCTTCCATTATACCCAGTGCTCTAGCCCTGGATTTGCTTCCTTTGTTGGAATCTGGTCTCCCTTGGGAAGACAATAATAGTAAATACCCACAGATGCTATCTCATTTGAGTCTCACAACTGTGGAAGGCAGTGCTGGGCAGTGAGCTTGAAGATATGGGTCCTGGATTGGAATCCCAGCTCTGTCCAGTTAAGAGGGATTGGCATCAAGAAGACCTGAGTTCAAATGTTGCCTTAGGCCCTTACTGACTTGTAGCATCTGATTGACTCAGTGTTGGCCCTGGAGTCAAGAAGATTCATCCTCCTGAGTCCAAATTTGGCCCCAGACACTACCCGGGCAAGTCTCTTAATCCTGTTTGCCTCAGTTTCCTCGTGTGTAAAATGAGCTGGGGAAGGAAATGGCAAAGTGCCCTAGCATCTCTGCCAAGAAAACCTCAGATGAGGTCACAGAGAGCTGGAGATGACTGAAATCACTGAATAGTGGCAGCAGCTAGGCAATCTTGGGCAAGGGGCTTCTTTCAGCCTTAGTTTCCTCAGCCATAACATGGGAGGGTTTGACTTGGTCCCCTTCAGCTCTAAATGATGATGATCTCCATTTACAGATGAGGAAACTGAGTCTCAGAGAGATCGTGTAAGTGACATCATTTGTTATCCAAGGCTCCAAGTCTTCTGGTTTAGCCCAGGGCTTGGTATCTCAATAAACACTCAGGAAAGGCTGGGTGGCCAGCTGAGTGTGGTTGCCAAATTTGATATCCCAGCCCTCATGTCCTGCATGAGACAGAGGTACAAGAATAGGAAAGTAGATGATTCCTGTCTGGGCCACTGGCCAGCCCTCCCAAGACCTGGCACCTGGACCTGGCTGATTCCTGTGGGAATTGGAGAGAAGTGTTTTCTGGTCAGTGACGCTCCACCCAAATTCCAGGAACCTACTTCAGGGGCTCTGGGCCCTTTGCTACCTCCTTCCTGCCCACTCCCCTCCCCTGGGCTCACATTACTGCTACACACGATAGGCTCCTTGGCCCTGAGGAGAGGAAGTGTGCATGAGGAGGGCTGGGAAAGAGATGCCCCTGGTACTATCCCAAGGACCCCAGCAATGGAACAACTTCTCTAACAAATGGGAAGAGTGCCCCCAAGAGAGGTGGGACCTAAGCTGGGCAACAGGAAGAAGTGTAGGATGAGGATAGTGGGGGATAGATGGGAAATGGATGCCCCCACCCTCAACTCCTTTCCAGAAAGGTTTGAGGTAACAGTGTCTGGCATGTATTTAGCTTTTGGACATTTCCCTGTGACCTTGCCTCAGTTTTCTCATCTGTGAAATGGGGTTTGTCAGGCTATGGGGACCTCCGAGGTTCTTTTTCCAGCTCTTGGTCTATGTAGTGGTTGTTCATGACTTTTCATGATCCTGTTTGGGGTTTTCTTGGCTGAGATATTCCAGTGGTTTGCCATTTTTTCCTCCAGCTCACTTTGCAGTTAAGGAAACTGAGGCAAACAAGGTGAAGGGACTTGCCCAAGGTCACCCAATTAGCAAGTGTCTGAGGCCAAATTTGAACTCAGGTCCTCCTGACTCCAGGACTGACACTCTACCCGCTGCACCACCTAGCTGCCCTCTTTGGTATTTAAGGGTATTTACTGTACCAGCAGCTTCTCATAATCAGACACTAAGGCCAAAGGCAAAGGTCTACAGCTGGACCTCTTCCTGATGATTCCTGGACTAAGTCCTTCCAAGTAGCCTAGAAGGAAAGTCTTCCCCTAGGTTTCCATGCATGGCCTGGTCACCTGGTCACTGCTTATACCAGAGGGGCCAAGCGGCTAGAGTGGGACTGGGAGGTGAAAAGGCCAGAGTCCTTGAGAACCTCAGGCAATCCCCTAACTCAGCGGTTCTCAACCTGTGGGTCGCAACCCCTTTGGGGGTCGAATGACCTTTTTACAGGGCTCACAGGAGTCACCTAAGACCATCGGAAAACACATATTTCTGATGGTCTTAGGAACTGATACACCACACCGCTCCTCCATCTGTCTCCAGATGGGTCCACCCACATGCAGACACGCCCACATACGAGTATTAAAGAGTCGGGGCGTTAGGAAGGTTAACTCCTCTTGACCCAAGTCTTTTCACCTGTAAAATGGGGTTAATGATAGAACCGACCTGGCTGCGTTGTTGTGAGAATCTAATGACTGTGTAAAATGCTCTCTGTGAGAGCCAGCCATCCATATTGTTATTATCCCTTCCTTGTGGGACATAGAATTCCTGGAAGTGGGAGGGCCCTTTTGGCTTCTCCTTACTTTACAGACTAGGGACCTGATACTCACAGTGACTTCCTCAAGGTCATACAACTGGTGAGTGCCAGCGACAAGACCAGGCTCCTGATTGCCTTACTCTGAGCCCAGCTTCTCCTCATTATAAGTCATTGTAATTGGCCAGAAAGAGGAATCTTTACTGGCTCAGTGTTTGGGGGCTGTGGAGACTTTCACAGAAGAAGTGAAAAGATGAGGCTATAAGAAGCAAACAGCCTTTATTTGACGGGTTCTAACTCAAACAAGGGGTGGTGGGGTGGTGCAGTGGCTAGAGCACCAGGTCTGGAGTAAGGAAGACCTAAGTTCAAATCTGGCCTCAGATACTTACTAGCTATGTGACCCTGGGCAAGTCACTTTACTCTACTGGCCTCAGTTTCCTCATGTGTAGCATGAGCTGGAGAAGTAAATGGTAAACCACTCTAGTATATCTGCCAAGAAAACCCCAAATGTGATTACATAGAGTTGGACATGACTGAAAAACAATTTAATGACAACAAAATATACCAGGTGGGCAGCTAAGGGGCACAGGGCATAAAGCACTGGACTTGGAGTCAGGGAAGACTCATCTTCTTCAGTTCAAATCTGGCCTCAGACACTTACTAGCTGTGTGACCCTGGGCAAGTCACTTAACCCTGTTGGCCTCAGTTTCCTCATCTGTAAAATGAACTGGAGAAGGAAATGGCAAACCACTCCAGTGTCTTTGCCAAGAGAACCCGAAATGGGGTCATGAAGAGTCTGACACAACTGGACAACTCAGATAAGGGAAGATACTTCATTTGAGGAGTTGGGCAACTTCATAGCTGGAATAATAACCAATCTTGGTACAATGGACAGCTCCGGTTCTGGAGTCAGAGAGTCTGGGTTCAAAGCCCTGTTATGATAACCACCACCTATGTGCTGTTGGGCAAGACCCTTACTCTCTCTGCTAATTCAGTAAATGGCATGTCAAACAATTGCCTAACATCTTCATGTACCATCCCTCTGATCCCTGAACCCAACGACCCCAGCCATCTATGAGGATGGAAGCTCCTTGAGGGCAGGTATCAGCTTGGTTTTTGTCCCCAGAACCTAGAACATGGTCTGGCACATAGTTGGGCTTAATGATGCTTTTCATTCATTCATTCGTTTATTTCCTGGGAAAGCTTGATGCCCCTTTCTCTCAGTGTTTTTTTTTTTTGCCTTTTTTTTTTTTTTGCTTTTTGGAGGGCAATTGGGGTTAAGTGACTTGCCCAAGGTCACACGGCTAGTTTTTGTGTCAAGTGTCTGAGGCCAAATTTGAACTCAGGTCCTCCTAACTCCAGAGCTGGTGCTCTATTCACTGCACCACCTAGCTGCGCCTCTCAGTTTTAATAGTTAAAAAAAAAAAACCAAAAAACCCTTCTCTCTCTAAAGCAGAGGTTCTTCACCTAGGATCTATTAACTTTTTAAAATATGAAATGCTTGTATTTCCATCCAATTGTTTTCCTTGGTAATCCCATGCATGCATTTAGAAACACTCAGTAAAAGGCTCTGCAGGCTTCACCAGGGTGTTTGGGGTTTGTTTTGATGCAGAAAAGGTTCTAACTATCCATGCTTTAATGAGAAAAGACAAAACTTGAAGTGGCTTTTCATTTGCGTATGGCCCCAAGACTGGCTTTTTCTTTTTTTCACATGACTCTCAATAAAAACAGACTCTCCATCTCTGCACTACTCATGCTTCTTTCCTTAGGAAATAACACGAGCTCCCCAAGGACAATTGGGAGCTAAGAATGCTGAGGACAAGGCCTGGGCTTAGGCTTGGGTCCTGGTAGTCTAGCCCATTCCTCCACAGCCCCACTTTATTAGCCAGTCACAGAGTTCATTAAGGAAGCAACTCAGACCCTGGAGCAGGCTGTATCGTCCTAAGGGACCGCTCAAGAAGTGGCCTGTTTCTTCCTCCCCAGATTCCTGGAAGGGTTGAGGGTGTTTATTCATACTCATGCCAGAGGGCTATTGTTAGAAGGCTTGTTGTTGTTATACCTTTTTCCAGGCTCTCTTCTGTTGATACACCCCACCCCCACTAAAAATCTGAGTGGGGAGGGGAAGAGGAGAAGCTTAAGGGCAAAGCTCCCTAAAATTATCTCTCCTACCCATCAGTAATACGGCCTGATGATGCACCATGCTAGAGCACTGGGTTTGGAATCAGGAAGACTCAGCTTTATGAATTCAAATCTGGCCTCAGACACTTACTATCTGTATGATCCTGGGCAAGTCACCAAACCCTATTTGCTTCACTTTCCTCATCTGTTAAATGATCTGGAGAAGGAAATCACAAACCACTCCAGTATTGTTGCCAAGAAAACCCCAAATGGGGTCACAGAGAGTCAAATATGATTGAAATGACTGAACAACAACAATACGCCATTAGATATTCATTCCTTTGGATTTGACAGATTCCTCACTGATAACATAAATGCTCCTATGAGAAGTAAGACATCTTCAACCCCAATTAGCCAATAAATGGTCAGATTTAAGGTTCTTTTGGAAATAAGGGAAAAAGTCAGTCACCTGGGGAGCCCAGGGGCTGGTAGAACTGAGTTTCTGGTCCTTCTATTTACCTTCACTAGGCCCCTCTCGCTACTCAGGCTGAGTGTGTTGGCTTGGGCTAGTTCAGCTCTCCAACAATGTGGTCACAAGCCAACGGTTAATGGTCGAGGTTCAGGGAGAGGGGATTGTCATTTTCCCAGATTCAATCCTGCTGCTTGGGCTGTCTGTAATTAATTAGGGGAAGATGCAAAACCCATCTTTCCACGTGGGGTGGGAAGGGACCCAGACTATAATTCATCGGCATAGGAAACTCCTGGGTTGGTACATTCTCTTCAGTCTATAGAGCACCGACCTCCGAGGTCACACGGCCAGAGTGTGTCAGAGGGGGAACGTGGACCCAGGTCTTTCTGATTCTGAGGCCAGCTCTCCATCCATCCTCCACACGGCCTCTCAGGTATCTTGTCTATATCCCTCCTTGTCTACATAGTGTGTCCCCCTCTTGAATGCAAACTTGAGGACAAAGATAATTTTGATTCTTCTGTGTACTCCCAGTGCCTAGTACTTCGGAAGTGATTATCATATACTTGTTGGTTGAGTAAAATTGAGTTAGATGGAAGGGTGCTTTGTACATGTAGGCAGGTCTCTGCTATAGGCTAGTCTTCTCTCCATTTCTCCCATGAGATACTTCCATCTCCCATTTCCCATCATTTCCCATCTCCCATCATGTCCCATCTCCCATCATCTCCCACATCTCCCATCTCTCATCTCTCAGACTTTCCACTGGCCATCCCACATGCCTGGGGGCCTCCCTATCGAGTCCCTCTCTTCTATTAAAACCAAGCTCAGGCATCATCTTTGGCAGGAAGCCCTGCCTGTTCCCTTCAGCTGCTGGTGCCCTCCCCCTTCCAAACTGCCTAATATGGAACCATTTTGTATATGTTTGCATTTATTCCCTATTTACTGTGTATCCATTTGCGTATGTCCTTGCTGTCTCCCCCATGAGAATGGAAGGAGCAGGGTGGTTTCATCCTTCGCACTTATGTCCCCAGGGCTAGCTCGGTGCCTGGCACAGATGATAATGGATATCTGTTATTACATTAATTGATCGACCCATGGGACTCCAAGTGATCCAACGGGCACCAGAAGACCTGGGCCATTCAGACCCCTTCTCCTTCATGAATCCCCCAAGCGCGAGCCCCTCCTCACTCTCTTTCATGTTACTTGTATCGACTTTGTAAATAGAAAGTAAGTTCTCTGAGGGCAGGGCCTCCTTCATTTTTGTCTTTGTTCCTTTGTGGCTAGTCCTGATTTATGCCAGGCATAAATTTGTTCTTCAGTTGTGTCCGACTCTTGGTGACCCCAGCTGGGATTTTCTTGGCAAAGAAGTTGGAGTGGTTTGCTGTTTCCTCCAGCTCTTTTTACAGATGAGGTAACTGAGGTAAACGGGGTTAGTGATTTGCCCAGGGTCACACAGCTAGCAAGTGTCTGAGGCCAGATTTGAACTCAGGAAAATGGGTCTTCCTGACTCAAGGCCCAGCACTCTAGTCGCTGAGCCACCCAGCTGTGCCAGTGCAAATTAAGGGCTTAATAAACGACTCTGGATTGATTGTAGTGGGGAGATAGGGCTCCTGCCCCCAGGGAGCCAGTCTTTAGTCTGATGGAGGAGACACAGATCCCCCTCCTCATCTCACTTCCCAGGCCCCTGGTCTGATGAAGTAGGAGGAAGACATAAGAGTTTGGCTATACCTGAATTATCATGTGGAGTGACTTGAACCAGGCAGGGTTAGGCAGGGTTTTCCTTCAGCCTCCTAGAGGGAGCTAAAGATTTAAGCCACTTTTCCAGATCAGGAATGACTGGAACTGAGGACAGCAGGACACTGAGTATGGAAAACAGAATGAACAAAGGTGACTGGTGAGAATGGACTAGGGATGTATAGGGCTGGGGGCAAGGAGGACACAGTGAAACAGGCCAGGCCAGAGGAGGCTGCAGATAGGATGCCCTGTTTACTGTTTTTGTCTGCCCTTGGACTGGAGGAGGTCTGGGCCTGTGGTAACTCCCTCATCTCTCCCTGGCGAAAGTAACAGCCAGCTGGGCTACTCTCCTTAAATTAGCAATCCTGGAAGTAAGTGGAGAATAGGGCTGGAGGGAAGCTGGGGAGGTCTGGGCAGAGAGTCATGACCCCTCACCCACTTGGGCCCCTTAGCCCTGAGCCCTTTTCCATATCTGTTCTGGTGGGCTCAGCAGTTTAGGACTCTGCCTTCCCCTCCCTCCCTACTGTCGGCCAGTCAGACCAAACACCCTTTCCCAGGACTGCCAGAGGATAAGGAAGTCTTAGGCTTAGTAAGGGACTTTTAGAGACTCTCTGTTCCAAACTTCACTTTTACAGAAAGGGAGACTGAGGCCAGGGGGACTCCCACATGAAATCTCACAGAGAGAATTCCAAACCATATGTTGTGGTGAAAGGAAAGAGAGAGTGAGAAAGACCCCAAAAGGATAAATTTCCCATCTGTGGGAGTTTATGAGCCATGGATGAGTATTCACAGAGTACCTTGAATTTAAGGGAGCCAACTTTGGGGGAGCCTCTTGAGTTAGGAGGCATCTCCAGGTGCTACAAAGATAAATGTAATGAATCTGAAATAACTTTTTTGCAACACTTTAAAGGATTATAAAGCCCTTTCCTCAAAATAACTATGAAATACAAAAATTCTTATTCCCATTTTACAGATGAGGAAACAGGCACAGAGAAAGGCAGTAATTAGTCCCTGATCACTCAGTTAGTGAATGTACACAGTGGGATTTCGACCAAGATCCCCATAATCCAAGCCCAATATTCTTGAGCTGAGCCTTGAAGGAGCAGGAGGAAAAGCACTACAAAGACAAAAATTCCTCTTGTTTCATCCCAGTTCACACACCCCCTATCTTGGGGAACTTTCCCCTGTATTTATTGTGCAGTCTGTATATTGTTAGACCTTTACTTCTCTCCTTATTAGTCAGTCAGCCCTTGACTTTTGCCCATCTAAGACTCCTTCAGTTGTGAAAGAAATTTCTATGGAGGACCCCAGAAAAGGTGAGAACCAGCCATACTTGGAGGCAATGGTACATTTCTCCTCTCTTGGCCAAGATATACCAAATGATTATGGTAACTGGGGCAACCAATATGAAAAGATGCTCTCAAATCAACCTTTTAAGACAAATTCAGTTGAATGTGGGATGGAAATGGAGAGTCACTGGACTTTAGACTAGGATACAGCCCTCTAGTGGTGGTGGGAGAGACAGAGATCAGAACGTTAGAGACCACTGCCAGCATGAGAGCAGATATATTATTGTTATTTCATTGTCTCTATCTGCTGAAGTCAACAGCTTCTAGAATTGCCCTCTTAACTTCTGCACCTCTGAGACAAAGCTCCAGTGGTCTGCCCTCGTTACAGTACTGCTTCCTGGCTCCTAGTCCCAAACGCTGGAACCTTGCTGAGTTCCAGAAGTCCATTCTGTCTCTCTTCCCCTTTCCTTTCTCCTCCCCCTTCTGATGTCTTCCCCCCTGTTCCAGTGTGCCTGGGAACACTGCCCTCTAAAAGCTATAAACTAGACTGAGTCATGTTTCCATTTTGTGAGCCCTGATTTCTGCCTTTGGAATTGGCGTGGAAAGAGGGAAGTGTTATACAAGGCTAGCTGGGAGCCCCTCTGGTCACCCTTTGTCCCCCAGGCTCAGCTTAGCGGATGTTCCTCTGGCTCTGGGTCCTCAAGCTGAATAGAGACAGCTCACCCTATTTTCTTGGGAAAATGAACAGAGAACACAATGGCCAAGCTGGGCCCTCTGTGAAACAGACAAAGGGGTCCCCTGGCCTCCAGAAGGCAGGAGGCCTGGCCTGTTGCCCCCTGGGGTTCAGCTGGCCCACTTTCCATCTGCTTTAGGCAGCTCAGTTTCCCATCTTTCCTGGGCCCCAAGTCCCAAGCCTTTCTTCCTCTGGGGATGTCAGGATCATGGGATGGACCTTATAGGCATCGAGCCCAACTTCTGCGTTTTATAAATAATGAAACTAACACCGAGAGAGGTCAAGGATCTGCACTGAGTGACTGCCTGAGGTCACCCAGGTAGATAATATCAGGGGTGGGATCTGAGCCCAGGTCCTTTGCAACCAGAGCCAATACTCTACCTACTGATCTACAGGACACTATTGGCTCTTTTTACGTGTATATGTCCTGGTTTTCCAACTGGACTGTAAGCCTCTTGAGGAGGGCAAGGTCTGCGTTTCCTGTTCAATCCCTCAGAGCACTAAGCATGGGCTTAGTCATGTGACTGGTGGTCACTAAGGCCTTGTCCTCTGGCCAAGCCTCCCTTCCTCTAGGAAGCCCTCCCAGCCCACCAAGCCCATTCATTCTTCTAAATGCTCTCAATTCCTAGGATCAGAGATCTGGGGCCAGAAGGGCCCTTAGGGGACATGCAGCCCAGTTCTCACCCCCAGGAGGACCTGAGGCCAGGGAGGGTCCAATCACTCACCCAAGGTCACATGTATCTGGGGTGCTAGTATAAAGAGCAGGGCATTGGTTATGGAGTCAGGGAGACCTAGGCTCGGATGGCCCCTTTGGATACTTCCCAGTGATGTGACTTCACTGCTCTGTGCCTCTGTTTCCTCATTTGTGAAATAAGGAACCAGACTCTATGGCTGCCAAGGTCGTTTCTCATCTCATCCCAATTCAATTTAATAAACAAGAAGTGCCTGTTACGTGTGAGATCCTGTCCTGGGCTCTGAAGGGGATACAATGCTATGAATGATGTGGCTAACCTCAAGGGAGCATTATTTAATCAAAGGGATGCAGCAAGCATGTGGAAGTGTGTACGAGGTGGGATGGGATAGAATCGACTTAAGGGAGGAGCTCTCACTTTAAGCTGATGGGGAAGTCGGAGCAGACATGGTCCAAGAAAGGTCCCATGGAGAAGGTGGCATCTGAGCGGGGCCTGGAAGGCAGAGGGCATGGGGAGGGTCTAAAATCTGGGGTGGGAAGAGACCCGAGAGTCCATCCAGTCCATTCATTTTACAGGTGAGAAAACTGAGGTTAAGGGAAATGATAAAGTCACAAAGACAGCAAAAGGCAGGGGCAAGATTTGAACCCAGGTCCTCAGACCTCAGAAGCAGGGCTCTTTCCCCATATTCTGATGATGGAGGGTCAACCAGACTCCTAGTCTTCACTGTCCATGAGATAATACTTGGGTCAAGTTCCTTGTTTCCCTCACAGGGAATGCTGGGAGATGCTGAGCTGTCCAGTCTCTACCCTGTGACTTCCCCTCCCCTGGGTTCATAGCTTCTGATTTTCCTTGGTTTGAGCTCCTTGAGGGCACAATGTGCTCAGCCCCCATGGGGGTTCACTGAAGAATCCCAGATCTAATCTCTCTCTGTGTCTCTGTCTCTGTTTGTCTCTCTGTCTCTCTGATTCCCAACAAGGGGTCAACTGTGTAGCCTCTGCCTAAAGACCTCCAGCTCACAGGAACCCACCACCTCCCAGGGCAGCCCATT
The DNA here is from genome assembly GCA_028627135.1 of Pseudochirops cupreus. Taxonomy (NCBI): domain Eukaryota; kingdom Metazoa; phylum Chordata; class Mammalia; order Diprotodontia; family Pseudocheiridae; genus Pseudochirops; species Pseudochirops cupreus. The sequence continues at coordinate 380,273,774 of CM053584.1, forward strand.
GCACTGCTGGACAGTTCTCATTAGTGGTTAGGAAGTCTTTGTTGAATTGTTAAACCTTCCATCCTTAGGTGCTCCTGGGGCTAGGCAGAATGAGTTCCAATTCTAGGAGCTCTCCCTTCAAACACTTGAAGATGACTGTCATGTCTCTCAGCTCCCCTTTCCCTGCCCTGTCCCCCAGCACCCCAGCTTCAGCTTCTTTTGACCATTCCTGTATGACCTAGCTTGAAGCCCCAAATGTCAAGGTCACAACAACTCTTTGGGAGGGAAGTGAACAACTGAAGCTGAGCCAGGGTGACTCTGGGTAGCACCCTGTGCCATCAGCAGGGGCTGGGCCTTCTTTTCACCCTCATCCTCCTCTCTCTGCAGACCCAAGCTGCTGCAGCTCCCCAGGTAGGTTCATAGGCATCAGTTCCCAGAGAGCAATTCATCACAGCATTTCTGGGGCCATTGGAACAGAATGTGTTTGCTTTAGCCAATAAGAGTTACAGGGATTTAGAATCTCCTGGAGACAGATGTAGGGGGGGAGGTGCAGCAGAGAAGGGGGACAAACACAAGCTGGAACCCTGCTTCCCTACCCAGCTTGCTTATCAGTGGTTAAAGGATTAGATCTGATTTCAGGTGATCAAGAATCCTACCTTCTCTGGGAAACATCCTGGCCAGTCCAGCTCTCAGAGGCTAACTGTGGGGGGGCCCTCTCTGACAGGAACAGTGCTTCCCCCAGCTATCCCCATAGAGCTGGCACAGTGGCCCAGGTCTCTAGGTGAACCTGTGGATTTTGTTTTCTTTTGTTTTCAATGCCAGGCTCAAGATAAAGGGCTAAATGAACTCAGTAAACATTTGCTGTTTGGTTTAGTTAGATAAGAAGAGGCTGAGGCTGGAAATAGCATTTCATTCATCCCAAGGTTAGAAGAGCAAAACTCCAGATTTTCCATACTCTGTAGATGATGGTAATGGTGGTGATAATGCTGCTGCTGGTAGTGGTGGTGATGGTGATAGTGGTGGTGGTGGTGGTGTGTGTGTGTGTGTGTGTGTGTGTGTGTGTGTAAGGGGGTGGGGTGGGCTGGGGTGGGGATAGAACTATAGATCCCAGAAGGAAAGCAGGTGCCTGAGGTCTCAGCTACAGGTAGTAGTCAGGGTCTGGGGGGTAGGGGGAATGGGAGTGTCAGAGGGACTGAGCTCTAATACCAACTCTGCAGCTGTAACTTTGAGTGTCTTCACCACTCCAGGCCTCAGTTTCCCCACATGTAAAATGAGGGCATTGGACTGTCTCTTCTTGCTTTAGCCTCATGATATGATGAGTCTAAGTTCCTTTGTGACCTGGAGCAAGGTCCCTCTCTGGGCCTCAGTTTGCTCCTCTGTAAAGTGAGATGATCTGAGTTTCCTTTTAGAAATAATCCCTAGGACCACAAATTGAGATTTTTAGGGGACCATAGAGGTCACCTCCTTCCTTGGAATGAAGAGAGGTTCAGTGACTTGTCTAAGGTCTCATGTGGCAGAACTAAGGATTGACTCTGGGTGCACTGACCCCAAGTCCAGCTCACATGGCCCTGCCCCCAAGAGGCTTCCTGTCTCTCCAGGGTCAGGAAGATGAAGGGATCTTGGGGACACAGAGGTCCAAATAGACGAGAAACTGGGCCTGGGGTCCAGAGAGCCAGAGGATGATCAGGACAAGGGCAGGGAGGTAGGTGGGGGACAGGAACAGGATGTTCTAGAGTGAGGCTGCTGTGTTCATGCTTGAGGGGAATCTCAGCTGCTCCCAGTGTCAGGTGAGTTGTTGTAGGGGTGGTGAGTGTTGTATTTCCTCACTTGAACCGACTCCTCCTGCCTAGAGATCTTCTTGGTCCCACAAATGTCAAAGCTGTCAGAGAGAGAGAAAGAGAGACAGAGTGAGAGACAAAGAGAGAGACAGAGACAGAGAGACAGAGACAGAGAGACAGAGACAGAGAGAAAGACAGAGACAGAGAGAGGGGGGGACAAAAAGAGAAAGAGAGAGAGAAAGAGAGAGAGAGATGGGAAGGGAGGCACACACAGAGACAGAGGGAGACAGAGTTAGATGCCAGGGCCCCTCTCAAGGGCACCACCCCCATTTCACAGGATGCTAAGACACTTGGATAGTCAGAGATTCAGCCTTTCCACAAGGCTGAATCATTCCTTACAATGAAGCTGGAGTGCTGTGGTCCACAGAACACTGGACTTGAAATCAGGTATATATGGGTTTCAATGCTGGTTCAGACACTTTTACACTTTGCTGCCCTGGACAAGTTGCTTAAACTTTCTCAGCCTCAGTTTCCCATCAGTAAAATGGGCATGATAATATCACCTGCCTCTCTAGGTTGTTGAGATCGTTTGATGATGATGATGATAGCTAGTGCTTACACAGCACTCTTAATTTTGCAAAGTACTTCACATAATTTATCTCACAATCAGTCTGGTAGGTAGGTGCTATTATTATACTCATTTTACATATGGGGAAACTGAGGCAGAGAGCGGCTAAGGGACTTGCTCAGGGTCACACATCTAATAAGCTCCTAAGGCAGGATTTGAACTCGGGTCTTCCTGACTTGGTCTTGCACTGTCCAGCTGCCCATACAATGTAAAGCACCATACAAATGCTACGCTGGCTGCTGACCGCGTTCCAACTTGCATGACCTCTTGACTGGACAGTTGGGCTGGTCTAGTCCTCCCCCAGGCCCCCCCAGACCCCTGGCAGAAAGCATTTTGACACATCAGAGAAACATCCCGCTCCCTCACGTGTGCCCCCTGTGAAGCCCAGCATCCTGGCTAGCCCACTCACCAGCTGGGGCATGTCCCTTCACTTCTCTGGGCCTCAGTGTCCTCAACTGTAAAATGAGTTTGGGCTCTGTGGTCCCAATGTCTCTTCCAGCTCTGGATCAATGATCTTGTGATCTCTCTCCAGGCCTCGGTTTCCCTATCTGTAGAATCAGGGGGTTGGATGAGACCATACTGAGGTCCCCTCCAGCTCTGGACTGTCTTCCTATGTTCCTCAGTCTGGCATTCAAAGCCCTTTCCGCAACTGGTGCCGTTGCTCTGGGTTTTCAGGCCTCCCCAGTGAGAATCCTCGGTATTAGCTAAGTTGTTGCTGTTGGCCTGGACTGCTAGGTGGCGCCATAGTGCACAGAGCAATCAGATAAATTCATCTTCATGAGTTCAAATCTGGCCTCAGACACTTGCTAGCTGGGTGACCCTGGGCAAGTCACTTCACCTTGTTAGCCTCAGTTTCCTCATCTGTAAAATGAGCTGGAGAAGGAAATGTCAAACCACTCCAAGAAAACCTCAAATGGGGTCACAGACAGTCAGCCATGACTACAAATGACAGAACAATGTCGTTGCTCTGGGAATACTTCAATTCCTCCGTTGCCACCTTTGCCCAAATTGTTTCCTCCACTTGGGAAACCCAATGGCAGAGTGTACACATATAAAGAGCTTTGTCAACTTGAAGTATGGTAATAATAAGAACACACAGCATTTCCAGGGCTAATAAGTAGCCAAGACTAGATTCGAACTCAGGTTTTCTGATTCCAAACCTAGCACTTTAAGCACTCTCCCACTCAGTTTTCTAGAAGAAAGAAGAGCCCTGGCCCTAGAATCAGAGAACCTGGCCTCAAATCCTATCTCTGATACTATCTTTGTGATCTTGAGTAAGTCAGGTGAGCTCTGTGCCTTGGTTTCTCAGGTTGTGCTAAGGTGGTGCAGTGAATAGAGCACTGGTCCTGGAGTCAGGAGGACCTGTAATAGTAATCTGTTTAGCAGGATACTTAGCACTTAGTACTAAGTGCTAAGTGTAGAAGGGGCAAACCCTGTCCCATTGTTGAGAAGGCATGAACTCCCCTGTTGATGTGGAAGAAGGGGATTGGCTGAGGTGTGAATAT